>ML675626.1:29329446-29543230 GCA_007922155.1 Mesoclemmys tuberculata
GCTGCTCCACGGCTGGGGCCCGCCCCCCGCACCGGCTCCCCGGGGCCTCCCGCCGGCGGCTCCTCCCCGCCAGCCGCGGCCGCCTGGGAACCCCCGTGGAGGGGCGGCGCGGCGCGGCTCCCCCCGCCCGCTGCCAGCCTCGCCCTGCCGGGGTCGGGGCGGCCCCCGGCGGACGGGCAGAGGGCGGGACAGATCCCAGCCCGGCTGCTCCGGGTTCCGGCCTCGGTCTGTGGCGAGCCGGCGCCGCCTCGGTGGCCGGGTTGTGTCCAGCTGTTCCTGCGCCAGCACCGGCCCTTACCTTGAACAGCTGCCCCTGCCCGGTGCGTGTCGGGGGCTTCGTTCGTGCCCATGGCCAAAGCGGGCCAGGCTGCCCCCGTGGTGTCCGGGGTAGCCAAGACTGGGCGGGTGAGAGCCTACGGGACTGCCCATCATCCAGGCTCTGCTCCAGCCCCAGTCTGTGCAAAGGAGTGAGGGCTGGAGAGCAGGCCGAGGGGCCCTGGCAGAGCCGAGTGTGGAGAGCCCGCGGCCTGGCCGAGCGGGGGCACTATGGGCCATCACCCTGGTGCACTGGCACAGCCACGGTGGGTATTTGCACTGGGGTTAGCTCCTGGCTCCCTTCCCAAGCCCCACACTCGCTCAGCCTTTTCTCTGTCAAAGCCAAGGCTCTGAAGAGTCCTGCCCAGTCTCCTCTTCCCCGCTCTGTCAGTGGGCCTTGGCAGGCACAACCCCTCAGTGCCTGGCAGCTCATAATGGGGAAGAGAGGGGAAGAGATTTTCAGTTTCTTTAAATAAAGTCCTGATTACATTCTAACTTTCCACCTTCGGCGCTATGGTGGCCAGTGACATTCGTCCCCCTGCTCGGGTTTTTTTTTAATGACTCAGACGAGTGAGGCATTAAAAGTGTGGCGATAAGAAAACACTGCCGGGAATGTCTGTGCCTATAATGGGCTAACAAGATGCTGAGAAACCCATTGTTCAATGTGGCCAGCTAATGGACCAGGCCGTGATGCCCCAGTGCAGCCAAGTAAACGTGGCGGTGACATAAATGCCTCACATGCATGAAACGGTGGGAACAAAATAAAAAGTTTAATCAGACTTCTTTTCCGGACCCTCTGCCTTGCAGGAGCCTTGGTGGGGACAGTCTCTGGGGCAAACACTCCAAAAGGGGCCCAACAAAATAAATCACGGATTCTGGATTTAGTGCAATGAATTGGTGCTGCTAAAAGGTATTTGGCTGAGTTCAGAGGCAGTGCCTAGAACCGCCGCTAGAGAGCACAGAGGCTGGAGCAAGGTGGAGCTAGCTGAGTGTGAAACAATGACAACCGCTGTAAACTGGACACTCGTGTGTGCTGCGGCCTCCTTCCCTGGGCGCTGCCCTCCCCTTCAGCATGCCAGCCCCTTACCCAGGATACATGTGCCTTTGGGGAGGAGCACAAGTGCTGTCCCTGCAGAAGCACCGCTTTCCAGGACAGCTCCCCCCTCTGCTGACCCTACTACCCTCCCAGTGCAACCATTTCTCTTGCCAGCATCTCAGCATGTCTTTCTGGGCCTCCTCCTCTTCTCCCACTTGGCAATCCATGGATTCCAGGATGAAAACAATTTCTAATCTGCACTTTAATCCAGCCACGTGTCCTTATGCCATTGGCTGTGGGATCTCTGTTTGCTGAGGGTCTCCTTCCTCTAGCTCTGTCTGCAGAGCCAGGAGCGGCGTTCCTGGTCCTAGCCAGGTCAATGTGGAATTCATCAGCAATGATTGGTTTGGGGGGGGGGTCCTCCCTGCTGGCTGCCATCCCCTTGTCATATGGAATCACTGACACCTTGCAACAAATCCTTCGCTCACTCTGAGCGTCTCCTCTCAAGCCCCGTGTGTGTCTGCAAGAGATTAGTGTCCTCCTGGCTAGGGGCCTAAATTCAACAGTGATGGACACAGGCGAGAAACCATAATATGCACAAAGGATCAGCCCTGATGTCCTCTCTCTATATTTTGTGATGGGAATGGATGCCCCCCAGTTCCCCCCCATCCCTGCTCCCCTTTGCATGCCCCCCTCCAGATGGCACCGCTAATGCCAACTGGCCATGCAGATCAGCAGGTTTGACAATGGCCACACATAAGTTCAGGCAGAAAGCCTTCCTGGGGGTCACCGGGGGGGCAGCGGATCAGGAAGCCAGAGCACCATGGTGCTACATCAGCTAACCAGTGAGAGCATCAGCCTGGGGTGCACCTCAGTGTTGGGAAATGCAGCGCCTGAGCTGACCAACCACGTTGCCTGATGCCTCAGCGAATAACCCCCAGTCTAGCCAGGCTTCCCCCTCATGCTGTGAGCAGCTAGGGCGGGGGCAGGCAGCTGGGGCTGCGGGCTTTGCAATGAATCATTCAAGCAGCTCCAGCCTGAGGCAGTCGCTCGGCGAAATTGGCCAAAAGGAGCCTCCCGCCTCTCCCTGGCCAGGCTGAGCGGAGCTGCGCCCTGCTGCTCTCAGCCATGTCACCAGCCTTGGCCATACACCAATGAGCTGGTCTGCCTGGGAGCCCCCACCCGCAGCTGAGCTAGTGGGAATCTCACTGAGGCCAACATGCTAGGCCCCATCACCCCAGGCCAAGCTGGTAGGTACTACAATTAATTGGGTGTGCCTGGGCATCGCCTTCCTTACCGGGCTGGGAGTTGCCCTGCGCAGCGCCCACCCGTGGCCCTGCTCCTCAAGCATCCAGAAACACAGCGGAGAAACAGCCTGGTGGGAGCTATTCAGCAAGAGCAAACAGGCCAGCAGCCCCGCAAATACTTAGCAAATACCCGAGCAGTAATTGAGGAGAGGGCTCTGGGCAGCAGGGATGGATCCCACCGGGGACAGAGCACCACCGGTTACGCCTCTGCCTGCGGGGCGAGGACGACGGTGAGGAAGGGGCATGACGGACAGAGGGGTTTTATCTTCCACAGGCTCTTTGCCAGGCTGGAACAATCAGTCGCCACAGAGAGATTTGTCTCGGTAACTTGCCTGGATCTGGTGCCAGCCTGGACTCTGAACTAACGACCCAGACTGGGGGCCAGTTGCCCAGCGAGGCCAGATCCTGCCTGCAAGGATAAATTAAATGTACAGGCTAGAATACGGGGGGTTGGAAAGACTCTGACCGGACATTTTTTCCCTTCCTCTTCCTGTGGCTGAAGCGATTCCATGGCCCCAACCCAACCCTGCACCTGGGATCTCTCTGATAACAGCCACCCGCCATCCCTCCCTCTCTGCTTGTGTGTCCTGAGCTGTCCCACTGGCTGGTTTTCCTACTCAATACCCAGACTGGGCTGGCAGCCGTTTCACCCGCTCCTTTGTCTCGTGTCCTCACAGCTTGGTCAGCGTGAGCAGCCCCAGTTCTCTTTAGGCTGTTGCTTGCCCCAGCTGAAGGCGGTGGGTTTGTGCTAGGGGAACAGAGCCCGTTGGCTGTTCTCCTCCTGTCTTCCCTCGTGCTGAGCCCCTCCTTTTTTAAAGCACATTCCAAACCTTTCTGCATGTTTGTGGCTCCCCTCCGAGCCCCCGCCACTCCCTGCAGGGCTTTAAAACACCCACTGAGGGGCCAAAACTGACTGCCGGAGTCCGGCTGAGGCCTGATCCAGGCCAAGCAGAGAGGGTGCTTCATCGAAGCGTGGGACTGGGAGGGACCGCCAGAGATCTTCTAATCCAGGCCAGTTTGGAGAGCAATGCAGCGGGGAGGGGGGAAAACTTATGTCATGCCCCATAATTTGTGGGGAACTGACTGGAAGAAATAGCTTCCCCTCAGCCTTCCTAACCTGCTCCTGGGACCTCCGGGACCAGCCTGCCAGCCCCAGCCCCTATGGAAACTGAGTATTTTCTTGGCAACATACTGGCTGAGCAGTGAGAGTCCTGGGGCACCGTAAAGACTAACACATTTGTTTGGGCAGAAACCCACTTTGTCAGAGCCCCCAAAACAGCCTAACACGGCTACCCCTCTGGAACTCATACTAGCGGAGGATACCCGCAGAGGAAGGGTGGGTAGCAGCCCTGTCACAGTAAACGGGGCCTGTCCGTTTTGTACAAGACAGCTTTTATAGACCCTGAGAGCAACAGAAAAGTCTTAACAATTAACATGGAGCTGCTGCGGTGCAGCACATAAAGCAGGAGGCTGGGAGGCAGGAGCCCTGGATTCTAGACCCAGCTCTGCCAGTGGCCACAGTCAAGTCCCTGGCTCTCTCTGTGCTTGTTTCCCCGCCCCTCTTTTGTGCATGTGATCTATTTAGACTGTAATCTGTGTGGAAGCAGGACTGTCTCGTACGGGCCCAGAGCCTCAAGGTCTTTGGGATCCCACCTGCCATGGATTTCACGAGCTCAGTGGATGTTAGGAGCTTTCATAGCTTTGAGGATCAGATCTGCAGGTCTCAACAGCATCTGGCACAATGGGGCCCCGATCATGGCTGGGCACTTTAGGCACAACTCTAATGGTTAATAATGATGTTAAAAAGAAAACAGGAATATGTGAAACAAAACCCATCCCTCGGGAGTGGGTGAAAGTTAAATGTTGCAGCATGGAGAAGCTGAAAGCAACTGAACAAAAATAAAAGGGCCTCTAAGTAATGGTGAAACTGACTTACAATGTTTCCCTCTGCAGAAACTGATAAAGATGTACAACAATTGAGGGCATAAATAACGGTGGGGCAGGGTAACCTGTATTTAAAATATACTTTCACATCTAATAATCTAATGTAAGGCATTACTAGTAACATAAGCAACAAAATGTGCTTGGCTCCCGTACATGATTTTTAAGCTGATAGCATCCCTTAAAATACAAATGGGAAATTCATTATAAATATACATCACAGCTCACAGCCAGATAAACAACAGTGAAGGATGCTGCCTGTATGGAAAGGAAGCAGAGCACATCATGGGTGGGAAGAGTGCAAAGTACATAGATCATAGATTAAAAGTAGATGAAGGAGGACTAAAGAGGTTTCCTCTTCTGCTAGGACATGTTTTTAGTAACACGTGAAAGATGAAAATGTGCTCCTCATTATCCGGTTTCCTCCGTCTCACACTATGATCAGAGGCTGTTGCAGAGCCAGCTGGCATGTCATGCCGGAGTCTGGTTTTCAGGCTGCAGCCTTTAATGGGCCACACAGCAGGTGCCTTCCCATCATTCAGTACACCTTGGATTGTTGGAACCGAACAAACGTGAGCACGTTCCTTTCCTTTGCCCAGCGCTGCTGTGTTGCCCTTAGCGCATCACTCCATCAAGCTGGCCCGTTCCACTTTCCCCTGCACCAGGCCAGCACGGCTTTTGGGGCTGGGCCGGCAATGCTCCAGAAGGCAGCTGGGATTTTAGTTTTTTTAAAGCCTGTTTTCACTGAATGTAAACAAATCAAGAAAACATTTCTCTCCAGCTCCCCCTGCTACAACTCCCAGCGCTGGCTCTCAGCGAGCCAGCCGGCTCCCATTCAGTTAGCAGGTGCACGTGGCTTTGTTTGAATGCCAGCATCCTCTCAGAGGAAGAGATTTCCAGTGACAAGAGTTGTGCTTAAAAGGAAGCTTTGCCCATTGGGCTCAGCATGGTGAGTGGGTGAGTCTGCGACAGCTTCCAAGCTGGAAATTTAACCTGGGATCACACTTGTGCCATCTGAGGGCCCCAGTGCAGGTGGCCATCTTGCAGGGAAGCGATAACTTCAGCATTGCTGGCCATGTGGGGGAACCCACCATCGCAGATTGAATCTGAGAATTTCAGCCCTAATCAGTCGCCTCCATCTCGCTCTAGTCCTGGCCCGTTGGCCAGGTTACTCCCCGCCAAGCAGCCCTTCCTGCGCTTGTGTTGCACTGCCACATGCATCTGACTGGAAACCCAGCTCCCTTTGGCTTTAACAACCAGAGCCAGGCCTTGGCCATTCGCATTTCCAACCCCTGATAGCGTGTAAGCAGGACACAGAGCCGGCACAAGCAACGGGCTTTTTTCCGGGGGTGGCTTTGACTTGGCAACTGATGAGCCAACCCAGCCTCCCCCGCACTGGGGTAGGAACAGAGGCAGGTGCCCGGCCTCATCTTATGGCAGTTTGGGGGCCCACCCCTCATAAGGGAGAGACCCCTTTTAACAGCCCCCCCACCAGCACCCCCGGGAGCTGCTCCCAGCTTTGAGTGTGGAGAGCAAGGCTGGGACACTCAGTGATGCTACAGCAATGGATCTACAGAAAAGCACACAGCAGCGTTTCGCCCCGTCCATCTCACACTGGGGAGGTTGTTAAAGGCTGTCCGTGCACTGTGGTGGGATCTGACCATCCTCTACAGCACAGGCTGGGGGCGATGCCCAGATGGGCCATGCACCTTGGCTGAAATCAGTGGGGTCCATGCATAGCCTGCACAAGCTGCCAGCTGAGGGCCCCCCGGCTGGAGCCTTTTCTAACTCCCATTTACAGCCCTCAGTGATGCCCATGGACAGGGGCACAAGGATGCCTGCCCCCTGCTCCCACTAGGCAGAGCCTTAAGCCCGATTGTTCCCAGCTTATTAGAGAACAAGGAAAAAGCTTCAGCAGCCTTGTTGATTCAGCTCCCAGGCTCAGATGGCCAATTTTAAACCGGCTCCTCCCTCCTTCAGTGCAGAACGCAGATTTCCATCCTAGCCCTGCCGTGCTGTTGTCCTTAAAAGGCCAGGACAGCTGGAAGAGGGCACAGGCCTGGGAGTTGGAGGCGTTTCACATGCTCAGCAAAGCAGGCACTTGAAGCAGGTGTGCTGCATCGCTCCCTCTTCCTGCCAGCTCTGCCACTTCTGCTGCCTCCTTCAGCCCACAGCTGTGCACGGCTGGGCTGCTGAATGGCTCCCATGGCCATGGGAACAAGGACACCAGTCACAAGGGGGCCGTTCCCCTGGCTTAGTGCCTCACTCCATTGCCAGCTGCAGCCAAGCCTCTATCCTGCCGTCCAAACGCTCGGTGTCTGCAGCTGCTGGCGGTGTTTGCAGGTTTGAACGGCTGCTAGCCTTAGAGGGGGCAGTTCTGCCTGGTCCCTCCCTCCTTTGGCACCTGGATACCTCCATTCCATGCAAAGCTGCCCTGGACCCACTCTTATTACAGGCAGCTGTTTCTATCAGCATCCCCTGGTCACAGGCCAGAGCCAGAGCCATGATCAGGGCTGCATTGCTCAGTTGCTCATCACTTGACACCTCCTGCTCCGTGCCGATCGCTGTGTCCTTCTGAGCTGCAGCGGTCTGAGAGCGGTAGCAGCTCAAGCAGATCACATGGGGCATTGTGCAGAGGGCAGAAAGCAGGATTCAGCGCAAGCTTCTCTGCAGGTTCTCAGGAAGAGATTGAAATTTCCAAGCAAAAGCAACAGCAGCCGCCAGTGACAGGGGCGTCTCACCTTTCCCTAGGTACTGCCCAGATCTAGACATACATGCACCCTGCCGGCCCGCGTCCTATCCTGAGCAACTCCCACTGATGTCAAGGAAAGATCCTTGATGAAGAGTCCCTGTGTAGTCCATGGGATTGCATGCTGTGCGTAGCAAGGCTGCCTGGGCGTCACTCCTATTCCTTTTCTACGGTGCACTCAGGCAAAGCCGCTTACAGCCATCCTTGCAGCCCCCCATCATCTGAAAACTCTACAGCCTTGCTCTCTCCAAGTGCATCTCACAGGAGCAGCTGTGCACTGCCCCGGCACAATCAAAGCCACATTTGTTTTGGATCCTCCACTCACCTGGTTTCAGGAACATCCCAACACACTGTGACCTGCAATGAAAGACAAACCTACCTGCTAATGTGTGCATGAGATGCAGGGATTTATAAAACGCACCCGGGGTGGGCTGGTCTACGAGAACCTTCATTTCTTGCCCGAAGCCACCATGTATTGATGCTAGGAGCTGTTAGAGAGCTGTGGCTCCTCCCCAGAAGGAGCTGCATTTCAGTGATGGTACAATCTCTGAACACAAGGCGTTATGGTTTGTTTGTAACCCTTTCTTGCTTTAGCCCCTAGATTTGAACTCACTTGCAACCTCTCTCTCCCCGCAGCCTACTAGGGACATCATTTTATCCAACCCCGCTCAGTGCTTCGACTGAACGGACAGGATTGTTAACTCCAGCCAGGAGACCTGAAAGGAGCAGCAAAATGAATTGGCTGGACACTGCAGAAAGGCAGTTTTGGGGGTGTTGGGCTCACCTTGCAAACAGGAACTGGGTGTTGGAAGTTGGAGGGTGGGAGAAACCTGCCTGGCAGCTGTGGCCCAGGCTGGGAGCCATAGCAGCAGAGTATAGACAGCAGCTGGAGTTGAAGGTGATGACAAAACCCCTCACGGGTGTGGGTCCAGCCCCAAAGTGCAAGCCTGGCCTGTGGCCAAAGGAAGAGCAAGCACATGGAGAATTCATGCCAGCGCCACTGAGTGTGAGCAAAGAGACTGTGCTCTGCATACCCCCCATGGCAGGGCCCCTTAGCCATGGTACCGGTCTAGCCCTAGGCAGGGAAGGACTCCACCTCCTCAGAGGTCTCCCGACCCACAGATCCGGCTCAGAGCCTCCCCTCTCCTGCTTATTCGCTCTCCGTGGCGCTAGAGCAAAGGCAGGGCTGGCGGGCCAGGGCCAGGCTCAGACTGTAAGGGTAGAAGGGACCATTATGATCATCTAGTCTGACCTCCTGCACAACACAGGCCACAGAACCGCACCCACGACTCCTGTAAGAGACCCATAACCTCTGGCGGAGTTACTGCCGCCCTCAAATCATGGTTTAAAGGCCTCAAGGTACAGAGAATCCACGCTGCAGATGAAGGCGAAAACCCCATCGGGCCTCTGCCAATCTGCCCCAGGGTCCACCTGTAACCTGCGCATGCTCCACACCCGCCATTTCCTTGTCCTGGTGTCCCACCTAGACACCAAATGGCAGGACCTGATAGCACCCGTGGAGCGCGAGGACCCCCGGTGAGCCAGTCTGCATTCCACCTTGACCCCAGGGCCCGCTGGGGACTGGGGCCGTGCCTACAGCCTGTGGAGCGGGGCAAGGCCTGACCATGGGATCAGACCGCTCGAGGCGGGAGGAAGCAGCTCCTTGCTCAGGCCGTGCACCGGCTGGCGCGGAGGGAAGAGAGCCTGAGGCTCGGGGGGTGCCCTCACTGCTGTCACACAACGGGCACAGAAGGCTGCTGGGGACTTTTAGTCTCGGCTTCCCAGTGCACCCAAAGTCAGACCTTCTGGAGCAAGTGCTGCTTTTTTCTACCCGCCCCCGTTCCCATGCAGGGATGCTGCACCGACTGAGCTCTCCCAGTGACCTTGCCACGCAGCCCCCATTGCTCTCCCAGCACCAGGCTGCCGCGGTCCAGGCCCGTTTCTGCCCTGGGTTGGATCGGCTCACCTGGCCAAGGTCTTCCTACGGCGGCCACTGGATAGTCCCCTCGCCCCAGAGGCAGGGCCGCTTCCCTGCCTGCGAGACGGTTCTCTCCCCGGGGAAGAGGACAGTTCCTTCAGCACAGAGGTCTGCGTGGCCCAGGAGGAGGAGGATCCGGCTGGGTTTTGTGGCACGTGCCTTTCAACAAGGTTCCCTGCACTTCTCACTGTGGGCGCTTTGGCTGAGCAATGCTCAGGCGTCAAGGCGAAGAGAGTGAGCTAAAACCCCCGGGCTGGCACAGAGCTGCTGGGTCTACAATTTCCTACAGCCTGACGCCCAGCCAGGCAGGTGTGCTCTGCGGGGAGCATGGAGAGGCTGATCGGCTGCTGCCTCGCCCTTGATCGAGGGGCTTTTCTGCATCCCAAGGTGAAATCCTCTCCCTTCTCTCTGCAGACAATTCAGCTGCTACTTTGCACATGCAGAGCCTTGCAAACAGCCTAGGGGCTCCTTGGGGCTCAGCTGTGGCACCTGCCCAAGCCAGGTGCTCCCCACTCAAGGTCACGCATCCTGTCTGAGGCATCAGCAAAGCAGCGCCCGAGGCTGGCCCAGGGCGGCTGCACGAGGAATGCACCCGTTATCACAGCACAGGCTGGCGGCGCCCTGAGCAGCCAGGCCGTAAGGCTCTGGAGAGATGGGCGACTCGGTGAGTGCCTGGTGCAGCCAGGAGAGGAGGAGCCAGCAGTGGCCCTGGGTCGGCTCGGAGGCTGCCCCAGCTTCGCTAGGCGGCAGTGCTGCAGCCTTTCCACGCTCTCCGTCAGGCAGCTGGCGCTTGGCAAAGCTGCTCAGAAGCCTCCCTGGCATCCCTGGAGCGAGAAGAGCACCACCTCTTGGCCGAAAACCCCTCCAGCTCATCACACCCAGGACCGCTGCTTCAGCAGCTTCTGAGGGGACACGCGCCGTGGTGCTGGAACTAGGAGCTGTCCCCCCAGCTTGAGTAGTAAGAACAAACCCCAAATCGATGGCTTCCATCAGCAGCACCCCCACCATACAAACTGGCCCCGCTCCCCTGGACACGAGCTGCGTGAAGCATTTTGGCAGGGAACAGCTTCAGCTGCATATGGACGGAGCAGGTGTCCGGGAGGAGCCTCTCCCATCCAGAGGGGGCTGCCTAGGAGAGGGGGTTACTGGACAGGCTCATGAAAGGGATGGACAGACATGTGATTGCTCAGACAGGCAAGGCCTAGGCAGGTGCTGTGCAAGTCTGTTATGGTTCGACCAGCACCCCCTCAATCCTGACCTGTAGCCTGGGCTCTTCACACACCAGCTCTGCCAGTGCCCCTCACTCCTGATGTGCAGATCCCCTGCTTTCCCAGCCCTGGGCTCCCCACACCCAGCTGGGCCTGTGCCCCACCTGTGCTGAAGTCCATGCTGTTGAGGCATCCCACACTTTCAGCCAGCAGCCCAGATGGGGATTTGAACCTAGGCTTCCCCCAGGAGAAAGGCCCATTTAGCATTAACCCGCCGAGCCCCGTCCTCAGCCCCTGGACTGGTGAGAGTAAGATAGGCCCAGTGAGTGCAGCAGAATTGGTGTGCACAAGTGACCATTTGCTGCATGTCTTAGGAAAATATTTTATTACAGCAGTTGATATTAGATGCGCTTTCTATACAGTATCAAAACAAACAGGGCTCAACATTTTAAACCAAAGCGATTCACTGGCAAACAGGAGTCCTTTCCATAGTCATGCAGCCATCAGAGCGGAGGGTCACCCACTCTGTTATAACAACATCAGGTAGTGCAGAGAGAGGGTGGCAACGCAAGAGAATCAGTCCTGGCCTGGACAAATTACACTGGAGAAATCAAGCATCCCACCGTGCTACAGCCTATAGCGAGGGGCTGTGAGGGACCGTAGCCCTGTGCTATGAGGGGTCAGAACACAATCCAGCACACAGCTCACTGGATTTTAAGCCGATTGGTTGCAATTAGTTCAGATGTTTAAGACCAGGCTCCCTGAACCTCCCATTAGTCCCCAGTTCAGCTGCCACCAGCAGCCCCTGCCCTCCCACCAGCAGCGATGTAACCACAACTGCTTGCAGCGACTGCTGCGACACCAGGTAAGTGCGGGTTCATTCAGCCAGAACACGGGTTCTCGCACCAGCATCGCTGACCAGCGGCTGCAGCCCGGGCTGTGAGGAACCAGCAGGGGAGCTCACCCATGGGCTTTTGTCCATCCCACGAATGCGGCGAGAACTCCCAGCTCCAGAGGGAATTGGAGCCCCCAGGCCAACCACCAGCAGGTTCGGAGCCCTCGGATACATGCGAGTGTCTCTAATTTGTGTCCTGCTGCCGGGCCACAGTCTGTCAGCATCCCCCGTAGAAAGGAGGCTCCTACTCTGGGGCGTTCATTTGCCAAGAGGCGCCCCCCTTGCCCAAGCCTGTTGGGCAGCACTGCCCCTGGAAGGAGCCTCTCAAAGCAGGAGCCGTTAGCATTTGCCTAACCTTTCCTGAGGCCGCAGTGGACAACAGCACTCCCCAGACGTCCTGGCCTCTGGCCCGCGGGAGCCCTGGTGCACGAGAGCCATGGCTAGCCTCAGGAACACACCCGGCCCGTTAAGATCTGCATCTCCAGCAGGAAATGGATGGTGGGCATCTGATCTCAGCGTTCAGAGCCGACACCGACGACCCAGGGTACAGCTGGCGGCAGTCGGAGGAGTCGGAGCAACTCAGGCAGGCTGATGTGAGCTAGCTGTGACCTCACCAGGGCAGCTGCCTGGCTTCAGGAGCAGCTGAACACGCTAGCCCGGAACGCGGGCTACATACTTGCATTGCTCGCCCGCCCGTGGGTTTTGGCCACGCTACCTCAAGCGGAAGTAAGGCGGGTACAGTGCAGACGTGCTCTCAGGGCGGAGTTTGCCAGCACTCGGCGTGGGACTGCACCCACAGTGGGCAGGGGGCATTTAACCAGTGCTTGGCTGAGAGGAACTGAGCCAATGCCAAGACCGTTGGAAGGCCCCGCTCTGCACAGCAAGTCATCTCCAGAGTTTACCAGTGCTACTGGGCCAGTGTGAGCACAAGACAGTGCCCCGCTCACCTGTGGGCACACTCCTAGCTGGAAGGCAGAGAACACCTATTTTCTGTGACTCGTGCAAGGAGCACAAGACCTTGTGCGACACCCCCAGCCACCCCTGCCTGTGCTCAGGGCATAGCGCGGCTCTGCTGAGCAGCTGGAGGGCCAGCAGAGACCTGGCTCTGCCACCAGGCAGCCAAGAGGAGAGGCTCTGCCTCGTGCATTTCTACCCAGGCACTTCAGCACTTCCTGGCCAGAGATGCGGGGCACCAGGAGGCAGACGGGAGTCAAGGGAGGGAGGCTCAGTCTCCAATGAGCTGGTCGCTGCAGGGAAACCTTTCCCGGGAAGGCCCAACAAACCGCCCCATCGTTACTGATGGCTTTGCTCCCAGAGCACTAGGCTGGGGCCGGACTAGGCTGGCCCCTCGAGGAGGAGGGCCATGTCTTTTGCAGCTGTGTCCCACAAAGGAGGATCTGCAGAGCGGGTCTGTGCTGCCCGATCCACGGGCTCCCCACTGAGCATGGACGGGGGCTAAAAGGCAGGCCAGCCCCGATCCCACCTTTCCTGGTGGGGCCGCAGCAACGGTGGGTGTCCTAGCAGGCGCGATCCTGGGCCCTGCTCTGAGACGGGAGAACACATTGCAGCCCCAGGGCCTGGGAAGGGGCTCTGCCCTGGCAAGGCCAAGATGTTGAGAGCCGCCCAATTTCGGAAACCACCTCCCCTCACCCCACCGCTCAGGCTTTCCCCGCTGATTTTAGGGACTCGAGTGAGGAGGGGTCAGAAGAGGGAGGCCCAGGGGCCCCATCTGCAGAGCAGGAGCCAGGAAATGAGACTGGTCTAAGGGACGCCGACCAGGGAAATAAGCTCCGGCCACAGTCACCCTGTTCTCAGCAGCTCATGCCCGTCGTGCGGTGAATCGACAGAGAAGCAGCCAATCGAGTCCCTCGCCTCGCACGGTTTCACTGCAGTGCAGCAGCTGGGGCTCCCGGCTCTACAACGCCTTGGGCTTGGCGTTCAGGCGGATGATCTCCCTGTAGTCCCGGACGAACTCCCGCAGCCGGTCCATGTGGGGATTGACATTCTCCTCCATCCACTCCTCCACGGTGTCGGGGAAGTAGATGCTCTCCAGCTGGGAGCGGAAGTTCTGGATGAAGTTCTCCCAGTCCTCGTGGACCCTGGCGGTGGAAGGGAGCAGCACATCAGAGCCCGGAGCCTGCAGATGGATTAACAGCCCTGGGGATTCGTCGCTGCAGGGCTCTGAGTGGGTTAGAGGGGCACCGCTGACCGGAAAGCCCCCCCCAGCATCGGACCTGCTATCACCAGCCACGCTCCTGTCACGGGAAAGGTCTCGCCCTGGCCCCCGCCTTTGCTCTGCACAGCATCCCAGGCACCGGTGAAACTCTGCTCTGTGCTCCTGCCATGCCCCCAGCCCCAGGGGCCAGAGCCCTTAAAACAGCAGGGAGCAAATGCAGCGCCCCAGCGACCGGCAGGCGCTCCGGGGCAGGACCAGGCCCCAGACTCGTTTCTGGAAGTTGTGAGCCTTAGAAGGGCATCATCAGGGCCCCTGGGTGCAAAGCATGCCTCCTCCTCCCAGCTTCGCTGAGGGGTGGCTGAGCACGGGGAGGGCAGAGGCTGGCCCAAAGTCACTGGGGAAGCTTAGGGCAGAGCCAGGCCTACAGCCCAGGTCTCCCAGCTCCCAGCCCATCCGTCCTCCCATCATGCGAGAACTAACTGCCCGGTACGGAACCAGCCCCCGGCCCAGCCTGGCACAAGCACATCACCACCAGGGGAAGAGATCCAGGGGCCCAGGTGACCTCCAGCAGCCGGAAAGAGGCCAGTGCTCTGAACATGGCTCTGGGACCCCTGGCCCTTGGCCCGACAGCACCCAGTGGCCAGGACTCAGCTTGAGCGAGGGCTGCTGGTCTGGATGAAACATCCTAGGGGGCACAGGGTAGCTGCACCCCCCTTCCCTCGCCTGCCCCAGACAGGGAGACGGGGGTGGGCTGGGATCAAGGTTCAGGCTTGTGAGAGACAAGCCCCGACCCTCAGCAACACAAGCAGGTTGGCTTGTGCACGACACCTTCCCGGGGCACACGGCACCCCTCCCTGCACGCCCTCCCCAGGGCTGGGGGCCAGGGCAGGCCTGGACCGGCCCCTCTCTGCCTCATGCCTAGGAGAGGCTCAGACGGGGCCAAGTTCGGAGCGGCAGCTCAGCGACACCGATTCCCGCTCCATGGGGAGAGGCTTCGCTCATCGCACGAGGCCTTTGTCCCACCTCGGAGGAGAGCCCCGGCCCCAGTGGCGGGAAGGCGGGTGTTCACTTCCATTCCCTTTCCCTGACGGGCAGCTGGGGGGACCGCCCAACCAGGTGCCCATCACACAGAGAGCCCGCCGGGGCCGTCCAGCCATCCGCGGCCCGTCTACCGCGCCGCCGGCAGCAGGCCGAGGGAGCCGCACGTACTTCAACACCTTGCCGCCGAAGTTCTCCAGGTTGCGTGGGTTACCAAACTGGTGCTTCCTGTGGTACGGGCTGAACCAGCCCTTGACGGTGCTGCCGGGAGAGACAGACAAAGGGACCCCAGCCCAGGAACGTCCAGTTAGTTATTTTGTAGCTACAGCGCTACACCTAGCTCTCTGGCCACAGCTAACCCCCAGGCAATTGGATTACGGGCAGGGCCGGCAGCGACAGCTGTAGTTGAGGGCTGGCCAACGCTTCCCATCCTAAGCGCCTGTCTTCAGTTGCTTATAAAACTCTGCCCAACACTAAGTGTCCGGGCTGAAGTTTCTCACGCCAGGCATTGGCCTCAGGCTACGTTTTTATTTTGAAGTTTTAGGTGAAAGAGTTCGGCTCTTTCTGAGAATGAGAGTAGGGGAAAATATATTCAGCCATGTTAAAAAAAGTAAAATCTTACAACCTTTAAGATCTAGCACCCCCCCTCCTTTGGGGTAGGGACCTGAAATTTGGCAGGGGTGTTGCCCAGGTGGCAGGGAGGTGCCTTTCGCTAGTCCTGTGAAAAACTGCCCAAATTTGGCCAAGTTATAAACCTATGGGGGGAAAAAAAACCCATCTGTTTGCACATGCTCAGTAGAGATTTGTTTAGAGTTTAGCAGCCACATTCTCTGAAGCTTCTAGTACGGAGCATGCGCCATCCCCTCACAGCTCTTAGTGCAACTAGACTGAGCATGCACTATCCCCACAGTGCACCAGGGCACTCCCCAGCTGGGGGCTACAGGGGCTTAGCAGGATTGCCCCTGAAATCCTCTCCCTCCGCCCCCCCAGCTGCTGGGGGAGGCTGTGCGGCCAGGCACAGAAACGGAGAGCAAGGAGCCCGTCTCCTCTGTGCTCTCAATGCACCCCTAACTGGCGCCCGGGAGAGATAAGTCTGACTTGAACGCAGAGGAGGCCAGATCTGCAGCTGCGGCAGGGGCCTGTGTGCACATGCCATGGGAAGGGGAGATGGGGACAAGGACCTTGGAGGGAGGGCAGGGAAAGAGATTGAACAGAGCCAAGGAGCTGGCCAAGGGGCCTGGGAGAAGTCATGAATTTGGCACAGCTCTGGACGAAAGCTAGGAGGAGCAGAGATTTTCCATTCTCCTGGCTTCCTGAAGCCCAGAGAGGTGCTCTAGTCACCCCCTCCCAAGGCAACTCTACCCTTTGGGTTTGCTCCCAGCTCCTTGACATGAACCAGGAGCCTAGGGTAAGATACAGAGCCTCAACAGAGCAGAACCCAGCTCCCCCAATTACCTTTCTTCCTCCAGGACTTTCATAATGCTCTCTTTTAACTGGCCATTGATTTGCTCGACCATGCGGTAGATTTCAGAGCCTGGAAATGCACCATTTCCTTCGCTAGGAGAAACACAGAGCAGGAGGAGACATGAGCCTTGGCATAGTTATTGATACAACTCAGGAAACCAATCCCCAAATCCCCAGAGCAGATGCAGGGGACTTTCCATGCCAGTCAATCACCGATTAATGAGACTAACACTTCTAGAACCAAAGTACATCCTCCTTCCTACTTCCAAGTGCTGGGCAGCCGCTCATTCACCCTCACCAAGCCTTAGTGGTTTGGCCAGGGGCTATAGAAAGTTGAAACTGAATTAATAAGGAGATGGCCAAGTTTCCAAGAAAGCCCGGAAAGAAGAGAGACCCCAAAGTCTGTGTCAGACACAGCAGCCCTGTTGTGAGAGAGGGACTGGCTCATTACGTGGATAACATGCTCAAATGGATGGGAATAGAGCAGAGCACACAAAGCGGACAGCCCTGCACGTAGAACGATAGATGTTAGGGATGATGGATCCACAGTTCTTACTGCAGACATTTTTAGGTACGTAAAACAAAGGCCATTGCCACGTTACAGAGATATTTCTGTACTGGATGCTGTCTGAGTTACTCAGCTGGTCCCCATCACCACAGTATCTGATATATTTATCCAGGCAGCACCCCGTGAGGCCAGCAGGGCTGTCATCCCCATTGCACAGATGGGAGCTGCAGCACAGAGAGGCTAAGTGACTTGCCCATGGTCACACAGGAGTCTGTGGCAGAGCAGGGAAGTGAAGCAGGGTCTCCCAAATCACAGGCTGTTTAACGACGGCACCCTCTGCATGCAAGAGAGGTCGTCCCCCCCCAATGTTTTACCCAGTAGAGCATCACAAGTGGCGTGGCTGGACTGACCCAGGCCAGGATGAGAAGTTGAAACAAGAGTTGCAGTGGCTCCAATGCCGGAAGGATTCTAAGAGCCAGACGACGCCTTGGACCAGAGCGTCAGATCTTGGGCGTTGGGACACAGCTGCTGGAACAGCGGCACCTTGGCCAGACGTTAGATTATTTTGCCGTTAAGGAGCCTTTAGAGCAGTGGCTCCCAGCCCGTGGAATCTTTCAGTGACCCGCAGTTCCCCTCCCGCGGCTGCAGGAGGGAGCCGCTGACCAAGTACCCAGGCAGTGGTAGCGGTGCAGCTCCTTGCTGCAGCCAAGGGACGGGAGATCAGCGCTCCCCTCCTGCTGGCTGTTGCAGGGAGCGCAGCAAAGTGCTCTGCGTGGGTCCCTAGGCACTGGGGTCCCTGCTGGAGCCAGAGACAGGGGAGCACTGATCTCCTGTCCCCCTGGCTGAAGAAAGCAGCCGCTGCCTAGGGACCCAGGTGTACTGCACAGTTTCCCTGCTGCAGCCAGGGGGACGGGAGATCTTCCCCCTTGGACTCCTTCCTCCGACTGCAGCGGGGGAAGAGGAGGCGGCTGCTGGCAGAGACTAGGGGCCCTTCAGGGCTGTAGAAGTTATATTTGTGGGCCCCAAGCCAAAAAGGTTGGGAACCCCTGCTTTAGAGAGCATCTAAAACACAGGAGTTTTGCTCCACGTTTGACGCTTTCCTAAGCCCACAGGCCGATGCTTAGAGAAGTAAGTTATGAAGCACTGTTTGCCGGAGTTTTACCTGGCTACGGAGGACGGAGCTAGAGACTAACTGAACCACAAGCACATTAGCCAGTGGCCAACGCAAAAGAAGCACTCGTGCCAGGAGGGTGAGGTCCCACCGCAAGGCACGTGCAGCGAGAGGGGGCGCTCAGCGAGGGGAGCTGAAGACCAGGTTCAAAGCGACCCCGGGACACCACACGCGTCTCAGGCCAGGGCAGGGGAGATAAACGCAGGCTGCAGGGACGTAGGCATGAGATGCCTTCAGGCCAAGCAGCTCCTGCTGACGAATCCAGTGGGCATGGAGCCTGCACGTTTCGGAGGAAGGGTCACCCCATGGAAGCAGCAGCTCAGACAGAGGATCGGGGGGTTGGACAGAGAAGAAAGGCCTAGTGGTTAAGGCACTAGCAGGAGAGCCAGAGTCGCTGTGTGATGCATTGATTGGCTCCCTCAGTCTCTCTGTGCCTCCCTTCCCCATCTGTACAACATCCGTACAACATCCGGCCCTGCCCTGCTTCGGGTGGCAGGGCTCTACGATCGGCTGGGGTCAGATAAGTGCCACAGACACACTCAGGCGTCTCGGATGTACCAGTAACACCCCACCAGCAGAGCTTGTGGAAGGACAAGAACACCCAGCAGGCTGGCTGGACTCGGTGATGGCTCAGACTGCGTGGGATCAGTGCTCGGTCCACAGCTGCCAGGCAGTAGCCCTGGGAACCAGCCAGCTGCGGCAGACAACGTACCATGTGCTCTTCTCTAGGTGGATGTTCTGGAAGCCCAACACGTCCAGGATTTTCTTTTTAGTTGCTTCAGTAAATCCACCTGGAGGAGGAGGAGACGACACATGGGTTAGCGGAAGGGGAGAGGCTAGGACAGGACACAGGCAGGAGAAGCCCAAAGATGGAGACTAAACTTTACCCAGACAGGGGTTGGGCCAGCAACTTGCTAGGAGCTCAAGGGAGGCTCCTTCACCACTAGACATACCGGCGGGCGCGCTAGTCAAACTAGCGTGGCAATAATAGCAGCATAGGTACAGGAGCACAGACAGCGGCGCGCAGGGCTCTCTGCCCCAGTACGAACATCACTGGACCCCAGCAGTGCAGGCATCGGGTGGCTAGTCCCGTGGGTCCATTTTTTTTTAGCATGTGCTAGCTCAATGGGAGCTAAGTGGGCACGCCCCACGAGCCGGGAACCGTCCCCAGCGCCAAGTCTACACATGCCCTTAGACTGGCGAGCGGTCCCCCAGCAATGCACCCCAACAGTGCTCCACTCCCCTCTATCTCCCTATGTGCCAGAGCCTGCAGGTATGTGGACTGATGCACTTTGGCTGGGAAAAACCAAACCTCCAGGAGAGCACGGTAAGCGTCAAGTTGCAAACCAGCACAATGTTCACTAGGGGCTACGGAGGGACACCAGCTACCAGGCAACCCCAACCCCTGCTGGGGCGTACTGATTTCCAGCATTTTAGAACAAAGCTGTGTCTCCATGCCTTTTGCCTGCCACCACTGATCCTTGATGCCCCGTGGGCTCCTTTGAGAAGTCTCTCATTTTTGCTGGTTAGAGGATTCATTTTGCCCAGTGCCAAAGGCACTCTCTTCTGACGAAGTGCTAGGATTTCCTCCTTTTCAGCAAACCGGGGAGTGGACAATCCCGTCAATTCAGCACATGCCCTGCGAATAAGCCTTGAGCTCCTCTCCATGGGTGTGGGCTGCAAGGGCAGAGGGTTCATAATTTATGATCTCGGTGGCGAGAAGGAGAGCAACCAGACACGCACAATTGCCCATAGATGTCAGGTTATCGCATTGCATATAAGCTGTCGGTATTAGAGACAAATCAACGGGCATTTCAAGCCCCAGCTGATGCAAGCAATTACTGCAATAGCCCCACAGAAAAAGCAGAGAGCACTTACACACGTGGGTGGGGAGACCCGTTATCCACCCTGCAAGCGAGCTGCAACCAGGGAACCGACCTGCCCGGGGCATCCGATAAGGCCTTGATGGATCCACGGAAAGTCTCAGCACGGCGTTGGCTGGGGGTACCTAATATACTACTTTTTTCCCTGGTGCAGCAGAAAGCTTTACCTAGCAATACATGACGTAGTTCTCAATCCTCTGTGGGGATTGGGCCTTGACACCTGTTTTACACTAGTTTATTGGCTAGTGGCATGGAGCTGTTCGTAAAGGGAAGTTGGCCTTTAAGTCTGGGGAAGTTAACCTTCTGGTGGTCTGCACTGGCTCCCCGGGCGGCTGCCTGCGACCACATGTTTACACTAAGCCCGAGGTTGGCGTCTGCTTTTTATAGCAGAAATTTTCCACCCCTTCACTGCCAAGCGGCCTAATGGGACGCAAAGCCTGAACCACAGCACTAGAGTCTAGCCTTGCCAATAAGCTAACCTCCCACCGCGTGACAAAGTCATGCGCTCTAGTCCCTAACAGGGGGGTTGGCTGTCACGCCTGGTGTCAGGTAGGTCAGGAGGCACTGCTGAAGAGCCTCATGTTAAATCTCTTCCACATTCCTTTCGGTTGTTCAGTGTTGTGGATCTGTCTAACCGATGGTCTGTCCAGCAGTCGTCTGCACAGCCATCGGTACAATCACAGTCTGTGATGCTAGCACAGCCAAAAAGAGGCCCAATTTTCGGACCATAGGCGTTTCCAAGTGGTCTTCTATTTGTCCCTCTGTCTAAAGACGGACAGCCAGCCTTGACGTGGAGATTGAATGCAGGATCTGCTGTGCCTGCGCATCCTTTGGAAAGTTGCTCCATTGTGTCTTTATTGACAGCGATCTGTGGATGGAAACCAAGAGCCTGCTCTACGATGCTGTAGTCATCCCATCCTCTATGGGTGCGGGGTGACCTATCAAAGCCATCTTCAGCGTCCGGCATGGTACCAGCAGCGCTGCCCTAGGGAGATTCTCCGTATCAGAGGGGAAGACGTCGCTCCAATGCCAGCCTTCTCTCGGCAGCTAACGTCACCAGTGCTGAGGTGAAGATTATGAAACATCAGCTTCGCTGGGCTGGTCCTTGTGTGCGGGTGGCTCATACTCCTCTTCCAAAGCAAGTCTTCTTTTCTCAGCTTAGTCATGGTAAGGGGACCCGCGGGGGACAGAGGAAACGCTACAAGGACACTTGGAAAAGTAGATCTTCAGAAGGGAGGCATTGACCAGGCCAATTGGCTGGCAATAGACTGCAATGGCTTCACTTCATCCGTCAGGCCTCAGCCCATCTGGAAGAGAATTGCTTTGGCGTCTCTCCGCCTCTTGAGCAGAGGAGGAGGAAAAGCATACAGCATCCCGCCAGCAGCTGTGCTCGCTTCCTGCAACCACCTGTCACATGCAGAAAAACCCGTAGAGCATGAATTGGACTCCTCAGCCCTCTTACATCTCATCAGTGACTTTTCCCCCAGGGCAGAGATCATTCTGTATCGAGGGAGAGCTGCTGCCAAGAGCACTTAGACGATTCGAAGCTGCTAGCTGGTTCAAGAGGCTGTGTCTGAAGAACCCTTTATTCAAATGACCTCATGTTTCCATCACCAGCTCTGTCCCTGGTCCTGATGTGGCACAAGCAATTCAGAAAGCAATCAGAGAATGCGCAGGGAGTGTAGAGCTTTTTTTAAAAAAGCTCTTGGACAGAAAGTTCTGCTCAACCTTATTTTTATTAGAGAGTGTGCACAAACATACACACACACACACACAGACAACCACACACACACGCATTCCCCCACAGGAAGAACATATTGACCGTGATCACTTCATGAAAACAGCACGCAGGACCAAAATGCTCTCCAAAAGCTTAATACTATTTTACAGACAATATTTCCCTTCCCCGGCTGCCAACATGCAGATTCAAGGCCACCCCAGTCGCTTTTCCAGGACAAAACATTGGCCCATCCAGGAAAGAAACATCACAACTGCATTGCTCACCTAGTGAACAACACTCCTGGGGCAAGAAGAGCTGCATGTATTTAGCAGGCGGGAGGGCCGGAGGCTAGCAAAACACTCCATACTTTGTCAGAGAGCTGCACAAGACTGTTATCCCTCCACTCGCCATCAGAGCGCCAAGCGTGGTAGCGCAGACCAGGCTAGGAATTATGACATCGTCATTTTAATCCCAGCCCTCCTGCCGAGCCAGGGGCAAGTCACTAAGATCTAGAATCCCCCCCAGTTTGTACAGCTTTACATAGATCGGTTTGAAACTGGAGTTCCCCAGGTAGAAAGGATGCGCGTACCAGCAGAGTTCATGGCTGTAAATTATGGGAGATAAGCTGTGTAACTGCAGCCTCATTCAGTATGGTACAGATTGAACTATTTTGTTACGAATTATATACGTGTGTCGTGATGGAGGCTGACTGATGCCTCATTGATCATGGTGGGCAGACAGCTGCCTTTCACTGAGGAAAAGCGTGAGAAGCAGCCAGAAAAGCGCTGGGAACGTGGCCCTGTGAGAAAGCCAAGGGAGAGCTTTGAAGCAGAGGGGAGCGGTAAGCAAGGAAGCTGCCTCCTGTTTGGTTCCTCCTGTGTCCAGGGAAGCAGAATTTGGAATTCAGTCTTCATAAATATTGCAAAGAAACACCTGACTGCATCGTCGATTTCGCCTCTGCACAGAGACGCTCCACAAGACCTTGAATGCTGGCTAACCGCTCAGGTCAGAAGGGGTAACGACAGGTTGTATCGACACTTTCCACACGCCCCACTGATACAGTTCAAAACCAGCACAAGCAACTGTGTTTAGACCAAGACTTCCGAGGAACCAAAAAGTGAAATCGTTTGCCCAGGGCTACACAAGGGGTCAGTGGCGGAGGCAGGAATAGATCCCAAGAGTCTGGGATGCCTCGTCACCTGGACTGATTGCTAGACCATGCCGCCTCTCACACGAGAGGGGGGCTTGATAGCGCCAGCCCGAACCTCAAGCCGCAGGCCCCTCACCGTTCACTAGCGTCTGCAGACACACAGCCAGGGAGGGGATCCCCACCGGGAGCAGCTCACACAGCACAGAGTAGTGGTCGTACCTAGGGGACAGGAGAGAGGGGCACATGGTCAGGCTGCAGAACCCCTGCCCAGCAGGCAGCAGTGCCCGAAGGCTGCTCCGCCCTGTCACCCGATGCCATCTGCTCTGCGGTCTCACCACAGGCCCCTTGGCATCAGACCTGCCAACAGCAGCAACGGAGGCCTCCAGATCCTTCCCCCCGCCAACCTGTAGGGTCCCTGGGCTGTCCTGCGCCCCAGCAGGACTCTCCCCACCCCAGCTGCCGGCCCTGAGGGACGCCTGCCAGCCCTGCCCAGGGTTGTGGGGCTGCAGCTCTCTCTGGCCCTGTCTCCACACCAGCTCCTGCTCCTTGGTGCTGCAAGTGGCCCCCTGCCAGAGCTGGGTCAACCGGCTAGAGAGCTGGTGCTGTGCAGCTCAGCCACAGGCCAGGAGAGGCCGGCTCTGCAGCGGGCCAGTGGCTCTGCTTGGACTCCCATTGCATAGCCTGGAGTTCTAGGGGGGTTAGATCAAACCAGGGCAGGGGACTTGGCCAAGAAAAGGCGTAACAGCAGGAGAAACAAAGCAAAAGTGGCGGGGTTAGCTACCTAGGTGCTGGAGTCAGAGATGGGGCAGACTGAGAGGTTCCCAGCTGCCCCGTCAGAGCAGGGCTGCTCCCACGGAGAGTTTGGCCCAGGCCCCAGCTTCCACCCGCCCGCAGGTTCAGGCTGTTTTGCCCCATCTCTTAACTTGATGCTGTTGCCTCTAGTTGCCCCTCCCTCCCTCACCCACCTTGTGTTAGCCTCAATAATCTACCTCCCTCCTGGGAATCCACCCTCACGTACTTCAAGCCTCTCCTTAGTCATCCCGCCACGCTGGGAAGATCTCTCTGGCGCCCCGCATAACCCTGCCCCCCAGCTCACTAACCCTTTCCGATTCCCTTCTCCACGCTCCGCGCAGCTCGCCTCGGCCTGAAGGCAGCATGCCAGGTGCAGCCGTGGCAGAGCAGAGCGAGCAAAGCCTGTGGCGGCACTTGCCCTCCCTCCTTTTCAGGGAAAGGTCACGTTTTCCACAAGCAGTTTGTGCTAGGCCGGCTTTGGTTCAGGAGGTGAGGGACAGCCATTCCCCTGGCACCCCTCTAGTCGCCGGTGCAGGGCCTCACCTCTGCCACCCAGTGAGGGCGATTCCCTGGAACCTGATGAAGGGGAACTTGGACATGGCTTCAATAACCTTCAGCCAGCTGAAATGGTTTTTCAGGTGGTAATTTAAAGGGGTCCAGGCCTGCGCGGGACCAGTGGTGCCTTTAAAGGCACTTGCAAACCACACTGTTTTGAAGCCACTGTCTGTGTACTTTGAAATAAACTTTCCTAGGAGAGAGAGAGACACATAGATCAGCGAACAGCTGGAAAGCATCTGCCAGCACCAACGCCCTGAGCTTCAACACAGCACTCGCTAGGTCAGCCAGGGCGGATGGAGAGCACTCCTTACGGGCAGCAGCCATGTGCCAGCCACTGGCCACCCAGCGCCAGAGTGGCCGGCACTTCGAGGGAGAAACTAACAAACGCTGCCTCTGCCGCTGAGACGGAGGCATGAGCACACACACCAGCCTGAGAGCCACAAACACAATCACCCCCTATTGGTTCGTCTTGTCTGGGGCCGGCGACAGGAGGCTGGCAGGTGGCTCGGAGATTTTGCTAGGGTCCATCCTAGATCTTACGCTACTTTTAACTTACTGATTCAAACATGACCCAGACTAGCAAGGATTAAAACTGTCAGCAGTTGGCAGCCCCTGTGCAGGGAAATGCAGGGACTCCACCCATCTCCTAGGGAACAGGGGACATGGCACAAAAGCCTTGATAACAACTGGTGCAAAGCAAGGGACATCAGCACGGCAGGACACATGGCCACGATTTCCATGGCACTGTTCCCAACTTACAACTTGGCTTTTGGCCTCCGGATACGCCCTGAGGTAACTCTCACAAAGCACCTCAGTGAAGACATAGTTACAGCCTCTGCCCCTCTTACCTATCTGCTCAGTGTCAAAGTCTGGGGCGTAAAACCACAGCATTGGGGCCACGTGCTTTGCTATGCCAGATTCTGCAGGAGACAAAAAAACCAGAGGAGAAAGAATGCGACGGCTTCTGTGCCGAGAGCTGGGGTTGGGAGGAGAGGGGAGGACGGAGAGAAGGCTGGCGGGGAAAGACCCTAGAGACAATCTAGTCTCAGTGCTACACTTTCTCCCCTGCCCTTACTACTCCCTGATGACATGGGGGGCAGGAGAGTGGCACTGGGTCTACAGTACCCTCCAGGCAGCTGGGCCACCACAATGGCATGGGAGAGTGTGTGTGGGGGGGGGGACCACAACGACTGTGGGACACACCTCCTCAGATACAAGCCAGGGTCATCCCAAAAAATCCCCTATCAACATAGGAGCGCTAACTGCTCCCTCCGGCTCCTGGAGAGGGGCACAAAGCCACCCTGACCTTGGATGGTTCCCACGCTGATCTTCCTCAGCATGTCATCCCACATGAGGACCTGGAGTCCCTGGTACCGGTCCACGATGAAATTCACAACCTCCTTGATGTGATTCAGGTACATTTTCCCCACATCTCCATTGTTGCGACTAATCCAGTTCTTGGAATCCATCCCTTCCCCTAGGTGAAAGACCTGGATTTACCGGAAGGGAAACTACCATTAAGATCAGAAGCTTAATAGCCTCTGTAAACAGGCACTGAGTCAACCATGTGTCCTTCCTAGAGGAACACACCGCGGGCGCAACGAGGAGAAACTGGACCCATCCCTCATGCAGTCCCACAAGGATCACGCCTCTCCTCCACCCTACTCAACAATTACATGCGGCGACTAGGCGAAGCGGTCAGACGGGAGTGCTCAAGGCCAGCGACAAGCAGAGGGTCCCACCGCTCTCCTTATCCTTCGCCACATATGACCACACCTCGGTCACTCAACCAGCCCAGTGCGTGGACGAGAGCCACTCACAGACAAGCAGCTGGTTGAACTTGAGCCCCAGCGAGAGAGAGGCAATGCCAGTGGCAGAGGAAAGCATGGTGGCAAGCTCGTCGGCACAGTGCCATCTCCTCGGGGTGAAGATTTGCCTCCCAGCGGAGCTCTCCACCACTTGGGCAACGCGTGTCAAAGCAGCAAATCGACCTTTCTAGGGGGCGGGTTCCAGACTGCGTGACCAACTCCCCCAGAAACTAAGCCGGGCACCTCTGACTGGCCTTTGCTGATACAAACACAGAAGAGCATGTAAATCTAAAAAAAAAAATTACCCCCTTCCCCACCAGAACAAGACACTAGCCAGACAGCCATGCGTCAATGGGTACTGCTCACGTTAGCTCTTCAGTGGGAGCCCTGGATGGCTAAAGGGCCAGCTGGGTTGGACAGAACTCAATCCGCTCCCAGCAGCCCAAGTTCACACACAGGCTGAGTCAAGGCAGCCCTTCACGCCTGCAGGGCAGCACACGGAGTTACAGGCACTGTACGGCTGATGGGACCTTTTACCTGATGCTTTGAAACACCAGGTCCCGTTTGCCCATTAGAGAATCCCCGGGACACTGCACGACATGCAAGAGTTTGTCCCAGGGTCCTTTGGCTAAAAATTTCACCTCTTCCCAACCCAGTGTTGGACACCAAAGAGCTGCTCCCCGGCACCCCAGAAGTGGCTGCATTTCAGCAGTGCTGTATGCGAGTGCGAAGTACTTTGGGGTCGATAACAGAAGCCCTCCTCGCTATGGAGCCTGCAATGAAAGCCACTAAAGGCTGCGATCAGCGCGATGGACGCTAGAGTCGCTCCGCCAGCCTCTTCTCCAGACATTTCCTGTTCCCTTCCCTCTGCCCAGAGGGACTCTCATAAGAAGCCGAGGGCCTTGCACCTAGAACTGGGGTTGTCTAGCACGAACGTCCTTCGCTCATTAGACTGTAGGCTTGTCATGGCAGGGCCAGTCTTTGTGGGGTTAGTAAGCACCTAGCGCAGTCCTGGTCTACAATACTACCCGTAACATGTAGAGCCAGCAGGAGGCTACGGGGAGAGCACAGGACCCTTCTGCGGGAGGCTCCCTGGCACTCACCTCATCGGCACCGATGTGGATCCAGCTCGAGTGTCTGTGCTTGTCCATCACCTGCGACAGGATGCTCTTCAGCAGGGACAAGGTGTCCGGGACGTGGGGGTTGAAGCTGTTGGGGAAGCGCTCGACTTCTCGCAGGTGTCTGTACTTGTCGTGCTTCAGGATAAACTGTCACAAGGAAGCGTGGGAACCCATCAGGGAACCCGCCTGCACATGCTGGGCAGATCGCGCTTTGCTTCGTGAGGAGGATGCTTTGATTGCAAAGGGAAGGAGTAACTGGGAGGCAAGTCACTGGTCCACTTTAAAGGAGCTCCATCCAGCTGGAGCCATGCTACACGCAGGGGTCGGGGGAGGGTTTAACTGACCCTAACAGTAGGATTGGTGCAGCAGCTGCTGTGGGATTTGTACCCGCTTCCCGTGGATTGCCCCCGGCTCGGCATGTGGGGTCAGAGTCCACAGGAGCCTCCACCAGGCTCCCCGTCAAGCCCTGAGCAAACACCCGTTGTTTACGAACGGGTGACGTGGAGCTGGAGCTCCGCTTGGAGGGAGTCATGCTAGAGCCACAGCTGGAGTCCTGGCCAGGCTCCCCAGCACCAGGGAGGCCACCCTGCACAAGACAGGGAGGAAACTGCCTCTTTGCTTTGGAAGAAAAGCCAGCCCGTGGCTACCTCCCAGCTTGGAGACAAGGGAGGTGGAGACCAACACCAGCACGTTGGGCTGAGGAAACTGAGGCACTAAGACACCCTGCTGAGAAGCAAATCCCTCGCTGAGCGACAGAGAGGGGAGCCAGACGCTCACAAGGGAAATCCACACAAAAAGAAAAATCCTGTCCCCAGCCCAGTGCCTCAGTGCAGCCTGTGGGCATCGCACGGAAGAGGGACATGCTCAGCATCTCACTGCCCATGCGCCTTACTCGAGGCTGTTCTGGCCTGACGCTGGCTTTGGCGGCCCTGTTCTCCAAGTGGGCAGCTAGCCCCAGGGGCGGGTACAGCGCTACAGACTCCAAATGACCCCCCCCCCCCCGAGGCGAGGGCTCACGCACAGCTCAGAAAAATCCAATCTCTATTTAGCCTCACTTCAATGCTTCCAATCAAGACCCATAACGAGGGGAGATGAGATGCCCCCTCCCCTCCCCGACAAAGGAAGAGTAACCACCAGGCGATGGTCTGTGAGTGCCAAGAACGTGCCTGGCGCCCCAGGAGACGGAGAGCTGAAAATCCCACAAACACAACCCTACACAAGCAATCCCAAGGAGACCCCCCATCTGAGCAGGTGCCATCCTGCACCTGCCCCTGCCCCAGCCCCCATGTGCTGCTGCAACGGGTCTGCCCCCAGGCCAAGGCACTGGAGTAACTGTTACAGCCACGCGGTGGCACCCGGGCGAGCCTGGGGTAAGCCAGGGAACTGAGTGTGTCAGGAGTGTCTGCGCACCGCCCTGCCTGCCTGATGGGGAGCGAGGCGCGAGATTCAGCTCTGGGCAGTGTTTTGGTACCAGCCCGGCAGGCACCTAGATGCAGCCCCTGCTAGAACTAACTGGAAGGCAAGCCCTGCCTTCCACTAACCAGGAGCAGCTGGTCTCAGCCAGCCCCTATGGAAGGGCACCAACGCCAGCACCTTGCCTACCTCCACGTGCCCAAAGGTCTGCACCAGGGGGACCACCTCCAGCTCACTGAGCTCCGCCAGCCGCTGGATCTTCTCGATGTCGGCTTCGCTGTGGGGCGACAGGGACAATCGCCAGGTCAGAGGGCTTTGCGCTCGCCAACCAGCATCTGCAAAACTCAGGCCATTTGGCTGCTCTAAGACAAGCTGCCACCGGCGCATTAAATCTGGCTCACAGCCCGGGGGTGGTGGAGGGGGCTGTTAACAGGTGTGTGACAGAAAGTGGGAGCTTGGCACTCCCCCGTTCAGAGTTTCAGGGTGAGCACCGGACACTAGACAGCAGCCCCGTGCGCGTCCCCGGAGCGGCACAGGTACATTCCACGCCCACATGCTCGCCCCATCTCCAGGGGAGAGAACTGGGGAATGCAAACGGGGATGCAGACATGGACACCGTAACCACAGGCCCAGCGGCTGCCCGAACGGCAGCCACAGCCAGAGGCTGAGCACTGCAGCAGGGAGCAGGTTTTTAATCTAGCATGCCTGGCCACCGCACCCAGCTTTGCAGGCCCACCGGTGCCGAGAGGGTCCGGTTACATCTGGCTACCTTGGCGACACGCAAAGCTGCAGGCTGCCTCCTGGGTCACCCCCAGCCCCCTCCTGCAGCCCAGCGCGGGGGTGCGTTCGCTTCCATTGCCACCTCTGACCTGTATGCATAGGGAGACCTGAGGGTCTCGAGCGCTCCCTGAAAGGGAAACATGTCTTCGTACTCCACCAGGACTCCATTGGCGCCGAGTTTGGCGAGAAGCGGGAACACCTGCAAGGAGAGCACACGTCCATGCAAATGCTGCTGGGGCCGGAGAGCACGGGCCAGACTGTCTCTGAGTGCAATTCCCCCGGCTTCCCTGCAGCGGTTCTCAAAAGCACCAGAACAGTCCGTAGCCTTGCCCAGCTAGAAACCCACCCCAGCAGGGCCCCTTGCCTGGCAGGTGGCACAAGGGCCGCAAAGGAGTCAGCACCCAGCGCTTCCGGGCTACCGCGCCTCTCCCTCGCTCTAAACGGCAGCCACGGAGATCCAGTAACATCCCTCAGAGCCGGGTGCGTAACAGCCCTGGCCCGCGGGCAGCACGACCATGCTCAGACAGCTCTGAAGCCAGCTCTCCCTCTCCCGCCGGCCCTGCCCTGTTTACAGCCCCCATGCAGCCGAGAAAGGAGCGCTGGCTAGGCGGGAAGCTGCAGCGTGCTCTCTGCAAGCGCTGGAAGCCAGGACCCTGCTGACAACAGCCAGGATTTTCCCTCTTTCCTGCCACCCGCAGCCCCGCAGGACAGGGGCAAGTGTCAGGGGCTGCACCTCACCTGCTCCAAGTAGGAGACCTTGGGCGCGGCGCCTTTCAGGTCCAGGTGGACGAGTCTCATCTCCCGGGTACTGACGACCTTGGAGAGCTGCTTTTTGCTTCCTTGCTTTGGACCCGCGGCCTTCGCCGCCGAGAGCACCAGGGCCCGGCTCTGGGGGGTGGCCTCCTCCTTGGCCTCTCCAGCCTTTCCCCAGAAGCCGTTGTCTTTGCTGATGTGCTTGTGCAGCTCCCGGGTCGCACTGCACACACAGAACAGAGCCACTGGCATCTCTCAGCGACCCGGCCCGCTGCTCTGGCTCCCTTGCGGGCAACCTCAGCAAAGCGGCCAGAGACACGGAGCTCCTCTCTCATCCCTCGGGGGGGCCTCTCCCAGCCAGAGGAGAGGCACCGTGTGTGCAGGGGGGGTATCAGCTCTGGAGATGAGCAAGGACCTCAGCCAACAGGGCTGTCGACTTCCACCAGCTCCTAGAGTCACTTAGTTACCCAAAGCCCCTCTCTACCCCCCACCGCCCCGAGGGTCCTGGTGGGTAGTTAAGCAGAACCGTCCGAACTATGGCCTGAGGTGGTGCCCTGAAACGCGTGCTCTGCGGGAGAGTACCATGGAGGGACTGCTCTCAGCCTCCAGCACCTGGCGGCTCTGGCTGGCAGCCGGGGACACCCTTTCCAAGCTGTCGGCCAGTGGCAGAGTGGGGCAGACGCAGCTCTCCATCACGGGGCCCCTCCTGCCCCTCTCTATGGGTCTGGGCATCACGGGGCTGAGCTGGCACCATTTGCAGGTGTGCAGCGGGAACCCAGGACACTCCCACACCCAGCCAGAGATCCCAGGAGCAGCAGTAGGATCCCAGTCCCCACCCCACACCCCCACTGCAGCGAGGCTACGAATCCAGATGCATGCGGCAGGTGCAGCTGGCCACGTCAGCGTTGCAGAGCGAGAGAGAGGCGGGGGAACATGCCTGCTCTAACTCTGCTAGGAGCTGCCGTGGGGTCGGCCAGAGGGAATTCAGCACCAAGCTCCTCTCCCAGCACCCCGGGACAGGCCTGCCCTCGCATTACTAGAGACTGGCACCTCCCAGCCTCCTCAAGCAGCCTCCTTGCTGACCGCTGCCTTACCTCTCCTGGAAGATAAATTTGATGCCTGCTAAAGCCACAATCAGGAGCACAGCGAGACGCAGGAGGTTCAGCTTCTGGGTCCGTGAGAAGGCCATATCAGCAGGGCAGACGAGGAGGTGGGGGACGGCCAGCTGTGCTGCAGAGCAGTGAACTGGCAAACACTGATAAAAACTTCCAACTGTGGCCAGGCCCTGCCTTTCCAGTCAGGGGTAGGAGGAGGGACCTGGAAGCAGATCACAGGCTGCAGACGCCAACACACACGGCCACAAAGCAGCACCAAGAGCAGGTGCAAGGACGGCTGAGCAGATCCCAGCCACCAACTCACGAGATTACCGGGCTGGAGGAGACGCCACGCTGCACGAGAGAGACACCTTCATTAGGGACCCTGTTGGCTGGCTGGCCCTCGCCTGGCATGGCTAGCTTAGCTGCTCCCCACCCTTCCCAAGGGCAGTTCTGCACCACCTCTCCTGTCTCGGAGGAGGAGGGCACTGGCCTGGGACTCAGACGTAGGTTCAATTCCCAGCTCCAGCCTGCGCGCGTGCCCTCAGGTGTGTCAGATCACCTTGGTGAGCTTCAATTCCCACTCGGTAACTGGGGGCTCATCTCCCCTCCCCATCTCTTGCATGCAGGCCCACGTGACATCAGCCGGGCCCTGGGGAGTCGCTTCGTCCCTCTGCAACGCCATGCCCCGGCTCATCCTTTGTTGTCTGCAAACTCCTTGGAGCAGGGAGGTGTCTGCACAGCAGCCACCACAGGGGGCCTGGGCCTTCCAGGTGCTATTGCAAGGCACAGAAATCAAAGCCTTGCCCCAGGAGCTCATCGACTGCCTGCCAGGCCTTGCCCTGCCCATCTGGGAGGTTGCGTCTGAGCTGCTCTGGAGGCTGGGTTTCCAGCTCCTTCGGGAGGGGCCCGGCTCCGTTCTGAGATGGCACCTGTGGCTATGGGGCAAAGTGAACGTTTGAGGCGGACGCGCCTGGTTGTTACTGGGCAACAACCTGGAGACACGGCAAACGAGACGGGTCCCTCCAGAGGGGCAGTTAAGCAGCAGGCGAGGTCCGATGCCAAGCTGTAATTAAGCTGATGCCGTTAGGGTGCAGAGCAGAATCCAGGCAAAAAGCACAGGACCACGTGGGGCGTCGCCATGTACATTGCACAAAGACTCGACCCGAATGACTGGGGGGGGGGCGGTGAAGAAGAGTGATATCTGCAGATGCTGGCAGGGGAATACTGCTTTGGGAGGACTCTGGAGGCAATCTTGCCTAGTGGGTAGAGCACTAGCCTGCTGGGTGACATTGGGCAAGTTGCGTCCCAGCTCCCTGCCTGCCGTTTCCCCGTCTGCATCATGGGGATAATGATCTTCTGAAGCACACGGAGATCGGGGCATGAAACATGCTCTGTAGGAGCCGGGTTACGTGACTGTAATATTATCATTCAGGGCGGAGGGAGCAGAGCATCTGCTGGTGAGAGCAGATCACAGAAGCAGTTTCCTTTTGCACCTCTGCCATCCCCTGCCCAGAGCTAGTGAACTCCACAGGACACGCCAGGACATGCCAGGTTCCCTGGGGTTTGTGGGTTTAAAGCAGAGAGACAACATTGTTAGAGGAAAGGGTTAGCTGGCAGAGTTACTGCCAACCGCAAGCTGATGGATGTTACCTAAACACCACAGCTGGCAGCCCATAGGAAAAGCTGGATCTGGACCTGGTGAGGCCACCAGCATCAGGGCTGGTTTAAAAAGCAGCCATCCACGTGTGGGGAGCCCACGTTCCTGGATTAACCCACCCAGGGAGCAAGGGAGCCAGCGTCAGAGAGAAGGAGGGGAAGAGAGGCCAGTTAAAAACACAAGCAAAGGGTCTCAAACACACGAGGTGCCCAAAAAGCACCAGACGAAGGATGAGGCTGGGACTGGAAATAGTCACTGATTGGGAGAAATTTAACTCTACACAGAGAAGGAAATGGGATCATCACGAAATGACAGCAAAGAGCAGGCCAACTACCTTCACTACAACATCTGTAAAGTCAGACCCCTCCCCCCATCTCAGATTTTCCCCTTTGCAAACTAAGAGATCAGTTGTGCAATCCTGCACTCCAGGAATAGCCCCAACGATTCACATTGACCAATCGCACGAGGAAAGGGTCACCGGCCCTAAATAATCCTACTTGTGTTAATCTTTCCTTCTGAGGGAGCTCGCTTGTTGTACTTGGCAGTTTTTCCATAAACCCCTTATCCTGTATGACATCCAGCCAGGCTGTGCCATTCTGCCCAGCACAGAAACAGACCAGTCGGACAGCATTCGCCATCTTTGCAGCGGGGGTGTCAATTCTTTAGGTTTTGCTAAAAGCACAGCTTGTCCCCCGTACGAGCCCAAACTCTGGGCAGGTATTTTGCATCTTGTGAAACTTCTAGGCATAGCAACTGGAATTGGCTTGTGGAAATCTAAAGCCAAGGGTAAGGACTTCTTTCTGCATTGCTGGGGACGTGCTTTGCACAAGGAAGGAGCACATCCTCACTGCAGTTAGACACTGCTGCAGATTAGCGCTCTATTCAGAGAGAGATTTGTAACATGCACAACACACAAACTCGCTGCACACCTCCAGAGAAATGGCTCTGCTCTAGGTCTGTGTGCACGACACCATGGGACACTCTTTGCCGGCCTGAAGGAGGAGGGGTTTTCAAAGCAAATGGCTCCTCGGTGCATGTGTCTTTCTAGATGCATGAAGAGAGAGGAGCTACAAGATGGAACAGGATGCTCCGTTCAATAAACGCACAAGCCCGTCATGAAGCAGTCAGGGCTGCTACACGCAAAGTACCCAGCCCAGACCCACAGCTGCACTAGTTTTCAACCAAAGCCCCCCAAGTGAGCACTGAGGTTATCAGGGGGGTGCACGATGGGGCGTGGGCTGGAAGGCTCACGCTGGCGCCAGTGCTGCGACACCTGTTCCAAGCCCACCCCCAGATCCCAAGCCCACCTGGCGTGGACAGGCAACACCCCCAGGCGGAGAGCTTGGGACCACCTCACCTATGCATCCGCCCGTGAGACCTAGCATGCAACACACCTCCCTGCCCTCCCTGACTCAACCTCCTCCAGACGGTGTTTAAACAAGCTGGCCCAGCCCTGTACCTGAACACACCTTACTGACATTGCACCACTGAGCCCCACTGGCCACACCCCAGCCCACGACAGCCACGCACGCCTAGAGCCTTCCACATCCTGCGCCCCCCCCAACACCAAACGCCCCAGCCTCGCTCCCAGCTACTTTGGTGCAAACCCCAGCGAACGCCTTGCTGTATTTGCATCCGCACACGCCCCAGACAAACACCAACACCCAGACGCAGCCGGGGGAAGGCGACTTGCGCACATCGCAGCTTAAGTAAAAAGGGGCACGTCTTACCTCAGAAGCACACAGCTCCCAGCGGCTGGGGCAGGCAGGACCGTCCACTCGAGCCGGGAGGGAAGCCGCAGCAGGGCGCAGAAGGGGAAAGCGAAGGAAGCTCACGTTCGAATCACCTGCTGTATGTCAAGCCACATCACGGCGCTACTCCAGGCAGGGTTTGTCTCTCTGTGACTGCACAGAGCCCCGACCTCTCTCAATTAGTCAGCCGGGGAGATGCTGCAAACCCCGGCCCCCCACTCAGCTTTCTCCCACGTCCAAGTGCAGAGCTCTTTCCACCTAGCTGAGGGCGGCAGCCTCACCCCCCCATCCCAGGCGGGATCAAATTGGAGGATTTGGTGGGGAGGGAATTATTTAAAATTGCAATTTTCTCTTTGAAATATATTTGTTTTAAGTTACATTTGAAATTAAGACAACCAATGTGAAGAGCTAATTTTATTCAAGTCGTTTAAATAAAACACGCTCCATCCATGAGCCCTCCTTAAAGTTTAACGAGGTAAAGGGCGCTGCTTTCTAAGTTTGAATCAGGTGGGAACCAGCATCTGTCTTTAGCTTTTGTGATCAGCTCGAGCTTCGTAAACGTCCCAGTGTCACGTACTGCGTTAAGAAGCCGTATCATTGTGGCCAGTGTCGTCACAGCCATGTAGGTCCCAGGATATTAGAGAGACAAGGTGAGGCAGGTCGTCTCTTTTATTGGACCAACTTCTGCTGCTGGGAGAGAGACGCTTTTGAGCTACACTTGGTTGGTTTGGGTTTCAGTTTAGCTAGCAGGAGGGCCATCCACCGGGGCGGGGCACTTGCCTTGGGCCCCATTTGAAATGGCCCCCAAACTAAGTGGCACTGCAATCCAATGCCACAGAGAATTGGCCAGGCCTAATTTGAGTGGCACTGTAGTCCTGCACGCCAGGCTGCAAGACCCGGAGCAGGGAACTAGCCCTGCAGGACAGGAGCAGAGCCAGCACGGCAAAGCGAATGCGGTGCTGGCTTGCTCTCCAGCATTCCCCCACCCCCGTGGACATTTTTGGGGGGCCTCAGATTTGCCTCCCTGCCTCCAAAAACCTCCGTGTGGCCCTGGCTAGCAGATGCAAAAAGATTTTCTTTATTTGGACTAGTTCAAAGGTGAGAAACTTGATTAAAAGAGGAACATCAGCTTCCCTGCTCTTTCACCTCAATCTCTGAACAAAAGCCAGGTGGGAGTGGAGGGGAGCTAAACCCAAAGGACATGGGGCCAGACTCAGAGCAGAGAGAGCCCTACTGGTATTTTCTAAACCATCTACCTGCAGCTTTAGGTGCCCAAATACCTAGGATAATCTGTCCAGCAGGGACCGAACAGGTCATTGTTGTGAGTCACCAGGAACACTCCTTTGTGTGATCAGTTTACAATGAAAGACAGGTTTTGATAAACCAGCTTCTTATGTATCCAGCACATTAAAGGAAGTTTTATTTAACGAATAAAGACCATTTCAAAATACTGTTTTCGCGCATTTGCAATTCCAGTTGCCATCCCAATGCAGCTTGACACAGATCTTAAGTAAAAACAAACAGGTGAATCTAACAAACTAAGAAATGCATCATTTGCAATCATGCCCCCATCCTGTCTGCGCCCCTGACCCCACAGCGATTCCAAGATCCTGCTCAAAATTGCTCTCTTTGGTCTTAAGGATCCCACTGGACTTGGCCCAATCCCACGCCTCCCGCTCATGCAACAACCATCTCCTTTCTGCTCTTCACATAACCATGCTGCTCTTGGTAAGAGAGCCTTCCCCCGTGCAACTCCAGACTCTCCTTCCTTTCCTTCCCCATTTTGGTCTTGGTTCTCGTCCAGCACTCGTTGCTGCAGCACAGGCCCACCTGCCAGAATTCAGTACAACTAGATGTGCTCACTTCTTGGCATTTTTCTCTAAGTCTCTTTCTCTAGTCACAAGGAAACAGGCTGCTCTTTGTAATTTATATCGCCTCTCCCTCTGCAAACTGTTCTCTGCCTTAGGGCCTTATCTGCAGAGATGCAAATCACCTGCCACACTCCTCAAAACAAAAAGGACCTGAACACTCAGGGTGGGGGCCCTGAGAGCTTTTCAACTGCAAAGCACTTGGAGACAGGCTGCGGGACCAGCACCAGGAACTGGAACTGGATTGTGCTGGGTTGTGCCAAGAACAGATCTTGCCAATAAGGGAGAACACAGTAAGAGCCTTTGTAACCATGGTCACCTCACCAGCATTAGCACCTCAGATGCCCAGATTCCTTCCCTTTTAGTATCAGATTTGGCAAACACCTGGGCTGTGTCTACACGAGGATGGTTAGAAGCAGTGGAGCAGAGCCTGGCGAAGTGGCTGTGGTGCCCCTAGGACTCAGGTGTTATCACCGTTAATTATTGGACCTTAGTAGTACTAGTGCCTAGAAGCCTCGGAGGAGGTCAGGGTCCCATTGTACTAGGTGCTGTACATACACAGTGTGACCGTCCTTGCCCTAAAGAGCCCAAAAATCTAAACAAATAAGACAAAGGGTGGAGGGGAAACACACAGAGAGAAGAAGTGACTTCCCCACGGTCACTCTACAGATCAGGAATAGCACCCAGGTCCCTGAGCTCTAGTCAAGTGCACTAGCCACTAGACAATGCTGCCTCTCACAGCAGGCCAAGATTGCACTGTGTCAGGCCTCCTGTGCTCCGTTTGCACTAGAGCTCCCAGCATAGTTAACACTGGTGTTTAACGGATCCTAGTTCCCCCAGTGCCCTGGAAAGCCAGGCAGAGGAGCTGCGTGAAGCACAAGTTTCCGCATCACTAGAACATCTCTCTTTTAATGGTGCCAACTGGAGAGCGAGCGTTTCAGTGCAACGTTCAGAGAACGAGGCCTGCTCCCATGGGAGCGCCACACACACCACTGCGCTAACTGGGGTGGCAGGAAAATTCTCCAGCTGTGAGGTCCCCGGCTGCTGGTTGACTCCACACGCATTCCTACATGTCGCATAATCCCAGGCTGCGCGGGGCTAGGAAGAGGAGCCCAGCTGCAGAGTCTCTGCTCAATTTGTATCATCTCACGAGGAGGATTGCAGCCTTCCCACTAGCCACAGCCCTAGCCTCCTCAGCACCTCGGGCCAAATCCTGCCATCTTCACTCAGCAAAGGTCCTGTTCAGATCAGGAGGGCTGCAGGTCCGGTCCCACACAGACTGATTCTTAGATGTGCTGAGCAACAAGGAGCTGTGATTACACAGCGCCATTGGAGAGAAGGGGGGAAATCAGGCCTCAAAGAGTGCATTACAGCAGGATTAGCTTGCAGTTCATTCACCCCCTCCGACGAGGTTAGCAGACAAAACACTCACGGTGCACAGCGCCATGGCATCCGGGTGCCCACTGACAGTGCACTAAGTCACTAGCCGCAAGGTGCCCTGAGACGAGATTTACTGACCCGTTCTCCAGTCGCTCGTGAACACTTTCCTCTCAGGCAGTCTTGTGCCCTTGTAGGCACCGGCCGTCCTGCACTGCTAGCAATTCGACCAGCAGCTAAGAGAAAGGAAAGGGGTGAGAACTCCCTGCTGGCTGGGGAGAGCCTTATTTCCTAGCCCCACTGGAGCATTACAGAGTGAAAGGGCTGCGCAGGAGCTAGTCTGCACAGCTGCAGAATCAAGAGAGCGCCCGCCGAGATGAGGGTCAGAGAGAGATTCTTCCTGGCTCCATTTTCCTGGCACGAGGGTATAGAGCTTACTGATTCTCCAGTGCATTTCACCAGAAAAATCTCACATGCACTTTACAAACAGCCCCTGACCAGGATTGCAGTAGAAATCACGCAGTATAAGCCATCTATAGGAGGCATTTGCCTTGGAACGGTCCTGAGGTCCGGTAAGTGTTCCTGCCATCATTAATCATCGAAGTGTGCGCTTTTCTAATGGGAACAGGAAGAGTTATTGCCATCAGCTAGGTCCACCTCCTCCAGCGGCAATTACCCCCCCACAACAGCCCTGGGCTAAATGTTGTGGTTGAGCAATAAATATTCCCTGGGAAGGTTTAAAAAGTTTCTTCTTTTCTGACGTCTGTCCCTGTTCTATTCAGAGGAGCTTCTGTTTTGTCCAGTTGCTGTTTCCAAGTACTGATGAAGAGCTCACCTGGCCGAGACACAGGTGATCCAGATGGAAGACCCAATGCTGGCTGTAACAGGTCAATTGCTTTATTTCTTAAAGCAGCAGAAACAACTTTTAAAAAAAGTCATCCTTCCATCTGCAGGTATTGACTTTACCTGCTGTTATTACACGCTCCACCAATCAGGATTAACTGAAAGAAACTGAAGCAAACAATAGTGTTGTCTGTTCTTGTCAGTTTGTTTGCTTTGTGCAGGGTGTATATACCCAGCTCTTTGCTCTGTTGGCAGTGCACACCCCCCTCAAACCCTGCCAGAGCATTTGTCAGGAACACTGGCCCTGAAAGAGAACAGGCAGCAAGCAGATAATAGCTGCGTGAACAGAAACTCTGGGAAGGAGGGTGGATCTCACTGTGTTTGGTCATGTTGCTCTCAGGTCTGCCCAAGAGTCCTTCTTGAAAGGCAAGGGGTGAGGGGAGAAGAAATAAATGGATGGCGGGGGGAGTAGAGAGAGCAGGAAAGACCCTCACTCTTTTTTCTTTTTTAATTGAGTCCAGTATATATTATAGGGATGGATTCTGATCAGAAAACAGAAAATTTAGCTCATTTAAAAAGATGCCAGGTTGACAGCATTCCTTTAAATAACAGTGTAAAATATTGAAACAAATGAGGCATGTTAGTCAGTTTTGCAAGCTACAAATGCAGGGACCGCATGGCAGTTTCGGAAAACCAACCCTTTGATCTCACAATCAATTAGGACAACAGCAGTAGAAACTGCTGCTGGATACCAAGTATGTCTTCAGTGTCGTCATAGCCAGGATATTAGCAGTATGGCCAAGCCCCAGGATTCAGAAATCATGAGTTAGGCTCACCAAAAATCATGAGATGATGTAAAAATACTAGATGTGGGGGTTCTTTTTATTTGCCTTCTGCTTTTTGAGCTGTTAGGGTGCACTGGGCTCACATTTTGAAGCTTTCTTCACAGCCACGAGGGTTAGAAACCTACCTCTTTAAGAATGAAGGCTGGAATCATGACATATGCACTTGACTCCAGGAGCTGGGGCTTTAAAGAAAACAATTATCACAAGACTCATGATGAAATCATGAGAGTTGGCGACACTGTATTAGACAAGGTAAGGGAGGTGATATCTTCTGTTGGACCAACTCTTGTTTGTGAGAGAGACAAGCTTTTGAGTGTACACAGGTCGAGGAAATGTGGTCAGAGTGTCACAGCTAAATACAAAGTGGAACAGATTGTTTAGCATACATAGTCAACACATAGTTCAAGGGACCATTCAAGATGAAGTGGCCCATTAACATCCTTCCAGGCAGACCTGAAGAAGAGCTCTGTGTAATCTCGAAAGCTTCTCTCTCACCAACGGAAATTGGTCCAAAATATATGTATATATAACACCTCACCCACCTTGTCTCAGATACAAAGTATGTTAACAGGAAATCTAGTGGCCTGATCCAAAACAGATACATCAGTCATCAAGACGCTTTATCTGATCGAGTCATCATCCAGAAATTAGGGATTTCTCCAGAGATCTCTAGTCACAATGTTTTTCTGCAAGCTACACAAACTCTCCAGTGACAAGCCAGGTCAGTTACAATACAAAAAAAAAGCAAAAACAAAGTTAAGTAAATTCCTCTCATATCCCATCTTCTTATTTAACGTGTGTCCTATGGCCCACCTGAGACTGGCTCTGTGCTGAGCTAGGCACATACACAGAACGAGGGAGAGCCCCTTTTCCAAACAGCCCTTACAGTGTAGGCAAGACAAAGGATGGGAGAGGAAAGAGATGCACAGAAAGAGGAAGCGACTTACCCAAGGACACAGCAGGCGAGTAGCAGAGCAGGGAACAGAACACACTGCTAAACCCAGCGCCCTAGACCACACTGCCCCTCAAGCCTCTTCATTGTTTTCCTCTGCGTCCAAGGCTACTTCAAGGAAGGATCAGAGAAGATTAGGGATGGGAGGGACCTCAGGAGGTATCTAGTTCCACACCCTGCTCAAAGCAGGGCCAACCCCAACTAAACCATCCCAGCCAGGACTTTGTCAAACCATAGCTTAAAAACCGCTAAGGAGATTCCAGCCCCGCCCTAAGTAACCCATTCCAATGCTTCACCAGCCCCCTAGTGAAAAACTTTTTCCTAATATCCAACCTAGACCTCACCAACTGCAATTTGAGACCATTGCTCCTTGTTTTGTCATCTGCTACCACTGAGAACAGCTTAGCTCCATCCTCCCTGGAACCTCCCTTCAGGTAGTTAAAGGCTGCTATCAAACCCCCCTCATTCTTCTTTTCTGCAGACTAAACAAGCCTAGTTCCCTCAGCCTTTCCTCATAAGTCACGTGCTCCAGCCCGCATATCATTTTTATTGCCCTCCACTGGACTCTTTCCAACTTGTCCACATCCTTTTTGTAGTGGGGGGCCCAAAACCAGACACAATGCTCCAAATGCGGCCTCACCAATGCTGAATGGAGGGGAATAATCACTTCCCTCGATCTGCTGGCAATGCTCCTACTAATGCAGCCCAATATGCTGTTAGCCTTCTTGGCAATGAGGGCACACTGCTGACTCATATCCAGCTTATTGTCGACTGTAACCCCCAGGTCCTTTTCTGCAGAACTGCTGCCTAGCTCATCGGTCCCCAGTCTGTAGCTGTGCATGGGATTCTTCCATCCTAAGTGCAGGACTCTGAACTTGTCCTTGTTGAATCTCATCAGATTTTTTTTTACCCAATCCTCCAATTTGTCTAGGTTACTCTGAATCCTATCCCTGCCCTCCAGTGTATCTACCACTCCACCCAGCTCAGTGCCATCTGCAAACTTGCTGAGGGTGCAATCTACCACATCCTCCAGATCATTAATGAAGATGTTGAACAAAACCAGCCCCAGCACCAGTTACCAGCTGCCAACTAGACATCGAGCAATTGATCACTACCCACTCAGCCCAATGATCTAGCCAGCTCTCTGTCCATGTTATAGTCCATTCATCCAACCCATACTTCCTTAACTTGCTGATAAGAACACTGTGGGAGACCATATCAGCAGCTTTGGTAAAGATCCTTGTATTGTGCAAAGAATGTGCTGGAGCAGTGGTCACAGGCAGATCACACTCTTACCACATGGAACACACCTCCAAAATGAGACAGACTTCACCTTCCTTTGACCCAAGTGAAACTAAAAGAAACAGCCAAAAAACTAAAATGGAAATCAGCTAACACAGGCAGGGTGCACGGCTCTAGGCTCCACCTGATTTCAGAAAGTCCATAAATATGCACAAGGATAGTCACGCCGTCATGGGAACACAGCGCCTCACTAGACCAGCTATAAGTATTTAGACAGGTGCTGTCAGCTCAGTGAGATTGATTTTTTTTTTTTTAATTTCACTGAAAAACAATTTGCTTTTAGCTCCATCTACCGCCATGCTGTGATAGGTAGCTAGGTACTAGAGTAACGGGAGTCATGGAAGTACCTAAGTTAGTGCTAGGGATGGAGACTTTCAAAATAAAGATCAACTTGGCGGTTTTCATTTTGCTTTTCAGTCAGCTTGACCAGAGAGCATAAATGGTAACAAGCATCTTTGCAAATGTACCCCAGTTCCCACACCGAGAACGGGAACAGAGACTCAGACCCGTAAGCCCTCCAGTACTTGGTCTGGCTGTTTAACTAGAATTAAACAAACAAGCAAGAGAAACACTTTACCCATCTCCAGCACCATCCAGATGTGGTTCTGGAAGTGCTTTATATACATTCAAGGGGCACCGCAACGCAAATGTGGCCCAGCATTTCGATTTTGGAAGAACAGCCTTTTCAGGCCAATAGAAATATTTCAACAATTTGAAAAAGTGTTCCATTGAGAACTGCTATTTACAGCCACTCAGCTGCATGCAACTGATCCTGCTCGACAGAAGGGAAACTGGATTTCATTGTCCTCGCAGAGACACACGGAGAGCAAACGGGCACAAACAGCAACCAGCCAACATTTGTATTTTTCACTTTCAACAATCCAAGGCGTTATTAGTAACACAGAAAGAAATTCCTTGCCAGCAGCATGTCAGTCAGCGCTACCCGTCCCTTTAACTAGGCCCCAGAACACCAGGGGTGCATGATGTTTATTAACAGGGCATGGTCAGCTGGTAGAAATACTTTCAGGAGAGCCCTGGCATGCAAGCAAGGCCCCAGGGTCTCTGAAGGTAGAAGTTCAGACTAAACGTAAGGCCGCTCTCCTCAGATATGAGAGCTAAATTCTAAAACAGCCTGAAAAGCAGGCAGCACTTCCAGCCACCGCAGTTCTACACATTCGTTGAAATGTTGTTCTTCGGAAACAGCACAACAAAGCTGCAGGACACAGGAGGAGGAGAGAGGTTTAAATGTGGCAAATTAATTACATCCAGGAAAACAGGAAAGTGAAGTTCTAATTTTATTTTTGTACAAGTGTCTACCAAAAGCACAGCTCACTGCGCTTATAGACAATGGTGCTCGGCTTCGTGTCTAGATACGTGGCTTGCTACGCAGCAAGGGGTAATTGTTGGAGATTGAAGTAAGTAAATTACACATCAATCGCCCCCTCTTTCATATTCCCTTTACACCCTCCCCCCTGGTCCCCATCCCCCCGTCCTCCCGGCTGCAAACAGAAAAGAGTTTGTTTTATTATTTCCTTTTTGGGAGCTGGGATTTTTATACAACTACATACCTTTCGCCGCTCGGAAAAAAACCACGGCTTAGGAGGGGTGTGGGCAAAGGGCTGACGGGTCATCCAAGTGTTCCGGTCCTGCCCCCCAGGATTCTTGTGTGGCTGGAGAAGGGTCCCCCTGCACAGAGGGAAAGCAGCAGGAGACACACAGATTTGAAAACACTGCTTAGATGGAAAGCACTGCGGACTCAGAGAATGTCCATTTTATTCTTGTGAATTCTACTGCCTTCTACAGCGCACAGCTGTTTGTCTGCAGATTAATTTTAAATCACTCTTCAACAGTTATTGGCATGTGCAATGCATCTCCCCCTCAGCCAGGGGGATCATAATTCTGTAGGACCAGCCAAGCATGGGAGCGTGAGAGTGTACGTGGGTGTCCACAAGAAAAATTCACCTTAGCAGAGGCAGACAGTCCAGGCCCAGAGGGGCCCCATCCCCACAACGCATTGCATTTGAACCAAGGTGATTCTGCGCCCAGCGGGGTGCAAGCTCCCAAGGTCAGGCTACACTGACTCCAGAACCCCATGTAATAATTAAGAGTCCTGGCTGAGAGCAATCTCCTTCCGGCTTGCACCTCCGGACTTTGGCAATGGGTCTGAATCCCCTCCCTGTTTGTAACAGTCACACACCAGCAACCCAGCTCTTGTGAGCTCAGACGTGGGGGAACAGGCCTGGCACCTATTATATTGGCAGCACGAGCTCGTGTTTTAAATCAACTGAAATACCCCCAGCTTCTGGGATCACGGTGCTGGGGGGGGGTTTTCCCCCTCATAGAGTGCTGTTGCACCAGGCGCTCAGATGCCACGGCGATGGTGGCAGGCTGAAGACACGGATGGATCATGATCAGCGTCTTTCTGATGTGCTGATTTTAACACAGACTGGTCAACGGGAGGGTGAAAGCCAGAGCAATTAAACCCCCTTGTAACATTCAACAAGCCATTGCCACCGTGGAGCCCCGGAGGTGCAGCGGGCACATTGGAGAAGAGGTGGCACTGCAATGGCACGGACAGATCTGACTCTCTGGAAAACCCAGCCCGCTCAAGGCTGAGGCAGAAAGGCCCTAAACTTGGCCCCGTTCCGTGGAGCAACGCCTGCAAGAACAGAGAAACCTAATGCACATGCAGGGGCAAAGGAAAGGTTGGATATGGCCGGTCAGTGTCAGTTTCAGTTTCTGATCTGGCTGGACCCAGCCAGCAGCAGAATCTTGCAGCTCCACCCATGCTGCACCCCCCCCACCCCAGGGGCCAGGGCAGTGTCTAGAGACCTTGTACAGCTCGCCTAGCAACCCTCCCCACTGATGCCCATGCTCCACCTTACCAGTCCCGACGCTCCCAAAATCGTGTCAGAGCCACCCGGCACCTTCTCAGCCCCCAGTAGCTCCCCCACCATCCCCCCACCAGTGCCCCCCTGCCCAGCGCCCCATCCCCCCCCAGTGCCCCCCTGCCCAGCGCCCCATCCCCCCACCAGTGCCCCCCTGCCTAGCGCCCCATCCCCCCACCAGTGCCCCCCTGCCCAGCGCCCCACACCCCCCCTGCCCAATCTCCCCATCGCCCCACACCCCCTGCGGGGAGCGGGCCCTACCGTGCGGGCGCGGCCGGAGCTGGTGCAGCAGGAGCCGAGACGCGCCGAGCCCCGGCCCGGCCCGGCCGCAGCCTGCAGCGGGGAGCGGCCACCGCCCGGCTGGCCCAGCCCCGCTCTTAAAGGGACACGGAGCCGGCCCCGCGCCGGGGCTCCCGGGGGCTCGGGGACGCCTGTGACACGCCCGACCCAGCCCCCTTTGCTCGCGTTGCACGTGCAGCTCCCCACAGGAGACCGGCTCCTACCCTGCCCGGCTGACCAAGGCAGAGCTGGGGCTGGCCCTCGCGGGCCTCTGTGCAGCTTGGACCCAGCCATCCCTCCCCACAACCCAGTGCCCCCTGGACCATCTGCTCCCCTCCTGCCTGAGCCCCCCTTGGCACCCCTCATCCATCCCCCGCTGGAGAAGCGCCATAGGCTGTGGTGTGGGAAACTAGAGGAGGCGAAGCTGACAAGCCACTTTCCAGTCTCTGCCCCACCCCAACGATGGGCAAGATAGTAGGGGCAGCCAGGTAGGAGCATTTGTGAGGGGGATGCAGAAGTGCAGGACTCCGAAGTCACCACCCTGCCAAGAAACACAAGAGAGGGAGGATCAGTACAGCAGTGAGCTCAGGAACCAGGACAGCTAAGGGAGAGACAGTGCACACGCTTTGGGAGAAGATACAGAGAATGTCCTAGCACTCAGTAGCCCTAGTCACCGATGGGCTGTATAACACAGGGGAGAAAGCATAGCCCTGCTCTCGGCATCCAGATTGGTGATCAATGCTGGCAGCACCTGTTGCTTTGCCATGCAAATAACATTCCTGAAATGGAAAATGAATGGTTAAATCCGGTCTGGCCAACAGATTGGTGCACAAGCATTTTCCATCTGGAGACAGGAGCTCCAGTTCTAGTCTACCCCCCAGTGAAAAGACATTAGCTGAGTCTCGTCCCTGTTCCTACACACCATAAATACAACCATTGCACTGTTCACCAGGAATTAAATCAACCCTCTCTTCCCAAGATAGCAGAAGTTGTACAGGGCAAGAGCAAAGAATATCAGCAGAGCTGTCTAAGGAAAGTTTGCATAACAGTTGTCACACTATGTCTGGTGTATAGCTGGTGCTATAAAAATCTCCCTTTTATGAGCGTTCTGTGATTTCAGTATAAATATGTGTAACACCCTGAGCTGAGTGAATTAATCTCAACAGATGACATATGTGATGATGAATTTAGCCTCCTTTTCTGCGGATCTGTGAGGAGTTTGCAATATCCTCAAATGTAAGAGACTCCCTTTTCTTTTTTTTACCCTCTGTGCTGATTGCTATGATTATTTTACTGTGTGCTATTAGAGCTACACTTATTAGCTGAAACTGGTCAGATAATTGCCATGCCACCATGGTCTGATGGGATGAGTGTGGAAGCAGTTCCAGCTAAGATATTTATATAACCCCCCCAATACCAAACTGTCTCACAACTTCAAGATATTGACTCTTACAGCCCATGGTGGGGCATGGCAGCAACATAAACCTCATTTTACAGAAGGGGCAATTGATGCGCAGGGAGACCAACACCTATATCCTCAAAGGTATTTAGGTACTTCATTGCCACTGAAATACATGTGAAATCTACATGACTTGCCCAAGGTCATGCAGGACATCTGTGGTAGCAGAGAACTGAACAAAGACTTCCTGAGTCCAAGGTTAGCAGCATGCCCTAACCTCTAGACAATCCTACCTGTGTTCAGCACAGATACTTGTGTGTGACCATAAAATGTAATTTCTACCAATCTTTGCCCATATGATTTTGAAATGTGTTTTCCACAGGCATTTGCTAGTAAAGCTGAATGACGTGAGTATCTGCAGAAAGCAAACCTCAAAAGTGGATGAGCCTGGCCAGAATGAAATCATTACAAATATTAAAGAGGACATGTGTTTGTAGTATTAGCGCACCTCTAATAAACCCTCTCTGACCTTTGTGTTATTAGCTAAATGTATTTTATCCAAAGATAGTTTTAATTCTCGGTTAAAGCTGCACCTACTGTATCACTCTGGTTTTGTATAACTGCTTCAAATACTAAAGTCAACAAGAAACCCTCAGTAGAGTACAGACCCTTGAGATAAATTAATGTTTCCTTTGGGCTTTGCCCAACTTGTAGCATCTCTTTTCTGAGTTAAGAGAAAAGTGCCGTTAATCATAACACTGCCTGGTCTATCAATTGTTTGCTCCCATTTAACATGTGCTCTGAATTTCAACAGGACATATATGCCAGGGGAAAATAAAGACTGGAGCAATACAAGGTTTGTGGGAAATTATCACCCTGCTGGATGAATGACGCATGCAGAGATTGACAGCTCTCTCCCAGATGGCCCTCTCCTTCCTTCTGATTGGAGAATATTAAAAGCACATCAGGGCAGACAGCAACTGCTGGGGGAGCCTGCCTTCTGTATTTTCAGTGGGGATTAATAAATTTACTGTCCTAATAATTTATAGTAGGGATTCAAACCATCAAAGTAAATTAGGGGCTTTGATCAGAAAGGGTGTAAATCGTTACTCAAGGGTGTAAGCATTAAAGAGAGAGTTAAACAGGAGCTTTTATTTTAACACCTGCAGTGAAGGGGAAATATTCTTCTACTACAAAAAGGAAATGGAATCTGCAGGGGAAAGGCCAAGTCTTCCTATAAATTATGCACCATCTCATGAACTTGCAGCTCACCTTTATATTCTGCTAAGACATACTCGGAAGCCAGAAGCACTAAAAGCATTGCAGCTGCCAAGGGACATAAGAACATAAGAGTGCAGCAGGACGGTTTAAATCGCAGGATTCATTCTCCTCACTTCATTACTCCCTTGAAATCTCAGGGCTCTGGGACACCCTGTAATGGACACAGGGTGTCACCCCAATGTGTAGGCTATGATGCACCAGCCATCTGTCAGCATACTGGGTGTATCACAAACACGGTAGGCACTCCATGCACAAGGCTCCCCAGACACCAGCCCTCGATGGCTCCCTAATAACACTCACACATTTCAAATACACCAAATATTTCAATGGGACTGCAAGAAATAATGGGTGCAAATACCCTTCAACACTTGCACAACAGATCTACCCAACACTTCCTAATCTAACCCCTGGGGCCACTCAGTAGAGGGGTATAAAAGTCCCACAGCTCCCTATAGGATTCCCTATGCTCCATACCTGGGCTGCCCTCTCCAGTCTACATCTCTCTCCCAGAGGCAATCAAGCCCTGGCCTGCAGATCCTGCTGTCCAGAGTCCAGTTTGTCCGTCCATGGTCTCGTTTCAAGCTTCTCTGTACAATCCTGCTGTTTCCCTGGTTTGCTGGCTGCTGCCCCGTATCCTGCTGCTATTGCTGATCCTTACTAGTCACAGGTGCTTCTCTGCCAGGCTCGGAGCTGCTGCCTTTGCTAGTACACCACCAGCCTGATCCCATCTGATGTCTGGAAAGACTCCCTTTCCCCGTTCTCTTGGCATTATGGAGCCCTCATCTGAACTGACACCAGGACCAGTGGAGGGGAGGCGACCAGGAAGCTTCCCTGCATACCCCCTTCCAGAGGGTGCTGTGCCACGTGGGTTCTTTTTTAATTTTTTTCCTTTCCTTTCTTTCTTCTTCAAAAATGTTTTCTGCCCCAACCAGCAAAATGGACAGGACTGCTCCAGCGTGATCCGGTGCCCTTTGCTAGCTAGATCCTCTCCCTCCAGCTCTTTTGGGCTGAGGGAAGGGTACTTAGCCATGAGCCCGCAGGTTCAACACAGCTCTTTCCTGTGGGCCCGCAGCAGGCCAGCAGAACTGAGGCCTGTGCACCACTGCCTTCTGCTGGACAGAATCTGAACTGAGCAACGCTGCCGCCTAGGACTGGGAGCGGCCCTTGCTAATTCCCAGGCGTTTATCCTGACAAGTCTTCAGATGTTTGGGTCTCTTTCTGAAAGTCGGGAGGCAGGCAATTAGCCAAGAGACCACCTCCTGGCACGCTGACATTACTGCCTTATCCTTTCCTGGCCCGCCCGTCTGTCTCCACCTGTGGCCTCTTGTCTTCTCCATAGATTGGAAGCACTTTGGGCGGGGGATATCTTTTCATTCTGCAGCTGTACAGGGCCGAGCACAGTGGGGCCCTGGTCCTCGGCTGGGGTGCTGAGGTGCTAAGGGAACACAAATAATTATTGTTAATAATACTCAGCTTCCATGATGAGAAGGGGATGGTTCTGGCCTGTGGGGTGGTGGACAAAAGCTGGAGCATGTGACCCAGAAAGGCTCTGGCCCCAGGAAGCTGATGGAAAGAACCTGGTGTTATGATTGCTTATTATCATTATTTGCAGCACTTGGTACTTCCCGAATGCTGGTCTGGCAATGCCAGGGCTGCTCTCCAGCCAGCCAGGGCCGTGCCACATTGCGCTGGGCGCTGTACATATGTAGCACGTGCACCATTGCCCCGGTGGCACCCTACAATGGGGGTAGCGCGCTGAGCCTGAGCCGCTCTCTAGCGCCCCCTCTGGAGAACACTTTGAACAGCAAGCCATGGACGGAGGTCTGCTTCCTACCAGCGACTTGCGCTCATTTCTTTGCTCCCTCCCCCCCCGCGTTGTCAATCATGGTCTCGCCCCACCCCCCTCACGTGGTATCGCCCGTGGAGCGATTGACCGGCAATGTCAGTCTGCGCATGCGTCCCTCTCCCAGACTCTTCCAGGACTCGGCGAATGCCTCTACGCATGCGCCTCCCCCTTCCCGCCTGACAAGCGCCGCTCCTCAGCGCATGCGCGTCCCCTCCTGCGGCCGCGGGAGGGGCGCTGTGCTGCTCGCTCTGCGCCTGCGCCGCGGCACGACTGTCCGGCTTGCGTTCTTTTCTTCCCCACCCCCACCCGGCCCCGCAGGTAACGGGCGGCTCGCGCTGGGCCCCCCCCTCGCGGCCCCTCCCCCAGCGCAGCCGCCTGCCTGCGTCCCTCAGGGCCCCACGCCCCGCCCCCCGGGGGGGCCGGCTGGGGGAGGCCGCGCTGGGGCGCCCCGACGCGCCGGTGATGGGCGCACGGACACGGCGGCCGGGCCGGGCCGGGCCGGGCCGGGCCGGGGCGGGGCGGGGCGGGGCAGTTGTCCCCGGGCTGGCGCCCCCCCGCGGCAGGGTGGGGGCGAGCAGAGGCCGGCGCAGTGGGGGTTGGGCCGGCTCGGTGGGGGGCGGGGCGGCTGGGGGGTCTCGCCCCGCAGAGCTCTCACCGCCCCCCCGCTCCTTTCCCTCCCAGGCGTGGCCATGAACGCGGCGCAGGGCACGGTGGGCGGCGACCCGGTGATTCTGGCCACGGCTGGCTACGACCACACGGTCCGCTTCTGGCAGGCGCACAGCGGCATCTGCACCCGCACCGTCCAGCACCAGGACTCCGTATCCTTCCCCTTGGACATGCCCGGCCCGGCGCCGTGGGCCCAGGATGCCGGCTTCCCGCTCGCCGGCCTGGCCCCCCGCCGCCGTGCCCCTCCAGCGCGGCCAGGCCGCCTGCGCGCCACGGCGGGAACAAAAGTCGTTCGACGCTTTCCTGGCACGGCCTAGGAAAGACCCTGCACCGTCCCCCCCTTCCCTAGGCAAACCTGAGTATGTCTCCTCCCAGCTCTTTAGAGAGCTCCCCCACCTCTGGCTCAAAAACGGACCCCAGATCACTCCGAACCCAGACGTCAGTCCGTCGTTAGACCCTCTTTCGGGCTGTACAACCGCCAGTGGCCTTTCCATTTAGTAAGTGGCTCTGATATCCTTTATCTGTGCACCTGGCCGTGCACTCACCAGACGCTCGTGGCATGCCATCTGAAATGCTACGGTGTGGCTGTACCAGGGCCAGGCTCTGTTTTCTTTCAGAGACGCTTTCTAAAACAGCAATCGGATTTGGAGTGGGAATGGTGTTACTCTTCCAGGCTTTGTCTACAACCCAGAAATTGCTATATGGGGTGACTAAATATGATGTGACAGTGGCTTGTCTAACATGTTAGTTTGGTGGAGAAGAGAATTCAGGGGGAACACCAAGCAGGTTTCCTTATCTGTTTGTGTGCTTGCCTTATAAAAAGGAAAACAAAAAGTTTTGGAGGACCTACAGAAACTGAGCCCATGACCAGGCAAAGTCACTAAGGGCTGATCTATGCTACAGAGTTTTATTGACAAAAGTCAGCTTTTGTTGAAAAAACAGTGGAAATCTACACACAGGAATGCACCCTCCATTGATGTAAGTCCCCTGCTATGTTGACATAATAAAACCACCTCAAGGAGTGGTGTAGAGCGTATGTTGATGTAGTTAGGGTGACAATGTCAGTGTCAACACTGGGTTCCACTGTTGGCTGTCATTGCCAATTTCATGGCTCTCTGGAGCTATGAAATTGACCAGAATGCTGGACAGCTAGAGCTCAGTTGCCTCCTTGCGGAGCTGAGCCGCTGGACTGGGAGTGGGGCAAGAAGCCCTGGGTGACTGGCAGGGTGAGAAGCCCTGGGCATCTTCTGGAAGAGAATGGGGAGGGGAGAAGCCCCGGGTGGCTGGACCCCAGCTCTTGGCAGGTTTTGGCTACACTACAAAAATAAGTTGACCCATGTCAGATAGACTTACATCTGGTGGCTGATGTCCACACTGCCCTCCTGGGTTGGTGGTGTGCATCTTCACCAGGAGAGCTTCCACCCACCTAACAGGGACAGTGTGGGGAGCTGAGAGAACAGTTCCTAGAATAGTGCATATACCTGGTGGCATCATGCATTGTGTTATTCCACAGGTAGGGAAGTAAGCAAACAAAACCCAACTGTGCTGCTTCAATAGAAACAAAACAAGGGGAAAATAAATACTAACAGTGGACAAAAGGCAAAAATGAGTCAGGAAAAGCAAGACTGTATATTGTTTTGGGAGAAGGACTTGTAATCAATGAAGAGTAGCCTTCCTGGTTCCACCACATACATAAAATATATTTAATAAGTAGGAACTGGGCTTTGCCTGTAAGAAGACAGGCCCGCTGATGCTCTGAATGTTTGACTTCCCCTACAAATCTCCCTAACTCCTCAACACTGGGTATACTTTCTGACAGATTTTTGGGGCAAAATGAAGAGCTAGTTTACTGCTTCTGACTATATTTGATCTGATTTTAATGCTATCAACATTAAATGAAAATCCAGAATTTGAAAAGATAACTCTGGCAAAAGTAGAGCATAGCAGTGAGGGTATTGTTTTGTTTTTAAATCGGGCAGCATGTTGAGCTTAAATCAAATTTCACTTAGATCTCTGGGGGAACAGAACTATGCTATGTCAGGGGGATTGATGTTTTTTATGTCCCGCTTTTGAAACAGTCAGTTTCAGACTAAAGGTGTAAACATGTTTCTTTTCTAAAATGGATAGTCCCTAAAGAAAGGTCCACTGGTCAGAAAGTCCTTGCTAACCTTATTTTTCTCAGCAGTGTGATTTTAAAATAACACTTCTGTTCTGCTTAAGAGCTACTTGCTGTCTTTGTTAACCTTAACCAGTGCTGCTAGCAAGTAAATGCTCTGGAGATCACCCCAGACCGCAGCATGATTGCTGCTGCAGGTGAGTCTGGATGATGAGCTTCTTCTTCCTCCCGCCCCTCTTCCTCATGTCTCGAGAGTGGAAACTGTTCCACTCTCTCTGATATTGGTGGTCCCCACTGTCCGTCTTGTAACTTAGCCCTCTTACGCATGATTCCATTTTCACTACCAGCTGGCTCACCAACAGTAGACTCAGAAATGCCAGCTGTCGTTCAAACACAACTTTCCTGAGTGTGTCTCACTATAAGCCCTGCAAGAAGTGCTTGTGCACTTTAGGAGTTGCAGACTCTGTTGAGGTGAGTTGAAATGGTGAAAATTGCCTTTAACGAGGTTAGTGGCCCCAAAGCAAGGCGGTTGTGGAATAGGGCTTTGGCAGGGTTTTCTGATACACGCTTTGAATGTTTGGCTTCTGACTATTAGTGTAAATATTTGTCATCCAGGGTACCAGCACATTCGAATGTATGATCTGAACTCTAATAACCCCAACCCTGTCATTAATTATGATGGTGTAAGTAAGAACATCACTTCTGTTGGATTCCATGAAGATGGTCGCTGGATGTACACAGGAGGTGAAGACTGTATGGCTAGGATATGGGACCTGAGGTAAGGATGCCAGCCCTCCTCCCTGTGCTGGGCCACTTGAGACAAAACTCCTAAGAGAGTTGCTGTTTTCATAAACCTTCTTGGGCTTTGAGCTTGTGAAAACTCGTCGGCTAAGCAAGGCTGACACTGGTCAGTACTTGGCATTTCCTTGGAGGTCTCCCATCCAAGTGCTACATGGAAGTTGCACTGGGGATTCAGGAGGTAGCAGTCTTTCCCCAGAATCAATATTGGACCAGTAATAATGCTGTGGGGCTGCTGGAGGTGCTTTATTTGGATGAGAAGTAAAAGGAGGGCCCTAGCCAGTGGGTCATTAAAGAGTCCAAAGCACTTTTAACAAGAGTCAGAGCATTAGTCCTAGTGTTAGGCCAAATTCTAGTTTGGATCACTCTGCCAGTTCTCGGGGCACCCAGGACTGTGAGTTACTCTGTTACCCTCTGCCCCCAGTTTGAGGGAATCTTACCTGTGCCTGGCTGGGCGTCAGTGCCTTCACACCGCTGGCATTTCAGCAACTCAAGCATGCGTCTCTGGGCCAGGCCAGCCCTGTCTTTGCCTTGTAGGTTAACCGTAGGTGCACCACAGTCCCTTAGTTCCTTTGGATTGATTTTCTGCAATACTCAAGCCATGACACTGGCTACTCAAGAAATCCCAGATCCTCTGCCCCCAAAGGAGCAGTGTGCCCCAGTTTAGCAGTTTTACCTTAAACCACAGCTCCTGTAAACCACATCGCACTTTCAATAAAACAAAAGTAGGTTTATTTATAGATAAATATAAAAGAATAAGGATTTAACTAGAAAGAAGAGAGCGTGGTGGAAACAAATGGTTACAATACAAAAGAAAAGCATAAAGCATGAGCTTGGTCTATGCTTATTAATAGTTACCTTTCCTAGCTAATAAAATAGGCTTCGCCCCCAAAGTTCAGTCCTGTTGCAGAGCTAGCTGGCTTCACCAGAACAAGGATCCAGTTTGTCATGAGAACATCTGTGCTCCCCAAGATGTCTCCTCAGTGAAAGGATACAGAGGACCACCCCCTCTTCTGGGTTATACTAGAATAGTCTTTTATTTCTGTTCATAGTCAGGACGAACCCTGTCTCATAATGTTACTTTTTCACCTTTCAGAGGATTTGATTGTTTGCAGTTGTCTCTGAGGTTTTTCCACTGAAAGTCTTTGTATTCGGTAAGGTTAAGCAGCTGAGCCTTGCATTGCATCACTAGCTAAACAGGGCTCCTTCCTGAATGCACTATCACCGAGACCTGTTACCCCCCATGACTTTTATTCCAAGTCCATAAAGCATATTTTCAATATTAGTCCTTAAACATTACCCATATATACATCTCACAGTGATTATGAATCTAGACGAGTTACAAGCTTTTGATAGCTACTTGCATATTACTATTTATGGATAAATATTCTGTATGACATGTTTGGTGCAATGAATTTGTCCTGTCTGAGGTGAGAGTTGTTTGCAAAGAACGGGGACCTTTTGCCAAAGAGTCTCTGTGTCACAATAATTACATTCTGCCTCACTAAAATCCCTCCTGAAGCTTTAATTGGAAATGGGATTCATCACATTCTGCCCAAAGCTATTGTGTAGTGGTGGTATGTGCTGTCAAACAGCTGCAGTGGGTAAATGCTGCTCCACTGTTTTAAGTGTAGATGAACCCTAAGACACAGAAGTAAGATGACTTGTTCAAGGCCAGAGAGCAAATTAAAAAAATGGAAGATCTTACTGTAAATTCATCTCCTCTGACTTCTCTCGTTTGTGTTCATTGTGTTTCCAGGTCACGTAACCTTCAGTGTCAACGCATTTTTCAAGTGAATGCTCCTATTAATTGTGTCTGCTTGCATCCCAACCAGGTAAACACAGTCTCTTTTGCACTTACCAGACTTATTCTTGATTAAGGAGGGTTTTATGGATGCTCTTTATTAGAAATCTGATATGTAGCATCATTTTATGTTGGTAGTTATTACAGCAAATACTATGTGACAATATTTTCTCCTCTCTTTATTAAGCTGAGGCTTTGTTAGTCAGGTAATTGGTGTCAGCAAGATCTGAGTTCTCGAGCTGTTGTAATTAATGTAATACCTTCCCCTCCTGTAGAAGGACAGTAGAGTGCTTTGCAAACCTTCATGCAACCTCCCAGCACCTGAGAGAAACTGTGGCCTGGTCTGCACTAGAAAATTAGGTCAGTTGGTTTCACTGCATTGGTCAGAGGTGTGAAAAATCCACACCCCTGAGTGGCATTGTTAAAATGACCTAAATCCCTCTGTAGACAGTACTGGGTTGACAGAAGAATTCTTCTGTCGGTTTAGCTACCACCTCTCAAGGAGGTGGATTACTTCTGCTGATGGGAGAACCTCTCCTCTTGTTGTTGCAGGTCGTGTCTACTCTGAAGTGCTACAGAGGGACAGTTGCGCTGCTGTAGCATTTCAAGGGTAGGCCAGCCCTGAGACACAGAAGTAAGATGATTTATTCAAGGCTACAAAGCAAATCAAAGGCAGAGACAGGACTAGAACCCACTAGTCTTGACTTCCAACCCTTGCTCTAACTACTAGGCACTGGAATTTTTGTGAGTATTGTAGATGAGTTCTATGATTGTTCAGTGCTTCTCTGAGCACTAGATGGCATTACTGGATAAACATCATAGTGCTCGATTCTTACGTAAGCAGTACTGCCATTCGTTCCCATAGATCTATTTCTTTGTGCACTGAGCACAGTGTCTGCTTGTTATTTATGTTCTCCTGCTGAACTGACACACATGAGCCCTGCTCCATGGAAATGTGTTCTTCACTCTCTGTGCTTGTAAAAACAAAACATCCCTTGTGCACTGAATAAAAAAGGCACTCAGAACTTTTTCATTTTAAAATCAGATTGCCTATTGGATTCTTTTAAGGACCTTTTGTTGGCTGATTTTGAACCTTAATTCTATTTAGAAATTGCACGTCTGCTAGCGGAGGCTTAAAACTTTTGACTTGCACATTAAACATGTTTTAAACCTTAGTTGTTATTGGGCTGGTTCCCCCTAAATTCTTTCTACAATAAGAGGAAAATATATTTGTATGTGGGCTTTTACTTAAATTTTTACCTTTCACTCTGCTTAGACAATGCAGATAGACCATTTGATTTCACTTCTATTTTGATCATCCATTTTTAGTCAATTTCATATTCTCTACAAGCTAAGTGCTGCAATATTTGAGTTGCAAACATTGCAATGAAAGATTTATTTGTCTTGAAAATACAAACAACCATTGTCATTTTAGTGGGGAAAAAATCACAGAAACACTTCTTCGGCCTCCTCTTTATGCCTCTTCATGTGGCACATAGAGCTGTCACCAATTCCTTCCATCTCTGCTGGTCTTCTGCTTCAGTCTTAGTTTCTTCCATATCGTTTTCATTTCTGCTTCTGTTGTGTGTTTCCATGTTATCTGTGGTCCTTGTTGCCTCTTGCCTTGGGAGTTCCAATCCAATGCCCGTCTTACATCATGTCTTTCTCCGTGGATGTACTAGTCATCTCCATTTTCGTGCCATAATTTCCTATTCTATCAGTTTCTGTTTTGTTCTTCTCCATTGTTCTTGGTTGGTATTTTTTCTGGCCATCTGATATTGAGGATTTATCTAATGCTGCTAACTGTGAAAACTTTGGAGTTCAGATGGTAAGATCTTAAAGTCTCCAATTTTCAGTGCCATATAATAAAACCAACTTTACAATGATGTTCAAATATTTAAATTCAGTTTGGAGTGCAAGGTTTCAGTTTCTCCAGATGGGCTTTAGCGTTACAAAGGCATGTTTGGTTTTTGCTAATCTAGCTTTAATGTCTTCATCTGCTCCACCAGTAGTACTTACAATGCTGCCAAGATATGTGAAATGTTAGACCTCTTCTATGTCAGTCCCAGGAAGCGTCATTGATGTGTGGTGGTTCTCATGATTTGAGATTTCACTGTGTTGATTTTTCAGTCCTATTAATTGTGAATAGGCCTGGAAATATTTGGCCTTAAGTGTTGTAAAAGCTTAATTTTGCAAGAATTGAATTTTGGATAGATCAGTGATGACCTTTGCCTAATTAACACTGTTTGTACAGTGACAGTACTTTGAAAATGGAAAGTGTTCTATTATTGTCCAGTATTATTGTACAACATTTTTGCATTTGAAAACAGGGCTAAGCAGAACACTACAATGCTATAAGGACATTAGTTCAAAAGCAACTCAAAGTAAATTAGCACAAAGAGAAGGGAATAGCTACTCTTATAGTGTCATTCATCTGTGGAACTCACTGCTGCAGGAGGTCATTGACTCAAGAATTGCAGATAGATTGTTATGTAACTGAATGACCTGTTCTAACACATGCTAAAATGAGGCAATCATGTCTTAGGGATTCAGGGTGGAAGCGGATTGCTGCTGGTATCAGGGAGGAATTTCTGCACTACACCATTGGCTGACTACATTATGAGTGGCGGTTGTCAGTCTCTGAAATAAGTTATTGCTCACTGTTGGACACAGAGTAGAGGACTAGGTTAACCAGTGATTTGACCCAGTATAACAAACCCTATAGTGACTTGTGACCCCCATCACTCAGACCTACAGTTTCAAAAGTATTCGCTAATTTTGTGAGACCTCCAGAGCCTGATTTTCAGAGGTGCTGAAGTGAACTTCAGCTCGAGTTGTAGGTGGCCAGCAGTTCTGAAAATCAGGCTCCCCATGCCTGTGGTTGGGCCCAGAAAATGAATGGATGCATGTGAAAACGGAGGTCTTAGCCTTCCTGCCTCAGTTTCCCATCTGTAAAATGAGGATAATACTTCCCTAGCCTGCCGCATGCAGCGAGGATTAACTGGCTAACGTTTGCACAGTGAGATGGCGATCTATGGGATTGCCATGTTAGTGAATACGTGGGACAGGAAAATCTAGACTTCTGAGTGGCAGCTGCATTAGGTGCACGTTTCCTCAGGTACGTTACACAGACATTTACCCCAGTGGGCGCTTTCTGGGTGTTTGAGCATTATGGAGAACGTTTGTTTCTTGCAGGCTGAACTAATTGTAGGCGACCAGAGTGGTGCCATTCACATCTGGGACCTGAAAACAGACCACAATGAACAACTGATTCCGGAGCCTGAAGTGTCTGTCAATTCAGTTCACATTGATCCCGATGCCAGTTACATGGCAGCTGTCAATAGTTCGGTAAGCACAGCTTGAGAAAGGGACGATTAATCAGCACTGCTGCAGCAATGTATTAGCACATCAGCACTTTGCTTCTGTGCATGTGTCTGACGTGCAAAGTTCACTGGATTGTGGAGCAGGAGATGGTGATTATTTGGGAATAAGACCGAAAGGGGGGTGTTCAGGTCTCTCCTGATCCCGTGCAGCAATAATGTCTCTTTCTTTGCAGGGCAATTGCTATGTTTGGAATTTAACAGGTGGCATTGGAGAGGAGGTAACTCAGCTAATCCCCAAGACCAAAATTCCAGCGCACAACCGCTATGCCCTTCAGTGCAAGTTCAGCCCCGATTCCACGTGAGTGACTTGCCAGCTTATTTATTTACTGGCGGCTAAAACAAAAGTGTCCTTTCAAGTCAGGTCTCAGGAGGCTGACTCTGCCCCCAGCTGTCGACAGAACGCTGGCTCCGTTTTAGCATTCCAGCTGCCCAGGAGAGAAAGTGGATCAGGAGACGGCTGAGTTATCAATTGGACCACTGTCACTTATTTCCCAGTTTTTGCTTAATGATCTCAGAAGTGATCTGGGAAGCTTCCGCCCTTTGTATGGTTGTGAGAACCAGCACTGCATTGACACTAGGGATCTGATTTACTGACCTTTCTGAAAGTGAGAGTCTTTCTCTACCCCATTTACCTTGCATTAAGGAGGGCAGGTTGCGACTGTTCCCCTCTAATATGGGGTTTGAGGAATCAACCTATGAAGACTGAAGGACCCAGCACATTTTGCTGCATCTTGAGTGGCTTCCTCAGTTTACTGCCAGTCCAGAAACAGCTTAGTGAGTCATTTAGAAGCATGGCACCAAATCGTAAACGTGTACACCTGCACCTCTCCCCTCCTTCTCTCCCAGGCTTTTAGCCACCTGTTCTGCAGACCAGACGTGTAAGATCTGGAGGACTTCAAACTTCTCTCTAATGACAGAGCTAAGCATTAAGAGTAATAACCCAGGAGAAACCTCCCGTGGCTGGATGTGGGACTGTGCGTTTTCTGGGGACTCTCAGTATATCGTCACTGGTAAGGCATGCGTCACTGGCCAACTATCCCAGGAATCCTTTGGAGGGAGGGAGGCCTGTATAGCATCGCAAGATCTGTTGATCTCTCTAGCCCGAGGTGCTGCCAATACACAGTGCTTCAAAGACAGTAACCTTTCCCCATTCATGCCAGTGCACCTGTGTACACAGGAAGGGATGGGAAGATCCCTTCCTTCCTGCGCACTGAAAGCATGTGATCCCTCACCGACGCGCTCTCTGCTCAACTTGCTAATTCCCTTAGCTATTCTTACCTGGTTGTTTTTTAAACATAAAACCTATTTTACCTTGGTTTAATCAGCCATAAGCATGATGTTTGCTCTGGTGTTGGATCTGTGCGGGTCCTAGACTATTAGAGACAAGGTGGGCTTGTTAATAGCTTTTTATTGGAACAACTGTTGGTGAAAGAGACAAGCTTTCAAGCTTACACACACACTTCTTCAGATCTGAAGGAGGTAGGTCCAGACCCAAAGAAGAGCTCTGTGTAAACTTGAAAGCTTGTCTCTTTCATCAACAGAAGGTGGTCCAATAAAAAGATATTACCGAGCCCACCTTGTCTCTGTAATATAAGCCTAATGTGAGTTGTTTTTCATCTGGGAAGGAATTAGTCTGAAATGTATATGGTCATGTTCAGATTCTCAAGGCATACCCTGGGAGTACCACTGCTGTACATATCCCCAAGGATGTTGGCAAGAAAAAACAGGTACAAACGTGCAGTTACCTTATGATTAACATCTCTTCACTTCCCCTTCCAGCCTCCTCAGATAACTTGGCCAGGCTGTGGTGTGTGGAGACAGGAGAGATCAAGAGGGAATACAGTGGCCACCAGAAAGCAGTCGTCTGCTTAGCTTTCAACGATAGTGTGTTGGGATAACGTGCACGTGTTGGGGAAAAAAGGGACCTCTGCTCATTCAGTTGTCTTCGCCTGACAAGCATCCTACCTACAGTATGTGGCTCATACATTTGTAACTGACCCCCCCCTCTCTGATAGGAGATGGTTGAATCTCCAGCAGGAGCAGCATTCTGCCTGGAATTGAGAACAGCCTTCAACTGTAAGCAAAGCAAAACTGAAATCATCTTAAATTGAGAGGGGACCTGGATGGCTCAGGTGGGTGGGAGTGGAACAAAGTCTTTCACTTCAACTTTGCCTGTTCAGATCTAGCTCAGGTAGTTAGCAGCTGGAAGCTGTTCTTTGCGGATAGGTGTTTGGGGCCTGTGTGAAATGGGCTGATATGCTCAATTCAAATCCTAGTGGATACACTGCCCAACCCACAAACATTCATCACATTTGGCACTAATTGGTCTCCATGTTCAGCAGCAAATCAAAGGACAGGATGGGCCATGGAGACTGAATTCCTCTTACTGCAGCAGAGCATCCTTGCAGCTCAGGGATGAGGCATGGTGGCAGGTTGTGAGGGAAGTTGGCTCTGCAGTGCCTCTGAGGACAGAAAGAGGCCTTCACTCTCCCAGGCTGTCAGTCTGTCACTAGCATGACATATCTTCCATTGCTGTTTCAAAATGAAATGGAAGCTGCTGGAGATTGCCCTTGTCAATGTGTATCTTGCTCAAGTCAAACAGGACCAGTAAACATCATCATCTGGCAGCTTGTACTTGATTTTTACATCGTAGTTGGGGCAGGGAGCTCCTCTCTCGCATTGAGACTTCCGCGCTATGGAATAAGCCCTCCAGCTCTCAGGTTTGTATCTGGTTTATGTTAGTTGTAGCAGTGCTACCCCTGATAGAAAGATGTCTGCACTTAAAAGAGCCCTTCCCTCAGAGAGGGGCCTTGGGACTTGCAGTGACAAGACTAGAGCAGGGTTAGAGGACAGACACAAAATAAAGGCGCTTCAGGTAGGAACTGCTGTGGGAGTGCTAGATCATTTAATGGACTCGGCCTTGGTTAGAATTAAATGTTGCATGTAAGGTTTTCTTAGAGTAAAAGGAAACTGCCCACTTTTCCTCAGCCCAGCACTTTGTAAAGGTCATCATGGTAACCAGCACTTCTCACTGTGAATAGACTGTGAAATGTAGTTGAATAGAGGGCCCAACTTCAAGGCATTTTACTCAGCCCCTTTCAGTGCAGAGAAACTGGAGGCATTGCAGCTTAAGCAAGCCCCTGTACTGCCTCTGTAACACGGAGGGTGCAGTGAAAGCCTTTAGAAGTTCTTATACAGAGAAGGGAAGAAGTCGTCAGCCTCTCTCTGGTGGAAGCTGTCATGAACCAAGCTAAAATGGAAGTAGAGGAGCAAACTGCCATTTCCTCATTTTGGAGTCAGTTTATTTAAATCAGTTGTACAGACTTAGTAGAGGTTTTTTAAACAAAATCCATTTTAACTGATTCAAAAAGATTTGTTAGTTGTTGAACACTAGTACATGCGGCCCCCAGGCTAACCCATCCTATCCCGTCATGATGTAATTGCTCTATGTGCATGTCTGCGGGTCACAGCGCAGGCATCTGGTTGTAAATAAAATGTCTATCTTGACAAAGCTGCAACATGCTTTGGGAAATAGTCCTGTTTAATTTGAACCCTTCTGTTGCTTTCCCAGCCTCTTGAATTGCAAGATGAAATCAGGGTCAGAGTGTTTCATGTGGAGCTTATCTGAGTAATTGGGACGTTAACTTGCTCATTTAAGGCAGAGGCTTTTCAGGATTTAAATTCAAGTACAAAGACAAGGAGCAGGGCTTAATCGGGAAGGTAATAAAAGCAGACGGACAAGCAAATGTTGCTTGGAAAACAGATGTCAATGCACAAGTAAATGAGCCGATTCTTTCCAGGACCTGCAAGAAGAACAGGATAAAATGCACTGAGCGAGCTTGGTCTGTTGCAAATCCTTCACCTGCAGGAATGCAGCCCTGCTGGAGAATGAAACGGGGCTGCCCCTGCTCAAGGCCTTGCTAGCCCTGCTCTCGGAGCTCAGTTAAACAGAACAAGCCCTTGCAGGGATTGCTGTCGCTGGGGGAAGGGGGATGACTATTAAACGGCAAAAGCCTCGAGGCAGGGCAGTGGCACACAGCAAAGCTCAGCACTCTGCTTTAAGGCACCTGGGATGGTCGTCATTCGATTTTATTGCACTCCTCAACTGGGGCAGCTGAGTGGCTCCAGCCAGTGGAAATGGCATGCAGCCTTCCCCACCCACTCACGCGTTCAAAACCAGTCCGGCTAGACGTGGTTAGCATGAGACAGCAGCTCAGTGCCTAGTGAAAGAAGAAGTTGTTTGCTCTTAGGCCAGGGTCACCTTGTCCATGTCACAGATACCATCCCAGCCGGCCCCTTGTTAAACTCGGCCAAGTGGCCACTACCTAATGATCATGGAGACTGAGCTCAGCACGGGAGGAGTCCTCTCCCAGGGCAAAGTTAATGCTCCTTACCAGGTGAGGAGGGGGAAGTTTGCACCAGTCTGGCTGGAGAAGCAGAGACCACTTCATGCTCCAGGGCTGTCCAGCCAGCAGCAGTGATAAGCTGCACTCACATCACTTAAATTCTCTCTCGTCCCCACACGACATAGCTGAACCCTCGGCCCATTCTTTCCCCAGGGTCCCAGCTGGGTCCATGCTCCTCACTTCAGAAGCAATAGCTGCTCCCCCCCTTTGAAGGGTAGCTCTAACTTACCATCCCTTTTCCTGACCCAGTAGATGGACGTCTGCTCACAGAGGGTTCTGACAGCTTCCCCCACGCTTCCAGCATTTGCTTGTCTCCCTGGCAGGATCCCCAGGAACTCTCTGTAGTACTTGGTTTGATTATTCTGAAGCAGCAGCTGATTGATCTGAAAGGAATGTCACAGTGTGGCTTATCACAAGAAGGAAAGTGGCCCCAAGGGACGTCTGCTCCTGACTTGCTCTGCTCTCTGTTTTTGTTTCACTCGCCCTCTAAGCGCAATCCCTCACCTAGTGGCAAGCATTGGGGCCTCTATGGAATCTCCCCTCTCCCAGGGACCTTCCTTCTGGCTAGGAAGGCCAGGATGGCACCCTGGTGGAACTCTTCTGACAGTGGCAAGAGGCATTTGCCCAGAAAGAGGCTGGCCTTCCTCCCAGGATGCTATTGGAGGGGAGGGGAGCTTGAATGCAGGCCTCCCACACAGTTAAGTAGAACACTGACTACGAGGCCTTCTGTGGGAAAGAGTCACTTTAACACTAACCATGAAAACCACGTGAGAATGTCCCTTTGCCCTTCCACAGCACCTTCCAGCACCCCACACACAATAATTGTCTCACGCTATCCCTACTTTACAGATGGGGAACCTGACAGGTATTACTCTGTCCCTCATCAGAGTATCCAGGTAAAACCTTGAGGCCCCCACACTGAGTGGCTGGCAGAGACAGGACTGAAACCAGGACTGACTGCTATTTTCCTGCTCTGAACTCTCTATGTCCAGCCTTTGGGAGCTGTCACTCTTTCTTTAGTTTCATTTAACAACCTTGCAAAGGGCTCCACACTGGAGCGTGGCTTCTGCTGAAGGGTTCTCTTTCCTGGGTGCATTTCATTGATGTTCCCATGAGTCTCTCATTCTTCTGCTAGTTTATTCTAAATGATCCTTATTACCCAGCGAAGGGGTGGGCTGAGGAAAGTAAAGGACGAGCTGAGTCAAGCAGCCCCCATTCTCAAGGCAGAAAGAAAATCCAGTGCAGCCTGGATCAGGGCTTGGCAGCTGTTTTCTGACATTCAAAAAATAGGGCCCTCTGTCTTCTTGAAACAGAATCTGTCTTTCCCCTCTATTAAATCCATTAACGGTTTGTTCAGAGGGTTGTTATACATCATTACTCAAACCTTATTTCGCTGTTGATTTGCTAACAAAACCACCCTTGTGTCTTGTTCCCCAGAATTATTAGCAAGTAACAGAATCTCAGACAAGCCAGTACAGTGAGCTGGTGGTTTATTGAAGTCCATGGCACACCATAGAATTGCCTTTCCAGCCCCTTTCTTGTGGTTTGTACAAAAAATATGAAATCCGTACAAACCCAGTCAGTCATTTCCTCCCCATGTCATTTGAACTATGCTGTCGCAATCCAACCTGGCCACTGGTGCAAGACAGAATCTAGCAGCACTCTTCTAAGAAAAAAACCCTGTGCTCTCATCTTAGAAGTGATACAAAATGAGGAAATGGCAAAGATCTTTTACTGCTGATGGTTCTGTTTAGCTTCACTTGCATCACCTAGTTTCAGCATATAAAAACGTTCAGTAGGAAACAAATCCACCCAGCAAGGGGGACTCAATGAGATTCTAGAAAGGAGCTTTAGCAGCTGATGTTCCTTCCTTTCCCAGCAGTTCAGCTACCCCTCCATTGACGTCATGTCACTGCTCACCCTGTGCTCAGATAGATTGAAAGACAGCTGGATGTTCTCAAGATCCCAGTCGTCCATCTTCCGCAGGTAACATGCATTTTGATCTGCGGGTTTATAGCAGACATATCCCTATGCAAAACACAACACAGACCAGCTTATGGTTCATTGACACTGTATGATCCGCAGCTCACACTTCATAGAAATTCTTCCCTTTCTCCTGCATTGGTTTGCAAAGCAGCAGCCTTGCCTCTCAACAGGAATGAGCACAGCCCTGGAAATAGTGCCAGGGGGAGTGTTATTAGACACTGGCTGTGGATCAGCAGTGGCCGTTTGCAATAGTATATACAACGGTAGCTCTCAAAGTCTGATTCTAGGAGCCTGTAGAGAGCTCGCTGGTCCATATGCACGTTCTCATTTTCATCTGCTAAACTGCATTGGAAGGAAGGAAAGTACTATACTAAATGTGCTCTAGGCTACTGATACTTTCGCAGGCGAGTAATTGCTGCATTTGCCACGGGTGCCGTGATCAGAGGTGGGCCCAGACGATGAACAGGAAGGGAGGTGGGGTCCCCTGTGATTGTGAAGGCGAGTCTGTGTATGAGCTGGAGTTCCAAAGTCCCAGTCCCCTGCTCAGACCGCTTTGTCTCCATCACTCAAGGACATGCTGCAGCGTCCTTTCCCTGCTGCGTAGTCAGCAGTGCAGGAAAGACGAGGGCTGAAATGGGGGTAATTAAAATGACACTGGACAGATGTCATTGGAACGCGAGCTCCCTTTCAGGGGGGAATGAATGCTGCATGGCTTTCCAGTACAGCACAGCAGCCATCTCCAACACCACCGCAGCACTAGGATGTGTGTAAAAGTAGCTGATGTGCAGCGAGGAATCAGTGCTCTAAACAATATGGATTGCTGCCTCAGACTGCCTGCATGAACGACCATCACGTGCCCATCTAAGGCTTCTGAAAAGGCCACTTAATAAAACCACCTGCACATCCCCTCCGCTCCCGTTCTGCACCTACCTCCCAATCCAACAACCATCAGGCACATTTTAGTTTAAACTCTTCTGAGACATTTACTCTTAGAATTGCACAATCACCCATTTCACCCGCACCGAGCAAAGCCCTCCTGCGCTGCTGCACTCACGTTCTCGCTGTCGAACAAGACCACCGTTGTGTGGTTACTTGGCGAAGTTACATGATAAGTAACAGTATTCTTGGACTTGTCGACAAAGGCCAACTGATTCGCCTGGGTGCCCTGGAGATTCTGAAATGGTAGCCGCACTATCTGCAAAACAGGCTGAGTGCACACACAGTGAGAGCAGAGGCCACCCGCCCAGCCCCAAGGAGTGAGTGGTTGGCCCTGAGGCTACAGCGGCTGGGTGGAGGAGGCAGCCGGCTCAAGCAAGGTGCATTTTCCTCTCTAATCATTCTTAGCCGCTTGCTTCGGGGACCAGGCACATGCTTTTCGTTTGCTAAGAGAATAACCCCCAGGCCCTTCACTTCCACATGTCTTAGTCCGAGCTATTTAACGATGAACGGAGGCAAATGCAGATGCTGGGCGAGCAGATTCCAGAGGCGAGGGCCTCCACTAGCTATTCAGACCGAGCGTGTGAGCGTGAGCACGTGCGCTGGGCACCATGTGGGGTGGGTGAGAGCTGCTCACAGGCGGTGGGCCCCACCCCGGTAGGGCCTGAACTGCAGCTGGCAGCAGACGTGGGGCCAGTGCAGGAATGCTGAGCAGCAGCAGCAGCAAATATGCCAGGCCAGCTCCAGGATAGTTGGCACGGGGGGTCGTTACAGCAGGGTGCCCCTTCCACCCATGGGTAAGGGCAAGCAGTGTATGTGCTGGCAGAGGGGATGCGCTGGATTCCTGCTCACCTGTTCTCAGCCGGCACTGCTGGCTGCCTGTGGGTGCATGGACCCTCAAGGGCTCCCCTACTGGCAGGAGGTTGTAATCACACATGGCACCGGTTTGCTTAGAAAAGAGCAGCACCTACCGCTTATTTACTAATGGGCTATTGAGACTCTGATTTAACCAGCTGCTGCCGAGAAGTTCTCCCAAGATGTAAGTAGCGCACCAGGCTGCATGCATTGCTGCTTGAAACACATCCCACTTGGACACTCCTGCGTTACAGCGGCACCTGGCAGCCATTTATTAAGGATTGCTATTGACAGGTCACTTTAAAAGCTGTCTAGGGACAACGGGGCAGATTAATGTCTGCACTCAGCTCATTGACTGCAATGGAGATACACCAGAGTCGAGGGCAGCTCCACCCTGTACTAGAGAAGCTGGGGCCATGGCACAGGGCCATTTTCTCCCTCCCAGGAGCAACAGCAAGGGCTTCCTTCTCTCCCAGGGTGGGGAGCAGCCATTCCCTATTACTTAAACCCATTAGCTGGGGCGCATCTGCTTGGGTGGCTAGGGCCACTGCACTCTTCTCCTGTCATACACAGAATCCTTAGCTAGGGAGGCCTCCAGAGCAGAGGGTCTCGGAGTGGACACCCCCCGAGCTGAGTGGGGCAGTTCATACCTCTGAGAGCTATTGTTTCAGGCTCTCTGCAGACTCAGGAACACACGACTTGGATCAGTCACGCTTGGATCATGTTTTCAAACTCTTATTAATAAGCATAAGGACTCGAAACTTACTTTACAAAACAACAAAGAACAAAAAGATAATGGATATTCTGATGTAGTCGCATGACTCCAAAAACCGGGCTTTCAGCACAGGCCTGTGGTGCCTGTTCCATAATCTGGCCCTGACCTGGGATAAACTGGCCACACTTGTTTTTATTTGATTTCTATCTAGGGGCAAACATGAATATTTTTCTTTTCACCATTTGTCTGTCATCCTTGAAAAGAAAGAAAAAATTTCATTCACCTCCATCTAAACTGTGACTGGGATTACGGAGAGTGAGGTAGCTATTGCAGGAGGCAGCACTGATTGTGTGAGATTAAAATATCAGGAACAGTTAAGAAAAAAAAATATGTTTTGCTCTTACCAAGGTGAAATTTATCATTTGGACAAAATTCTGACCTCAGCTACGCCTGTTTAACCCTACTGACTCCAAGTGCAATTGAGAGCAGAATTTGACATCATCAGCTCAAGCAATTAGCAAAACTTTCTGGACGTTTATTTGTAAGTAACTTTATAGTCATTGTATTTGAGCTATTGTAAAAAGAGGAAGAAAAAATTTGTGGAAGGTTTCCTTCCACTTCCTTCAGTCAGATCAATTTCAAGATATTCCCATAGAAAACTGAACTATGTACATGGAATCATAATGAATTAACACCTTACCTTGGTAGTCCTATGGGTAAAGCGGAGAACTCCCACCATACTGATGCCGATAATGGCAAAAAGCAAGATCACAGACAAGATGACCCAAAATATCCTGGAGGGAGTTTTGGATTTTGCTCGGGTGTTTCTCTCCTGGGTGCCAAGACACACACATTAATAAACAAGAAAACAAATGGAGTTAAACACCCCAGTGTCATTTATTCATTTAAGTTATAGAAGTGAATTATTGCTTATGAGAGGTGCTGGATGGGCAGACCTGTGAATAAAAGGCAAAGGGGAGGGCTTGTCTATAGGGGGAAACTGGCTAGAAGAATTTCCAAAGCACAGTAATGGTACTGAAACAGAGTCACTTTTATTCTGGAATAGAGCATGTCCACATGGGGCATCATATCAACAGAGCCATAGTGGTATAATTATAACACTGTAGTTCTGCCAGTCAATTTCCCCAGATACACAAGAAGCCCTTAAAATGTTTGTACAGTTACTTGGACAGTCCAAGCTTCATGACTGGAAAGGTTGCTACCGTACTTTTTACCATAGGGAAAAATCTAGAACAAAGTCATTTTAGTATGAAATGCCATCATTGCAATGATGGTTCCTTGCCCCTCTTCTACAAAAATATAGTTTCTTATATTTTCCTGTAACATTTTTCACTTAAAACAAAAACAAATATCTTAATAAACAACTTCAGATGGGTATTTCTAATGTTTCCACAGAAGATTTTGATACCCAGAGCAGTGTCAGTAATTCCAACATGGAAAAGGTTGTCTCATTTTTATGCTCGTGTTTGAAATACTTTTGTAGTAATTTCATAACAGATTGTAAACAGTGCAGTTACGCCAAGAAAATACAATAGCAGAATGCAGGTTTATTAGAAAAACATTGTGTCTCAGGCTCCGAAGTATGGGAATAAATCAAATCATTTCGGCAGGAAGCTTTGTTAGAATCAAACAGTAAAAGAGCTTTTAAAAGTTTATCAAGTTGTTAGAATTTATTTCTGTAAGTACATATTTTACAGTTGTTGATCTACTGTATTTTCTAGCAAAATGCATTAAGCGTTAAATCACCCCAAGATGTAACAGATAAAAAATTAGACACTTACATTCAAAAGCCTGTTGGTTTGAATATAAATTTGCACAAGAGTTATAAGATTTTCAGTTGCCAGTGAAATTCCCCTGGACTGCAGAGGCACATTTACACAGACACATGGACAAGGAAACCCTTGTCTAGTGAAGTCCTATCTTTCACAGAGCTCTTCCGGCTGTGGAAAAGTCCTCTAACGCTGCAAATTCAAATGAATTTGCAATATGCACGTTGTGACGGTCTGGTATCACTTTCATTTGATCTCACTACATGCGCGTCCCTGCACACTAGCTCATCTTGTGCGTATTCCGTGCTATGTACACAGGAGCTTCTGCAACAAGTCAGACGATAGGATTCAGACAGGTTTACAGGAGCTAAGATTTTAGTCCAACTAGTTGAATCAACGACAGGCACCTTGGAAATGCTGAACACTCACAAATCTCATGTTAAGTCTAAGCGAGCTGCAGGTGCTCAGCACCTTGGAAAGTCAGGTAACCCCCATTCCAACCACTTGCGAAAACACAGAACTAAGGACTCTGTGGAGATAAATAGTACTGAGGTCTTTGGCCTGGGTGCCGCAGCGGGATACTTACTGCAGAGGTGGCATTGCCAGCACTGCTTCTTTCCTCCTCCATCCTCCCAGTCTAGATGCAGTCCTTGCTCCTGCGGGTCTGTCGCCTGACAATGTGGTACAGATTGTGCATGATCAGAACCCTCTGAATGCAGCTGAAAACCTACAGCTGTGTCCATCACAGCCAGATAAAAGTACCTATCCCAGCCTCCCAGCTCAGAGAAACCCACGTGGAGGCTGAAACGTTAGATCCAGTAAATAGGGGCAAAACAGATACTGTGGAGAGATACTGTCATTGTCGTAAAGATGCTCTTCCTGCCTCCCCTTGTGAGGCAGCTGAAGGTATTTAACTGAAACACAATCACGGGCTTTGTGCAGGGCCTTCTGTGCTATGCACACACGCTTATGGCACCTGCCAAGTCTTATTTAGCAGGGAAAAATGAAAACGAATAGAGGAGAGCCTCCGTCTGACCTTGTCATCCATTTTACATCTCAGAGGGAAGGTAGTGCTGGTCAGACAGCTGTGGAGGCTAAAGTCAACCTGTTTATCTTTAGGACTGATTTAAATAAAAGCTATTTTAAGCATTATTTAAATCAGCAAGTAGGAAATCTTGATTTAAATAATTTTAATCATGTTTTGCATTTGTACTTTTTAGTTATTTTCTTAAGGAAAGGTTGATTCTCTTTGGTTGGTAACCATTAAAACAAGTTGATCTGCAACTAAATATAGCCTTTGCACTATACTGGTGCTGAGTTTTTGCTAAGCAGGAAGATACAGTCTATCAATCAACATTTATTTAAGCTACTATATAGCCTAATGTATATTTATTCAGATTCTTAATTTTTACATTTATGGTAGATTATGAATAATTTCATTCTAGTGATTTGGATGAATATTCAAATTCAATTTAAAATGCGCAAAACAGCATTTAAAAAAATAAATAAAGCTGCCTTAAATGTGCTAGATATGTAATTTTTAAATGCAAAGGAAGTATCTATAATTAGTGACTTGAACTGATGGTTTCTGGTCATGATCTCTCTCAAGATTTTAGAAGTAGTAGACCTCATACTCTCACACCTAGGTTTTATTCATAGATTTGAAGAGGAAAACAAACTTTTCTGCTTTTTCAACTCCCAGTCGGTTTCTAACATAAAATGAACTAGTTGAATACATGAAAATGAAGAAAATATTCTCTTTGCACCTGCAGAAGAGGCTACAGCTGTCAGAAGCTGATTTAGCATGTCAACAAACTCTGGTTCCAGGAGCTCAACCAGTGATTTCCAGCAGCTCAGTGATTTGGCCCTTTAAAATTTGTCAGCAAATAGGTACAGCTAAATATTTTGTATTTAATTTAAATGGTTTTAACAGACCCTATGCATCTCAACCACATTAACAAGCTCAGTCAAGTTCCCAGTGAAGAGGTACCTGCATTGCAAAGCTACCACCACTACCAAGCACCCGAACTGGCAGCCAAAGACAACAGGATCTTCATGTTACAATATTCAGGTGTACAGCTTTTTCCGATTGGATGTCAGTTTTATAGGTTACAAGGATACACAAGTTAACTAGAGCTTAGAAATGCAGCCATGTCAAGCCCGACCTGTTATAATAAATGCTATACACCCCTGCATAGCCTCACAGAGGTCCCTACTTAAAGCAGATCTTACATAACTAAGACTTTTGTAAGTCATACAACCACCAGTTTATCCAGAGGAAATCTAGAAGAGCAAGGCGCTGTTTCCTTGTACTCCTAACAGCTCTGAGCAGACTGAGGCTTGAAGAATTTTCAAAGCTTCAGATAAGTGCCTCCAGGAGCTAGCCCAAGATGGCTGGTCACTGGGTTTTTCATTCCTTTTGAAGCACCCATCCTACCTTCACCCCTGCTCCCCACATTGCCTCTCCATGCTTAATTGTGCGGTGACCAAGGAAGGCTTCAAACCGACACCTGGTTATTTGGGACCCACTGGTTTATATTAGAAAGAAGGGCACGGGTAACAGAGAAAGATGTGCTTCTCATTCTAGTGTTACTTCTGTACACCTTGAAAATTCAGGAATGAAAGGGTGAAAATAACATCTTAGGTTTTGTCTACACTACAAAGAGAAGTCAACTTCTGTTAGGTTGACTTACAGCCCCTGCAACAATTACTGCAATGCCTGATGTCCACACTACTCTCCTTGGGTCAGTGGTGCGTGTCCTCACGAGGACTGCTTCCACCAATCTACAAGGGGCAGTGTGGGGAGTGGAGAGCCTGGTCTCTCAGCTCTGCTGGCAGCTCCCTGCCAGGAGCCCGGCTACTCTGCAGGTTCCTGGCAGACTGCCTCCCTCTATTCCTTGTTTTCCACTGGGAGCCAGGGAAAACTTCCTGGGGCTTCCTTCTAACTGCCAAACAGGAGCAGGGTCCAGTGCTTCATCTCTGCAGGGAAGCGAGGGGCAGCTGAGCTAGAGCTGCTTGACTTTCTTGTAAAAGTTAGGGCTCCAGCTGAGCTATGTAATTGACAAGAATGGCAGCTAATAGCCCATGTAAGGAACCCATACACTGACATGGTGTTGTCCTAACTACATAAGCCCTACACCTCTTGTTGAGGTGTTTTATGATGTCTGCTTAGCAGGGGAGTTACATCGGTGGGAGGGGGAATTCAGCATGTATACCTCCATTGTTCTGTCAGCAAAAGCTGACTTTTGTTGACAAAACTCTGAAGACTAGCCCTAAGAAAACAACAATATAGTGCTCATGACACATACACAATTAAGAAATCTGACAAAGTGGGTTTCTGCCCAAATAAATTTGTTAGTCTTTAAAGGTGCCACAGGCCTCTTGTTTTACAATTAAGAAAGCATGTGTACTCACTACTATGGCCAGAGGCTCACCTTGCCACTTCTCATTCCTTTCAAGTTTAAAAAAATATTAAGAGGAAATAACTTCAGCATGTGACAGCATTGTGAAATCCTGTGGCAGGGTAACATGTTTCTTAAAGGAAGTAGCTCCAGCTCTGATGAAGAAAGAGTACTTCTTCTGAAGTGATGCAGTACTAATCAGTGTGGTTAAATTGCAAGAGTAACTCCTGACCAACACCAAGAGCCCCACCACCACCTTTACACACTCAGTCCACCCTTCTTTTAAAGACTTTATGCCACATATATTCTCTCAGCAATAGAAAAATCAAGTGAAATCTTCCACAATTTATTTTAATATATCTAAATATAAAGGGGCAGGAAAGAAATATTTGTTTTGAAAATGCAAGAGTGGATAGATGCTACCAGGTCATAGGCTTCTACAACCTATTCATTGATGGATCTAGGTACTGAAAATGGAGAATAAGATTGACTGAATATTATTTCCAAAAATTAGAGTTAGCAACAATGCAGCATAGGTATTTTACCCCTTTGGATGCAATACTTCATTGTGTTGTAATATTACATATAAAACAGAACAGACCACAGAAACAATGAGAAAAACTAGAGGAAAATAAAAGGTTTGTAAGTTTATTGTAAATTCAAGTATAGGACTGACATCGCTAACCAAGTTTATACGAAGACTCTTCAAGCATAATAAATGCTTTCACCAATACATTTCCACAATACTTCGAGAAAGACAGGATGAATAGAGGTAATGGTGCCATTGTATAGATTATATTTCTCAATAGGGAGGACGTGCAGCTGTGACATGGTTTAATACCACACTTGATATTTACTCTTCATTTAACATGCCTGAATCTCTCTAGAATTTGATAAGCACAGTTCTAGAAAATAAAATCAAAACATATTTTCTGAAGTCTACCTTAACTGCAATAAACCCATTACTTCCAATTCTACATTAACTTGCGTCCAGAACAAATTCTACATGACACAGGCATTTCAGCTAGAAGCCTTTTGAAACTTAGAAAGGAGACATACAAGGAAGAGATATGACTCATGCCTCTTACACCCTTCCAGAGTTACAGATGAATGCATGTGAAAGCTAACACCAATTTATAACTAACCTTTTGTAAGAGTTTTTCCAGCTCATATCCTGGTAGCACTGAAAGATATTACGGACTGCACAGTTATTGCTCTATGAACAAGATGATACATTTACACGTTTCAAGTGTTTAAGTGTGAGGAAACGGCACTGAACAATGAGAGGTAAATTAAAACACGGACTCTCCTTTAATTGCCAACAGAAGATCTTCCGTGGAATAGCGCAACGCTCAATTTGCATATCATTGTGGCTGTTAGTGCAGCAAGAACAAAAGCTATCTGGAGGCCTATTTTAAAGTTGCAAAGCAAAATAACCTGAGCGTACATTCTTTCGTAGGCAAGTAGCTGGTGTCAGGCCCCACCACCAGCTCTGCAAGGAAGGTATTAAAATCAGAATTGTAAAGGAAGCACCATGCAGTTCCTGTACTTAGCCAATATGCCACTCGATATAAGCCCACAAGTAAGAAAGATTTACCACATGTACTATAATGATTCCTCAAAGGAGGAACAGATTTAGAGTTTACAGCTGAAGCCCAGGTAAACATTTCTTTTGATATTAAAAGAGAAGGGAGTTCTAAGCATGATCAGAACTGATTTTTTTTAAAGCATCAGTTGATAGAATTCTTTCTTGAAAATGGTATTAATGTAGGACAGTTATGTGTGATTACAATTACTGCATTATCTCACTAGAATGCAAGTGCCTTTAAAAATTAATCCCTTAATAAAGAGTGAAGAACATTTCTCATATCCATCCTTTTGGGAAACAAAATAAATTCTCAATATATTATATTTAATGTAGACTTTAAATACATTTCTGATATATATATTTAGTGTCAGTCAGGGTATTAACTTTATGTACCACACATACTTTACATATACATCCAATATTTGGACAAATACAAAATACAGAAGATACTATTCATATACTTTGTATGTAGAACTGGTCCAGTTTGTATCACAATTGCAATTTATATGATCGAATACAGGACAGATATTTTAATTTCTTTCCCTTGAAGTTACACCAGCATTAGGTTGCACGTCTAAAATGGGAACCCAGCTTGGGACGTAATTCTAACTGAGCCTATCTGTGCAAGCATAGCACAAAAGAGCCATTACACAGCTATACACCCAAAAAGTTAATTCCCTGAATAATCAAGTCTGAGCTATAGTTTGTCCATGAAAATATACTGCAAGGTTTGTTTGGTTTTTTTTTTTTATTCTGCTCTATTTTCCTTAACCCAGTCCAGAAATACAATCACCTGACAACTAATATTGCAAACATTTGGACATACTTGTTGGCTTTAAAAAAACACCAGACTTGGTGACACCATAATGCCCTCTTCATTTCAAAGTGCATTTAAAAACCAAAAATTTGTAAACAAAATTATCAAACTGAAGGTTAAAAGCTAATTTTAAATTGCAAGTGATGTCACTCTGTGTGTTAATGTAATAAGAGGTGATACTAACAGCTGCCCTTTACTAACAAGGGTACCTTTTCAGGCATTGGAAAGGTTTTTGCTATTTTAATCCTCAAGTGCAGGAAGAAGGTCAGCTATGCTATCAACATAGTAATCAGGAACCAGGCTTTTCCGAGAAGGGCAGTCACTCTCCTGGTGACCTTTTACTTCTTCCAGAGTAGTGACTCCAGTGAGAGTCAAGAGGGTGGTGAGGCCGCAGTTATTGCCCATGAGGATGTCCGTGTCCAGTCGATCTCCCACCATGATGGTACGGGCAGGATCGATCTTGAACTCACTCGCCACACAGTCGAAAATGTATCGGCTGGGCTTGCCTATGATGAATGCCTCACGTTCTGCTGCCATCTCCACTGCTTTCACAAGACAGCCAGTCCCTGAAGGCAGACAAGAAAAGCTAAGTGAAATACAGCACAGGACTCGTGGTACCCATAAGCCAGTGCCGCATTGCATAGCATTTCAAAAGTGTAACCCCGCAGTGTGAAAGACCTAATGATGGGCAAGAGGCAATTTGCCTGGCTCAGAATAAGGCAGAGTCGGGAAGTCCCAACCCCTCCCCTTCATTTTGTAAAACATTTTAATCTGCAATAACTGAGAGGTGGTTGGTGCACTACCCCACCAGAGAAGCCATGCAGAGTTATTGCTGCCATACAGGTCTGACTGCTGTGCATGCATTTTACCAGATCCCAAGTCCACTGCAAAGGGTGGGGGTTACTGCAACAGAAGAAAGTTTGAGTAAAGTTTTTCTAGAAAATCCAGTTCTGTATCTGAACAGGCAAAATGATAAGATGCCCACACCACAGGGGCCACAGGTCAGCCAGGGTCAAACCCCTCAAGCTTGTCACATTCCAGAGTACTCCAGATTTAGACTGTCTCATTTGCTCTGATTGGACTTGGAAAGATTCCACTTGTGTGTTGAGCCACAGAGACCAGGTTATTGGTGACTAGTGGCCCCAAAACAGACCCAGGCTCCACTTGGGAGCAGGGCAGTACTGAACCATGGAGCCATCCCTACTCAGCTAGGAGGCAGTGTGGTCCCCAACCACCAGAGTGCTGGTTTCTACACAGCTGGAGTCCATGGACCATCCAGGCAGGACACCTCCCTCAACACCTGTAGCGGCATAGAGAGACCCACATACAAGCAGCGTAGGTGTCCCCCACTTCCCCTAACCAAATACAGCAGAGAAGACTCAAGGGAAGTATAAAACCATGAAAACCGTGGGTGAAGCCATTACACCCCCGTATCTTGCAATAAAGAGAGAAAGGTCAAGAGACCAAGGAGCTACAGGAAGCTGGTACGGAAGGCGTGTTGTTCAGGAAAGCACTTTTCACTCGAGTAAAATGCAGATGCTAGGGCCAAGGGGCAGTTAGAGCAGCCGCCGCGCAGGGCTCTTTGGTGGAAGACCAGGACGAACAACCGAACGCCATGGGTGGGGGCAGCAGCTGGCGGTGTCAGGGATCTGTGTCAGCTCTGGCTGTCCCCCAGCACGTGGCCGGGCCGATTCGGGATGCCGGGACGGCCAGACAGAGCACGGAGCTGCGAGCCAGGGCATCGCCCGGCCGAGGGCAGACCCCCTGTCGGCGCTACTCAGGCCCGCGGGACGGGCTGTCGGAAAGGAGACGGTTTCCTCGGCCGCACCGGGAGCCCCGCTCTCCCCACGCAGCCCCCCCGCCCCGCCACGCACCGGGGATGGCGGCGCCGCCCTCCAGCGGCAGGCGGTGGTCGCGGTTGGTGCCCACCAGCAGGCAGTCGGGGCCGTCCCGCTGCAGGTAGCGCAGCGCCTGGCACAGCTTGGCGTAGCAGAAGTGCTGGTCGAAGCCCACCAGCACGGCGCGCACGGCGGGCTCGAGCGGCGCGCGGCTCCAGTCGGCGGGGCCGGGCCCGGGCAGGGCGGCGGGGCCGGGCCCCAGGTGGGGGACGCCGACGGCGCGCAGCTCGTCGCTGAGGGCGGGGCCGCCCAGCACGTAGGCGGCGGCGCCGGGCGGCAGGGCCTGGCGGAGGTAGCGGGCGGCGCAGTAGGCCGAGCCGAAGACCTGGCGGGGCTCGGCCGGCGGGAAGCCCAGGCGCCGCAGCTTCTCGGCGTAGGCGTCCCGCGTGCGGCTGCTGTTGTTGGTCACGTAGCAGAGGCGCTTGGCCCGGGCCTGCAGGCGGCTGAGGGCGGCCGGCGCCCCCGCCACCGCCGCGTCGCCCCGCCACAGCACCCCGTCGCAGTCGAAGAGCAGCGTGTCAGCCGCGCCCAGCACCTCCCGGGCCGCGGCCGGCTCCAGCCGCAGGCACCGGCGCGCCGAGTCTTGCGCCATGGCTGAGGCGGACGGGGCGAGCCCGGGCCCGGGCCTTTTCTCCTCAGCCGGCAGGCCGGCCGGCGCGAGCGGTGTGCGTGGCAGGCCCCGCCCACCCGGCGGCCCATTGGGCCGCGGCCCACGCGCTGCTGCCCCATTGGGTAGTTCGGCACGGAGCCGCGCCCAGGCGGCTGCTCGTTGGGTGAGCGGGCAGGGAGTCCCGCCCCCTTCGCGGCCCCCGAGCTGACAGGCGCTCTCACCTTGGGCGAGCGTCGCGCGCGGGTCCCGCTCGCGCCGCGCCCTCCGCCCCCAGCGTGCGGTGACGTCGAACGGGCCTGTGGCCCCGCCCCGACACCTCATTGGGCAACTGAGCAGGGAGCCGTACCCCGCCTTGCTCAGCCCATTGGGGCAAGCCCGCCTGGAGCCCCGCCCCCTAGGTGCCTCGCGCGGTAACGGGGCGCCTGAGAGCCCAGGCCCGTGAGGGGTCAGAGGTCAGTGTGGAGACCATCGGGGTCAGAGGCAGGGGGGGGTCAGAGGGCGGCTCCGGCCGCTGGCCCCTGCGGGGACCTTATTGCTCCCGCCCCTCCCCCCCGTTCCCTGCCGCGCCCCACCTCTGCCCCGCGGCCCGTTGTTATGACGACACGGCCGTAAAGCCGCCATCTTGGTGGTGCGGCGCGTTGCGACATGGAGGCCGCGATGGCAACTAGCGCGGGGCCGGCGGGGCTTACGGCAGCCGCGGCCGGGGAGCGGGAGGGGGCGGCGGCCGCCGCCTCCAGCCCGGCCCAGGCACCCGCCGGCCCCGCCGCTTTCCTCAGCCTCCCGGCGCCCTTCAGCGAGGAAGGTAACGGGCCTGCCCCGCCCGGGGCCTGAGGGGCTAGTGGCCTCCTGCGGGGGGGGGGCGAGTTCAGTGCTGGGCTCCCCCGGAACCGCCGCCCCGCCGGCCCGGCCTCAGCCCCAGCGGCCCCGGGGCACCGCGCACGGAGGGACGGGACTGGGTCAGCGGGCAGGGGAGCCCTTAGCTCCCGCTGCAGCCGTGGCCAAAGAGCAAAGGGGCAGTGCGGCGGGACGGGCCTGGCGCCGGGCCTGTTACGGAGCCTTCGCCCGGCTCCGCGGTGCCGTCTGCCGTGGAGCATGGCCCAGTCCTCCCGCCCAGCTCCACGGGCCGGTGGGCCACGGAGGGGATGCAGGGCCCGCGGTGGAAACGGTTAGAGCCCGGAAACTCCGCTGTGAAAGCGGTGGGTCATCGGCCTTAGCGAGGGGATCAAGGGGGCCGATAAAGCGGCTGAAATGGGCTAGTGGGGGTAGGTAGGGAGCTTCGGGTCTCCCTGGCTACAGCACAAGAGACTAGTCAATCCCGGTCGAAGTGGCGAATTGAAAACCGATAAAAGGAAGGACTTCTCAGGAAATGCCTTTCAGTGCAACAGGCAATCGTTTGGGCCAAGAATTGAGCAAGATCCAGAAAGCGATTGACGTTTGTATGAGTGACAGTATCCCGAGTTAGACGAGTTAATGCTAGCAACAGATTTGGAAAGGATATTAAACCTCATGCTTCATGGCATATAGTAATCTCTAACTACTAGAAATCAGGTTGAGACCTCTCGTGGGGGGCAGCTTATCCCACCTCTGCCTACCCCGTCCTCTGAAGGATCTTGTGCTACCACTGTTGGGGACAGGATATTGAACTAGATGGATCTCAGCTCTGATCCATTATGGCCATTGCTTATGTGTCAGGACACCATAAGTCCTTTTCCAAAGGCTATGTCTTTGGATTTATTTCTTGGTTAAGGCTTTCTATCCCTTCCCAGGTGTCTTAGGCAGATAGTGTTAGTGTGACTGATGGAGATGCTGTAATGGGCTGTGTAGCCAGGCAGCTTTGTAAATTCTCTGTTGGGATGAGTAACCCCACATTTGGGGCAGGTGGGGGAAAGTAACATCACTAGGTTTATCGGGATTTTTATTTTTAATATCCTATGCTCTGTTGTGTCTGTTGGTAAATGTTCACGATCCTTTTGTAACACTTACACAAAGTGTTTATGAAACGTGGATTCAAGAACTTGAAACCCCTTATTTTGTTACTCTGGCTTGACCTGTCCAGTCCACATCCCTGTGATGCACAAATGCCACAGTGTTGTGCCTTTACCAGATTAACATCACACCCCTGTACAGATCCCAAAAGAAAATACTGCTGTAAGAGCAAAAATTTACCTAATGGGGTGGAAATAGCTGTAATTCTTACTGTATAATACAAACTTTCTTCATATTGTAGGAGATTTAGTAAATTAGGTGGCAAAGGGCTGTTGTCATAAAGTCTTAGGCAGTGTGTATGTTAATTTCCAAGTCTAATGATTTCTCACATTTTAAATTGCAGATGAAGATGATGTTCACAAGTGTGGTCGTTGCCAATCTGAGTTCACCTCTCTGGAAGAATTTGTACAACACAAATTACAAAAGATATGTCAACGAACTCAAGATGCCATTACTGCCACATCAACAAGTCTTCTCAACCAAGAAGTACAAAAGGTGACAGTAGGCTTCCCTTCAAGTCATGACTCAAAATAATTAGAACAACAGTCTAACATAAGCGAACGTAAGATATGATTTTAACTTTTCCTACTAAAACATTATCTGTCACAGCAGGTTGTTCCTTCTGTTGAAGAGTCCATAACTGTTGCTCATATAGTTGTTGAAGCATCTTCAATAGCAGAAGAAATCAGTAATGCATCATCTATAGTAGGTAAGTTGCAAGGTCTTTATGAAACTGATTTTAGTAATCTATTATCATTTAGTTTAGGACCTTACTATAAAGATTAGTCGGATGGAGTTGCATTGCACACTTGAGTTGTTCCCTTACTAGGTCTGTAAGAATTTGATTTTTATACTGTATGTGGTCAGAGTTGGTTTATTGCATATATGGTGAGAAACAGATTTTAGGTGCTTTTTTAAGCAATGAAAACCTATAATAGTTGTCGGTTAATGTGGTAGGAGGGGCTTCTTTTGCAAATTCCAGTTTTTAGGGAGTTATAACTTAAATATACACATCTTCTAGTTACAAAGCTTTCTTAAGAAGTATACACCTAGTTTAAAATGAACTCTTTCCCTGTCAGTCTTCCATTTTGTGCATAGTCACTGCATCTCTGTCTGGGCTCCATCTGCATCTCTGTCAGAGTCACTGCATCTCTCTGGTTTGGCAGGAGTACAGTTTTTTTGTTTTAGTGTCTCTTCAGTGTAACTGATTTTGGTTTGCACAATATTTCCTATTTTCTGTACAAAATAAATCCATGATACAGGCGAATGACTAGACCACCTAGTTACAGGTCCCTTCCAACTCCAGTGATTGTGGCATTTACTTTGAAAGGTCATGTGAGATGATATCCTACCATAGTTTAAAGAAGGCCTTGTTGACTAGTCTGGTGGCTGCCAGTGTGTTAAACTGTCACACAGGCATCTGTGTGGGGCTGCTGAGCCCTGGGGTTGGTAGAATTAAGGAGGCAGCATGCTAAATCTCTACAATTATCATGATGGATGGAAATCCTGCAGGGCACCTTTCCAACTCCCACCTGAGTATATTTATTAAGTATTTTATTTAGATTTAAAACTCCAAAGAACACACGTTGACTTTGGCATATACCATTCTAGCTTAGTCACCTGCTTCTCTTCTTTCTGGTACTTGGCATCCTAAAAGATTGAATCCATCCAGTCACATGAAGCTGTGTTATGTAAAGAACGTAACTGTCTTCATATCCTTTTCCCAGGTAGTGGGCACATAAAAGAAGTCATTGTCGCAGGAGAACATGTTTTTGAAAACCCAAATGGCCAGATCGATGGTGCAATCACTGAAGGGCAAGGCAGCCCCGATGACATGGAGCAAGATGCCTCCACAGAGCTGATCAGGGTTAAGCTGCTGGTTAATAAAGAAGGGCGATATGTGTGTGAGTTATGCCACAAGACATTTAAAACAGTAAGTTGTGGAGCTGATAGCTCTACAGTCTACTTTTGTCATGTTCATATGATCAGATAGGGTTAGGACAGTTGTGTATCATGATCTCTTCAGACTTGATGGAAAACTCGTTTCGTAATGCATACTCTTATTTGGAGACTGACCTTCTTTCAAAACTGGTGCCAGTCAGTCAAATGGACATTCACGATAACGATTTACTGTCTTCATTGGAATTGCTATATCGGATCACACCAGTGTACCGTTGCCTTTCTCTGGTATCCTGTCTCTGATAGTGGCCAGTGAGGAAAATGTAAAACCCCTATAATAGACAATCATGGAATAATCTGCTGGTGAAGCTTCTTCTTAACCATAGTAGTTGGCTTAAGCCCTGAAGCATGAAGGCTTATATCACCTATGTAGTATAGCAAACTTAGGTTACTGTAATACATTCAGACTTAATCTGTTGCATTAGGCTGTATTCCAACATCTTCACCTATAAATTGAATGACAAAAGCCCTTCTTTAATCCTGGCAATGGTTGGAATTTGTTTTTGGTTTGGTTTTTTTCCCTCAACATTCTAGCAGTTCTACGGTTATTTTTTTATTAATAGCTTGAGTGTTCTTGAATGTCTTCGATTTGTTGAAATTTAAAACCATTAATGAGTATTTCAACCAATTTTTTAAAATCAACTCTTGTTTTCTAAGGCCAGTATCCTTAAAGCTCACATGATCACTCATAGCAGCAGAAAGGACTATGAATGTAAATTATGTGGAACATCGTTCAGGACAAAGGGGTCTCTCATTCGACACCACCGGCGTCATACAGGTAAAACACAGTCTGTTTTTAGTAGAGTGGTTCTGGATTACTAATTACTGGACTAGGCTGTACTTGACTCCTCTGTCTTGCCTTAATGATGAGCTGAAGTGCTCCACTGTTTTCCACCTTCCACTGAGCTGTGTGTGGCCTAAATCCCAGGATGTTCAAGCTGCTCAGAAGCCCCATTTCAAACTCTTGCTATTGCAGATAGTGCATGTAATGAGATGAAAGGCAATTGGCGTAGGCAGCTACACTTGCTCCAAAAGGTTGGGAAATATGGTACTAGAAAATCCTTGGATGGAGGTAATAAAATTTGTCTGGCGTAATGATTCCTGCTTTCTCTTCTCTTGTCAAGATGAGCGACCTTACAAATGCAAGAAGTGTGGGAAAAGTTTCAGGGAATCAGGAGCTTTGACACGGCATCTGAAATCTTTGACACCTTGCACCGAAAAAATCCGTTTCAACATGAACAAAGAAATAGTTGTTAGTAAAAATGAATTGCCAGCAGGTTAGTGAAAGAGTTATTGCGTGCCAGGCATCTAAGCATAGATCACATGACATTCCAGGCATTTACATGACAGTATTTTCCTCCATATTTTTTAATATAAATGTGTAGTGTGGCATCAGGCTCCCATTCATTAGAAAGAAACAACCACCTCTGGACAGGTAGACAAACTATCAATCCAGAGAGCACATGGACAGAGGCATGCCATGGTTGAGTAAATACTGGTCATAGATTGGAAGACTTATATGAGAATCTGGCCCTGAAACAATTATACTAAGCACATGGAAATCAGTGTTGAAATTTATCTATCTGCAAAATGCTGGGTACTATTGTACAGAACAATGTTTGAAAAGAGTTATAGATGGTAAATGCAAAAGGCTGTCTGTTAGCAAGATATGAATATTTCTAGATACTTGGATAAGATACACTGAAGTAGAATTATGTGAAGTGTCTGGAAATAGGGTGTAGCTTCACACTCAGAACTAAAGTGGTGGTTTAATCCTGTGGTTTTTTTCTTGAAGGATCCTGTAGTTCAAACACAGAGGCTGTTTCACCTATTGTAAGTGAATCCATCGAGGCTCCCGTGATTCACCTGCTAACAGATGCAAAAGGCAATGTCCTTCATGAAGTCCATGTCCAAATGCAGGAGCTTCCTGTTGTTGATGCAAAATCCTTGGATCAAGAGGTGAGTGTTTGTTTCTGTTGGATATCCTTCACGCATTTTATGCAAAGCAACAGCATTCTATTTCTTGATTACAGAGCTCTTGAGTTGAAAGGCAGCATTATTCATTTAAATTCCTCTTGTCATCAGTTTCAAGGTAATAGTGAACATTGTTTAATAGGCTTTTCCAAGACTGATGAGCTAAAACAGATGGCTTCATCTTAGATTCTAACATTGTGTGTAGCATGGAACAGCTAGCACTCTGCTTAGGAGGGTTGTGTAATGGTGTAGAAAAGATACCCTCAGAAGAAGAGGAAGCTAAAGCAGACTTATTCAGGAAGGTCTGCACAAGGTTTTAATTCTGTTATGTTTAGTAGCTGACTTTCCTGTCAAATGTCAGGTCCAACACTAGATGGCAAACATTCTAAACTCATGTGAAAATAACATCATAGCTCATGCTGCTGGCTTCTTCGTTATGAGACTAAGAATAATATGGCATCTGTGGAACTTGTCAATGTATCCTTTCTTAGGGAGAAACAAAAGTCTGTGGTGGTACTAATGTCTTATTTACTAACATAATTTTGATGTGACTATGAAGCTTAAAAGAAGTTAATAAGCCAGGTGTAGATAAGGGTGAGGGTGCTTTGCCTATGCTGCAAAACAGATCTCAAAAACGTATAGGAAAATATCCTGCTTGTTCAGTGAAAATAAATGGCTGCGTAGATTACCAGAAAAGACTATACTAGAGCATCTGGTAGTGCAGTTTAGTCTTAATTGTAAAATCAAAAATGTGATCTGTTGTGCATCTGTCTGGGATCTGTAATGTCTGGTATACTTCTTGATTGACCTAAGATGGCCATATTTTATGGCCACTCCCTGAGGTTAGACTCCAAGTAAAGGGCTGGGAAGTATCTCTTCATCTGTGGTTTCTCAAGCTCTAGGACCTCTCTGGTATCGGAGATCACAGAACAGGTCCCCATGGTGACAAGCACTGGACTACAGTGTTCTGTTGCCTAAAAAGCTGACTTCACAGCTTCTGTATTTACCATCTGACTCTTTGATTTTCTTTAGCCATCAAACCCTGAGGAACTACCATGTGAAGGGGAAGTGAATAGTGAGAACTTGCTGAGGCAGGCCATGAGAAATTCTGGGATTGTGATAGAAAAAGTCACTATGGAGGAGATGCAAAAATCAGATGAACCTGGTGTGGCTGCTACAGAAGAAGTAGAAAATGAAGAGATGGAAACAGAAGAAGAACAGTGTGTTGAAGAAGAACAAGTAGAGGCTGTATGTTTGCACAATGTGCTTTTGTCAATTGGGTTATTTTTCCTTTTGTATAGGAAATATCCAGGCTGTTATGAATCGTGATCACTTTAGGCACTAGCTTCAGTATATCTATACTGCTAATACTTGTGTACAATGTATCAGCATAGTGATTAGCAGAAACTTAGAGTAATATTAACTCTAGTTAGAACTTAGGCTATGTCTACACTACAGAAATTTGTCAACATAAAATATGGGTTATCAGCCACCTCTGTAATTATAGTGTCCTTACTAGGACCACTTCCACCAACCTAACGGGCAGTGTGGGGGGAGCTGTCCCTTTTCCCCCTAATCGAGTCCAGCCAGGGCAGAGGGACTTCCCCATTCCCAGGTGGAAGTCGGCTGCAGCGGGCGGGCGGGCAGACGGACACACACACAAACACCCGCCTCCCCGCCTGGTCCCACCTTGCCGCTGAGAAGCAGCTGCCCATGGTACAGCTACCAGCAAGGCTGCAGTCACCTGCGCCAGGGGTTGCAACCAGATGGCAGCCGCCCATAGCTTCCCAACTGGGCTGCCAGTGTGGTGGCTGCAGCCTGGCTGAGCCCAGGCACTGGCCGCTGCAGCCCTGCTGGGACCTGGGATGCCAGCAAGCCCTGGGCAACTGCCGAACGGCTGTGAAGCCACCCGTGGCTTGCCAGCGTCCCAGAGTAGCAGTTGCCTGTGGCTTGCCCTGGCAGGGAGCCCAGGTTGCCCGGGCTTGCAGCCAGGTGGCAGCTGTCTGAAACCTGCACCCGGAGCCCAGTGGCTTTTGGAGCTGGGCTTCAGCCCTCCCCACCCCCCTGGTCAATTTAAAGTGAAATTGACAAGTAGGACAGCCTCCTCCACCATTCTGAGGGGACACAGTGTCTACAGGGACAGTGTGTTGACCTATTTTCTGACAAAAGGCCTATGCCTTTTGTCAAGGTGGTTTTATTTTGTCAACAAAACAGGACAGTTTTGTTGATGAGTGGTTACAGTGTGTACACTAAGATTATTTTGTCGACAAAAGTCACCTTATATCGACACAACTCTCTAGTGTAGACCAGGTCAGTGTCAGCACCATCTGTCCTTTGATAACTTGATTTGTTTCTTGTCTTTAAACCGAAGTGTGTTTAGTTTAGGATTTTGATTAGGAATATTGATTCCACATACTGTAAGGAAAAGGCACTTATATTATGCTATTTGATTTCAATAGACAGATACAGAAACAAACGGATACAAAGGTTATGTTTGCCCTCACTGTAGTGAAGTCTTCAGTGGGGCTGTTTCCCTTGAAACACACATCAAAGGACATTTAGGTAAGCCTACTGCAAATGCTGGTCTCTACAGTGTACTATATCTTCCATTTATATGAACTGTTCGTGTGGCATTTGTTGTGCAAACTTTATGCCACAACTGCATACACATTCAGTTAGTTTTAAAATACTAGTGGAGAAATGAAAGTTAGAACAATTGATGAGAGACTTCCACCGAGATCTGAAAGTGAGGTAAAATCTACGCTAATAGAATTAGAGTGGAACAGACCCCATACGCTTTTTAGCCGTTGTTAATGTTTATAGTGGAAAAATCACTCCTCTTTCCCCACACTAGACTCCTCAAGGAAGGTACAAGAATGGCCTTCTGCAGAAAGGCTTTCATTTTAGCCATATACATTTACAGCATGGTTAACAGCAGGACAGATGTTCCTGCTACATGCATGCACATTGCCTTGCTGTGGAGGGAGTGCTACTAGGGCTGTGGGGGAGTGACTTTAGTCTCCTTGGCTCTGAGGCTGCTGACTAAGAGTATAAGTTGTGGTGATCTCTGATGTGGACAGAAATATTAGGAACTGGTTTGAGATAAGACCCACTTCATGTAAGACACCAAATAGCCATTAAATGGTACCATCAAAGCCATTATCAACCTGGTTTGATTTGAACCAGTGCTGTGAAGGGCAGAAGCACCACGTCTTCTTATATTAACTTCCCTGAGCCATCTAGTCAGACTGCCATAACATTATTATTTTGGTGCGATAATGATTTCAGAATTCCCTTGTCCTGCTGTTGCCTAAGATACATCTCTCTCTCTCTCTCTAGGTTACAAAGTGTTTAAATGTGAGGAGTGTGGTAAAGAGTTTATGAAAGGCTACCTGTTGAAGAAGCACCAAGAAGTGCATGTCAACGAGCGGCGCTTCCGTTGTGGTGAGTGTGGGAAGCTCTATAAGACCATCGCACACGTGAAGGGACACAGGAGGGTGCACTCTGATGAGCGGCCATATTCTTGTCCCAAGTGTGGCAAGAGATACAAAACAAAGGTAGGCGCCTCTTTTCAAAACACTCTGGCCTTCAGATATGTCCTCCCCAAAGCCATGCTCTGTTAACAGGCTGTGTCTAATGGGAACTGACAAAAAAAATTGTTCTAGGATGTAGTAACACAAGAACGAGGAGCTCAAAGGGACAGGTGAGAATCAAAGAAGCTTTGGAGAAAATTTCCTCCTGCTCTGGATGGACAGCCTGTGCTTCGGGGGATTGTGAAGGCAAATAATTTAGCAGGAAGACACTGTGAACTGACCTTTTTTTCTTTGCCAACTATGACAGTTAAAAGAGATCAACTGCTACATACAAGCATGAGCTAATCAGCTATGGGGAATGAAAAGATTGCCTTCAGATACAGTACGATGCAGTTACCTCTGAAACGCTAGGTGTAGGCTTCTGTTAGTCAGAGCACTGGACCAGTAATGTCAGTCTCCTTATAGACATTCGGTAACTGGCTCCTTATGGACTATAGGGAATGTCGTTTTGCTGTGTTTTATTTTAGGTGTTAATGACCTTCAGCTGTTCCAGGAGAACTGCAGGATCCTGCACTCTCTCTCTTTAGCGATAACATGGTCTTGCAGGTCATCTCCAAGTAGAAAAATAGTGAGAACTGTTTCCTTATTCAGGAATGATATACATAGTACCTGTGGCAGAGAAATATTCCTGCTTTGGGTGAGAGGAGAACGTCACAGGGGTGTCTGTTCCAAAGCCAGAGCCTCCATGTGAGAGGCTCTTATCTGAGTAGTTTGTTCCCATCAGTTGCTCTTCCATCACATCTGCTTTCTCTGCTGCAGAATGCCCAGCAGGTTCACTTCCGCACTCACTTGGAAGAGAAGCCCTATATCTGCCAGTTCTGCAATCGAGGCTTTCGGGAGAAGGGCTCATTGGTTCGTCACATCCGTCACCACACAGGCGAAAAGCCGTTCAAATGTTACAAGTGTGGCCGTGGGTTCGCAGAGCACGGCACTCTTAACAGGCATTTAAAAACCAAAGGTGAGATAAGGAGTCATCCATGTGCGGAAGGATTCTCTTGTGGCTTGATTTGGGGAACCTGCCCTGCTGTGGCTGAATCATAGTGATCATTTTGTATGAATCTATGTAGCCATAGACTTCTCAGATCAGTGTGTGACACCAAGTCACTAAGCCAATTCAGTGGCTGGGAGACCAGTCTGCTTCAAATGGGCTCTAACTGCTTTTCCCATAACTGTTGGGTGTTTACTTGCAGTTGAGTGGCTTCAAAAGGTGCAACATTTATTCTTTAAACTACTAAACGAATCCTTTCTAGGTTGATTCTTCCAACTAAAAGCAATGGTGCTCAGTAAGAGAACTGGTTGATGGGTAGCAAGAGGTGGTCCACCCATATAGTAGAATAGTAACTAAAAGTGGAGATCAGTGAAATCAAATTGACTGATGTGTTAAGCCTGACAGAGTGGCGAAAACACTGACCTATGTTTTAAACTGTTTCCACAATCTGTAAAATGCAGCCTTGAGGAGGAGAAAGAACAGCCTACACTCTGACTCTCACAATATGGGTTTGGCTGTTTTGTCCTGTAGTTGTAATTGTTCATGTAATAGTTCTATTCTCCAAGGTTTTGGGTAAGGCCAGAAAAAAACAGGTGTCTTCACAAACTAATTCAAGTTCACCTGCCTCCTTGATAACAGCAAAGGGATTAAAACACAATAGAAGTGCCTTGTTCCAGCAGCTACTTACATTTTCTGTGCTCTGTAAAGTTAATCTTGGAAGATAATTACTCTACCTTTTGTTTTTGGTTTCTTGACAAGTGAAGTTGTCCATTACCTTGTTCTGTGAAATGCCATAAGGAGTGTGCTGTGTCTAGCTGAAGCTGGTATGGTCTGGTGGGCAGATACGTAAATATTTGCAAGTGTTTTGAATATTAGTGATTGACGGGATCAGCCTCCATTGAATCACGATGCCTGTTCATCTTATATGTACAGTATTAAATATGTTCTAAATCCATACTGGCATATCATGCTTCTAGAGAGTAGCTACAGGTTTGCTAGAAACAGAAATTCTACCTAAGGAAATGCTGAATTGTATACTGGTACAAGGGCCTGGCTGCTTATAAGGGATGACAGTGAATCTTGGGTCTGTTCTTGTACACTGTTTGGGGAAAGCCTTTTGAAGTCCTATTTGATTTAAGCTCTCAAACTGAATGTTGTATGTTCCTAGTAACGCCATTGTATTAGTTCCTAGTCTCCAATGTTGCATGGGCCTCTGAGTCTAAAATGTTTGGTGGATAGAGAGGAAGGCTACCTAACTGCTGCTAGCATTGTCCCAGCAGTATAAAAGGTGTCTCACTTGGTTCATGCAATATTAAGTGGGAGCTAGCAATTGTTTCTGGTATGAAAATCCTTTGTCCTCCTGACATTCGTGAAATATCATTTCAGGTGGCTGCCTTCTTGCATTGAAAGAGGTGGAAGAAGTGATGGTTTCTGAGGAAAGTCAGTCAGCTGACAACTTAGCTGCAACAGTTATTTCTGAAGATCCTCATACCGTTCTGGTAGAATTTTCTTCAGTGGTAGCAGATACTCAGGAATACATCATTGAGGTAACGAGTCACTTGTACCAGGCTGGTAGGAACAACTGGGTCAGGGAGGGCAAAGGGGAAGAGAGGTTTGTGTTCCATTGAAACTTGTGCAGTGTTCTGTCACTAACTGCTTGCACAGTTCTGTGCATTCCTCACCTACAAAGCAATAAATAGGGGGAAAGAGTCCATCAGTCACCGTGAGGCTATGCAGAAAGGATGCTGAGTCTCTGGTAAGAGGGGAGCACCTTGCATCACATCTGGGAAACTCTTAATAGGAGCTGGAGGGAACCACATACAGCTGCTTCCTTTAGAAAGACAGGTCATAGCAGCAGAGGGAAAAAAGGAAGGATGTTGTGAAAAGCATCCTGCAGTCCTGTTACCAAGCTTTTCCACAAACAATCCCTTAATCATTTGTTTTGTCTTTTTCAAGACTGCTACTGAAGATATGGAGACCAGTGAAGCTACTGAAATAATAGAGGGAACAAGACATGAGGTAGGCGGCGAGTTACGATGCTCCTTTAGAACCTTGCTAGGCATTACTCTGTTAAGATGATCGGTGCCTGAAAGCCACATTAAATATACCCAAACTCAGCTGGTTTTTTCCCCCGTTTCCTGAAACATGTAGTTTTGCATACCAGGCTTTATGACCCAGTACAAAACAGTGTACATACTAGATAAGTGGGGTCTTCACAAAACTTACTATTCTCTTAAGAATGCCACCAAATGTACTAAAAAATCGTAGTTAGAAAGAGGATGTCAAACCATTTCAAATTTTTCTTCAGTGCCAGTTAGAATCATCAGTATTTCCTAACACTCCGATTTGGTTCCAGTTTAGATACTAACTTAGAATGATGGTTTGTTAACCTGTTAAAACTACTGTGAACTTGTTTTCAACTAGTTCAGATACGTTTACTGCAGACTGTCACACACACTCATGCTTGCACTGTAACTCACTAGCAAAAAATACAATGAAATATTTTTCACTGTAGAAAATTTTTTAAACAAGTTATTTGCACTCACTAGTCTATCCTCCAGAACTCTGTCAGTCATGACAGGTGACAAAATGAATTTCAGGCCACAAAATGCCCTTTCTATGCTAACTTGTATAGCAGGAACAAGCATGAAGTGGGAGGAGATTGAGGTATTCTGGGAATTGTAGTTCCTTCCCGTCTAGTCCTCTGTCTGGGCAGGACAGACAGGACAACTACCAATCCCAGAAACCCTCTCTCATTCTCCTCCTCCAATGGCTTCCTGGGAAGTGTAGTCTCTGCCCCCCTCTGAAGTTGGAGCAGAGGGGGACATCCTTTCTCAGCACCTGATTGAACCTGTTCTGAACAAGTTACTGGTTTGGGGTTTTTTGTTTTCAGTGCCAGTTCACTCTCAACCTCTCTGAAACAATGCTCAGGTTTGCTTCAACTGCCTGGTTGGAACTGCAAAGTGAGAAGCTGGACACATTGTAACAAGCTGTGGTTCATGGCGCTTTAGTTCTTACACTGAGACCCTTACTGTGGTTTTTGAAAACCTAGGATGTATAACATCCTCAAGCAAGTTTTAAACATTTTAGAAATAATTGTCTTGCTTTTATTACTCAAACTGTTTCTCTAGTGAGATGAGATGTGAAGTGTTCCAGCTGTCTCACTATCACTAAGGGTACGTCTTCACTGACAGCAGCAAATTTACTGTTGTCAGATCAAACTATCAGGGTCAATTGAGCGGTCTGTGAAGACACGCTCAATCGATCCAGAAGTCAACTTGTTAAAACCACCCCCTCAAGTGGTGCAGCGCAGTGAAGACACCGTGCACAGCGGAGGTTAAGAAGTGAACGGGCGTTACCAAGCTACTCTCTGCGTAGCCTGCGTAACTCCCATTGACTACCACCGATTTTTAAGGTAAGTGTAGACCAGGCCTAAGATGCCATAACTGCAATAGACATTTGAATTAATCTGAATCCATTTAATGCGGTTGGTGTTATTACATCACCAAGAGGTTGCCAGGCAGCAGGTAGCTGTGAAGCAGTAAGCAGGGTGGTCAGGGTTATTTAATGATTATAAAAAAGGCTCTCTCTCAATTTAGGTTGACAGTCACATTATGAAGGTTGTTCAGCAAATAGTAAATCAAGCAAACTCGGGACACCAGATCATCGTGCAAAACGTTACAGTGGCAGAAAACGCTGAAGCAACCACTGACACCGCAGACACCATCACCATAGCAACACCAGAATGTCTGACGGAGCAGGTTGCCATGACATTGGCTTCTGCTATTGGAGAAGGAGCTGTGCTGACTACGGAGGGTGGTATTGAGACAGAGGAAGCAACGGTGACAATGGTTGCGTCCGAGGACATTGAAATAATGGAGCACGCAGGAGAGTTTGTGATAGCCTCCCAGGAAGGGGAGGTGGAAGTTCAGACAGTGATCGTCTAGAGGCTAGCATGTGGTGAACAGCAGAGCTTAGAGGCAGGGCAGGAAACCAGCACAATCAGTACTTAAGCTTGCTATTCCAATTACTTGGGGAGCAGGAGAGAAACTCTTGTTTAAAATACATAAGGAAACACTTTATAAAGAAAGTGGTTTAAATTAGGACATTACACATTTTTGTTTTAAAATGGAAATGCCAGTAATAAGCTGTTTACCGTGGAAAAACCTAATTCACACCATCTGAGTATTTTGTACAGCTGCCTCTAATAAAGGAATATCCTTTACAAAAGACTTACCTCAGACAATTGGACTGAAAAGTAGTGTTCTGGTATTTAAATCTCAACTTTGAGGGAAGGTGAATCCAGTGTGTCTTATGCTGAGAACACCACATTCATAAATAATTCCGAAAGTTTCTGGGTGACTTTACCACCAGTGAAAGGCCATGGTTTCATACTGTCTAACCTTACAAGGCATAGTAATGTAGGTATTGCTCTATCACAGACAATAGCCTTACATAAAGGTCTCTGAAATAATGCATCATTGTATCCTTGCAATGCTCCTCTGGTGGTGACTCAGCGCTAACCTGTTCATGTGTAAAGCCATACTGTACATGATTCTTTTTTACACCATATACAGATTTGTACTTAAATTGTAAATAAGTAATTTTTAAAAAAAAATAAAATATTTAAAGTTCTTTATCGGTTTAATGTTTCTCCTCTATGAATTGGTGCTCACCAGAACCACCCTGAGGACTCTAAGGGGACCCCTCTGCCCCATGTACAACTTAACAAAAAAAATCCTCACAGATGGGTAATTTGAACTTGTCTTCAATTTAGTGTGTGTGAAGTCTGTGCTACACAATCCCCTCATGGGCTATGAAATCTCAAAGTTATGATTTCAGAAGGCCATCTCCTATTTTATTCACTCCTGCCCCTAGGGCAATTCATTTCTCATCAAAAGCACTAGCTTAATGTTCTGGACTTTAAGGCCCAGATCCACAGTAGCATTTGGCTTTTACCTTCTACTGCAATCAATGGAAGTTAGGAACTTAACTATTTTTGTGGGTCTGGGCATGTGTTCCTTTGTATGATCCCAGCACAACCAGTAACAGTGCCATCTTCCTCCTACCGATAAGCTTAACCTATTGTGGATTCAGGGCTGCAAAAAACTTGGTTAACAGACTTAAAATGGGGCAAAGGCCCTTCCAAATATACCTCACCCCCTGTAAGCCACTGATGGCCACTCTGCGGGAGCTCAGGATAAACACGTGATTCCAGCAGAATTAAAGATGAGCCCACCCACTCATCTTATTTCATGCATAGTGAGACTGTTCTCACAGCTTTTTGTTACCTGTAAAAACCTCCCATAACCAGTGGTGATGCGTGAAGAGGATGGATTTCAAATTCATAAGGACAAATGAAATTAACCAATTGTCATATGCAGCCTCTAAGCAAATACAGAATACAATGTTTTCATAGCCCCACTAAGATGAAGTGGAAAGAGAAGTAGTGTGATTCCAGCCTAAGCTTCTGCTCTCTCAATGATCAGATAAGGCACCCATACAAGTTCCACTGCCTTCCGAGGGGAAGCAAGACCTGGATAAAGTGTAAATCCAGAAAGAGCCATCCAATATCATACCACAGTGTATATGTTCACACAGGTGTGAGGAAGCCATACAACGGTAAGATTTAAGACATACTAATCAATAGACATGGTCTGTTCACCGTAAGATGCCTCGAAATGGCTTCTTAAGGACTTATACATTCATTTGCTAAAACACATTTAGTTTAGCTCCTCAAAGACCTCATAGTTACAACAAAAACATTTGATAAAAAGTGGAGGGTCCTCCTGAACATGCTTACTATTTTAGTTGTTAACAGGCATGGAAATTGGTTAGCCAACTTAAGCACAGTATATTGGCTTTAACACTGTCACCCCAAAGAACTTACTGATGGAAAACCTTTTAAGAAATATTGAGCTACAGTCATGCCCAAAGAAGCTATTTTCTAAAGAGGCCTACAAGCCATGGCCTTAGTCCATGGTGTTAATAACTAGCACATTCATTCTAGAAGTTCTGCAAAACAACACAGACGATGATGGGCTTTATAAAAATATATTTTACAAATGTGTCATTTAGGGAAAAAAGTCTCTATAGCTACAGCATTTAATGAAAACCACAGTATCCTTTCAAGGGTCCTTGAAGTTGGCAAAAAGTTCTTGCTGGAGATAAATCCTTCAGGAAAAGTTTAAAAAATAAATATAGATTTTAAAATCCATTTCCTCATGTTTTTTTCTTTTTTTCTGTATTTGTAAGAGGTTTAAAGATTTCCTTTAAATTGACCCAAATGCCTTGGGAATAAACATTTCTGTAAACATGCCTGTCATGGGGCTGCAATGTCCGACAGCAAGAACAGTCATATCTTCTAGATTTATACCATTCGTTGGATGTTTGGTTAGTCAGGGCCAGGTACAGAGTGAAACAGCAATATGCCCCCAGCACCAGAAAGAGGACAATAACAAAGCCAAGCATGAAGACAATTCTAGGGAACGTCAGGAACAGGTGCTGCAAAAACATAAAATAGTAACTTATTTTGAAGTCACAGTGTATAAAGCCCAATTTTAAAACATTTTGATTGAGCTCCATTAAACCCCAGTGCAACCAGCTCAGAGATGGTAAATCCCATATGAAGCCTTTAGTAATTCAAAGATTTTCAGGAATTTATTTCCTAACAGAATTTGCATATGCAGAGGACCCTCAAGTTTCTGAATCTGCATACGGAACACAGAATTGTTTGAGTGACCTTTACCATAAAGAAAAAAATACTGATGTAGAAGAACATAATAATGACACTCTGGTTCTCTTTTGACTTTACTGGATTTTGGTTACTTAGGGTCGCATCTTTAGTGTTACTTTAAAAATTGTTTTCTGGATTAAGATCCCACAGAGGGTGGTTGTGAAGATACTTCAGAAACACGAATTAATCTATTTGAATTCTAGGGTGATGAGTTACATTTAAGAACAGAGAAATTAACTTGGGATTTGAGAACTGGCTGACAGAGTTGTTGGTGGCTCAAGGCACGGAGGATAGAGATAGATTGCTTCCTATCACTCAGCCATTGACCCACTGCCATAGTGGAGACCAGGCTCCAAAGGCAAGTTTTCCTTCCTCAGCCAGAAGCATGGTGGCATCTGTCATGCAGACTGGATTAAGGGCAGGGGGCATTTGTGTTATTTGACATTAATATGTCAAAATCATAACTATTAATGTAAGACATGCCATGTCAGGTACTGTTAGAAAGGTTATAATGTGCTGAGTAAGAAGATAATATTTGTGTTCATGTGTGATATGGTACTGTGGCTGATCCTTTGGGATCAGAGGGAATCTTTTAGTAAAGAGCATAGAGTTTAAATAACTGGTCTCTTTACTGGACCTAATGTCAGTTTGGGAGCCAGAGACTGAAATGCAGTAAAGGGGGCTGTGTGTACTTGCACAGTGGCTTCTTGATAACCAGTGTGGGGGAATCAGAAGCACTGTTTGTGGCTGGTTGGGAAGTCTGACTTCAGTGTCACCCTCCAGTGCTGGGAGAATTTGCTCTCCTTTTACAGCCTGCCTTGACCCTGGCATTATCAGTGGGCTACCCTGGGCATGGACGGGTCACAGCATCAACATAGAATACAAACACCACTGTAATCAGTGGTGTCAAACAAAAAGAAATTGCATGGCAAGTTTCCAGAGAGAGGTACGGGACTCACCAGAAGAAGAGTATTATAGTGACTCAAAAGCTAACATAACATTTTGTTTAAGTGTGAGCAGAAACACTGGTCAGGACACTAATCTGTATACGTGAGTGTGAGAACACCCAGAGATCTTAAACCAAGACCCCTCTGGGCCAATGGAAGTTAAACATCTCTTCTGAAGGGCATCTCGAACAGTAAACAAGGCTGAGAACGACTTTAAAAACAAGTTACCACAGTATATGGTATCTGATATTTAAAAGGCCATTTCTATAGGGATAAAAGATTTATGATGCATATAATTGGTTTGGAGATAGCGAGACTGGAGAGTGAAGAAACTGCAATTCTAAAATATTATTCTTTTAAGTTGCCTGGCATAATGGTGCCTCTAATTAGAACAGCAAAAATGGGTTCTCTAGAATGGCCCATTCTCCCCACAAAATAATAGAACAGGTGGATTTACTGGAAGATTCTTAAGAGACCAGACTAAATAAAACCTTTGTTCAGGTTTCAAACCCAGAAGTCGGTTAAAATTCAGACGTTACAGTGAGTTTACCTGAATAAGAAAGAGAATCTCAACTGTATGCTCTTGCCCCTGATCATCAATGTAACTACCGAGCATCATATTTGATAGTAGCACTACGTGGATTAGAAATGTGGCTGTGATGGTTGCAATGTCAGCTGCCATGGCCGTCAGAGTGAAGAGGTAAACAAGAAAATATCTTGTATTGAAGGCACCAATGCAGTTGTTGACCCAAACACAGTGGTGATCAAAACGATGTACACAGCTGTTACATACACCTGATCAAAAATTAAACACAAGACAATACAATTATTTGGGTTTTAAATGACCAATGAGATTTTTATGCATATTACTTAATTTTTTCCCCAAAGGAAATATAGGAAAATGGCCAGCATTTGCCATTAAAATATGAGAATAGTCATGTGCCTGATCCCATGTGGGTTGTAGTAGCGTGCACAGGAGCATACAGTGTGGTTTGCAGGAATACAGCCAGACTTCTGATTTCTTTTTAAGGAATCTTTTGTGCCCATAAGACTCATTGGAGAGGAGCCAAGGAACATTTGCCAAGGGTCTTTGTTACCATTAATGATAAATGAAAAGCTTCATTCCCTTTTTGTTTGTTTGTTTGTTTGTGTGGCTTTTAAGGGTTAAGCAAATACAATCATTTAAGATTACAAATCAGCAAGAAAACTTAACATTTAAAAATTAACAGGTATTAAAACAAAACAATTCCTCTTTTGCTCAACAGTTTTTCCATTTCAGGATCTAACTTGACTCCCCAGTTTTCCTTTGTATAAAGTAAAATTCCAAAGCCATCCTAAGAAGTTGCTCTGCAATTTATTCCCTGGAACCAACCAGGCTACATGGTCTCCAGGGTAACACTTACAAATTTGGTAAACTCCAGTAGAGTAGTATAGCGGCAGCATAGCTATGTTGCTGACAAACTTGGTTTGAGATCTCCCTGAAAATGAACAATAATGCCAACAATTCTTTGCAATAATTAATCTGGATAATTAAGTTAAAGGCAGGTGAACTATAATTATCAACAGCAAATTAATCTGGAGTAAATTTGTTTTTTAATCTCCGTGACAAGTGTAAGGATAAAGACTCTTACTACAGTGTTTAGATCTGGCTGGCTTTTCCACGTTGCACGTAGGACACATGGTGCTTTTCTGAAACATTACTCCATCATATGCATATGCCTTAAGAAATGACTCCTGATTTGATTGCATTATTGTACCTAGAAGAGAAACAACACTATAGCAGCAAACTTCGCCATCAAGAAGCATTGAATATTTAACACAGCATGAGGCTGCTCATGCTCTCTGAATTTGCCTGCGTGTTGCCAGAATTTCAAAGGGGACAACAGTTCTTATATGATGATGATAGTGACTGGAAATAGTACAGAAGCCCATTTTTGATGTTACTCCCCATAACATCATCTTTCCCGAGAGAAAAATATTCACAAAATGTTTGTAACCTCACTCAAACCCACAAAAACAGAAAAATCAAAGCAAAGGCTATGAAATTTACTTGCCAATGAAATAATAGTGATGATGACATTAGAGCTCTGGAAAGCAGATGAATGCCCCACAAATACTTTTATCTCCAAAGCATAATAAAAAAAATACGTTCCTGGTTTTCAAAATTCTTCCAGGACTTTCTTCACCATACTCCTTTGTGACTTTGTGTGCACCTCTTCCCAGCTCACTCCTCTCACCAAGGCAATCTACACAACCAGGAGCAACTAATAATCAGAGCAGCCACTGATGGACAAGAACTCAGAAAAGAGATGAGATGATTTGACCAAGGCTGCAAAGTTAGTGAGTGACAGATCCAGGAATAAAACCTTAGTCTCCTGGGAGTCCCAACTCCTTTGATTTAACCACAATACATGCTTGTTATGCAGAAATACCCTGTATGGTAAACATTAATACTCCTGGCTTTGGAGCATGTTACTAAAATACACTAAAAGCAATTAGCCCACTTTCTTCCTTATTAAGAGCTAATTATGACAAAGTGGTATTTTAAAAAACAATGCACAGCTGTTTTTTTCAGAGCAAGTGCAGAGAGTACCTTTTAGACTGTTCCTGCTTACTATTTCAGCACTTCTTACATGTTAAAGTAACGGGATTCATTTGGGGCATTTCTTATCTACCATCCAATAGAACTAATTTTCAGTCAGGTGCAACACACGGAGCATTTCTGGGCAATTAAATGATGCCTTGGTTGGTGACAAAAGTCACAAGGTCAAAAGTGAAATGACAAGAAATGCAATAATTTCCCTAGGAAATGCAGCCTGCATTTTACTGCTTTCAGAACAGAACTGATACATTAAACACAAGATTTGATTTACTGGGCATTTTGTTTCTAACAGCTACAATTAAAAAAATCAACCTGAACTTACCAGGGTTGGTCACAGAGCACAGAATGAAAAACCCCATATTCACAGCCAGGAGCAGATATGGCAGCAGTAGGAAATGAATGCTGAACTCCAGCTCTAGGCAGTACCCAAATACTTCCCAAGTGTATTCACCATAAACTGCCACTTGCAAGGCTAAGTGCAAGACTATGAACAGGCAGCTTCTGTGATGAAAGGGGAGAGGGACAGCTTAATCCACAATCAGTGCCCTAAATGCAAGATAAGCTTCATTCAGAGGTGACATCTCAGCACTAAGGGCTTTCTAACGTTGAGGAAAATCGTTTCTGGGCTCATGGTCAAACTAACCTATCTAACCGGGATTCCCTATTGATATTGATTGATGCATCCCAGCCAATTGCTATCTTGCCTTATTTTTAACCATCACAATAACAACTCTACCTAAACAAAGAGAAATCTCAAGCCTGGAGTTCTCAAGACTTACGCTAACTCCCAATATTTTTATGTCTTTTAGGGGTTCTTTTAGTAAATCTCATCACAGTCTTATAATCAATATGGACCTCCATGGCCCCAAAAATGTGCCACCAGAATGGGCTTATTCTAGGCAACACTATGGTGCTGACAGAGATTCACCTTGATCCCATGACCTGCTTTCAAAGCACTGAATAAACCAATAAAAACACAATATTAAAGTAAAACTGACAAATTTTGGTAGCCATAAGTGAAAGAAGCAGCACTAAATGAACAAGAAGGTAGCATCCTGGGAGGTTTATGATGACAAACACCTGAAGACAGACTGCATATTCTCTTAGGTGGACCATTTAAACTGAGTCAGTGTGCCATTTCCCCAGCATTTAGAATCTCCAATGCACCTTGCTGAATCTGTTCCCCATAATCAGTGCACCCACATAGGGGGCAATTGCTCTGGATTAGGGAGAAGGGTGTGTCCATTAATTAAATTCTTCTGTGCCAAGAGTCATTTGGATGAACACCTGTATTAGTTTAGTTCATTCTTTCAGAACTACTGAGGTACGCTATATAAAATTTGCTTAAGTATTTTAGGACTCCCATTCTCTCAACAGCAAGCGAAGAAGAGAACACAATAGTGCAGCTAACTTTAAAGAGACTCTATAGTCCCAGACAATCATCCTTAGCAAAGAGGGAAACACATCTAAGAGCAAACTTGCACAGCTTTGTTGGTACTAGTGGGAGGCTGCCATCACAAAGGATTAGAAAGTTGAGGGAAAGGATGTCAAAGAAAAAAAAGTGCAATACCGTGTGTGGACGAGCCTGTGAAGCACCCTCTTTGTTGCTCTTTGAAGCCATGTTGGGATTATAAACGAGAATACCTGGAGCAAATGAAGACACCATGTAATCTGAATTGCACATCACTTTTCCCTCTTTGTAGTGAAAAATTCAAACAAAAATATTTAATATTTCTATAGCATCTTCCATCTGTGGGTTTCAAAGTACATTACAAACATTAGCTCACTGAAGTCTCCTAATTTCTCTGAGGTGAATACTGTTATATCCACTTTATGAGGAGGGGAAAATGGGAGGGAAATGAAGAAGGCCAGAATTTTAAAGATATTTAGGCACTCACAGATGCAGATAGGTGCTTCTCAACACCCCATTAGGCACCTAAATACCTTTAAAAGTCCAGCACAAGGAAATTAAAGGAGACCCATACCAGCTCACAGAACGAGTAGATGGTAAGGCTTGGAAAATAATTCAGGAGTCCTGACTAATTCCAAGAGCACATTGTACTTTGTAAACACACCTGACAGATTTGTAAATGGAGAAAAATGAGAAAATGGGATGATAAAAAAGCTAACGTCCCAGGGAACTGCCAATATCTCCTCCATATTCCAGGGGGTAATTTGAGAGCTGTGTGAAGTGTAACACGCTTATCTCCAAAAAGTTCCGTTTTTGTTGGTGCACACATACTCTCAATGTATCAGACACTGCAATCCCATGAACATGTGGTGCAGTAACTTGGAAAAGCTGCAATACACGATGCACAAATGCCCAGAATCTGGAACAAGTATTTAAGATACTAAGGGCCTGAACCACAAGCTCCTTGATGTCAGTGGGAGTCTTTTTATTGACTTCAGTGGGGCTTTGGATCAGACCCTAAGCTTATGGTGCAGGACACAATCATCATCCTCTACCAAACTAAGCCAGTGCTGTTTCAGTCAGAATAGAAACACTGCAAATGAGTTTCAGAAGGAAACTTGCTTTGGGTAATTGATGATATTTCAGTCAATCATAAGATTAGTATCCTAAATCCCTATTCCAGACCCTGGATTTGTAGTGGTGACTGTACCACTGTGTACTACATCTCATACAATTTGATGCCACATGTGCAAGCAAGAGCAAAGTTAATGCAAAACCAAATCTAAACTGAATATTAAAATTGAAATCCGGAACACAAAAAGGATATGCAAAAGGTTCCAGTACACGGCAGTTGTAAGATTTCCAATAATTGATGGGAACATTAATATAACCTAATACTTAAGCACATCACCAACTTAATATGATGGTAAACACTGTAGAAATGCCCATAACAAATAAAACATGCAGAATAACTAACTGCACCACTAGGGAGAGGACACAATAACCTAACTAGCAGTGAACAGATTTTTTCTTTTTATTGTACATGCTTAAATTATTAGTACCTATTGTTATTTTAAGGTGGGTTTTTTTTTAACCCCAGAACTTACCAATTATGGTAAATTTTAAAGATCAGCTGTTTGAGTTATTTGTGATTTGGGTTTTGTTTTTTAAGAGGAAAGCATCATGCACCTTTAGATTGAGAATATACATGGGAAGTTTTAGAACAAAAGAACTTAGATAAGAGTTGAGTGAGTGAAACCAATGGGTTATAATGAAAGCTAAGAAGTGACCAGGAAAGCTGTGATGCTGAGAATATCCAATTTGATGGCTTCATGTTTTTCTAATTGTCAATTCAAAAACTGCCATAAGCAATGAAGGAAAAAAGCCAGCTGTTTGTTTTCATTCAGTGACATGTTTAGCACACTCAGGGCTGTGGAACTGTCTGTCTCTATCTGCCAGAGAGAAAATGATTTATCTCTATAGCAACACTCCACTCCATCAATGGGGCAAAAAGCACAGCAACAAAGCAGAATCGCTATACGTGGGGAAAAAATGGCACTAAGGCCTTTTATTTTACATGTGGCGACATCACAAGCAAGACAAATGAGGCAGGATTGGGAGGAATGATACGTATTCTGCTTTTAACAAGTCTGCTTCATATTACAAATTAGTTCATGGGAAATTTTTTAAAAAACAGGAGGTTATATGCTGTGATGAGAGGGGCTTTAGAAATGATTAAATATAAAAACAAACCTCATGTAGCTTTCAGAATCTGACTTTCAATTAACTGTATGAAAATATGTTTACTATCCTCTATCATTACATCAAGGAGAAGACAGACAGAAATACCCCATTTTCCCCCCTCATGTAAATATTAATGTGGCATAAAACGCTCTTGTGTTTCAGAGGGCCTACCCGCCCCGCCCACATTGAAGTAAACAGCATTCAAGTTAAGAGCTTTTTTGCTTTGGTTTAAGAAGGTTGCCTTTCACTGTGTTGGTTATGGAAGCAAGATGATATGAATATGGACAGAACTGCATACAGAACACAACCATTTTGCTCCAGTGAAGCGCTGGCAGCATGAAAAAGAGGACAGTGGGATGGACGCTGACCTGTCAGAGAGCTAGAAACAGCTACGGTGTGTGTAAGTAAATCATTTTATATCATTCAAAATCCACATCTTGAGGAACTTAAAATAATACAGCCAATCACACCTTCAGCATACCTGTGGGTTTATGCATTTTGGCACTTACAGTTAGAAACTAAGTAAGTTTTTTAAAGATACAGTTTATAGATAAAAACCCCTATCAAGTTACCCTGTCATTGTTTAACTCGTGAAAATATCAATTTTATTTCTTTGGAGATATATGAATATTTCTTTTACTTCATAAGTGGCATTTGTAATATCAAGTCTGTTGCATACACAGCAGAGAGATACATTTTATGTAATGAAGAAATACAATTAACAAATTTGTCCAACTCCCTTTACCGCAAAGTACAATAATAAAAGTCAAAAGCTGTTCATAATCCTGGAATTAATGTAAAATGTGTCTAGTTACATCACTGATTTTTCAGATTTTTCATTCTCCTTTCCCACCTTATAGTACTATGCTATTTCTTTCCATTTCAATAGATTTATTTAAGAGAAGAGTATTTGTTTATTCTTAATTTATTTGCAACACTCAGGATTTTTTAAATCCCCTTTTAAAGAGAAATATCTTATATGGTTAAAGTTCTTCATTCTCGTTATTTGCTAGTTTATATTCTAGCAAAGAACATTATTATACATGATGTAGTACTGAGTAATATTTTTTAAAATATATTTTACTAAAACATTCGCAGTTGTATATGACCCGTTTGCTATATTTGCTCAACTGAAATAGCCCTGCACTCATTTTCATGTGAACTACAAATACTATAAATGTACAGACACTCAGGACTTTATTTATTTATTTATTTTAAAAACAATTGTTTTGCAGTGCTATTGAACAAGGGTAATTTTTAAATTACAGAACAGCAAGTTCTGTTCTTACCCCCATACAATGGTTATTCCAGGCAGGAATAACACTGGTTTCAACTACATTTGGCAGTAGGTTCATAGCCCTGGAACTCTCCATTTATCCACAGAGCAGATGAAAACTTCCCTCTGTCAGTGGGCCTCATCCTGGAACAGAGGAACCCCCTAGAACAGCGAGGGGACAAGAATTCCATCTCCATGGCCCACTCAGATTTTGGTCTCTGCTGAGACTGATTACCTGCCCTCTGTAAACTGCAGAGTGACCTCATTTGAGATAGGTCACTTAGCCATCAGATAGTACACAGATGGTAATACCTGCAGAAATTTGTTAGTCTTTAAGGTGCTACAGGACTCTCGTTTTTGCTGTATACAGACCAACACGGTTACTCCTCTGGAACTTTTCACACATGGTAACGGCTCTTTGTCATTACCAGCTTTGTTCATCACTGTGTGTAGGATGACTGACAGATGAAAGTCATGCTTATATCTAATTAGAGGGGTCTTCATATGGCATCATGGAAATGTCCATGTTAAGTTTCAAAACTATTAAGCTGATACTAAAACTTCTTGAAAAATCAACATCCTAAGGAATACAGAAGTGGTTCTATGGAACAGACTGAATCCCAGTGCCCAACTCTTTCCATGCAGAAGATAGCAGGCTCCATTAGCAACAGATTCTCCCTTGTTCTTCCCCCACAACTCCAGCCTCTTTCTGCCCCCACTCTCAACACCCTGCCCCACAGGGACCTCTCCTATCGGTGGGCTTTCTTCCATTATCTTGCTCAAGAGAACCACACCAGTTCTACTAAAGAGGGCCCACAACCAGCAGACAGCAGGGTCAGGATTGCCCCTCAAATAAGGACTGGACTCTTTTCTGTTAGTGCATTACATGATATATATAGGTGTTGCAAGAAACAAGCTTAAATCCATACAAATTATGTCCCTTTTCAGAAATTTCAGTGTGGTGCATAACATAGGCAGCCAGCCAGTCAGAGAGAAAGAGCTGAAAACAAGAGGCTGAAATTGTGGTGGTTGTACTCATCCTCAAAACTGGGAAGACATCACCACAAAATGACATGAACATGACCAATATTAGATTCCTTACCTGAGTTATACAGCTGAGGCCTCTTGCAGGAAAACTCTGTTTCCTTCCTGAATAGATGCAGACTAGAATAATACTAGCCAGAACTAATAGCAAATACATTACGAAGAGAGCCAAAAAGTCCATTGTGAGTCCTACAACGCAAAAAAGCATCTTATCAGCGCTGCCCCTGCTGTGTATGCCTAGTCTCTTTCTCTGGTATCTGGGATTAAAAATGCTGCACACGGTTTATCAAAACATTAATAAACAATAACCAATTCTGATGGACATAAGTCTTGGATATCTCCACAAATACTCTGACATGGCACAGACTGATGCTGAAGAATCTAGTTCAAAACATTATTTGTGTATTTCTACAGAGCTCTAAGTGTGCATAAAGCATTTTAGAAAATATATATACACACAAAAAAAACCCACATCTTTGAAAAGAGACAGTAATTTACTGGAAGGGAATTGAAAAGCTATTTATCTTCCAAAACCAGAGGGCTCTGAGCTTCGCTATTGGGGGAGGGCATTAGAAGTGTCTACAGCCAAAACAAGGAGCTGCTTCTCATTCCATAAACTGGCTTCAGGGCAGTCATCATCAATTTGTATTTACACACAGCCCAGCATAGGGCTCAGTTGGACTGGGGCCAATGGATGCTACTGTAATAAATAGCAACAGCAGGAGAACCCTGAAGTCTAGACAAATCCACTGATTTTCATCTTTATTTTAAAATGTACTTATCTGATTACATTATGTTCCACTTGTTGAATCCACCAGTTGTTGCTGGTCTTTCACTTAGACTAAGTTATTTGGGGCTGGAACCATCTTTATGTTTTCTGTTTATATAATATCTAGTACAACGGAGCCCCAACTGGGACCTATGGCTGCTATCGCCATGCAAATAATAAACAACAGTAATAATCTGTTATCTGAAAAATCTAGGGATGTCCTAGATTTAAAAAAACAACATTTCAGTTCCCTTTTAATGCTATACAACAAATATAAGCACCCAGCTGTGCTTAAAGCCTAACAACCCTGAAGTGTTGTATGGCGTGGACAAGCCGCCAGGTCTACATTTTTAGGTCCTAGGGCTGGTTTTGTTCAACATCTTTATTAATGATCTGGAGGATGGGACCCTTAGCAAGTTTGCAGCTGACACTAAGCTGGGGAGGGGGGTAGATACTCTGGATGGTAGGGATAGGATACAGAGTGACCTAGACAAATTGGAGGACTGAGCCAAAATAAATTTGCTGAGGTTCAACAAGGACAAGTGCAGAGCCCTGCACTTAGGACGGAAGAATCCCCTGCACAGCTACAGACTGGGGACCGACGAGCTAGGCAGCAGTTCTGCAGAAAAAAATCTGGGGGCTACAGTGGATAAGAAGCTGGGTAGGAGTCAGCAGTGTGCCCTGGTTGCCAAGAAGGCTAATGGCCTATTGGGCTGCATTAGTAGGAGCGTTGCCAGCAGATCGAGGGAAGTGATTATTCCCCTCTATTCGGCATTGGTGAGGCCGCATTTGGAGTACTGTGTCCAGTTTTGGGCCCCCCGCTACAGAAAGGATGTGGAGAAGTTGGAGAGAGTCCAGCGGAGGGCAACAAAAATGATTAGGGGGCTGGAGCACAAGACTGATGAGGGGAGGCTGAGGGAACCGGGCTTGTTCAGCTGGCAGAAGAGAGGCGTGGGAGGGATCTGATGGCAGCCTGTAACTGCCCGAAGGGGGTCGCAGGGAGGATGGCGCTGGGCTGGTCTCAGAGGTGGCAGAACAGGGGGCAATGGCCCCAGGTTGCAGCGGGCAGGTGGGGGTGCACGTTAGGAACCAGTCTTCCCCCAGGCGGGTGCACCCCGGGCTGGGTTACCGGGGAGGTGGGAACCTCCGTCCCCAGAGGTTGTCGGGCCCGGCCTGACAAGGCCCTGGCCGGGATGGTTTGGGGGGGCTGGACTAGATACCGCCCGAGCCCCTCCCCCCGGTCTAGTCTCCCTGACGTGTCTGCCCGAGGTCTGTGGGCCTGGCGGCCAACCCCGGGCCGCTCCCGACCCCCGGGGCCCTTCCGCGGCTCACCCGAGGCCCGCGCGCCTCTCCGCCCCGGCCCGCGCACACCGCCGGCCGCTGCGGCTCCGGGCTCGCCCGTGCGAGGAGGGGCGGCCCGCTCGCGGGGCCGGGCTGGCGGGCGCGGCCTGGCTCTGAGGGCGCGCTCCGGGGAGGCCCTCACCGCCCGCCCGCTTCGCGCGGGCCCGCCCGGCCTGGCTAATCGAGCGCCGAGCAGCCGGCTGCTCGGGCATCGCTTCGCGGCAGAGGAGTCGTTGCCTAGGAACCGGGAGGCTCCGGGCCCCGCCCCGTGTTTGGACGAATGTGGGGGAAGAACTCAACTCACGTGACCTCTAAGAAGCCCGCCTTGACGGACAGCTCCGGGACCGGAAGTTCCGGTTTCTGAGGGGAGCCTAGTTATGCAACCGGAAGCTCCTGTCAACCCGACCGGAAGCTCCTTCGCTGTTGCAGGAAAACAATGGCGCCCCCCCCCCAAGCGAGTTGAATCGGGTCCTTGTCTGTCCAGATTCCCTGGAAGGAGGTGCAGTGTTGTCATGGCAGCAGCCAATGCAGGGTGGTGTGGTGGCCTCCCAAGCCTCTTATCCTGGCTGTGGAATGACCTGACCCCAGCGGCCCTGCCCACTGTGTGATGTCACAACTTGCTGTGTGATGTCACAGCCCCTTCCTGCTCTTTGACGGATGATGTCACAACCTACTGAGCAACTGTCTGATGGGGTCATAATCCCCCCAGCACCACTCCTTGGGCGAGTTGGTTGCCACTGCTGCACAGGCTTCGTAATGCTGCTACTGCTGCATCACCAGGCCCCACTCTGACAGGAGGATGCTGTTTAGTTAAAACTCTTCAAGGGGCCGTGTCACCCCGAGAAGGACACAGACATGAGTCATCCTGCAGGGATGCTGCATCAACACATCTGAAATACAGGGGACTGGAACTGTCTCACAGGCTGGATGCAGGAGTCAGACCTGTGAGACTTGGGACTGGCCCTCAATTTTCAGTCTGAATGGAGAAATTGGGCAGAAACTGCATTCCAATGGGACACAAGTGACTTCCGAGTAGAGAGGCCAAGTCTGTCATGTGGTTTAAGATATAAAGTTAGCTATCCCCAGCTTCTAAGCACCGTGCCAGCTGATTATAAACACAATAACATAATAGCAACAAGAATTATGAACGAGGAGGTACAATCTGGGAAATTAAAAATACATATATTTACTGAAAGAAAAAAATAAATGATCCAGACTGACCAGAAAACCTTGGTCTGACACATGCATTTATTTCATCCCCACACCTCAGGAACACCTATTCCAACACCAAACAGTGTAATAATGGCATCCAGGACATGTTAGTTCTTCAGGTCTGAAGGAGAGGTCAGGGGAAACTCAAAAGCTCGTCTCTATCACTAACAGAAGTTGGTCGCATCGAACTTGTCTCTCTAATATCCTGAGACCAACATGGCTACAACAGCATGGCATGTTACTTATAGTTCAGTGGACTGTAGTTCAGGAAATTGTACAGAAGCCCTGCAAAATGGTAGGTTAATAATCTAGTCAGTGAACTGGTTGGTAGTGATGCCTGTGTTTTGTAACTTAATAATGTCCTTTTAAGCCTTCAAATTCCAGAATTTAGATCCTTTTGATTGCAGTTTATTTAGTGCAATGGCAAAATTCCCAAAATCAACCTCCCTGCTGTTAGAAGTCCTCTCCAGTTCCCCTGGTTGTGCATAGCTCATGAGAACGACAATAAAAGCTGCCGTACTGGGTCAGACCAATGATCCAATTATCTCAGCATTCTGTCTCTGACAGTGTTCCATACTACAGCTTCTGGGGCGTGTACAGAACATGGCAATTACAGAGTAATCCAGCCATGTCTTCCACTCCCAGCACTGCCTATGTGATTTCCAGAAAACCTTCTCTGAGTCCTAGATACACACTTCCTATATGAACCACCTCCCTGCTTGCAGAAACCCTCCCACACCACACCTGGTGTGCGCTTCCTCCTACAGCTATCTGTACCCTGCTGGAAACCCTCTCAGATCCCCCTAGACTTGTCTCCTAACTGCTGAAAAGCCTCTCTGATCTCCTGGCCTGTGCTTTCTATTCTCCCTACTTTCACTCAGCTAGAAACTCACCCTGACCGCCCCCCAGACATGTACTGTCTTTCTGACCCACTTCTCTAATTCTGGTTCCAACCCCCTGATGGGCAGAGTGGCAGGCAGGACACCATGTGTGGGGAAGAGTTTGCTGAAAGGGGAATAAGGGAGGAGGCAAGCACAACAGTTCAGGTAGATGGGTCAAGGATCTTTTGAGGTAGGGGAAGAGGGAGGGATGAAGAATCTCCCAGTGTAGTTTATCACTAAAGTTTAATAAGAGGGAAGGTAGACAAATATAAGAAAGGTGCAGCACTCAGCCACATATAGCAAGACTCATGAGACAGGGTTATGAGAGGCTGCAAAGATTGCAGCTGGTTGTTATAATTGGATAAGCCTCCAGCACTGGGACTCTCTTAATAACCCCCTTTCAGATAGCTCAGGCTGGTTTTGGAGCCAGGGCACCTGACCCCTAACTAAGTGCTTAGGGTTGACCCCATTTGTGTTATTTCTTTTTGCAGAACATACTGAGAATAGCTGCTGAGAGGTTAAACCAAGACAGTGCCAGAGAATGACTGGAGCTGTCCTTGTCCAGCTTACGTCTTTGGCAGTGCAGAGAGTCCAGCTCCTACTACATACCTGTGTTTTCCTCCTTTGAACTGAGAATCTGATAATTACATTTTAATTCTAGGCCTTTAAAGAGTCATTGGCCCCCTGAAGAGAAAGCAGAATCCAGGCTAGTGCAGAATGTTTTGCCCAAGAAGTTTTATGTAGAGGGAAAAGCCTTATTTTTAAAGGGAAAAATGCCTCCTTACAGTGTATGTAATAATCTCTTGTTAGCTCCCAGTCTATTGCTCAGGATAAACAGTGATTCAGCTATACTATGCAGAGACAGGTCATGAGTGCAACTCTAAAAGGAGTTGGGACCACTGGTACAAGAAGGTTAGTTAATAAGACAAATGATACCACAGATGCAAAATGTAGCAATTACAAAACAAAAACACAAGGGAAATGTCTCCAGATTGAGGCACAAAGTGGCCCTCAGTTCAGGGAGTACTGTGACCAGGACCTGTGAGCTTGGTGTAATGTTGGAGGTAATAACTGGGCCATTCCGTCAGACTTGCTCTCGCCTCTGTAGCCCTGAACAGTAGGAAGAAGATAACACAAGTAGGAAGGGAGGATAAAGCCAAGAAAAATCCCCTAAATCCCAAAGCTCAATTTAGGTTTCTTATTAATGACCCAGTGGAGTTCATTGTAATAGGAGTTGAGTGTAAATACATGTTTGGGTCTCAGATACCCAAGAGATGGCCATTGAATTCCCTTCTGATAACTATCTACTGCTAGATGGATCCAGCAGTCTGTGGCCACCTGGAAATGTGGAGGCCCAAAAGGAAAGGTTGTGTGTCACATAGATAAATGGCATGTGCTATTCTTTGAGTTTGTTTAGAAAGCAGCAATGAATTCATCTGATTTCCTCTCTCCTCTTCCTTGCAGCTTTCTTAGGAGAAACATTTTCTTAAGCAACTAACCCTTTGGCTTTTACAGGAGCTGTGAGATATATCTGCACTGGCTGCACAGTGCCTCTGCAGTCACCAAAGTGTTGTGTCTGCTGTACAACCATGGAGTTAAACCAGGGATGAACTTAATTCACTGTCTAAGGAGAGCAGCATCTTCCCTTGCAAATGTGCAAATACAGCGAAGCTTCCTTCCTAAATTCTCCCCTGGAATTTACATTTAAGTCCAGGTTCAAACTGGTTAAAGCTTTTAAGAGCCTGAGAATTTTCTTCTTGTTCCTAACATGGTGACAGTGTTAACTGAAACCGCTCTTGTGCCTCCCCAGTACACTCTGTACTCCTGTTCTCCAGGAGGCTCTTTAGGTTGGCTTGCTAATGAATGACCTATTAAGTTACTGTACCTGGATTGAATTTGCTATAGGAACTCAGGCAGTTGTCACCAGCATGTAACTGATCCAAAAGCTTTGAAGCTGTTGTGATGGTCTTATCTAATTTTCCTTGTTCCAATCTGCTGCTGGCTAGACTCTGAAGAAGAGGTAAGCCTTGCATGGGCTGCTTTCATACTAAGTAAAATAATTTTTCTAGTTAAGGAGCGTAGCTTCAGGAAGCCGGAAGGTAATTTTTTAGAGCTATGCAAACCAGTCCCCTGGTAAATTCCTGACAAGGAAAGTGCCAGAATAGAACCGGAGGAGACAGAAAATGCAGCCAAAATATTAGTTTTGGGGCAAAACCCACCCAAAAGTGTAACCCAAAAGGTCAGGTGTGAAGTGCTATAGGCTACAAAGCAGCCCAGTCATTTTGTTCCTGTTATCATAGAATGAGGACAAAACTAAGGAACTGCAGATTCTTACTGCTGGTGGATACAACCAATCAGCAAGTTTTGTGCATTGATTCATGTGCAAGAAGATGTTCTGGATGAATGGATTTGTTTGTGATGTTACACGTATGTGCAAATTAAGCATGGCTCTCTCTCTCTCCTGAAGAGTTATTAATGGGGCTCATGGTTGGGCATGGTTTGGGAGCCCTGGTTTAAGTCTAATTTAGATTGTAAGATCCTTGGGACAGGGACTGTCATTTTGTTTGTCTGACAGTGCCATGCACACCTATAGAGCTGGCTTAAGAAATAGGCATAATTATAGGAATGACAGAGCCACCAAAGGCAGCATGCTGGCACAGACGCAGCAGCTAGGTATTATTTTGGGCATGACCTTTCAAATTCTGATAAAAAAAATCAGCCGCTAAATACAACAATATTACAATGAGTCTGAATCAGGTAAAGATAATTCAATTCACAGGCTGTGCAGAGTAGTTACTGCATGCCAGGCTATGGCTCATCCAGAAGTATGAATGGTGGTCTATTAGGAAACAAAAGGAGTCTTTTTTCTAATCCAGAATTTTAGCCTTTAGCTCAGAGGTCCCATGGCCATTACTAATTCCTGTACAAGCCCTGTTTGCAGACTAAAGGCTGGAGTTCACTGTCAGGCCTGTTTCTGATACTTTAAATTACCCAATTATATTGAAAATTTATTGTCAAATGAGAAAGAGATTTTTGACTTGGTAAAAGAGAAAATCCATCACAATTATTGACCTTCATATTAAATGGGTTTAATAGCTAAAGAAAATCTCTCCTGGAATCCTATTTTATTTCTGTGTCACCACCAGAGGGCAGTGAATGCACCAGCTAGTCAAGATTAAGGAGAGTTCTGTAGCACTTTAAAGACTAACAAATTTATTTTTTGCAGGCATAAGCTTTCGTGGGCTTTAACCCACTTTGTCAGATGCAGGGAATGGAAATCAGATAGGTTGTATTTCGTTTCAGCTCCTTAAACAGAGTTTTCTGCTAGTTAGGACCTTTTTAAATGGGGGTCCCAGAAATCAAAGGGGTTTTTCTTTTGCAATCTCAATGTATCTTGGCCTTTTCGCTCCATTCTGCAGGTATCTGGACATGGTAGGACTAGTTAATTTTGTTGTTTACGCAAGACCTGTCTCACCTTGCTATGTTTTGCATAGTCTTAATCTGCTCACTGATAAGCAATGAGGGTTTGCTAGCTCTTCCCTTATCAATAGCACCCCTGCCATGTTAACTAGGCATGTTGCAGATGCCTGCCAAATATTGGGGTGTCTCTGAGCATAGTGGTACCCAAAAGTGGGAGCAGTTCTGTACTGGAAACTTTCCCTTTATTTTTGCTGTTGTAGGTTTTTGGTGTTGATGAAAATGAGGAGCTAAAGCTAAGCACACTGAGGAAAGATGCTGTGCAAACTCCTGCCCGTGTATCTCAGTGTCCTGATTTGGACCACGCCCTGCTACTTCAGCACTGGGTCCCCCACAGCTCAACCAGTGAACTTCAATCCCAGCCTGCAGCCCCCACTGCTAATCCTCACAACTCTGCAAAATAACCTCAGTCCACAACTACAGCACCTGTGACTATTGGAGATTTGGTCACGAACTCCCTGGGAGTTCGACCCATGCATGTCAATCTGTTTTATACCACCTCATTGCGTTCTAGTCCTGGGCTCCCCAGTGTCCATTCAGTTCTGCCAGAATGCTTTAATACTGGCCTGCTACACACTTTGCTATTTCAGATTCAGGTTTCTTCAGAGCAGAGAATGACAGTTAGGCTGAACTGTGTCTGTGCTAAATATAGTACTTTATGATGTGAGCAAATGCCAACCTGGACTTAGGCTGAGACATTCCCCCGCCCCCAAACTCTTCACATTTGTGACCTTACCAAAGCTCAGCATTTCTATCATGACCCAGATCCCTTATAAGCGTCCTCCATTCCTTGATAGAGAGGAGCTAAATTTGCACCTAGGAATATGGCAGCCAGTGTACAAATCAGCAGCAAATTGGGTGGGATTATGGAAGGGGAGAGTAATGAGCATAATAGCGACAGACAGACAGCACTGATAGAGAGGAGCAGACAGACACCCAGATGCACATTGGAATGTGAATTGGCCAGGCAGCAAAGTGAACAGCAAAGTCATCAGCCTTTAGTGCAGGATAAGGCAGCATTTAACATCAGACATCCTGCAGCAATAAGACTATTAAAAGTCGACAGAAGACCGAAGTCAGGAAGTAAAAACACAAAAAATCCTCCAGGAGATAAAGCTGCTGTTTGCTGCTGATTTTCTGTGCTTGGCCAGAGACTGAAGCTGCATTAGAATGGATTAGGGACACATATGCAGTGTTGTTGCCGGGGTGGTCACAGATTATTAGAGAGACAAGGAGGGTGGGGTAATATCTTTTATTGAACCAACTTCTGTTGGTGAGAGAGAAGCTTTCAAGCTTACACAGAGCTCTTCTTCAGGTCTGGGAAACGTACACAGAGTGTCCCAGATAAATACAAGGTGGTGCATACCATGGAAACCAGGAAGGACCCGAGATATCTGCACAAAATAAACAGAAACTCCAGCCATTAGCTAGAAATAAGTGAGACATCTCAGAGACTGGGCAAAATGACTGGCATTCCAGGAGGAGTGGGTCCTGAGGTCATGCACTATGATACTGCCGATGAAGAGATAGGGGAATTTGAGTGGGCTACGGCACAACAGGAGCTTTGATACGGAGATTCTCACAAGATACTGAGAATGTCAGCTCAGACATCTACGCAACTGGTGAAAAGTAGGCAGATGTGTGGTGTTCTTACACCTTCCTCTGAGATACCTGGTGCCTGCCACTGTAGGAGACAGGACAGTGGACTAGATAGACCTTGGGTCTGATCCAGTCTAGCAATCCCTGTGTTCATTAAATTACACGTGGAATTGTTCACTGTTTCATTCTGAGCAATTTTATGCTCCTGGGTTTGAGCTGTACTCTAAAATGTGTCCTTTTGTGGTTTGATAACACCTTATTTTTGCACCCCCAAATATATCAAAGGAAGAAAATATTTTTGGAAAAACAGGTCTTCTTGGATTCATAATGAGACAAAAATCCTGCTACTCTGAAGAGCTTTACTTCGTTGTGAATATTTTGTACATTTATTGCAGTCAGTCACATCTGAAAAATCAAACATTATCCCCCCGATTAAGGATGCAGAATTCCTTACTGACTCAATGGGGCAAATTTTCAGATAAGCCTTAAATCATCATTTAAAATCAGTGGGGCAGTTTTTTACTTTCAGGTATTTGCATGCGCAATATTTGTAGGAGCAAAAAAGTCAAGTATTTCTATTCAAGCTGCATTTGCATGTGCAAAGTGAGTATATCTAACTACCTGATTTAGGTACACAAGTATAACTTGCATACACACAGCATTTTGCACATGCAAAATATTCCACATGAAAAATTGTGCATGCATAAACTTGGGCCTGCAAGGTTGCATTTGTATCTGCAAAATGTTGTGTGTGCAGTCTGTGTCTATGCACCTAAATGAGACAGGGTTTGCTGGGAATGTGAGAGAATCTGAGCTTTGTGGGTCCCTAGCCCCATTTCCACATTCAGGGGGTTCAAACAAACATCTCTTTGGGCTGCTGCTCTTACTCAAGTTGCCAGTGTCCATGCTTTACATCCTGTCACTATTTCTGTGTCTCTTGGTTTTGCATTTGTGTAAATGGGGGCAAACGTGACAGTAAAAGCACACACCTATTTCTACTGGGCCAGATTTAGCTCTGGTACAACTCTGCTGAGGTCCACAATGTTATACAAGGGAAGTATTTAGCTCCTTCTTGTAACGTTAATGATTGCTGTGGAATCAAGAAAGTTGAGAGAGGACAGACACTTATGAGTCTGTTACTGTAGCAGCACATTTATGGCCATTAACAGATAGATGCATTTAGAGATGGAAAAGATCTACAGAGCAAGGCAGGATTGTTCCCCATAATATCCTCTCACGGGCTTTATCCAGTCAAGTTTAAAGTTCCTCAAGTAACCAGGTTCCCACCAGTTCCTTGGGAGACTATTCCATGACCTTCTGGATGTCACCATTGGGCACTTTTTTTGAGATTCAGCCCACACTGGCACATAAAACAAAAGAAAGTCTTGCTGTGTGGTCGCTAATGGGAAGTAATATCCTCTCCAGATTTCTATCCCAGGCCTAGCTCCTGCTGGTGTCACAGCAGGAGGCATAATACATTAAAGCCTTTTAGCTTGCTAAGCCCAGGGATCTGGAAACGCTGAGGCGGCAAAGGAGAAAAAAGATGGCAGTTTAACGGTTTGTGTTATCAGATTTCACTGCCTTTCTGGCCTTCTGTGTCGGACTCTCTCAGCCATTCCCAGCCAGGAGAATGGCCACTGTTTTTTTTATCATGGGGATGAGAGTGACTAGTAAGTAGCAGCACAGTTCTTATTGCACAGATTAGCCAATATCTCTGCAGTCATCCGAGTGAGGTGCTTGTCTGTGTGCCAGATGCATGTTGGTGTATTCCTACCTAGCACAATCTCTCTGATTTTCTCCCCAACACAGCTGGTGGCAGGACCAAGCCAGGCCCGGCCAGCAGTTCTGGCCTTTCTCTAGCTCTGTGTTTCTGCAGCTTTGACATCCCATAGTTGTCTATTTGGATTTGCTTGTGTGGATAGTAGATTTCCCTGCTTGGGCTCTAATCCATTTTAAGTCCTTTCAGATTCTAATTCCACTTATAGGTCTTCAGTCTCAAGGTCAGCATGAGACTCAGCCATTACTAACATTGTAATTAGTCTCCAGTTCTCTTTGGGGTGACAGTGAGATTAAACAGAGTAAGAGAAAATCTGCATGAAGCTAGCACACAGTGTTTTGACAGGAACTTCCTCTGTTCTAAGGAGACTGGAAGGTCATTTTAGCGGCAGTCTGATGTGATGGTGAGTGGGGGGAAATGAAACCCTGCTAGAATGAATCTCTTCATATTGTTAACCTCAACACTTTCAACGTTAAGGTGCCTTACATAAGTCTTTCACTGGTTCAGACACTACTGTGGGTCTTAAATACAAAACAAGATGCATGGACTATTCTTCCCCACTGAAGTGCACCTTGCATGCTGGACTGTGGATGTAGCAGCTGCTCAGACCTGGCTGTCTGAAGAACTAAAAAGAATGTGTGGATCAGTGATATATGCTTTCAAGGGAAACAGATGAGAATGAAGACTGTCCCGAAACCTCAGAAGGACAAATATGCCCTTTGTGAGAGCCTGGCTGGCCTGCCTCCAAGGGTCACAGATTTCTGTAAGTCTTTTCTCATATCACAGATTCATAGAAGTTAGAGCTGGAAAAGAACTATTGCAGGTGGTCAACTCATCCCTCTCCCTTCGGCCAGAGCAGCATTTTTCCCTAGTATATAGTCATCAGTGTTTTGCCTAGTCCCATTTCAAATGTCCAGCCTGAAGGACAACTGTCTGCCTGTCTTCCTGCTTATATGGCCCTTGTCTGGGGTCTCCAAATGTCCGTTGGGGAGATCATTCCACAACTAATATATCTCTTGATATTCAGCCTACATTTTTCTTTTTCATCCCATTAATTCCAGGCTTGTCCTACCCTGAACACTTTCACTCTCTACTTGAGATTTTCATCTGTCTGATGCTTGCAGACAGTTGTTATGTCTCTCCTTTAGTTATTGCTTAGTTCTTTTAATATTCCTTTGTAAAACAATCTTCCCAATCCCCTTTACAGCACAGCTTCAAGCAGCTATTTGCAACAGCAGATCCAGACAGTGATTATTAATATAGATTTCTACGGTAATGAATCAATCTCTCTTCCTCACCCTACTATCCTTTTCTCCTATGAACAAGCTGCTCCATGTCATCCCTGCAAGACAGGGAGGTTGGAGGTTCTTGTTTTTCACCTACTTGGACTTTAATAGGATATCAAAAATCTTTTAATCTCTTGTTGAATTCCCAATGATAAAAACATGAGGAGGGCTCCTCAGGACTTAAGTGAAAAGAGAAGACATAATTTTATCACTAAAACTGGAGTGACAAGAGTCAAGCTGTACTGATAGCCACAGGGTGAAAGAACAGCTGAAATTATGATGCCATTATTTCTTTCATACATATGCTTCAGTACTGGGGATGAGCATGGGCTGGAATAGAACTCTGACCACAAATGCAAAGGCAGAAGACCTTGGGAGATAAATCAAGAATCTGTTTACATACCATCTTTGCCCCCACTATTCCTAGTGAAGGGGCTGGCACAGCTGAAGGGTGACTCAAAATAGTAGGGAAAATAAGAAGGGGAAGATTTTCAAAGATATGAAGGGGAGTGAGGCACCAGTTCCCTTAACTTCCAGTAGGAATTGGGCACTGAGTACACAAATGGGTACAAGAGTTCTGTGGTTTTCTGCTGACAGCCTCTTGGTATAATCTCAAGAGGATAGAAGTCAGGGATTTGGAATACTGTCCTATCATTAGGTAGGAAGATTGAGAGATGCTAGAGACTGGTTTTCTTTTCAGTTTGTGTTTGATCATGGGGATGTATTTGTCTGTCAGGGTATTGTTATTGGACCTTGTTTGGAACTGGGCCATGGGACTGGTTTAAAAATGTGCATTTTGTTACTTTGTAGTCAGGTGAAAGGCCTTTGGATTTGATCAATGCAAAAATATAAATGCATTTATGATAATTGATTAATTATTATTATCAATAAGCCTCCATGAATTGTATGTAGTATAGTTGTAGTCATGTTGGTTCCAAGATATTAGAGAGATAAAGTAAATGAGGTAATATCTTTTATTGAACCAACTTCTGTTATCTCTCTCACCAATAGAAGTTAGTCCAATAAAATATATTACATCATCCACCTTGTCCTTCTAAGCTCCCATAAAGTAATTTATCCAGTCATTTCAGGCAAAATGCTTTTTATTTCCTTTGCAACATTTTGATTGCAAGGGTCCTGTCTCTATTAGCTTTTCAGACATGCTGAATGCATGTTAAATAATGTGTAATAAATAAATCTGAGTAAACAGTATCTTGACAGAGAGGCTGGATCAAAGGAGAGTGAGTGAGTCTGCATGCAAATTATTTAGCAAGTATCAAAGGACAGTTAATGGGTGTCCCTACAAATTATTTAGTGAGTCCAGTGCTGCTGAGAAGGAACTTCAAGGATGTTGCTCTGGAGTGTTTTAAAGAAGCCTTGATGATCAGATATTCTAGTTTCCCCACTTCTTCCACAAACGCTAATGGGCCTGACATTTCTTTTGCGGCTTGATCTTCCCCATTAAGTCAGTGGGAGTTTTGCCATTTGTCATGCTGTCTTGAGTGACTCATGACCTGTGAGTGCCTACCTCAGGGCAGACTGTCAAAAAGAGGGCAGACACCCCAAACTGGTGATATGTTCTATAACTCGATTTCATCAAGCCAGTAACAAATGCCAACTCCTAGATCACTATAACAATCCCATCATGGAATCACAGTCAGTTCCCCTAGATTCTCTAATCTATCTTGCCACCCAGGCAAGCTGAACTTAATGAGAAATGGTCACTTACACACACAAACCCGCCCCCGGCCCCCTCCCCCCAACCCCTGCAAAACCGCCACAAAATGTTTGGATTGCTTCCAGCCCCAAGAGACAGGTCATTTACCCCAGATCAGTTGGTACCTGTGACGGACTCCCAGCACTCACCACCAGACTAGCACCTCCTGATGGTGATCTGGACACTAGCTCAAGCAGATACCCACGTCTGCGGGTGTGCTCCATCACACTTCCTTGTGGTTCACTGGTAGTCCTTTTCACCGCCATCAGGACTCACAGCGTCCTCTTCCTGACCCAGCTCTCCAACCAAGCCACAATCCATGGGAATTCTGCAGTCCTGGTTCCATCACTTACTTCAGTGGCCACTGCCGTCTGCCACCACTCCAACAGTGGTCTGGGGGCTGCAGGGAGGGACCAGGGCCCACACACTACTCCAGGTCCCGGTCTAGGGACCCTACATGCCCAACTTTCACTGCCTCTCCTCCCAACTCCTCAACAGACTTCCCTGGGTCACTTCTCTGCAGCCCCAGTACCTCTTCCACCCTTATATCAGGGCATCTGCTCAGCTGAGCTCCAGCAGTCAGCCACTGCTCTGTGCTGACCATCTACCTGCAGGGCAGCCAGCCTTCCATCCCCAAGCTCCTGGGAGTGATTGCCCCTGTTCTGCTTGGGAGCTCCTTTTTATATTGGACTCCCAGGCCCTGATTGGCTATCCCGCAGCTCCGTCCCATTGGCTGCTTTTCCAAGAGCCCTCTTGAGCCCTTCCTGGCCAGTACGAGGCAGACACCCCGCCACAGTACCCTAGAGCTTACACCAAAGACAACACCTGTAGCCAATCCTGTAATAAACTATTTAAAGTTTTATTAACTGGGAAAAATAAATGTGAGTTATTTACAGGTTATAGGAAGCAAACATGCACACAAATGAGTTGTGTTGCAATCTAAATCCTAAGTGACCGAGTTGTAGTAATCTGTGAATTCAAGATTCTTTCAGGGCAGGTCCTGGGTTAACCTCAGGGGATCTCTGGCTTCAGTTTCGTGTTTCTGGCTCTGTGGGAGTTCAAACAGCAAAGATATGGGAAATTTTCCTGTGTCTTTGTTTTATTTCCTTCACTCAGCCTCTGAGTCTTTAAGATGAGCTTACTTGTATGAATTAACAAATTCTTTGTATTGCAATGTTCCTTGATGGCCCATTTGATTTTGATAGTTCTTCTGGATGGGTTGGGGGGAAACACACTGCCCATCTGAGTTCACAAGTTTAAAGCAAACATTTTCAAAGTTGTAAAGCAAAATTTATATATTTTTTTATAGTATGGAATACAGATATTACAAATAAAATTAATGCATGCAGCAATTTATAAACATTCTATACACTTAAACACTAAATACATTCTTATAAGACTAATACCCATGTGGTGCAACACATAAGTGAACTGGTTTGGTCTCCAGCTATGAGTTTGTCCGCTCTTCGCTAACACCTGGAAGAGGTGGGGCCGGGCCTGCAAGTATCACACCAGTGATTTCAGTGGAAGCAGGATCAGATCCTTTGGTTTTACTCATGAATCAGGCCTTTCAAACATCCTCTTCTTAAATTCTGTGGTTACTCTTCATTATAATGAAGCTGGGTCAGTACCACATAAAGGGTATTGCAGGCTTACCTAGTCTGGGCCAGACTGGTGCGAGTGCAATGTCACCTCCCCCATGTGAAGCCCCAGTGCTCATCTCAGCTGGTTCTAGAGGATCTTGCAAATTCTAATACAGATACTTTGGCCGTCATTGGGTAATGAGAAATATTTGTTACAGTAACCCATTTTGAGTCATTTATGTGACCTGGTTTTTAGCATGACGTTACCAGGAATATGAAAAGATAGTTTCAATACATGGGTGAATGGCAGTGAATTTGCTTCCATAAGAAAGGGGCTGGGTTACTGACATGTAACAGAAGGCTTGACAGGGGCTATACCAGAGGCACATTCTAAATACCAGGTCACACTGTGTTAACTGATATGACAGGCCTGATCCTTAAACTTACTCCCTGGGTCTTAATTCAATTAGAGCCTCTAACAACATTCGATTAGAAGGATAAGGAGTAGTTTGTAGGGAGGGATAAAAGGGACCCAGTCAGGGCCATTTCCTTTCCGAAGGGATGAGAACACAGAGCAGACTAGAATACCCACCAGAGGGCATCCTTCATAAATAACAGCAGTTGGACCTAATGTTCTTACTGTAGGGTAGGGGAAACAGTGTCACAACTCTTTTTTCTTCCCTCCTTTTCCAGTTACAACCATGCCAGCTACCAATCAGGGGTGGCCTGAAGAATTTGGGTTTAAGATAAGTGGAAATGGTCCTTGCTACATCCTTGCAGTAGAAGAAGGCAGCACCGCTCATGTAGCTGGTCTTCAGCCAGGAGACCAGGTCCTGGAGATAGAAGGCCAGCATGTTTCCTCCATGAACTGCGAGACTCTCATCAACCTGGCGAGGCAGTGTGGCAATGTGCCTCCCAGCATTGGAGTGGTCTCGCGCATCCAACAGATGGACATCAAGCCTGGCCCCGATGGAAAGTTTGGCTTCAGCCTGATGTGTAACAGTGGCAACCCCCTGCAAGTGGAAAGTGTAGCCCCAGACTCGCCTGCTTCTGAATACGGAGTCAAACCGGGAGACTACGTGCTGGAAGTCAACGGGATCCCAGTGAAGCTTTATGAAGCAGCAGCTGCCATGATCAAATCCTGCCAAGGGAAGCCTCTGAGACTGGGGCTGCTGCGGCTTGGACGGCTTCAGAGATGGACCAGCGGCAGTGTAAGGGGATTTGTCCAGAGCGCTGATGCCATCCACCAAGAGAGGAAACAGAAGGCTCAGGAATTCAACAAAAAGGTAAAGCCAAGGGCACAGGGCCAGGGGGCAGTCTGGCAGGGCACTGTAAATCTGGTGAAAGCTGGGAGGCTGTGGTGACCATGTTCATGGATAGTTATTATGAGAACACTTCGTGAAACTCTTCACCCAAGGAAGGGGTGCATGCAGGGTTAACAAAGTATTTTTTATGAATGAGCTCTACTTTACAGATTTGGATAAGACAGGTCTATGTTTGCCCCTTTCTCATCCACTGGGCTCATTGACATTTGAGATGAGTGAAGCTCAGACACTTCTGGCCTCAGGAATTCAAAGCCCTGGAGTTTTACTCTGGGTATTGAGTTTGTTCACAAAGGCAAAGACCAAAGGCTATATGCTCAGCCGGTGCAAATCACCATAACTCGGGTTATTGAGTTTTATGTGATTTCCATACAAATCTGTCAGTCATCTTAGGTGTGCTCAGATATTGGGGTCAGATGTGATTTGTGCAAGAGGCTATGCGTTGCAGCCATTTCCTGGTCAGGGTAGGAGCTGATATAATCATGCACATACAAGGGGGACTCACTGGGCCTCTTGGCCATTTCCTGTTATTTCCCTTCCACTGTGTAAATCATGAGGAACCAGTGGAGCTCTCGCTCCCTCTTGCCACTTTTTGCTGGAGGCAGAATCACAATCATAGAAGATTAAGGTTGTAAGGGACCTCAGGAAGTCATCTAGTCCCACTCCCTGCTCAAAGCAGGACCAACCCCAACTAAATCATCCCAGCCAGTACTTTGTTAAGACAGGCCTTAAAAACCTCTAAGGATGGAGATTCCACCCCCTCTCTGGGTAACCCATTCCAGTGCTTCACCACACTCCTAGGGAAAAAGTTTTTCCTAATATCCAACTTAGACCTCCCCCACTGCAACTTGAGACTGTTGCTCCTTCTTCTGTCATCTACTACCATTGAGAACAGCCTAGCTCCATCCTCCCTGGAACCCCCCTTCAGCTAGTTGAAAATTGCTATCAAATCTCCCCCTCACTCTTTTCTTTTGCAGACTAAATAAGACCAGTTCCTTCAGCCTCTCATCATAAATCATGTGCTCCAGCCCCCTAATCATTTCATTGCCTTCCGCTGGACTCTTTCCATACCCTTCCTATAGTGGAGGGCTCAAAACTGTGGCCTTACCAGTGCCAAATAGAGGTGAATAATCACTTCTTTCTGTCTGCTGGCAATGCTCCTACTAATGCAGCCCAATATGCCATTAGCCTTCTTGGCAACAAGGGCACACTGTTGACTCATCTCCAGCTTCTTGTCCACTGTAACCACCAGATCCTTTTCTGCAGAACTGCTGCTTAGCCATTCAGTCCCCAGTCTGTAGCGGTGCCCGGGATTCTTCTGTTCTAAGTCCAGGATCTGTACTTGTCTTTGTTGAACCTCTTCAGATTTCTTTTGGCTCAATCCCCCAATCTGTGTAAATTACTCTGTATCCTATCTCTATCCTCCAGCATATCTGCCACTTCCCCCAGTTTAGTGTCATCTGCAAACATGTTGAGGGTGCAATCCACCCCATCCTCCAGACCATTAATGAATATGTTAAACAAAACCTGTCCCAGAACTGACCCTGGGGCGTTCTGCTTGATACCAGCTGCCAAATAGACATTAAGCTGTTGATCCTGATGATCTAGTCAGCTTTCTATCCACCTATTCATCCAACCCATACTTCTTTAACTTGCTGGCAAGAATACTGTGGCAGCCCATATCTAAAGCTTTGCTAAAGTCAAGGTATATCGCGTCCACTGCTTTCCCCACATCCACAGAGCCAGTCATCTCATCATACAAGGCAGTCAGATTGGGTAGGCATGACTTGCCCTTGGTGAATCCATGCTGACTGTTCATGATCACCTTCCTCTTCTCCATTTGCTTAAAAAAGGATTCCTTGAGGACCTGTTCCATGATTTTTCTGGGGACTGAGGTCAGACTGTCTGGTCTGTAGTTTCCTGGATCCTCTTTCTTCCCTTTTTTGAAGATGGGCACTATATTTGCCCTTTTCCAATCATCTGGGATTTCCCCTGATCACCACAAGTTTTCAAAGATAATGGCCAATGGCTCTGCAATCACATCAGCCAACTCCCTCAGCACCCTCGGGTGCACTGCATCTGGCCCCATTAACTTGTGCATGTCCAGTTTTTGTAAAGAGTCCTGAACCTGTTCTTTCAGCACTGAGGACTGCTCATGTTCTCCCCATTCTGTCCTGCCCACTACACTAGTCTGGGAGCTGACCTTGTCTCTAAAGACAGAGGCAAAAAAAAGCACTGAATACGTCAGCTTTTTCTACATCATCTTTCACTAAGTTGCCTCCTCCATTCAGTAAGGGGTGCACACTTTCTCTGACCTTCTTGTTGCTAACATAGCTGTAGAAACCCTTCTTGTTACCTTTCACATCCCTTGCTAGCTGCAACACAACTGTGCTTTGGTCTTCCTGATTTCACACCCGCAAGCTCAAGCAGTGTTTTTATACTCCTCCCTAGTTGTCTGTCCAAGCTTCCAATTCTTGTAAGCCTCCTTTTTGTGTTTAAGCTCACTGAAGATTTCTCTGTTAAGCCAAGCTGGTCACCTGCCATATTTGCTATTCTTTCTGCACATTGGGATGGTTTGTTCCTGCGCCCTCAATAAGGTTTCTTTAAAATACAGCCAGCTCTCTTGGACTCCTTTCCCCCTCATATTAGCCGACCAGGGGATTCTGCCCATTGGTTCTCTGAGGGAGTCAAAGTCTGCTTTTTTGAAGTCCAGGGTCCATATTTTGCTGCTCTCCTTCCTTCCTTTTGTCAGGATCCTGAACTCGACTATCTCATGGTCACTAATTCCCAGGTTGCCACCCACTTCTACTTCCCCTACCAAATATTCCATCTTTGTGAGCAGCCGGTCAAGAGGAGCACGTCCTCTAGTAGGTTCCTCCAGTACTTGCATCAGGAAGTTGTCCCCAGCACACTCCAAAAACTTCCTGGATTGTCAGTGCAATGCTGTATTGCTTTCTCTGCAGATGTCACTCCCCCATGAGAACCATGGCCTGTGATCTGGAAATTTCTGTTAGTTTTGGGGCTGTTAGTTTTCAGGTTTCCCTCTGGCTTCCCAGCTATGCCTTAGGTCCTCATTACTTGCTACCATTTTTCTGGTGTGTATAGTATTTCCAGTACCAGGTGGAGTGTTGGGAACTTTGGGCTGAGCGCTTGCCTCTCTCATTGACTTCAGTTGGAGATGTGGGTTCTCTGAACCTCTGAAAATCCGTGGTGTGCCTCTCAGATCCAGCGGGAAACACGAAAGAATCAATTCAGGGGAACAATCTGTGCCGTGGAAGGATTCATAGTGGCAAGTTTTGAGGACATTCTCTTTCACTGTTACCAAAAATGTCTTCAAAAGGAGATGGGCATGGTCTTGTGGGAGAAGCCTGATTTGTAAAGATGGTATTATGATTAAAACATAGACTTGGGGCCAGATTTTGTTCTTATTTATAACTGTGTAAATTAGGAGTAATCCTAATAGAAGTCAGTGGAGTTATATTAAGATAAAACTTGGGTTAGTGAGAATAGAATCACGACTCCTGGGTTCTATTTCCAGCCCTGCCATTGACCAACTGGAGGTGACCATAGGCAAGTCATCTACCCTTTCTGTACCTCAGTTTCCTCATCATTTTAGAGATGGGGATTGTGAGGATGAATTAATGTTTGCAAAGGGCTTTGAGATCCTTGGATGGGAGACTGTAGAGAAGAGCCAAGTATTATTAATTTTTCACCATTAAAGCATAATTATTATCAGGCAATAATCTGCAAGGCCAGATATCCTTCTCTTCAGTATCTAAATATTCATATAGAGTTTTGTCAGCCTTTACAAATTTTAGCTCTTATTTTGCAGCAAAGGAAAAAAAATCAAAGTAATTACATTGTGTTCCTAATGGTTACCCAGGGGATAATTTGCCAAACTCATCACCTCTTGCTAATTATAAATTTAATCATGGTTGCTTTTTAATCTTCCTATTTTCCATTTCAAAGTAACCTTTTAAAATACTGTTATGAAATAACCAGGTTGTGTTTGTTGATCCAAAGCTGATAAACACCAAGATATTAGTAAAGAGATAAATCCGTATCAGCAGAATCTCCCTCTTCAGTCAAACTTTAAATTAAGGGTTCACAAATATGCATTTAATTTAGGATACTAATGTCAGTTCCACTGCATGTTAGACAGATAGCTCCTGATTATTGGGGATTAACAAGTGGATGAAGATGTTGGTCTGCTTTACACTGTTGAGTGCAGTTGGATTAAACCACAGTAACTATAACTTGGATGATAATCATTTAGATTTAGGAAGCAAGCACATTAATGATTTTGGAAAGGCCCTTCCTCAGGGAACCTGTAGCTGTAAGGTCAATGGGACCATTCATGAAAGTGGAGCTGGAGTTAGCTCGGTAGGTTTCTAACCATTAGGGGAATGAAGTTCTGGAACAGCCTTCCGAGGGAAGTAGTGGGGGCAAATGACTTATCTGGCTTTAAGACTAAGCTTGATAAGTATATGGAGGGGATGTTATGATGGGATAGTTTAATTTGAGCAATTGATTTGGATTATCGGCAGATAAGTCTGCTCAATGGTCTGTGGGAATGTTGATGGGATGGGAACTGAGTTACTGCAGGGAATTCCTTTTTGGGTGTTGGCTGGTGAGTCTTGCCCGCATGCTCGGGGTTTAGCTGATCGCCATATTTGGGGTCGGGAAGGAATTTTCCTCCGGGGCGGATTGGCAGAGGCCCCGGAGGTTTTTCGCCTTCCTCCGCAGCGTGGGGCATGGGTCGCTTGCTGATGGATTCCCTGCAGTTTGAGGTCTTCAAATATCACTTTTGAGGATTTCAATAACTCAGTCATGGGTTCGGGGTTGTTATAAATGTGTATGGGTAGGGTTTTGTGGCCTGCCTTGTGCAGGAGGTCAGACTAGATGATCATATTGGTCCCTTCTGACCTATGAGTCTATGAGTCTCTATGTAACTTTGATCAGCCTGCACTGCTTGCAAGCAGTAACCCCTCACGCACTTGTTTCTGTACCAGCTCACCCAGCTGTGCCTCTTGTTCCCCAGAGTGTTTGTGAGGAAATGAGTTTGTAGAGCTGTGTGGGTTGCTGGCTTTCAGGAATGGGAGTATAACAGCTCAGATGTTTTAAGTAGCCTAATTTTCAACAAGCTGCAGAAAATAATAAGCCCCCAGTAGAGTTCTTCCCCCCCCACCCTTTACCTGCCAGTAAATGCTGTTTCCGTTAGAGCTGCTGGTGGCATTGCTGGTAGCATAAGCCAAGAAACCCGGGGAGGGATGCTTGGGAAGCTCATCTGCAGATTACCCAGAATGCACTAATAGCTCACCTGTTTCACAACATCACTGGGGTCCAGGCGCTGGTCATGTGCTAAAAGGTTTAAGGATGCTTGTGGTTGCACTGGGTTCTCTGCTGTGTGCTCTGTGAGCCTGAGGTGCGGAAGGTTTTCCTACACTGGGCTCTGGATCATTATCTTATTTGATTCCCTGCGCTAAGGGAACTCATGGAGGGGGCGGGGTGACTCAAATGGTGATATCAGTATTTTCATGGCTGGCCATACTGTGGGCATGAACCCCAACCTTCACTCCGAACTGTCCCTGACATAGGGGTGCGAAATCTGCATCCAAATATTCCCGGTCTGAGTCATGAATCCAGGATCTGTTCTTTGTGTGCTGTTGGATTTGATGTTCCAGTCTGGCCCATTCTAGGGGGAGCTACAGAAGTGGATGGGAAGAGTAGACTCAGAGATGGGGTGCTGGCCTCCTCGCTTCTTGTTCTTTGTCGGAATGGTGAGACTGTTTTTCAATGATGTTTCCATTGTATTGCAGCTAGTTTCCACTGTGCTGTGTAGCCACCTGAGATCTGTGGTGCGGAGGTGGGGTGGAGCTTTGTCAGGACATAATAATGATACTTAGGCTTTTGGCTCCAGGCCACCCTCTCCTGTTGTTATTCACTGAGCACCCAGGCATGTGCCAGGCACCATATAGACAATAACAACAAAGAAGAAGACACAGTCCCTGACCTGAAGAATTGACTATGTAAACTGAGCTCAACTGATTGGTGGTTGCTGAGTAATGATTGACGTGGCAGGACCCAGTCCCTTTCCCAATGGATGCATGACTCACATTAATGTTTGCACCATTAGGCCCCCTCGCTGGCAGTCTCAGCAGAGAGGTCAAGGACTGAACAGATCACGGACACTGAACGTCTCTTTCATCCCGAGTCGTGGCCCCTTGCTTCAGGCCACATTTATGTGGCTCAGTAAGGCAAAGGAAAGGAAGCTTGTCCTGCCACTGCCCATCCTGTCCCTGTCTGCACATAAATACAGGTACTTCCCTCTTAGGGCTCTCAAGCCAGCTGTGCTGCTTAACACTCAACTGACCATGGGACCAAGGCGCCACTCTGAAAGCTGAGAATTGCAGAGGTGTAGAGATGCCGTCAGTCTCTTTTACTGAGTCATGTCCCATGGGGAGGGGAAGGGAAGGGAGGGGAAAGTGGCTGGAGGGTGAGGTGTAGAAGATGCATACGTAGCTGTGCTCCCATCCCAAGGATTCTTCTAGGCAGGGGACTCTTTAACTGGCTCGATCACTGGGTTTATGGCTGGCAGCAGCCAGAGGGCACCCAGGATTCTGGCCCAGAATTTTCATTATATGACCAGTTTTTTGAAATTTCTTTTGGGCCAAATCTTGAAGTCCTGACTCAGGTAAAACTTTAACAGGAGGGCCTCAGGATCTGGCCCACTGAAATGCCAGGTAAATTGTAAACATTGCACTGGCTCTGGAGAGTAAGGAGCATGTGAGTCTGTATGCTGTATAACTGCAACCTTTACTGCTCCAGATTTAATAACCTTGAAATGTCTGCTGCTTAATGGGAATTTCAGTCGTGGTCATGTGATGACTTTTCCAAATTGACAAGTGCCTTGTGGCTTGTGATGTAGGTCAGACACATCTGTGAGAAGTGACTTTGGATAACTGCAAAGTGGAACAAGGACCTGGAGGCAAGGACTTCTTTTCCTTTTCTGATGTAAAGGCCGCTGTCACCCTGCATATGGCACCTCTCGTCTGGGTTTTATTTTCTGCTCATTTTATGGATTTTTGTGGAGTGGAAAGAACCTAGCCTAAGGAAAGGTGTGGCTCCCTTTGCTCCTCAGGAGAAAAGAGTGAATTCTCTGACCACTGGTTCTGACCTGGGTTTGTAAGTCAGATGCCTGCAGCATTTGGGGGGGGTCATTGCTTGGCCCACAAAACCCTCCACCAATGGAAGAGCAAACAAAAGAGGACAGAGGCAGGCGGGATCTCAGACAGTTTCTGTTCCCTTGGTATCTATCATATCTAGAGAACATTTGCCTAGAATGCAGACTCCCTGAAGTCCTAGATACCAGGCTGGGCAGACTGCTCCAAAGCCAGTTTGCACAGCAGGTTCCAACCTTTTAGGATAATTGTAGGAGCAGAGTAACTAGACTCACATCTTGAGCTCGGCTGTACCTGCCACCATAGATTGGTGCCTCCCATTCATTTATATGTCATAGATGGGATCTTTCAAACCCATCTCAGGATCATGACCTCCTTGTCAGGCTGCACTGTAGGTCACATAACGTGTAATTGAATAATTGAAGGGCAGCCAAGGTGCATTGACGACTGGAATCGAGGCTCTTCATAAAGGCAGAGAAAGGGGGCTTGGAATCTCAGTCACAAAAGTCTGATGTACCAGCAGTGGTACACATCCCAGTGGTTGGAAACCATGAGGTAACATGGCAGCTTCCTGTCTTCTGCACCAATGCAGGAGTTTCTCGCAGGTTAATTTCCTAGTTTTCTGCAGCATTTCAGGAGTTCATAGCAAGAAAATGTCACTGTGTAATCAAGAGGTAATTAAACGTTTAGGGTAGAATCAGAACTGCTCAACTGTGTCATACGCCCTGTGCAGCAAATGAAGATTATCTTTCAGCTTATGTGTGGGGACCTGTGCTTTTGAAGTAGGAGAATTTTGAATCCTGCTGTTGGTGTAAAAATCTCACTAACCATCACATGTGGCAAAGAACAGCTGTGAAGTCCTAAGGAGCCCTGAGGTTGTGTCACTAGCATCCAACAAGATCATTTGAGCATGTTGTGAAGGCCAAGACTATAACAGGGTTCAAAAAAGAACTAGATAAGTTCATGGAGGATAGGTCCATTAATGGCTATTAGCCAGGATAAGCAGAGACTGCTGTTTGCCAGAAGCTGGGATTGGGCAATGGGATGGATCACTCGATTATTACCTATTCTGTTCATTCCCTCTGGAGCACCTGGCATGGGACACTGTCGGAAGACACTGGGCTAGATGGACCATTGGTCTGATCTAGTATAGCTGTTCTTATACTCATATGTAAGGTGTTTGGGTTTTTTAAAATAAATTGTTTCCTCTCTTTTCGGTTGGTCCACATACTTCAGATATGTGTGTTTCTGATTATTTTATTTCCATTGAATTTCAGTTCTGTTTCTTCCTCTATTAATGTGTGTCTTGCTCCCACTCCTACACAGGTTGACGAAATTCTCAGAGATCAGCCAGAGGTAAAAGACAAAGTTTTCACTGTCTTGAAACAGTATGCAGCAGAGAGGAAGGTGGAATACTTGGCTTACACCCTTTCGATGATTCTCACCAAAGAATCCCATCAACTTCTCATTGATAATATCAGGTACAAAGCTATCAGTAAATATCACATTATCATGAAGGTAATTAATTCATGGGATGTCTAGATGGTGGAGGTGAATATGGATGAAGGGTATTGGGCTCTAACGATAAAGTTCCAATCCTTTTTTGCAACCAACAGCACCAAGAATCTTTCATTTTCTTGATTTGGGAAGTGTAAGACTTGCACAATGACTCTTAGCTGAGACTATATCGTTTTGACTCCTACCAAGGTGAGCAGACTCCTGACAGAGACCAGATCAGTTTTGCCAGGAGAAGCCAACTCGCAGCTGAGACTCCAGCATAGCATAGGGACAGATTGTCAAAAGGACTCAGCTAACATTTACACATTGTTCTCCAGTCGTGCACCACTTGGGTGGTAAATTTAGTAGAAAATCTAGCTCCTTATGACTAGCATTTGCATCTCCACTACTGGGTGTAACAGACTTGCTCCAGCGTGTATGACCATGTCACCCTCTGCTGGAGTCCCACAGAGATTACTACAGCTAACTGACACTGTCCTGAAGCTCAAGTGAGGGGACTTGTAAATTAGAGCAGAAAGGTGTGAATTCTTCCCAGTGTGAAGTTCACAAGACCACAGATCAGCCATTAGAACACTCTCATTTGACTCACTTGCAACAATCACTGCTTACAGACCATAGGCTCTTGGTTTGAGTCACAGCTACAGTATTGTGCAGGATACATTTGCACAGCAAGTGCATGCACTAGGTAGAGGAGTCCATGGTTAGATATGTGTGGCCTAACGTGAGCATGTGTCATGCATAACCCTGCTTGCGGAGGTGACCTTCGCTGTGGCTAGCGTCGGCTGAGGGATGAAATCTCTTTGTCAGCTGCATGAAAATGGTCTGCTTAGTTTCCTTCCTTGGTGAGTCGTTCCATCTACCAACAGCATTTTAATTGGATCCCTTTTTTTGGACATCATTTGAAATAGAAACTAAATTAGCTGCAGAATGTCTGGAAATTAACCAAGGAAGATAATGGAAAATAAGCCAAAATCCACAATTAGAAAACTGAAGATAAAGGAGGTTTCAGTCAGGGTGGTGATGGAATGATGAGCAAGAGAGGCAGACTTCTGTGTGGGGAGGCTGGGAGCCAGGGGGTGAATTAGAATGAAGAGGAGCAGGCAAAGCTTCATCTTTGCCAGATTGGCTGGCCAACTTTTACCTTATATATGTCTGCTGCCATTACAGAGTGCTGGGTCTGAGCTGCAGCTGCCTCCTGTGCCCCACGGATGGGATGTTGCCATTTCTATGGGTCACATTTGCAAACACTCATGAACGCCATGGGAACGCCCGGGAAACACAGATTAGTAGCTGTCTCGATTCAAGTGAGCCCCTTTCCAAAGCACCAAATTTATGGCAATCTTTTAAGAAAAGAGGAGAAAATCCCCTCAGTAGCCTTGGTTGTAGAGCAACTACTAAGTGACTATGTACTTATAGAAATAGAACATTACAGATGGAAGATGGGTCATATCCCGTTCAGGATTGCTCTCTACAGTCTACTTCTGTGCTTTGTCCAGTCGCCTAGATGCCCCATATGCTTCCATATCCCTTGGGAGACTGTTTTGTGGCCTACAACATCTCACTACCAAAATGCTTTTCTGCATGTTCCTTTGCTTAATTTTACCCCATCAGTAGGAGTCCTGACTCCCTGGACCACAGTTCCTTTCTCTTCTTGGTATTTATACCCTTAAAAATCTTGTAGGGTCTGATTCTGCTCTCACTCCAGTTATATATTGGTATAACTCTACTGACATCAATGGGCAACTCCTGACTCACACTACAGTAATTGAGATGAGACTGAGGACTGTAGACTTTTCTCATGCCACCCTATGGCCAAGCCCTACTGGCCTCATTCTCGCCTGACTTCCACTTCTTGTTGTCATTGACACTTGTGCAAAGCAGGTATAAAATGCTGCCCCGTCTGAATGGCATTAGGGAACCAGGCCTTGCACAATTAAATCTGTACATTTCTTCTCATAAATCAGCCCCTCCAGCCCTTCATCACTGTGGTGCTCTTCTCTGAATTCCTTTCAGTTTGTCCTGATCCCCAGAACGAACTGCACTATTTTAATTAATCTGTGGCACAAAACCCATTGTCTCCAATGAACAAACAAGGATTGATCCTGCTTCCTCTGAAGACAGTGGTAAAATTCCCAAATTCTGGGGTCTCTTGCCTGACTTTAGACTTCTGAAAGAGGCTGGCTTTCCATTTCCCGGTAAACACGCTGCAAGCCTCAATCTGACAGCCCTAGTGTCAGCTGTCTGTGGAGTTTCATCAGTGACCTGCCGTGTGCCATCCCAATGCCTGCTGCTTGTCATGAGAAAAGCAGTGGGCCAGAGGCTCTGCAGGAGGCCAGAGGTCTTGTCAGGATAATTTGCCTTTCAAAACTTGATGGAAAATATTTTTATTACGGGAAGGAAAAAAGCAGCGCAACTCTCCATCTCCAGTAACATAGACAACATGGCTCCCTTCGCCCTCAGTGCAAACTCCTAGTGGTGGGAGAAAGGGACAGGGAGGTGGGAAATCAGAAGGATACAAGCAGGCTCTGTGCTTGGTAATATTCATTTTCTTTTAATATCACACCATGTTGAATTAGTGGCAAATTCATTATTTCCTATTTACCATGGGACATTTCCTCTTAGCTTTCACACCCAGCACAGTTAAAACACCTAATGAGGGTGCAGTGAAAGGCGGGGAGATCATTTGGCACTGAGCCATTTACAGGTTGTGTCATTACCCCAGTCAAAAAAAAGATTGCTTGGCTTTAAATATCAATCCATCCTGGTGTCTGGATGAGATTATGCTTGGCAATGCTCTGTTTGCTCTGCTTTCTGCTTTCTTGGGTGTGTGTGCGTGCATACAGAGTGGATGGGGCAGAGCCTTGGGGTGTCTGGGGAATGTGGAGGTAGTGTTTGTGTGTGTGCCAAGGGGCAGGTGTATATTGTGTATGCGCACAAGGTGGTGGATGCGCATTGCACTTTGAGGGGGCTGCATGTCCATGTGTATGCAATGTACCTGAATTTCTCCCCACCTGCCAATAGATACAGTAGATCGCAGCAATTGGTTTTTCTGGGTATGACACTTATAGCACAGCTGGAATCCCTACAGAAAGATTACACAGGAAAATTATTGCCCAGGAAGCGCCTTTTTTCACAGAGTGGCAGAGAGAGTGGCCTGTACCATCCCTCCAAAACAAGCCTGAAAAACATCAGCTACAGTGGCTAAACTATGAGGAGATCAGTGTGTCTGTATCACTGAGAACAGCACTTGGAACATGCATGTTAGATATTCCTATAAAATAGCCTCTGTGCCTGTCTCTTCAAATGTAAAGAGGGGGAGTCTGATTCTCATTTATAAAAAAGCCACTTTATGCCAGTCGGGCAGTGTAAAGAAGCCTTAAAGTAGGCATAAATTACATTTACAGTCATTGCCAGAGCAGTGTAAAAGGGCCTGAGTCATAAATGAGCATTAGGCACAGCATGGGGGCATAATGTCGCAGAGATCTAGCCTTCCTTCAGTCACTCATTATATTCAACAGAGGTGTTTCTTGCTCTTTGGCCACGTTGCTGGGATGGACAAAACCACCCCAGCACACCGTGCTCTCAAACTCTCCATCGACATGCAATGAGGTGCATGCCCTGGCCCTACCTGGTTCTGTCCATGGGCTACCCAAGAGATTCGTGGACTGGCAGGATTGAGACAGATCTAGGAAATTCACTACATGATGCCTGGGACAATGCCATCAATTGTGGTAATGCTGGCTGGCACGACGGTCCTCAATAGACTCTGTATGTTTCATCCCGATGATGGTGTGGGTGTGCACACCACACACATAGGGCCTAGGCTTTCAGCTCAGTCACACCAGTGTAAGCCACTGAGCTCAGTGTTGTTACCCTGCTGTAAGTGAGATCAGGATTGGGCTCACAGTTTGTATCACAGGTGCTGCATGTTCTTTTTACAGCCAGGCAGTGCAGGTCTGGTTTGCAGTGGGTTGGTGTCTGCATACAAGACACATGACTCCGGGGATTATGGTCTGTCAGAGATGATGTTCATTAGGGAATCAGGCCTCAATCTGGCTGCACTCTGGGCCCGGCTTTCCAATTCCCATTTAATCAGTGGAATTGTAAGATACTACAGTTACCATAACAACTGGCCTCCAGGCACAGGGTCTTAAAAACCTTTGCAAAGGGAACTGCAACTCAAAGAGCATGATGGGAGTTCATAGCCCATCTTTATCGCCTTTCTCATGCAGCATCACACCATGTTTCAAATGGAAGTATTGCCACATTACCATGTGCATTTGCCGCATGTAGCTTCCCTTAGAGAAACTGAATCATTAATGAGGCGATGGTCACCTTTGAAACATGACTGGAAGGTGGGCTCTGCCTCCTGGTACCCATCCATGCTTGCTCCTTTCAGCTGCAGTTCCTGCTGTGTGTGGCATTTCTGATTCTCTCTGACCTAGAGGCAGTCAGAAGTGAATGCTGCTGGGGGGGAGGGGCCAGGGGGCTGCTCTCTCCTTATTTCAACAACTGCACATCTCAGGCAGGCAGACCTTGATGAGGAGCACACTCAGCATCTGTGCTGAGAAGGGATGGGTCAGATGTAGCTGATGTCAGGTCTCAGGCTATGCCACCCCTCCTGGGTGAAGGCCAACCAAACATATTTCACATGTATTTATAGTAGATTTTGTCACCTGTAGCTAAATTAACAAGGCCTTTCCAATTAAATCTTGTTCCTAGTGGAATCTCTCTGGGTGCTTAACCACTGTGATCCTGGATGGTGTGGGAGCTAGTCATGGATGGCAGGTATAATAGGCCAGGAGAATAGGCCAGGCTAAGCCTCCCCTGGCGCAGCTGCCGGACGCCCAGGGTATAGTGGCCTGCCTCTTCGCATCCCTGCTCTGCTCCTTCCCCAAGGACCCCACACCACCTGCCATGTTGCTCCTTTTGCTCTCTCAGGTTTGGGGCTGCTCCAGGTGCCAGTGGCCCAGCTGGGGTTCGGGGCTGCTCTGGATACTGGAGGACCAGCCAGGGTTTGGGGCTGTGCTCACAGGCTGGCTGGTGGGGAGACCTTGAGCAGAAGGGGCGGGGCATAGGCTAGCCTCCTCAAAAGGGGGTGTACACACCACCCATGAAGCTAGTGCACAGTCTAGGGTGGCAGGAGATTCGGTGTCTTCTCCTGGCTCTGCTATAAACCTTTGTGTCACCTTGGGACAGGTTGTTTTGCTTCTCTGTGCCTCCGTTTCCCAATCTGTGAAACATACAAATGCATTTTATGGTGTGTTCATTCCTTGATGTAAAACTGTGAGCTCCTTAGCTGGAAGACACTGTAGAAAATCTCAATATTGTCATTGCTCAGCCCACACTCTGACACAGGAAAAGGTACATACAAGACTGGACTGGCACACTTAATTTTTCTGCCTGTAAATTCCTTATCTTCTCTATGGAGGCAGATGGTGAGGAACTTCCAGCTATGTTCATTTCTTTCTTGGTCCATCTAATGCTTCTCAGCTAAGGGAGTAAAAAGGCTCCAATGAACTGGATATGGAGCTGGGAATCAGGAGCTCTGGCTTCTATTCTTAGCTCTGAGGCTGTGTGCCTTTGGGCAGGTTGGACTCATTTCATCTCTCTGCCTCTCAGCTAGCTCATTTGCAAAATGGAGACAATGATTCTTGCCTCCTTTGTGCGGAGCTTGAGATCTAGGGATGAAAAATCACTGTCAAAATGATGAGTGGAGTAATGATTGGATTTTTATGGAAACATAGATTCAAAATATAAACAATTGAAATTATATGGGACTCAATGTACAGAGAGCTGGAGTGGAGACAAGTGAACCAGCGTGGCTAAAATATAACTCTAACTGGACCTTCACTCAAAACTCAAATCCATCCTGAACTTAAAAAACAAAACAAAACAATCTTATAGCAAGGACCTTATTCTCTAAGAAATTCTTTGAGATGTTCACATTATTACTGTAAAACCCTGTTCTATTACTATAGAATTACACTGTTTTCATCCCTATGAAATTCTATAGGATTTTTCCATACAGGGGATTCAAATGAGCACATGAATTTTCGGATGCTTATTCCATCTGGACCTCCAAGCCCACTGAGCGTTGCCTGTTGCTTGATTTCCTCACTGTTCATATTATTCCCTAACGCACAGCGTGTTGTGTCAGAGTCTGAAGTCAAAGAAAGTAGCTATCTATTACTCTCCTGATGCTAATGCATGAATTTCTGAAGCATAATCAGAGCTGTCACTCCCCAGTGTCTGATCCCCCAAAAGGACAAAGCCATCAAGGCAGCTTCGAATTTTGTTTCCTGTGATTTGGAAAATAACTGATTTTAAAAAACAATTGCTTCCCTTGCCCTAGCGTGAAAGGTGTGAAATCTGGATCCAGATCTAAGTTTGTAACTTGGGCTGGTCTCTGCTTTTGATGTATTCTTTTCAAGTTGTTGTACCATGTCCATCACCATGGTATCTGCACACCACCATTAAATGCATTAAGTGACCTGACTAGCATCTGTCACACGTGCTCCCTTCCTTTTTCTTTCCTCTTTTTAAGTAGAAAAACATGTATGGCTTTTTTGGTTTTGATTGCGTCCTGTATTTATGTGTTTCTATTAACAAAGGCAGGTGGAACAAGTGCACCTGGCATTTGGAATTGAAGGTGTTGAGGTTTGAAGTAGTTGTTAGTTCCCGAGGGAGTTCATTCTACAGTCTTAGACTAGTCCCTGAAAAGTTCAATCTAATGCACAGGTGACCTTTATCCTTGCCGTTGATGGTTCCATTGGGCCAGAGGGGCAGAGCTGTCAGTCAGGGTCCTTGTCCTGGAACTTTAGATGATCTTTTAGATATTCTTGGCCCAGACCATTGAGTGCCTTGAAGATAAGGGCCAAGACCCAGAATTTGCTGTAGCGTGCAGGAGACAGACAGCACAGGTCAGGTCAGATTTCCTTTGCAGCAGTGGTGGAATTGAGGTCTAATGGATAGCGCAGATGTCAGGGAGTCATTACTCTGGAGTTCTTTTTCAGACTGTGCTCTTGGGCACGTCGCTTAACCTCCTTGTGCTTCAATTTATTCTGTAAATTTGGTATAAGATAATATCTACTTCTCAGGAGCGCTGGGAGGCTTCGTAAGGAATACATGTGAAGCCCCCGGGGGTTTTCTGAGGAAAGGTATCATGTTAATATATTAGAAATGTGTGTGTGGATCTACAGCATACCTGGGCAGAGTGCAGGCATGCCGTAATTCACCTGTATTCCGCTCATTCAAGTGAATGGCAATCAGTGCAAATTGGATAAGGAATTCTGGATGCTACTCATTGAATCATATGTTCTTTAACTCTGAGCTACTGTATCGGGGCAGCAGGGTCCCTAGACTAGCACATGGAATCCCTCTCAGCCTTGCTAGACTAGCATATGGAAATCTGTTCAGCACAGCAGACTTGTGACGTCTCCCAGGATTTCAAGCCAAGCAGAAGGAAATGGTGAAAGGAGCTGTTCCCCCTTTCATTGGCTTCCCAGCTGTTTAAAAAAACAATAAAAATACCCAGTCCCTCTCCCTCCCCCTCTGAAATCAGTCTGAGGACCTGCCATGAGGGCACATGCAATCTGTAGGCTAGGTAGCCTGGAGGTCCTGGAGTGACAGTGTGGGATGGAAGGGGGCTGTAATGGTTTGTGCTGAGGGCTGGTGGGTAACATGCATTTGCTTGGCTCTCACCCTGGCCTGAGTATTCCTCTTGCTTTCATGACTTGCTCCTTCCTCTCATTCCATCTCCCTTTGTGTTGATGGCGTCTGGAATTCTGCCCACCCCTCTGTGTTGTGTTACTCATCAAAGGCACTGATCCGATAGGTTGCTGCGCATTCTCCAACCCAGCGGAGCGGAGGGGGCTCAGTGCCTCTTTCCAGAGATTGGAGTTCAGGGGGGAGGAGAGGAGATTTAGTTTTTCCAACTTGCTGCTGCCAAACCCCAGAGAAGCTTGGTGGCAGCAGTAGCAGCAGCAATCCAAAGACCAATAATGCACCAGCAAACCATCCAGAGCAGTTCCCATGTCCCTGAACTGTAATTGCCCTGGCCACCTGTGGATTGTGACCCTGGAGTAAAGAGGACAACACATGGGGACAAGACAGAGGCAGAAGTTAGAGCTGGGAATAGAAGGAGTTACTATACGAAGCAAGTAGATAATTTCCCTTTAATTCAAAGCCGCCATACCTGGAGACAAAGAGGACTAAGTGCAATGAATGTGTGGGATTTTTTTGTGGTCAAGGAGCTCTACGATAAGTGGGTTTAATATCTGATTGCAGTGTTAGTGAAGTGTTAGGCCTAAATGCTCAATCTCATCAGCAGCTGGCAAGATCATCTCTTGGCTGGAGAGCCACCCGGTCCCGAAGGAGGATGTTTGACACTGGGCAAATCTGGGGAACTCTTCTAATCCAATTGAACTCACAGCTGTCTGTGTAGAGCACTTGATATCAGAACCCTGAAGAATGCTCAAGTTTCCTGTGAGGCGCAACTCAGAGCTACTTGGACTGAAAATGTGTCCTGCGTGGGCATTCAATAGCTTTGGGCCTGCTAGTGCCAGGTGCCAAGCACCCTCAGCTTCCTTTGGCTTTAGTGGGACTTGAGTGCATTCAGCATCTTGCGGGGTTGGGTGCTAGAAACCAGATCTTCAAAGCTATTTAGGCACCTACAATGTACGTAGGCGCCTAGTGGGAGTTTCAAAAACACATACCCAGGCTTTGAACTCCAGCCCCGTGTGTCTATGTTTCCCAGTATGCCAACACATTTACCCTATAAGACCCTTCGTAATTTAGGATATTGTCCCAAATCAGGTGACTTAAGATGCAAATGCCTGGTCTTTCAGAAGACAAAAGTCATTGGCTGTAATGACCTAAAGATACACTTCCATGTAAATAATACAGCAATATACAGTATCAGCACAAGGGAGGTGAGCCAGCCAGATCATTTCTCAGTGTTTGCAGTCCCTGCTGTGCTGCAGATCAATGCTGTCCTGACAGCAGATTAACCCTTTGTTTTTAGTTCTGTGGCAGGGATGCAGGGGCCAAGTTAAAGAACCTTGAGTCACCTGAATTGCATATTTACGTTTCCATTTTTAAAGTTTAGCTTGAAATTTCCCAGCTAATTGTTTTTTGAGAGAGCATGCAAACATTTTCAAAGTTTTTTACATCTTCAAAAACAAAACAAAAGCCACACCTACACAGAGGCAGGCTGAGTATTTTTAAGCATCAGTTTTTCCTCTAGCTATGCCTTTTGTGATTAAACTACTTTGAAAGTTGATGGGCTGGGACCCTTTGAAGATGCTGACCTCAGCATTCACCTGAAACACCAGGGTTGTAAGGGAGCCATAGCCTGAGGTGTTTACAGTGCTTTTGCTCAGTCCTTACAGAAAGACAACTCCCTGTGGCACCATCACCTTGTCTGCCAACTCCAGACACTTCAGTCTCCCCCTCTTGCAGGAGCCAGTTCCAGTGCTTCTAAGTGATTGAGTTGTAGAGTCATCCGCTCCACCCCTTTTAAGGTGAGCACAAAGGCCAACACCACCAAGTCTTTTCAACACTTCACCCTCAGGTCAAAGTTCCCCATGGCCTCTACTAGACTCTCCAATCACACTCATATCTGAGCTTCACCAGTCCATTGGACACCTTCCTTCACACCACAGCTTTTTCTAAGCTCCCCAGTTAAAGAGCTCTTCTAATCTTACTCCAGACCCTGCGTCTCTCTGGAGAGACCTTCTCTCAGGCCTCACTTCCCCCTGGTCTCCTGTCAGCCCTTTCTGGCTGTTTCCTAGGCTGTCTCCCTAACCCACTGCAGCAAACCTGGCAGTACTTTCTGGGTCTATTATAAGAGACCACAGCTACTCCCTACAGATAGCTCCTTCTAGTAAGCTCAGAGCTTGCCCAATTATCATCTGACCCAGTTCAGTCATGTGACCTCTCCTTGACTGTCTCTGCAATTGTTTACAGCTGAGCCCCTTCCTAAGTAGACAAGCTAACAGCTTCCCTGCCAGTCAGCGGACAGGGTACGTGCACTGTCACACTCCCACTTAAGTCAATGGTAGTTTTGCTTGAGTATAAGCTACATGAGGAGTTCAACGCCGTACTGAGAATAGTGTGATTAAAGATTTTTTTTATGAGGTTGAGATGAAGCCAAGGGTTTCCACAATGACAGCATCTCACCTGTGCCAAGCTCATTCAGAGACTCACTATGTGGAGTTTGCATTCGACAAATGAACCCTCATAAGCTGAGCTAAATTGAGCAAACTCAACAAATGCCTTTGGAAGGGGACTGGATGGCTAAGAATAGATTAAATAAGTTGGAACCTTTTCCCTGTTAGCTATCAATTTGAATTCAGCTCAGGTTGCTGAAATTTGTTACCAATTAATGGTCCCTTATAATATGTGCTAAATACTTATGCTAAATAATCTGTTCCCCTTTGCATTTTTCTATGATGCTGGGAGTACTTTTCTGAAGAAGAGCTCTGTGTAGCTTGGAAGCTTGTCTTTCCCACCAACAGAAGCTGGTCAAATAAAAGCTATTACATCACCCATCTTGTCTCTCTTACCAACTTGATGGTCATTTACTGGCTGAAATGAGTTGATGGTTTCAATCCAGTGGGAAAAGTGTCCACATAATATAAAGCCTGGCACCAGAAAAGGTACTAATTGGCTTCCTTGCTGGCAGTCTCAGAAGAAAGACCAAGCACTGACTGGGTCCTAGAGACTAAATTCCTTTTAGGAAGTGTTCTTTTAGGTCAGGGTGAAGTGGAGTAAAGGAGGCTTGTACTGCCCTTGCTGTTCTGTTCCTGTGCTGGAACTAAAAAGAGGAAATCAGTCTTCTTGTACCTTTCACTAGCACTAAACTGGCCTTAAAACCTTCTCCCAGTGTCTCTATTTAATTTCCTTTACGTTTTCTGTAGTGACTCACTCACTCATTCATGGTCAGCATGCCATGGGTTCACAAATGCTGAATTTCTACATGAGAAAGGAGCCAATGTTTCTGGTGGCTGTATATTCAATCACTCAATGTTACTGCTTACTTCTTTTTTTATAATGGTGTCTGAGACAGGAAATCATTAGCACCATATGACATCAAAAGCCAGTAGAGCTCTCTGCAAGTCTGCTTCTTGCCCAAGTGATTCATAGACACAGATACTATAGTAATATGGGCCATGATAAGTTTCTAGATATAGGAGATACAAGTGGACTCTGATTTCTGGCCCATTTTTAAACCAGTGCAGTACCTTGCATCTGAAGTCTTGAGTTATCCAGTGAATCACTGCATCCAGGAGTAGAAGATAAAGAAGCAGAATGGAGATTTGTTGCATGAGGATATTCTTGTTTTTATCTTTGGAATCCAATAGTTTCACAATCAAATATATACAGTCCTTCTACATGTTAATTCGCTGGTGAATTATTTTAATCATAGAATCATAGAATATTAGAGTTGGAAGCGACCTCAGGAGGTCATATAGTCCAACCCCTTGTTTAAAGCTAAATCATCCCAGCCAGGGTTTTGTCAAGCCGCAGCTTAAAAACCTCTAAAGATGGAGATTCCACCACCTCCCTAAGTAACCCATTCCAATGCTTCACCCAGCCTCCTATGGAAAAACTTTTTCCTAATGTCCAACCTAGACCTCCCCCATTGCAACTAGAGACTATTGTTCCTTGTTCTGTCAATAGTAGAATTCAGCACAAGTTTAGTGAATTTTTTCATAGTGAAATGGTGAGATTAGGAGAGTTATAATTGGATCCCCCAGTGGGTCGCTCTGTGCCTCCGTGCTGTATGTGCATATGGGTTGCCATCTCTCAGCCTACAGTTTACTGTGCACTGTCCCCTCCCCCAGATCGCAGCATCACAAGCACATTCTTTCCCTGGTTAATATACACCTCGGACTGCGATGCAGATTTTTCTCTGCTGGCATTTATTGCGTGCAGAGTAATGCAGCTTGTAAATCTCCAGTTTAGCTGCTAACCCTAGCTGTAGCCTGATTGGATTTTTCCTTTGCACTAGCTGGATTTATTTTTGGGATGCTGCTGCTGCTGTTGGGTCTCCTCCTTTGATGATTCCTCCATATGCCCTTTCTGTATCTCCCTTAATGATTTAACATTTCCTTTAAGGTGTTTGTTTATAGCATACCTCAAGAGCCCATAGATTCAGCATACAATCAAATCCCCTTCTGGAGAAACACCCTCCTCCCCCCTCCATGCTAGGGTTTGGGTTTTCTTTTTTTTCTCAAATGGATTTCAGCCCATTTATCCAGAATTAAGCTCCTGCAGATTTTAATTTGCTGACATTTTCTTCATCCGTTTTGTTGTGGATAGCAGGGATAATGCACGTGCTGTGCCACTTCCTCACTGCACTCTGTCCCCCTGCCCATATGGTTGGTGTATATAGTAAAAGTGCACAATTTTAGTTCTGCTCAGGAATGATGAAATACAACAGCAAGAGGGAAAGATGAGCTGTCTTGGGTAAGTAACAAATGAGACCTTTCCTGGGGATGGAACTGGGATGATTTTTAACAACTCAATTCTGGAATCTAATCATAACACTGGACACTGCAAAACTCAGCCTGCTGAAGTTAGCTAACGCTAAACATTCTCCGTACTCAAGGTCTTCCATCGTAGAGACTTGATGGGTCAGTGGGACTCAGCCAAGTAGAGGGAGAAAGGGAAACTTTTTCTTCTTTATTCCTCAGGCACTTGTTAATGTCAGACTTGTTCTTTTCAAACTGGCCTCCAGAGACTGGTACTCTCTTGTTACTTGGGGAACGTGGGTGTGGGTGTGTGAAGGTGTGGGTGTGTGTGGGGGGGATGTTACACGTTTCAGTTAGAAAATAACTTTGTTGTGATTTTGGTTAGTGTGCGAGTTTCAGCAGTACAGTGCGTTACTTGTACTTTCTTTATTGTCAATTATTTGTCTGCTTTTTAAGCAACCTACATTTGCTAGAGGAAAACCAAACACTGTATTCCAGGAACATCTGCCCTCCCAGAGAGGCAAGAGTGTGAGTGATTTTTTTATCACAGTCACTTTAGATCTCTGACAAAGATAAAACCTCTGCCCATCAGGGATTCTTCTATTACTGAAGAAATTCCACTAAGTTCATTTTAATAATGGTTCAAACACAATCTGTTTTTCTCAGCTTTTTTTCACAGCAATAAAATTGCTTGGAATGTCACAGTATTAAAATTCTCCAGCCATCTGTGACACTCACTGGATAAGAAATTGCATTTTAGCCAGTGGGATTTATGTTTTAAATTGTGTCATTTTCCTCACTCCCCCCACCCAAAGATTTGCTCCTCTAAGACGTGATGGATGTTTTCTCTGTTTTTATGTGGAAATACTGCTTGTAAGAGATATAGACAACATCCCTGTTGGATTTGCTTTAGTTTGTCTTGCTGATTTTGTACAGAATTTAGAACTTCAAACAAAGAATATGCTCTCATCTTGTCTAAAAATCCATGCAGATCCTCTGTGAAATTCTGTGACCAGCAGGAGAGAGAAAGGAGGAAAAGCAGCTTCTTGCTTGTTTCCTTAAAAAATCACTAATCTTCTAGTTAGACATATGTTAAACTATCCAAAAGAGGAATTAGGGCACCAGAAAAAAGTATCTGCAACTGGATAGCAAAAATAAAAATGAGTGGGAGTGAGCCTCCTTTTACATTGGGAAAGTTCAAATAGGTCATGACTAGAATGGCCCAGTGTAAACTCTCCTGTGAAGATATTATTCTGTTTTGACATGGTCCAGTCTCATGGTGTCATGAATGGTTTGGGCAGAACAGATAGCAGGTTATATTTTTTAAAAGTTAAAACTGATTTGCAACTTTTATGTCAGAAATTAATTGTTCAATCCAAAATGTTTTTAGCTTTCTGTAAATGAAACAGTCATGGGAAGCTGAATTTGTTATTTCCAGACTGTGGAGTTTAAAAATCAGACTAGACCCTGAATTGAGCAACATGGTTGGATGTGCTTAGAAGAAGCTAATGCTGATACACATTGACCCTTTTGAGTTAGAAATGGATTTTAATTTCTTTAGTTCCTTGGAGGCATGATACATTTTTACAAAACCTGGACCCCTCTTTCTACCCTACTGAAATGTCACTCCTAAAAGCAGAATTAAGGGGCCCATGTCTCCCCTCATGTCCAGCAGTTTTACATCACTATAAGTCTCCACTGACTTCCATAGATGGCCTCCAGTTTTTTACAGGTATATGTGAGAAAAGGATCAGGCCCACTGTTTTCAGTTTTAGTATGCAGGGGGCATAATTGCTACATGAATGTCCCTGGGAGTGCGGGATGCTCTGCCCTCCACACGGAAAGAGGTGCAGGCAGAGTTAAGCAGTCTGCAGAGATCCATCCAGGGCCAGATCTTTGGCCACAGCACAAAGCTCCCCTGGTGCAGGGGACTCCCTGGGTGACACAGGGATTGTGAAGCTAACTTGGGTCAGGTCTACACAACAAACTTACATAGGTATAAAGATGTCACTTGGGCTGTGAAAATCCACATCCCTGAGCGACAGTTATATTGTCCTAACCTCCAGTGGAGAAAGTGCTATATCGAGGGGGGAGCTTTTCCCATCGACAGAGTTACCACCTCTCGCAGAGATGAATTAACTACACTGACCAGAGAAGCTCTCCCATTGGTGTAGTAGCAAAACACTACAGCCACGCAGCTGCACCAGCATCTGGGGTTCACTGGGGACTGCTTTGGCCCCTTGTGTAACTTAAAGCAGCCTGAGGGCTGCTCTAATTTATGTTGGTGGAAACAATTCTATAGGGGCTGTTATGGACTGCAGCATGGCCTGGCCACACCTTTGCCAACCCTCTGCCTGCTCCCTGTCTGTCCTATCAATCTGGCTATGCTGGCTTTACAACAGACGAATCCCCAGCCTATTTGTGCTGGCTGAGGATGGTCAGACCCCGGCTCTTACTCCCCTTATAATTTGGGGAAGTTTAGATTCAGATAGGGCCCATGTGTGAACTAAGTAAAAGGTATTCAGACTCTGGACTCTCCTAGGAAGAACTTCTGGGAATGGAGGCATGAGGGAGGTTTCAGGGAAGATTCGTGGCCTGATTTCATGTTAACCTTGTCTCTTGTGAAGGGGATGCAAAGCACTACCATTCAGGTTGGGTGTTTTACCTCCATTTGGCACTGGGGTAAATGAATGCACAAGGTGCAAGGCAATGGAAAATCAGGCCCTTGGAGTCCGGATCCAGAGCCTTTGCTCTCTCAGTGCACGGGGGTGCTGTAGATGACACACAGAGGGGGTCGGAACAGAAGGAGCTGCAGATGGTAACGAGGAAGGTGCTGGGCAAAGTGATGTGTGGGAGCTGACTGTAAACACTGTTTCACCAGCTAAGCGGCACCTGCCTGCAGGGCCCAGTAAGGCTGCTAGAAGATGCTGATCTGTTATGAGGTAAACAAGTCATCCTGCTCTCCTAGCTTTGTGATCTCCGGATAAGTCAAACCAGTTCATCTCCAGTGTAACTCAGAGCCCAGGTTTGCCAGCTTCTGCCTCACAAGCTACCTTGGAGCCTTGCTGGTATTCTTTCCCGGCGAACTGGTTTCTCACTGTAGTGGATGTATTCTATTGACCAGGAGGGTTTCCAGGCAGCTCTCAGGGTATTAGAGTACGCCACTGACTACTGTCAGAATTTCAAGATGCAGCCCAGGAGGGGTTTGGTCCCCGTGTGCCTGCTCCATCATGAACTGAGGGGTTCATGTCTGGTTCCAGATGAAGGGCGTGACAGCACAAGGCCTAGAAAGAGGCAGGTGTGAAGTAGGGGAACCAAATGAAGGTAGCTGTCCACAGAAATAACCCCCTTCCCCTCACCCACAAAAGTCTAGACTGATTGGAGAGAGGCAGGCTGTAGCTGCTATTAGCGGAGCCAGCACTCATGGGAAAGGTAGGAATTCTAACTTCACTGCTGCAAAATAACTCTGAGAAAGTGGCCTTAGGAGATAGGTTGAAGCCTGTGTGCGCGACCTGGGCATCTACTTTGCCGTGTGGGAATAATTTGCTTTGGAGAAGGCCATTGGCTGTCCTGGAAGGGGGAAGGTAAGTCAGTACCACAGGCCCTGTGGGTTAGTCCACTGCCTGTGTATGTGTCACTTATTTGTGCAGGGAGCGACAAGCTGTCTGTAGGGGTTAATCTGCAGCCTGTGATGGTATTTGGTACTGTCATTCGCTAAGCTGCTTAGAACAGAGGATACAACAAAACTTTCCGGCTTGCTTGTTTGTTTTGCCTCTAAATGAAAAGTCCCTGCGTCTCAGGTATGTCTCTGAAACAGGACTGGCAGAATTACCCTTCACAGTAGGACAAAGCCACTTGATCAGAATGTATTACATTACCTGAGCAGAAGATAACATCCCTTCCAGTTAATACAGCGGACGTCACAAGCCCATGTACCTCTCTGCTGATTCCTCCCAGATTCTGGAGCTCATGTAATGACAAGTGAGAGCGCCCCAGGGACTGGCCTCCCATCTATTAATAGGGAAGGTCATCCATTAATGAACACAAAGTGATACAGAGGCTCCAGGGGAACTCTTACTGGCCTTTTGTTCTGAGAGATGGTGCCACTGTGGTAATCAATAGTTATCTGAGCAGAGGATGGCAGGGTATGTGAGTGCAAAGGGGATTAATATGGTATCTTCCTGCTGTTAGAGAAACATTCTGCCATGCAGGGGTTCTAAACTCACCAGTAGAGCTGTGGTCCTGGGTCAGCTGGGATTGGGAATGCTTCAGAAGCAGCACAGTTGTCCCCTGGGAGGGAGGGAAGAACGGAACAGCCAGTCCACCTGGTTTTGATGCCCAAAGCAAAAATCTATGGAATCTGAACCAAATCACATCCAGTCTTCACCAGCTGGTGGGGGATAGGGGCCATTAGCACCCAACAAGTGTGATTCTCTGCTGCATTGCACCTTGTGTAGCCATGTACACCTGCACAAAGAGAGTGGAGGGCTAAGAGAAAGACCGGGGGAAGGAATCCCAGATGAAAAATATGAAGAAATTGGACATGTTCTTTTTTGTTTAAAGAATATCTCATTATGATACCTCTTCCCCAGTGCTGAGCTAATCATCTGGATCAATAAAACCGTGCTACCACAGCTTTACTGGCTATACAAATGATTCCACTTATCTTGATTTAGTAGCCTATAACATAACAGACCTCATTTTACCATTTCCTAGCATTTAACAAGAAATCTGGGGCCTGCTTCTCTGCTCTCTCCCCCTGGAGCAGCACAAAGCAACTGGAGGATAGCAGGGCCTGTGATTTCATTTCCACCTGTTGCAACATGGGTGTATAAATCAGCCGTTCTGGTATGGTAGCACTGAGCATCTGCTTTGCACAGGTGGGAATGACATGGGAAGGTGCGAGGCAGTAGAGAATCAGGCTGCTTTTGTATTAGCAAAATACACCGTAACATAACATTGTGCGATACTGTGTATATTCTGCTGCTGATGCCTATAGACATCTCCTTCCCTCATTTCCTCCTGTCATTTTAACTGCTAAAATTATTCACCATGTTCCCTCTTCCTAAAAAACTTACTTTGAGTTGCTGATACAGAAAGACCAGAGGTGGCTGTGTGTCAACATGTACACAGTGTATACTGTGTGTTTATTCAGGCTAGAAATTGCTTTGGGGCTCTCTCAAGATAAAAGGTGTTCTAGAGAAGACTTTGGGTTATGTTGGCTAACCAGCTGAACATGTGTTCCCAGCGTGATGCAGGGGATAAGAGGGCTAATGCAATCCTTGACTATATAAACAAGGGAATATTGAGAAGGAGTAAGGTGGTGGTATTGCCAGGATTAGTGAGATATTCTAGTGTCCACATTTCAGAAAGGATGTGGCAAACCGGAAGGGGTTCAGAAAAGAGCTATAAGAATCATTCAAGGTCTTGAAAACATACATTACAGTGAAACATTTAAGAAGCTCAATCTCGTCTTGTCAGAGAGAAGGTTAAGAGGTAACTTGATCACAATCTATATCTAGATGGGGAGAAAATTTCTGATAGTGGAGGGCTCTTTAACTTAGTAGACGAAGGCATACGGAGCTCTAGAGGTTGGAAGTTGAAACTAGACAAATTAGACTAGAATAAGGTGCAGTTTTTTAACTGTGGTGGCAATTAGCCATTGGAACAATTTACTAATGGATGTGATGGGTTCTGCATTGCTTGGAGTCTTTAACTCGGACTAGATGCCTCTTTCTAAAAGAACTGTTTTAGCTTAACCAAAAGTTATGGGCTTTATACAGGAATTACATGGTGAAATTCTATGGGCTGTTATACAAGAGATCAGACTAGATGTTGGTAACAGTCTTTTCACACCTTAAAAACCTAAGGATATTATTATGGATATCCTGAAATCCTCATCCAATTTGTATCAGTCTTTATGAAGTCAAAGTTCCAATTGATGACTTCAGACAAAGTTTTGCATGAGTAAAGACAGGGTAAGACCTGGCTGAAGACTTCAGGATTTGACGTGTTGTCACCTGTTCTGATTTGCTTAGCTCTTCTTCGTTTACAAACAGCTATCACATAATGCCCAAGTCAGCATCTGTTCTCAGGTAGAAAAGTGCCTTAATTTCTCTTTACTGATAATTATGGCCACATCTGCAAAACAGCTGTGGCTAAACAAATAATTGAGCTTTCGACTTCAGGGAATAATAGTCTAGCGCACACAAAAATGCATTGTGTGAAAATTACAGTTCTGCGCTTGCTGCAGAAGCTGACGTAATCATTTCGATTTGCAAATCCTTATTGTGTACAGCTTGTTTTGTAGACGCCCTTACGTTCCTGGGTTGTTGTTTTTGTTGATGGTCTGATTCCAAGACAGGGACCATAAACACATGCACATGTATTGCTGATTTTCCATCTCTTCTATTCTCAGGGATATGCAGGATCTCTACATGTTTCCATTATATCCCTGAGCATACTTGCAGAGAACACCCCTTGTCCCAACTACTTTAATGCCTGGGGTATTTATCATGAAAGAATCTACTGAAGTGCTGAGGTGGCGCGGTGGTAGCGATGGAACTTTGTTTTAATTCTCTTTAATAGTGTTCCATTTCAAATAACAGATCCCATTAACCTCTTTAAACCTCTAGGGCAGTGGCTCTCAACCAGGGGTACGCATACCGACGGGGGTACACAGAGGTCTTCCAGGGGTACATCAACCCACCAACTTATCTAGGCTAATTTTACAACAGGCTACATTAAAACACTAGCAAAGTCAGTACAAGCGAAAATTTCTTACAGACAAGGACTTTTTTATACTGCTCTATATACTGAAATGTAAGTACAATATTTATTTTCCAATTGATTTATAATTGCATGGCAAAAATGAGAAAGTACGCAATTTGTCAGTAATAGTGTGCTGTGACACTTTCGTATTTAATATGTCTGATTTTGTAAACAAGTCGATTTTAAGTGAGATGAAATTTGGGGGTACTCAGTGGAATAACCTAAGTTCTTGCTGTATTTGTAACACGGGCAAAGATGTTTGCACTATAAGAATCAGTGACTTTTTTAACCGGGCAGTGTAAGTTTAAGGCTGAAGTGTTTTTCCAGGCAGGTAGCCCTGTTAGAGGAATTTGTACAGTACAACTCAGATGCAATCCAAATGTAGTTCAGTGTTTTAATCCACCCTGAGATGTGTTTCTCTGCACAGCTGAAAGACTCAGGGTCAAGTTTACGCTAGTTGTTGTGGTGATAAATCATACATTTTCATTTTTTAGTCCCTTGCTAGCTACCTGCGGATAATCTCTTACACTGGCAGCTGTGTACCCTTTTTATTAAATAAAAGAGACAATTTACTGTGTGGAAAGACAACATTATTAAAATCAAGGGATTTTTTTTGTATATAGCCCTAAAGATTAGACTTCTTAACATTGCAGAAATGACTAGTGCTGCTTTACATAAAACAGATTTTATATCTTGGGGCTGTAGTTGGACTTTCTAAAATTATGTTATCTCTACTGAATAAATAATGTACTCAACAGCATAAATTTACATGGCACTTTACAACTATGGATTAAGACACATTCCCTACCCTGAAGAGTTTGCAATCTAAAAGCCAAATCAGCTCCCCTTTCTCAGCTGAATCATCTCAAGGGGCCTCCACTGCCTAGCACCCTGCGTTGTCATCTACCTTTGTGCAAAATGAGTGTAAAAATGCACTGCACACAGTTTTTAGAATCATAGAATATTAAAGTTGGAAGGGACCTCAAGAGGGATCTAGTCCAACCCCCACATGTGTAAATGACAGCACAAGGTGCAAGGCTAGGAGAATCAGCCCATTGACCTCAGTAGAAGCAGCACAGGGCCCGTCTTTGACACAAATGAGAATACTCCCATGAGTAAGGCAAACAGGCTTTGTCCCTAAATTAGACAAGTCAAATGTAGAACATTGGCCAGGTGTCAGATAAGGGAAGTGCGTGAGGATTACTGATCATGAGAAGAACAGAGGGTGGGAAGATTCTTGGAGTAATTGGGTGTGAGGAGACAGAGGGTGCCTGGCAAAGGAAGACATGAACACTGTTCCAGTTTTGGGGACAGCATGAAAGAGGGCATGAAGCTGAGAGTAAGAGGGGGAGATAAAGGACTTAATCTTGCAAGATGCAGAGCACTTCCTTCCTGACGAGGGATGAGGTCAGTGGCAGCTCCTGGGATCTGGCCAAAGAGAAAGAGTGGGAAAAGCAGGGAAGGGGATCCTTGTTGCATACTCTTGGGTAATGGTGTAAGGAACAAGACTGAGCATTGCACTCCCCTCTGAATGATGGTGGTCTCAAGAGGGCTTTTTTCAAAATGCAGCAGTCGTGAAATTGACTTACTGATCGTCCCTTGCATTGAGGCATGAGTGTGAATGGGCAGAGACACAGGTAGGCGCCTGCTGTGTGCTTAAACCACAAGAAAGGCAGCTGCTTCTTTGGCAACATTTCCCCTTCTGAGATAGTGCTGAAGAATCACACCAGCTCTGTTTTCATGCAGGAGCCGAGGGGGAGGAAATGTTGTCATGGCTGAGCGGGAGAGAAGAAAATAAGGGAAGGGGTATATGCTGGTGATAAATCCTATATCAGTGCAACACCTGCTCCTGAAGAAACAGCGTTTGCCTGCTGGAACAGATCTGAACCCATGGTCCTCCAGTCGAGAGGCAAGAAGGCTCTGAACTGAGCTAGAAGGGTAAAAGCTCACCAAAGGATAGGTCCGAAAACAGCTAAGCAATCCAAGACGCTGGTTGCTGTTTTCCTTTAAGGTTTCTCACCCGTTATAATAGCATGTAATTTAAACAGAAACACTTTAGAAGTCAACTAATTAACAATATCAGAGGCATCCCTCTGGAGTTCAGGAAGGGCTGGTGTCCTGCTTTCTTTGCAGTGATGCTACAAAATAGTTTCCAGCTGGAACTACGGAGACTGTGTCTGCAGTTTTAGAGAAGACAGGAGGCTTCCTTGCTGAGGCATGGGGAGGCAGGGGGGACTGTCAAGTGCATCTCTTTAGCCACTGGGCAAAATAAAAAGCAAAAGCATACCTTAAAACCAGAACTGATAAACAAGGGAGAACTTATTACATGGCAAACCCCCAACTCTGGGACAGAGAGAGCAAGAAGCCAGACAAGAGGAAAGTGTGGAAGGGGAGACTTATCCCAGGTACAGTTAATGGGTAAACTGTCCATCTGGATACAAATCCCTCAGCACCGAGGGAGGTGTAAAGTAGCAGGGGGTGCAGCGACTGGTGTGCGGTTTGCATTTGTTTGGATCTGACTGTGTCGTGGATGTGGTCCTAGTCTGACAATCGTCTGCAAGAGGATCTGAAGAATCTCCCTTTTGTTCCTATCACACGCTTACCAATGGGAAAGGATCGGAGTTTCTCCCGACATTTTCGGTATGTCTTACTGATCTCTCTCTCCATTTATAATGCATGATGTTAGATTTAATGAAGATGTCTCATTATCTTTGGCAGAGCAGACTAATGGGTCCCACCCACACAAACAGTGTGAGGCTGATTTTACTAGTGACTTTTGTTGTTGCCATTTTATTAAACTATATTATTTAAACAGATTCTCTTTGTATCATGTTGTGAAGTAGGGAGGTGAGAGTCCCTCTCGATATGGCTCTGGGCTGGACTGCCCTGGGAATAGTGTTGCACATTAGCAGAAAGATACTGAAAAATTGGAGGGAGTTCAAAGAAAAAAAACAATAAAAAATTCAAGGAGCTGGAAGATTCAGGGGGAAAGATTCAAAGAGCTGAATGCATCTGGTTTGGTTAAGCCAAGTACATAATAATAGTCTGCAAATATCTGAGGAGTATACTTGCTGAAGATGAGGAGGAATTATTTAGGATGATACATAATATGGGCGAAATGGGATAAAACTAGGAAAGGGAAAATTTAGGCTGAATATCAGGGAAAATCATCCTGACAGTGAGATATATCAGGCTGTAGAACAGTCTCTCTAGAGGAAGGGTTGTAAGCCCCATTGCTTTGGATTCTTAGAAATAGATTGGACAGAACTCTAGGGATAAAAATACTGAAGAGAACAATCCTGCACTGTGAGGAAGATGGACTGGCTAATTGAATAGATTTTTTCTATCCCTAACTTCATTGATAGACCCCCATATCTCCAGCGGAGGTGTCATTCTTAGCTATAGACTCAGCCCTAATTGACTAGGAGTTCTCAATAAGCTGCAGGCTTCTCTGTTTGCTAACTGTGGTCAGAACTCGATCCCAGTCTCCCGTCTGAACCTTACTGGAGATCAGGACTGTGGAATCTAAACTGCACTGAACTGCAGTTCAGAAACCACACCTGACACAGAAATCAGAGCAAGGTGCTTCTGGTTAACACATTGTTAGTGCATGCCTGTTTCTGGAAATCTGCACTTATAAAAAGAGTATCTTTTGCAAGCTGCTGCACTAGGTGTTATAAAAAATGGGAAGGGATGAAATAGCTTGTCTGTGAAATGTAGGGTGGAGCGATGGGAATATCCTGTATTAAGGGAGACAAATCACTACAGCCCGTTTGTGAGTTTTTAAAATAGTAATTGTAATCCACTTTGGGACTGTTTGCCTCTGCAAATCTTTTGTTTGTATTAATTAAACAAGGAGAAACAAGTGGTGCTTAGATACTGTGGTGATAGGAGGCTTATAAAGATCCAGGTTAGATAAAAACTATATTTACTTTTTAAAATAGCACCTCCTTGTTACATGTGCATTTGGCTTTGGAGATGGGAACATGCATCCCACAGATAAACAGTACAGCTCTATTGCAAAGTGAGCTTTGCAAGAGGAATCTGGGCTGGCAAAACCCTCAAAGGCTTTGTCTGTCCTGAGAAGATAATTGAGTTAGAACATATTAACTAACATTTTTTTAAATAGCACAATATGAAACACAGTTTTACCCTTAGTTTGGACCAGGAAGGTCATGTTTAAAAGTGTGCTATCAGATTTTAAATCTGACTGTCATTGTTCACACCCAGGACAAACTAATTTAATGTCAATTTGGTTATAACGTGTTAATTATCACATATTCTGTTGATGTATTTTCCCGTAATAGACAAGGCCAAAGACAACGACGCTTTGCACTCATGCTTTAACCAGACTAGCCTAGCATAAGACATTTGGGCACAGCGTCCTCAGTGACAGGACCACTGCTGTGGGACACCTTAGCAAGGAAGATGAGACACATCTCACCCTGACCGTTTTCATGTCTAGGTGCAACACAGAGCCTTCCTGCAGTAATGGCAGCTTCCCTGGCCCAACCAACAATCAGTGAGCTTGCAGGGGAGGAGGCACAAGGCAAGAAGGAAAGAGAAAAGCCAAAGCTACTGCCAGACATGTGGAGACAGGGAACAAAGGGGGCTGTGAGGATACTGCCACTTAGGGCAAGCTCAGTGCTGTGCTTAGTTGTGGTACAATGCATAGTTACCACGGTGATGAGCACCTTAGAAAAACCCAGGGTAGACAGGAGAGTGAGCAAACTCAGGAGCAGGGAAGCCCCTTGCTGACTATTTTTTCATCCCATTGATATGCACATATTGTGGTGGTTGCCACATAGCAACTACATATCATCCTTATCAGACTAGCCTTTCATGCTAGATTTACAAAGCTGTACTCCAGCTTTGGGTGTGGATGTGGATGGGGGGTGGCTAGTTTCAAGCCTCTATTTATTTTGGACTCTAAATACAAACATGGAAGCTATTACCTTCCTCTTTGTATCATCAGTCAGCGATTGCCAGTGCAGAGTATAGAGTCAGCCCCAAGAGCTTGGGACCTGAACCCTGAGCTACGCTGTCACTAGGTCATGTTATGAAAACACAGAGTATTTGGAGAGCTTGTATCAAAGGGCCAGTCTGTTAGCAACTGCTGGAACCTTGTCTAAAGCTGTACCTTGAAATCTGCTGACACATAGGGACAGGTGTCCCTCTTTAGGTTAATGGTTATAGCCCTATGGAAGAAGGGGTTAGCTTCTGGTTCACGCCAGTGGGGAAGGAAGTATAACAGCTGCTAGACCGGAGGAAAGGAGCCCTAGTGGTTGCCAGTCCAGGTTTATGGAGAGTCATTTTGGAATTACTTTTTTGTCAATGAAACAAGAACCAGGGTGAGAGTTTTCAAATCGACAGTGAATATGAAGAGTAGGTTGGGAGCTGGGTGGGGATGATACCGGCACCCAGGGCTCGAGATCCTCGTGAGCAGAATGGAGTGAATCTCTATGCCATATAAAAATAATGCAAAGCAGGGCTTGGAGCAACGTTTCTGTGTCACCAAAGCACTGCAGTGAGTTGACACAATCTGGGGACACATATCTGCAGTTAAACCATTTGCTAGTCCTCACTGACCCCTGCTCCACCATCCTATTTCAGACCTCACAGCAGAACCTGAACGGGAGACCTAGCTGTCGGCTCAGTTTATTTTGCTATCAGAATGACTGCATTCTGCAGCACGCAGCCTGCCAGAGAATATCCCAGAAAGAGCCTACAATCAATTATCATGATAACTAGCTGTGGAAGTTTGGAGTGATGACTCAATGCAGATGAAGGCTAAATTGTTGAGCTGTCCCTTCAGATTTGTGCCTGCTTAAAGTGAAATGCACAGAACGAGTTAAGCTCTGATTGCTCTGAAGAAATTTGTTGCTTCCTGAGAGAACTTTAATGAAGCAGGGAGCAGCCTGAGGATTTTACAGAGGGCAGAAAGATTTAAACAAACATATTTATGTGCTGTGAATGCCCACATCAAGGTTCAATGGGAGGGAAAAGGGGGCTGTGTGCCTCTCCAAGATTGGGTTAATGGGAAGAGACGGTGCTGAATGCCACTTTAGACTTAGTTAAAGGGGATGGGGTTGCCTTGAGTGCTCTGATGCCTGGCTAGTGGGGTCATTCAGCATAGAAACCTGGACATAACTCAGTTTTCATTGTTGCTTTAAGTTGCCTTGGCTCTGAGCATTGGCAGAGACAGAAACACTGCACAGATATACTGGGTGATCTGAATGTTTTTTCAGCACTTCCAGCTGTTGGCAGGGGCCTTCCTAGAGGAATGTGCCTTCTTCTGCGCTGCCGAAGAATCACGCCAATTAGCAACAGTGAAAGGCCTGTGGCTCCTAATTTGGTGGGGCAGATCTGAGTTTAGTACCTTGGGATTTTTGTGCCATGCTTTCTCCTTCCCACTATAATGCAGAGTCTCTGAGGCAGGTCCTTTGGCTCACCACCACTAGCCTAAGCAGATTTGCTGTTGTCATTTGCACAAGTGCAGCACAGAGGCGTGTCTTTAGTTACTATAGTGCCTGATTCTCCCCAGCCTTACATCTTGTATCATGAGGTACTTCTGTGCAAAATGGGTCTATCCAGTGGTGAGTGAGCTGCGCACTCTCATTTGGTAGCAGTTTTATACCTCTGCACAGGGCTAATGGGAAGCCCAAGGTCTAAGATCACAGGGAGTCAGGGTCCAGAAATCATGGAAGCTGTGTCAGCAAGCAAGTTATGGTGCTGTCCTGTTGCTGGGAGCCTTTGATACATGGAAATGCCCTCTTGTGCTCTGTAAGATAGAGAACAAAGCTTTACAGAACACATTCAGCTAGCCTGGAGGTCCCCACAGAGGTGACAGAACTCTCCTATCATGCACTGGGCGTCGTGGGACAGATTCTTTGGAAACTATCCCTGCTCCAGTTTTACTGGAGTCCTGTCTAGACACTAAGTGAGAACAAAGCAGTGAATGTTTCGTTTCCAGTCAATGCAGGCCTCGTGTTAACTGGGTTACCAAAGCCAACGCAGCATCCTATTTGAGGAGTTGCTCTGAGCAGACACACAGATACTCTCCCAGTGGCTTTTTCCAGGACATTTCAATGCCGTCTAATGGCAATCATAAAAGCCTGCTCCCTGCTGAATCGCACGACTTCTGAGATGCTCAGGCAGAATCTAGCCCAGAGCTGATCTGTGGGGAGCTGAGACCATGCTGCCCCTTTGCTGTGCTTTCCAATGCACTTCACAGATACACTCTGTGCTTCGAGGAGGTTGCAGGCCTTTGTGGTCTAATATGGACTGTTTACTCAACCACCCCAAATGTGAGTCGTGAGGCAGTAATTTATGATCCAGTCATTGGCCTTTTGCTCATCCAGTGCATTGCTGCTAACAAGGAGACTTAGTGCTCAGATGCTTCTTTAATTTAGTGGCCTAGCAACATGTATGCAAAAAAGAGAGAGGCATGGTATAAACATAGTGTAAGCACGTGCACTTTTGGTGCAAGAGCAATTATGACTGTGCCACCTGCACTGCAATCACTCTCCCACTGGGTGTGTTTCCAGACCAAAGAATCTGAGGAGCAACAGTGGGTTTGGGCCGCTATCCAAAATACTGAAAAGGTTCATATTTAGGCATTAATCAGCTGGTAACTAATCTGGTCCATGCACAGACAGATTTGATAATGCCTGCTCCCTTATGAGAATTACTAAGGGTTCAGACCATATCACCATCAGAAACACCATTCCATTTCCTTAACTATCAACTTTAGGTGTGCAGAGAACAGTGTCTTCAACTCCACTAAATAGTGGGAGCTAAAGGGAGTCCTGGCACATTTTGTACACTTAATGAGTGGAGTTTGGTTTTGCTACGGCACAATCAGTCCCATGGCCAAATCCCACCTCAGTTAATTACATGCAGCAGGATTAAGAACTCATTTTGGATTTGGATATAGGATTCACTCTGTGCTTTGCACCATGGTGTAGTGTTACTGATCGTTGCTAAACAGTTATGTCCCACCCCAGAGCCAGATGCATTTCAGTGGTGAGTGATGTGGTCCTTGTGTAGACTGTATAGTTATGAATGAAAGGCACCACCTGAGTCATTGTAATTTAATGGTTTGGAAAGTGCTCTGAAGATGAAGATCACGTCATATGATTTTAGTGAGATTATTATACCAGTCTTCTACCCTTCATTCTTGCTAACGACTAATTCTTTGACACTGAAGAAGTTAATAGGGCCACGCTTACAACATCTCTTTGCAAGTTTACAATACTAGCTGTAGTTTCTGTTGTGATTAGCAGCAGTCAGGCAACCAGAGTCAGTTTTAGTCCCTTCTTCCCAGGGCCACTTTTATGAGAATTTAGAGAGCTCAAATAGAACAAAACCAGCAGAAGCAAAACAAAGACAGCAACCACAACCTCCCCTCCCCACATGCATACCTGTGAGCAGGGCTCCAGCTGTGCTATCCAGCCTCCCATGCAGTCCTTCCCCTGGTCTCTCTAGGGCAGGGCAATAGGCTGCTGCATTAACCCTTTAGGGCCTGGGTAGGCAGTGCCCTTGTACCTCGTCACAGCCACTTGTTCACAGACAGACTGTGATTTTTCTGAATGTGTTAATTCTTTTTTTTAAATCACCAAATGTTTAACATGAGCATATTTCAGCCACAGGAGTGCTTGTGAGCAGTTTGTTGCTACTTATTATTAATGTATGTGCACTACTTCTGAGTTCTGCCTTTCACTATGGGGGAGTTAAAGCCAACATTGTACTTGGTAGTTGTGGGATTTGAAGCCCTCCTCCCTCCCACTACCCTGAATTCATTCCTTTTTCCCCAAATCCCTTTTGATGAGTTGCCTAAATAAAGGCGGACAATGCTCCTGGGAGCTTGATCCCCTTGACAGGTGCAGCTGCAAATGCTAAGCATTCCTGCTGCAGCAGGTACCTCCTTATTTCCTAAGCACAGTCAGTGATCGTTTCTCTTTTAAATAGTTGTAAGTAAATGTTAATGCTGGCAGAAAGGGCCAGATTGCAGCCTGGGAGTCCTTTGCTTTTCCACAGAGTAGACATAGCACAGGCCACAGGAATGCTGTTCCTTACTGATATATGTGTTAAGTTTGACCTGGAGGAACTGCTATGGGTGAGAGAGTTATTTAACCTTCATGGCCCAATCAGTCCTGGGGCTGTAGATTACCATCTAATGTCAGTGGTAATGGGAGTTTAAGTGAGGGGATGACTGCATACTTGGAACTGGGCTGAGACCCACAAACTCATTTCACAGAAGGCACCAAACAGCAATCAGATGGTAATGAAATGACATTTGGTCACCACCGTGCCCTGGGCTGATTACCTGATTTTACATCCACTCTTTAGTTCCCTTGAACTATCCATTCAGTTTCTCTGTTGCTATTCAGACGTTCTATCAGCGTCTTCACTGTTTGATTTTTGTTCACTACTAGACGGCTGTCAGACAGTGAGCAGATTCAACACTGGGATAAGAAGGCACAACTCCACGGAAGTAATGGAGCTGGGTCCTGTGAAACTAGCTCTGAATTTGGCCCAATAATTCTGCTTATAATTCAGCAGAAACTTGATGTATATTATTTGTGATCTTTAATCTCGATTATTTGGAAGCTATAAACCATGTGTCCCTAGTTCACTGTGGATATCAGAATTTTTCTTTATGCACTGAGTTCATACCAAAAGACAGCAACGTTGCAGCATACTAATCAACTATTGAACCTACCAGGAATGTATTGGGTAGTGAGCAAATACAATTGTGGAAGAATAGGCTGGTAATAGGACAAACAATGGAGGTACATTGAGTTAGAAGGATGGTTACTATAGAAACACTGAAGGATTCCACTTTCCCAAGAAGCTCCTAACTAGTGCAAACCAAAGGGTGGCAGTGGGATGAATTGGGATGTCAGTAATTCACTATTCCAGTCAGTAATGGACATGCCAAATTGCCCCACATACTGCAACAAATCAGTGATATTTCCCAGAGGCCCAGGAGTTGAAGCGTGAAGATTTTATCTGGGAAGTGAGGCTTCTGACTAGCTGATGTGTGTACCTTTGATGGGACAGCCCCATGGACTCTGGCACAATGCAGTATAAATGGGCAAGCCCCATGGGGCTACCTGCATGTAACTGAAGTAAGGCTGGGCCCAGAATGAATAGTAAAGAGCCAGTTATTGGCAAAAAAGCTCGAAAACTGAATGGAGACCAGTCTTTTATGTGTACTGGTTTGTATTGGAAAGCTAAGGCCCAGGGGAGTCAGCCAGGCAGTCATTGTTTGTGGGGAGCCTGCTCCTCCTCCCTGTACACAACGGAGAGTTTACTGACCTCCTGACAGGAACATACTAATCAGCTTTATGGGAGTCATTGAGTCGCCTTGAGGGAACTGCAAGAGAAGGGATGACACGAGAGATGTGCAGATGCAGAAGAAAGTTTAAGGCCTTAGAATTTTTGTAACTCATTTTCTCATATACTCAAAACCTGAATAAATCTGTTTTTTTCCTTGGAGAATTCTGTGTTTGCTGATAGATCCTGGCATTTTCCAGCTTGCCAGACAAATGAAGATGGAGAATATCTATAACATTTATCATACAGAGATATGTTCTTCATGCGGTTAATGGTGGGCACTGAACCTAATGTAATAAAGAGAAGAGGGTTGGCCTCTATTCCACACAAATCTCTTAGCCAAAGCCTATCTGAGGAAACTCGTTTCAGCCAAGTAGAGCTCTCTGCACTGTGTGCTGCTCTCTGATCATCAGCTACTGAGCAGAGGTAGCATCAGGGGAAAGTCAGGGAAGAGTGTAGCTCTGGGTCTGTGCTCGTGACTGATGTTGCTTTGAAGCCACAGTTCCTTATGGAAAGACAAAGAGGAGACAAGAAGGGGAAACCTGAAGGCAGGATGCAGGGAGGAGCCATGGGGTGCAGTCCCCCTGCTCAGAACAGAGAGTCAGTGAGCAGCAGATGGCCACAGCTGATAGCTGCTGGCAAAGGGCACAGGCTTAGTACATTTTAATCCACCCTTGGAGGAAAGGTTCCCTTGGCTGCTCTGTAGCATAGTGCTACGAAGCCCTCTGCCTGCCTACACAGGTCCCAAAAAGGAAATAAACATATTCTAAGGTAAAGAGATTGAACTTTACAATTACAGAGCTCAGGCAGGCGTGGCTGGAGGGGTGATTTCAGAGACTCTGCCATCTCTGCCCGTGTCCTGCCAAATGAGAGCAGTTGAGTTCCATACAATTTACTGTATGTGGGTTTTTTTACATGAGACCTGAAAAATTGAGACCTTGTCTCTTTTGTGCAGACACTGAAGTTCCTAGGGGCACTTTTCATACATGTCAGGTATTACTCTGATTTTCATGACCAAAATTTCTCCTCTTCCGAAGATTGTTGTGGTGGTTGCTGCCCTCTACCCCAGAGGTGGCTGCATTTTAATGGTGCTGTATGGTTAGGGTTTGGCTAGTGCTTTGGGATTCCTTAGGATTAAGTATGCTAGAGAGACAGAAATCGCTATAGAAAATCATTTTGCAATTTCTATATATCAAATGCTGCAGCTAATGTGGTAGATAAGGTGTGAGTTTAAAAGTTGCCTGGTTAGTATCTCTCTCCTTTCTCCAGACCTGTAATAAAACTGCCTTTCAATGCTTGGAAATCTTTTCCTCCTATCTATTATTATTACACCGGCACCCATCACCATAACTTCAGAGCATCTTCCAAGAGTAAGAAAGACAACAATATCTTCCCTTCCATCCCCATAGCCAAGAGGTAAGCTCAAATAGAAAAGAGTAGGAATGGTGATGTGAGTTAGGATATGACTGCAGGAATGTTAGGGGTGGAGGGGGAGGTGAGTATCAATATTCTGGGCGGTAGATTGTCCCAATAAAAACCAGTAAATGTCTGGAGGTGGTCGCTTGGCATCATCAGTGAGCAGGGACGTTAGTCGGGGGGTGGCTGTGCACCTGAACATCAGCAGCACGGAGAATGCCTGGAGGAAGGCAGATGGTTTCATCCTGCTTTTGCTGTCAGAACCTCATTCCCACGAAATACCATCTGGCTGATCAACTTTAAAAATCCTTTTTACTACAACACACGCAGCAGAGCTACAATATGTCATACACGTGGCAAATACCATAGCGTTTTTCTGATGCTGAAGGGGGAAAAGAATCAGTGGAGTGTTGAACTGCCAGAACCCAAGAAAACAGATCCTATTGGTCTGCAACAGAACAGACACTGCAGGGGCAGAACACGTCCTCCCTCATTCCTGGCTGTTTGGGAAGTTACTGGAATGGGGCAAGCCTTTAACTTGGGATTTGAGTTGAACCTTGTCATTACCAGAAGAGAGGGACTGGCAGCTGAAAGAGATTCAGAGATCGCACATGTGGTGGGAGATAACAGAGTTGTTTAAATCCATCTCTGCTGGAAGAAATCCCTGGTTTTCTCAGCCGTTGCTCCCAAATTACAGCTGCTCTACAGAGGATGGCATTCGAGCCTTTTCAGGCTTGACTGGAGCTGTGCAGAGGGGTGGGGAGGACTTTGCAATACAATCCTACAAAAATATCCAGCAGGTGATATAGCCAAAGATGTGATAATTGTGCCCACTGGGTGTGGTTCCGCAGTCTTGCATGAGCTGCTGTGTGGACGGCTGATAGCTTTTTGGTGCAGTGGGGTTTAGTGCCATAGGAGGTCACTTTGAACTTTTCCACAGGTGTCACTGAACCCAGAGCCCTGCCACCCCAGCTGGGACACTGCTGTCTTTACTCCTTTTCTGATTTGCCTCCTCTGTTGTGTTTGCCAGGATCTTCATCCCAAAGAAGCACCGGCAGCGCTTTGACGAGGTGGTGTCCCAGAGCCTGATCAGCAAACTCTGCCGCTCAAAGAGCGAGCAGCACGCCAACCGACTGAGGCGCAGCCGTAGCGAAGACCACCAAGAGCGGCTGCTAGTGTCAACCAGGGCAAGCTCAGTGCCTCGGAGCCACGAGGAAGCCAGCAAGGGTTTGCGGAAGACAACTTCTCTGATCACCAGCAGTGTTGGGTCAGGGGCTGCCCGCAGGTAACACCCTTCCTTTAACTTTCAAATGCAAAGCTGGTTGGGCTGCGGTATAACAAAGCTTGGTTATTGCGAAGGAGCAGGTGCAGTGTAATGGGGAGGAAAGGGGCAGTGATGGGAAAAAGAGAGGAGGGAAAGGACTGGTCTTTGGTGGCTCATAGGAAGTGAATTCAGTATAGAAATGAGACTGAATTGTGGCCTTTTGGAACCATCTCCCCTATGAACTCTGGAAAAGTTTGGGCTCCATGTCACAGCTCAAGCCTATCGCCTGGTGGATTCTTTCATCTCCGTTTTGTTTTCTAAAGCTTCTTTCAGTGAATTCCTTCTGGTAAAGAGGATGTGCTCCGCTAGGAATGTACTCCGCTAATTCCTTCTCGCTCTGCCCAGGTGTGATGCCAGTACTAAGGCGATGCAGTTCCCCGTCATAGACCGTATGCGCCGTATTCAGTTTCTCAGAGCACATGCTGGACTGTATGATTGCTGGGAACGCCTCAGCACTATCTATGGGCAAAAACTGGGGGAAAGGATGAGAGATCTGGAACACCCATTTCTGTGGCAGCATGTGGCTACATCTTGGCATGCTTGGAGACCTCAAGGTTCCTGTTTGAGCCATTCCCCAATAAGTAGCAGGACGTGTTCCCTTCCCTTCCCCTCTGATCTCATTTCATACTTTACAAGATAATGTGTTTGTTGTTGGAATCGCAGCTGGCAAGCCTTCCTATGGGACTGACTGTGAAGCCACCATGAGATGCTTACATTGCTTACACACCTACCAGTGTCTTACTGATGAGCAAAACCACAGAACAAATCCCTCTGCAGGCAAGATTCCCTGCAAGTTGGGACCAGACAATTCCCTCCCCAGTTGTAGAGAAGCCTCCCACACTTCTCTTGCCGTCTTGAGGTCTCCCCTCTTGAGTAACTTTGACTCCCCTCCTTACCAGTCTCAGAGTGATTGACCCTTCCCCTGGTTGAGCAGGGCTGGATGTGGCTCCCCCCAGAGTTTGTGAATGCTTTGCCTAAAGAAGTGACCAGAAGTGTCTCCAGATTGACACAAGGTACTGTCGCTCTGAGTCCCAGCACGTAGCCACCATGGTTCTCCTGGTTCCTGCTAGGCCAGAGAAAGGAACTGAGTTCAAATCTCAGGCTTATGCTAACTGTAAGGAGATGTGCCATAACAACACCAGAGTGCTGGGTCAGTTCAAATCATTCAGCGTTTTCAATCCCAAACTGTCTTGCCTTAACCAGAAGGCATGAAAAGCCCCATCCTGCCCTGTCCAGTGGAGCCCTGAGATCAGGGTTTTTTTATTACAAAGCAATGTTGCTTGCAGGTTGGAGTGAGGGTGATACCTTGGTACCTCCCAAGAAAGGTTACACCACAGATCCCCCCGGCTGTTGCACCCTTCTTGTATTTCACAGAAGCAGCAAACTACATTTTGGTGTTTGGTGCCCAGAAGCCCGAGATGGAACTAATCAAAACTCCACTCAGTCACTCTCCCTGCCAGTGCAGTGTCAGTCCCTATAACAAGCTTTCTAGAGCTCTGTCCAGTCTCGTTTTAGGTGATCCAAATGAGAGAGCTTCCACCACTTCCCCGAGACAACTCCACAAACCTCCCAAGGGGACTTTTTAATGCTCACTCCAAATTTTCCTTGCTCAATTAATCTTAGTATCACCTCAAGAAATTCTTCCTCCTCCTTGGTGTTTGCATCCTTAGTTGCTCGTGTCTGCATGTCTTCATGTTAAGAATACAGTATTTCTGAGGAGCTAAATTGCACCTTTATACCTTTGTTAATTAATTGCTTAGAAAGGAAATTTCCCGAGGAGAGCAGGAGTGGATGTTCTGACTCCTTCCAAGACTTGAGCCGCTCTTGCTGCTGCTGGCATCTCTTCCTCTCTCCTCAGTCCCCCATCTGCTCTGTGCCAAAAGCTCTCATGTTAATGCATGTTAAGCTTTAACTTCCAGAAAGTTTCAATTGGTATTAAAGACAACTTTTATGGCTCCAGAACAAATGGTTCAATCATGTGGGTTCCAGGAATCAGCACTTTCCAGTTCTGTAGATGCCCAGAGAATATTTTCTTCGCTACAGTTTATTCGACTAGTTCATTCAAAGTTAAACCAAATGGGCATTGAAAAAGCAGTTTTCCTCTTCCATTCTATGACTAAAAACTAGGTGAGAGGATGAGATCTACTAATTCTAAAACGTTAAAGGACACGAAGACCAGAAACAGTTAGTTCAGTTTGCTAACTTCAGATCATAACTTTCTTTGTTTAATAAATAAATTCGTTTTAAATGCAAAACGTGTTGTACAACTTTTGGTATTTTTATGTAACTAGAATATTTAAAGTAGTTCTTTTATTTAATAAAAGAATTGAATGCTGTGTATGTGCATTTTAAATTGAACTTGAATTTCCATCAAATATAACTTGACACAAACTGCAAGTAAAAAATTAATCATAATTTGGTAAAAAAAGAAAAAAAGAAAAGAAATGCATCATTCTCCATTTTCTAACATAATAAAAAAATGTAAAAATTTAGAATCTGAATAAATGAGTGTTAAGCTATGTAATTGCTTAAATAGATGTGTAAATACATAGTGTAGCCTCCTGATTAGCAAAAAGAAGCACCAAATTTAGTGTAAAGGTTTCATTGAGTAGTAAATCAACATGTTTTAATGGTTACCAACCAATGAATATTAGCCTCCCTTTAGGAAAATAACTGAAAGATACAAATGCAAAACATGATTTAAATTGATGATTTAAATCAAGATTTTCTGATTGCTGATTCAAATCATGAGTAAGATCAGAGATTTAAATCACTGATTTCAATAATTCCCTCTCCATATTTCATCAACCGATTTGCCTTTGACTTTAATGGGAGCAAGGTTGGGAATGATGGCAACATCTTCTCATGTGGCCACTGCTTTGGTGAGTCTTGATTTCTTCCACGTCCCAGTTGAGGCAGTTGACTCCAGGAGCAGTTGAAGAGCTGGGGCAGGGCTGTTTCTGACCTGTTGTAAAGCCTGCAGTGGCAGGGGACCTCGGTGTGAGACACCCCTGTGTGAGGAGCGAGTGGGCACGTTGTGCAGATCACTAACACCTGCGAGTGTTCCAGAACTTTCTGGAGACACCTGTAGCTAGCTAATTAGCTGAGGTATTCATCGAGCACCAAGCACCAGTGTCCTTGCACTGGCTCTCTCACTGATGAACTAAGGATGGAGCAGTGGGGACATCTGACGTACGGCTGAGGCAGTGCTTAATTTGTAACGAAAGAGGTGCTGGGGCTCCAGCGAATTTTGTACTTTCATAACTGACATGGGAAGGCCAGAGGTGCCAGGGCTGTGAACTGCCAAGACTAGAAGTGCCAGAGCTTAGTCCTGGCACAAACTCAGCACTGTCTGAATGTGTTCCTCTCTTGTCTCCTTGCCTGCTCCATTGCCAGCTCTCTCCGCTGCTGTCACCGCTCGCTCTCCCTCTCAGACAGGCTATAATTACAGTTTCCCCCTAGTCACTGTCACTGCCTCCTCCTCCTCCTGAGACATTTCCTTTCCTCTCCAGCTTGCTTCTCTAGTGCAGCGTGAGCTGGAGAGGGTGGTGAATGATTACACGGGAGGTGGGGAGTGGGCAATCAGATAGTCTGCAGAAGGCCCAGGAGATACGTGAATTGGGATTGCCTGGGGGCGGGGGAGACAGAGCAGCAGCTGAGTCCAGTGGTTCTTTCAAGGGCTTTGCATTGTAAGGAATCCTGGTATTTCCCAGGGCCATGATGGCAGATAGCAAGCTTGCAGGATCTCAGAGTGATGTGACATGCCTATTACATGCCTCCCCCCAAGCAGGTTTAGCGCATCTACAAACTCTGGGTCAGGTGCTTAGCCAGGGACTTGTGGAGCTTTCTTTAAAATTCGGCAGCAAACATGCAAGTCTTATTTTTCTGTATTTAATTGTAATGATTTAAATAGATTATAATAAATGTAGGCCTTAACGTTGTTTGACAGTTTTATAATTCATTTTAAATAGGTTTACATTTTTTTTTAAAAAAAACCCTGCATTTAATTTAAACCAAAAACTATGATTTAAATTTTAAAAATCCAGCTTAAATTGTAAAAAATCTGAAATTTTATTTAAAAAAAAAATCATCAGTTTATATCCACCCTAAATAGGGGCACCCAACTCAGTTTCAGAGAAATCCAGTGTGAAAAAGGTCCTTCGGGGGTATCTTGTAAGAATCCGTGTGGGTGTTGAATGAGCTGGATGGTCCTAGTTCAATAACTCTCTCACCCCACCCAAGATATCCCCACTTTCCAGGTGGAAAGTGCCATGATGGAGGAAGGGAATATGCAACAGGAACCAGATACTTGTTGGATTTTGCTTTAATTCCTTTTGGGTTTTGATTTTCCTCGTGCAGAACTGTTCGAGTTTACAAAGGCAGCAAAAGCTTTGGCTTCACATTACGTGGACATGCCCCAGTGTGGATTGAGTCCGTCCTGCCTGGTAAGAAAACCAGATGTTACTGGGTGATGTTGAGCTTTACACCCAAAATCTAGTCTGAATGGTTGCCAGAAACATTATTTGTTTGTATTGCTTCAGCGTAAACTTTCGTCCCTTCAATGCTGTCAAACTGCTTTGCCCCAGAGTATCTTTATGAATAGGGCCTTTTCTAGTGAAGTCATTCTTTCAACAGACCAACTTTCCTCTGAGCAGAGGTCCCCTGGTCCACTGTAACTGTAACCATAACCACAATCTGCATGTCACTTTGTTGGCATCCCTAATGCATCCCACACTAAAAGACCAGTATAGCTAAACGACATATTTCATTTCCTCTTATATTTAGGGAGCCCAGCTGAGAAGGCGGCTCTCAAAGCTGGAGACCGAATCTTATTTCTCAATGGGCTGGATATGAGGTAAGATGCTGGCTGTTAAAATTATTTCTGCAAAATGGCTGAAATAATGATGGTTAATAGGCAGCAAATTTAAAACAAACATAAAGAGGTACTTCTTCACTCAGTGCACAGACAACCAGTGGAACTCAGGCTGGGAAATTGTGTGGGATGTTGTGAAGGCCCAAAGTATTACTGGGTTCAAAAAAGATAAATCCATCGATGATAGGTCCATCAGTGGCTATTAGCCAAGATAGTCATGGATGCAACCCCATACTCAGGTTGTCCCTAATCTCTGACTGCCAGAAGTTGGGACTGGATGGCAAGGGAAGGCTTACTCGATAATCGCCCTGTTCTGTTAATACCTTCTGAAGCCTCTGGAACTGGCAATTGTCAGAAGACAAAATATGGGCTAGATAGACCATGGGTTTGACCCAGCATGGCTATTCGCAAAGTGTGTGTGAGACATTGTGTGTATATATATATATGCAGGCACAGATGTCTGTGCAGTGATCCTGGCCTCATGCAAATGTCTGCTTTTATCTTAATATTCTCATTTCTGTAAAACTGACATTCCAGACCCTCTCCTTGCCTTCCTTTCACTTTGTTTACTTACAGTTCATTGTGCCCATAGCCATGCATAACTCATGAAATGCTATAAATAATACAACTCTTAAATGTAACAATCCTGGAACCCCTGACTCGAATCAATGTCAGTTCGGTTCCAGATGTTAAATAGTATGGAAGGGACAATGTACAAACCAATCCATGAATTACCCCGGAACAGGATCCTGAGCATAAAACTACACAGACAGTACTATTTCCATCTAGAACTACTTTTCTCCATCTAATATTTGTGCAACCAAGGAGAAAAAAACAACACTCCAACCACACCAAATCTGGGCTCACTCTGCTTTCCATTAACACCATGACAGTAGCATTTATTCTAGGGTTAAATCTTCCTATATAATAAGCAGCAGCGAAGTGCTAGAACAGTCTGCCTGGTAAAAGAGAGATTAATATTTAAAGGTTAAACATCTAATGCTTCTTTGACTGGTTCCTGAGTTCTCAGTTTTCAGCTGATCCATCAAGCTTTTGGCTGACGCAGCATCCCCAGAAAATAGATCAGACCTATTTGTAGATAACCCTCCAATCCTGCATTTTAGCAAACAATGTCTTGGATCTGCTTGTACTTTATCCAAAATGGCTGTACCATCAGCAGGAAAAATGTGTTTTGCCCTCATTTTGGATCTTTTCTTTATGTAGAAAGAGAAGCAGGAGACGAGGCTCTGTGAAAGTGCATCATATTGGATGGAAAGATCCGTTAAGGAGTCTGTCAGCATGGGCTGCAGAAGTGGCCATGACAGACTCCTTGACTCCCTCCATATACATGCTCTGTAGTTATTCCACACAGCAGGCATGGCTGAGAACATCCCACAAAAGTCCTACAATGAGATCCACTGCTTCTGTCAAGCTAGATTCTGTTCTGTGTGGGATAGATGTAACCATGAGCAGAATTTGCTCCTACATCTCTCAGACAGAGATGCAGCCTAGGGAGACTAGAGCTAAAGTACCATACTCCACCTTGATCTGAGCAGCATGCTGACTTATAGTCTCTGTCATTAAAATGAAGGCAGCTGTGAACTTCTCTGTTTTATATCAGCGGGGTGCAGCTGTCAAACTCCTGCCATTGTGCTCTTGTTTGGGGGTCCCTCCCAGACTGGTTCTGTTCCTGAGAGACGAGTCCTACTTTTCTTGTCCATCCTTTTCATGCTTAGGAGACTTCAAAGATGCCTATGTCACAAATGGTGGGTGCAGTGCAGACTCTGAAAGTGTTATTCATGTGGGCTCTCTTTTTCTGGCCCTGCAGGAATTGCTCCCATGATAAGGTGGTGTCCATGCTGCAGGGCAGTGGGGCAATGCCTACCCTGGTTGTGGAAGAAGGGACTGTCCATTTTCCAGTTGGTAAGATGGCTAAAGAGGAAATGCACAACAGGTAGACAAAGCAGAAAAGCTGGACTTCACTCTTGAATTTGCCATGTCAGTGCATGGTGGGGCTTGTGGGGTGAGGTGACTGTTCTTCAGATCCACTAAACCTAGTGGAGGAATCTGCCAGGTTTTGACTCTGCTTCCCATCAAATTTCACATAGTGGTTTGAGCCTGACACTGCTCCTGAGTTAGCCAGAGAGTTACTGGACAAAGATGAAAGGTAGTTCCTCCCCCACGGGCTGAGGGCTTCCTCTGCCATCAGAGTTGTGCAATAATTCCCAGCTCTTTAAATCACTTCCCCTCTTCATTCTGGAGCACAGCTTCCCCCAGAGGTACAATGGCTGAAACTGGATTCAGCTGCAGCCTTCCTAAGATGATAAGATTCTGTGTTGCCTCCTGTTCTTTATCCATTTAATAATCTTTTCCCTTTGTGCCCACGTGCTGCAGATCCTGAGTCTGTGGACTCCCCGAATCCCTCTTCAGCCCTCACCTCCCTGCAGTGGGTGGCAGAGATACTTCCCTCTAGCATCAAGATCCAAGGAAGGACCTTCAATCAACAGCTGGAACATCTGCTGACACCGCCTGAGCGCTACACCATCTGCAAAGCGCTGGAAGGCTTCTTCCAGCATCGGTAACTTATTAACTGCGCCGTTCATTTAGTTGCTTGCGGTGGCGGGGGTGGTGTCCCTGATTACAATCTGCTTCTTGAGTCGAAGCACTGAGCCCTGATATTGGAGCAGACGTTGGCTTTATTGACCATGTCAGCATTGCCTGAAAACCTGCACAGTACTGACTATGGTAATTACGGACTTGATCCTGTAAAATGCTGAGTGCCCTCAATGCCCATTGACTTCAATGGAGAGTTGAAGTCACTCAGCACCTTGCTGAGTGCTTAACACCCTGCAGGATCAAACCCTAAATTTTTTGTTCTTTCTCATCATGCCTGGTCCCAGAGTAAACCTGGGATGGATTCTTTGAGTTGTTATAAGGCCTGGTCAGGGATCTGGAAGGGATCGTCCCAGAACACTGTAAAGAACTTAGCTGCGATTTCCTTGCTTTCTTGGTTCTATTCCTCAAGTCTCTGTGGGCCGCTGCATCACAGGGACTGTCACTCTGGAGGAGATGTGGCCATTGCTTCCCTGCTGAGATATGCAGGGCTGCTGTTGAAGCAGCCGCTAGAAAAGGAGCTGGAAGGCAACATGAGGCAGAATTTCTCTTCTCCCACATGGGATGAGCATGGGGTACTGATCTGTATTCTGTACTTACCCTGTACATATCCATCAGAGAAAGCAACGAGATAACGGGGTGGAAGCCCCGTCTGGCCAGATGCCCAGCCCATGGAGGGTCAGAGAATCATCCAAACCTTTTACCTTGGGAGCTTCACCCATAACTGCCCCTTAATCCAACATAAAAAATGAGCTTGTTCTTTTTATGTATCTAGGGGTTCTCTGGCTGTCTGGTGTAAGCACACCCTGTTCTTACAGTCACCCCTTTTTATTTAATGTCCATTGTTTTATTCCTCTCTTATGGCTCCTTTCAGCATTTTGACTAATGCGTTCCCTTGGCCTCAGCACAGGAATGCCTCCAGCTGGCAAACTTTTCTTCCTGTAATTGAATACATCCCATTTGCCCTGCTGCAGGCTATGAAACTGATCCTATGGAGGCCTTGAGAGCTTCAATAATGTACTTGTTTTTACACTTGATCCTTAACCTTTTTCATACAATGCTGATAAAACCATCATCAGGCCTAATATTTGGATATTAGGAGTGATAATGTCCCCAGATGGGTGGCTCAGGACCATCTTTCTTAGAGCCCGAGCATTCACTGGGAAAAGAAGCCTGGCTTCCCTCTCCCTTCCACTAGATATTATTTACTATGGCAGGTTTACAAGTGTAAATACCGGGGCCAAATCCTGAACTCCTACCCAGAGTTAGTCAGGCAAACTCCTGCTCATGTCACTGGGAGCTTTGCCTGAGGAAGGACTGAGTACAAATGAAGTAGGGAGCTGACTGGCCCAGTGATTTCACTGGGAGTTCTGAGTGAAGCTTTCAGAATTTAGCCCCACAGAAGAAGAGGGACTGTGTATGATGGTATAAGCTACTAAATAAAAACGCACAGATAACAGATAACTGTTCACAGCACTTCCCCTTAGTTTCTTCTTAACTTTCAGGGCACAATGGTGCACTCACTAAAAGCAATGAAAGTGTTGCCACCTATGTCAGGGCAGGCAGGATGAGGTCCCTACTTGGCAGTGTTTCAGAGCTCAGAATTCCATGCCTGATTAGATGCCGTTTAGCCCTGGGCACTGGCTGAATGAGCCCTGCTAATCCTGCCCTGATTAAGCTTTGAACTCTGGATTCCCTGGTCATGCTGGGAATGAATTTTGAACCTTGCGAAGTTCAGAACTTTGGGTAACTTTTTGCTTCTTCCTAGTCTTTTAGGTTTCCCACTAACGTAAACAGCTTCCATGTTTCAGGGGAACATAGCACTGGGATGAAATAGTATCTTAACCCTTTCTCCCAGGAATGCTTTGCAACCACATGCAAAATACAGTCTGGACTTTTAAGAAATCAGTGAAGTTACTCATGATTTTAACCAGCATGACAGAGAGCAGAATCTGGCCCTACATAGGGAGTTCCCTTTCACGGATGCAGGCTTGCCCTTTTCAGGCTAAAAAGTCAGTCAGTTTATGCGTCCTTTCCCCAGCTCACTGATCCTTTCCCACATGGTGTAGTGATTTCTACACCATCTTTACATGGCACCATTGGGGAGATCCAGTCCAGCCTTCCCTGCAGGCTGTAGCTCAAGGATCTTAACTTCTCCACTCAGAATACCCTGTTTCACTTTGCCCTGAGCTACTTCCTATTTACTGCCTATCCAAATCTTACCTCTCCCTGGGAATTCTCCTTCCACCCACTTTTACACCTCCTCCCAAGTCTTTTCCAGTAATCTCTCCAGGCCTGTTTTCCTAATTCTGATAGGCAGAGCCTCAACCCTAAATCTTATCTTATCCTTACTAGGCTGACCCAGAAAAGCAGTGCTTTTTATAGCATGGCCGTCACATGATCTCTGAGTCACATGCTCTGGGACTGTGCCTCTCAGCAATAACAACTGCTGAACTACATTTCCCAGAATTCTGTTGCTTTAAAGTGTCAAGTGCCAGTGCCAGATGGGCTGGCAATTCCTGTTTATAAAGGGCCCAGTGCAGTTACACAGACAAATAAGAGACAAGGCTCTACCTACACGAGCTAACATCTCAGTTAGACGTTGGGCAGAAAGGGATGAAACACAAAGGAGTTTTCACGGGAAGGAATCCTGTCGCAAAAGTATGCGATCATTGTCTTGCCTTCTCTTTTCAACTGTGCAGGAACATCGATACGCTCATAGTGGATGTGTACCCCGTGCTGGACACACCAGCCAAGCAGGTCATTTGGCAGTTTATCTATCAGCTATTGACATACGAAGAGCAGGAGCACTGCCAGCAAAAGATTGTCCGATTCCTTGGTTACAAGTCAGTGGCAGGTGAGAGGAAAGCTCCTGTACTCTGACGTGTGCATACTGTGTCTCAACTTCCCTGGGGATCAGGGCTTGTTGCATGTTGTTATGTTGTGCAGCGCTGCCTAAAATTAGCGGAGGTTGGGTTTGGATATCTTGTGTTGTGTCAGGCTAGAAATAAGTGGTGAATTCTCATTAGAAAGATTGGCTTGCCAGCCTTTCTTGAATGGGACAGAGCTCTGGGTCCTGATTTTCCCCTGCCTTGCACCTTGTATAAAGTCAAATCACTCACACCTGTTCATATTAGGTGTCAAATGCTACCTGATCAGAATGGAAGTGTTGTACAGCCACTTTGCACAGGTGTAAATGACTGTCCAGGGTATAGGGCAGTGCAGAATCAGGGCCCTCTGTTTCTAGCCTTGATCATTCACTTTTCAGCTTCTTTAAACCTGTTCCTGGTCCAGGATTGAAGATTGCTCTTCTTGCACCTTGGACTAGGGTAATTTTGGGAGGAAACTCCATATTTGGGGGAAAGAAATATTTTTGTGGCAAGTTGTCTTAAAAAATTGTGGCTCTCTGAAAGCTGCTCAGAAGCTTAGCATGATAGAAGTCTGAGGAGTAGATGGATGGCTCAGTGGGCAGAGTGCAGGTGAGACAGTCAAAGGAAAGTAATGGATGCAGTTTCTCCCCTGACATCATCAACATGTGACTTAAATAAATGTGTACAATTAAGGTTCATTTAAAATTAAGGACCATCAAAAGATCCCACAAAGAAAATGAGAAACATGCTTGATTCCAGCCATTGAGGCCCCTGCCTAGGAGGTTTTGTTCTGTCACAGAGATTTAGGGTGGCATTAGCAAATCACATTGCATCCTGCAGTGCCGGAGTACCTACCTACCTCTTCTTCCTTGTCCCTATCTATTGTTGCTGTGGCAACATACAAACCAACTGTGGTTTGCTGCGGATTATGGGCTTCAGATTCAGACAGCAAAAAGGCAGAGGGTAAATTTAGAATGAAAGGTTTTAATCTTTGTCTCGAGATTGGTTAATTACTTTTAAATTTCTGTGTTTTAAATCATTTACAACTTGCTGATAAGTTTATTTTAAACCCATCACAGCTAAAACTGCAGGAGTTTCCAATTTAGAGAAGAAGAGGATTTTTTGAGGCACACATTTTTAAACACAATCTTTTGTGATTTTGACAAAAAGTCATTTGTGTAGGGACAAGCAACTCATGCAGTCTAGACACAAATGTTCTGACTTGTGCATGCAAAAATGCTCATGTGTTTGCTCACCTAATTTGCATGTACAATTAACATGAATGCATTTGTGCATTCAGAATAAGTGAGCAAACATGCACATTTCTACATGAGCATTCCAAGCAGTTGGGCCCTAATATTCCAAATAAAGACTTTAAATTATATTATTATTAACACAAGAATCATGTCAGAAGACAGATTTGAACTCTTGATTTCAGTTGCCTGATTTAATTCAGTTTAACACTGATAGAGAATGATTCTTCCTTTCCTGTTCTATGGGTACAGTTTTCAAACATAGGTGTTTAACTTGCACAAGTAAAATATGCACATGGATGTGATACAGACGTGTAACTGCCACACTGTACGTCTGTACTCTTGTGCATGCACAGATGTGTATTTTACAGGTGATGCTGTTTGAAAGTTAGCTCTTTCCCTATGTATATTGTTAGATGAGATATGTATCTACTTCAGGTCATTTGTTAGGAATTTGGGCTTCTGAGTGGATTCGTAACATTGTTTGGACATACACTGTTCATCTTCAAAGCACTTTAAAGTAACTGAAGCGTACCCCATGTGGAGTAGGTGTTATCGGCCCTATTTATAGATGAGGGAGGGTGAAACACAGGGTGTTGAAGTGATTTACCTGAGGCCACATAGTTTCAGGGACAGGATTAAAACCAGGAGTTCCTGGTACTCAGACCCCTGACAGTTAGGAAGTGATGGACGTGCTCCTTTCCATAAAGGGTCAGTCTGTGCTCATGTGACTTTCCGTGTACTCTGGTGCAATGTGTGCATAAGCATGTTTGGGGACATGAAGGCCAAACCTCCCCAGATTTGGATCAAGTCCTCATTTGATCTGGTTCAATACCAAATGGTCATTTCCATTGCGGTAATGTTTCGTGGCTATCTGTCTGAATGCTGGCCTGTCAGGCACAGACACCGCAGCATCTAGGTTGTGATGTAGCGCTAAGATCATTTTACCTAACCCAAGCACCAACCACATGGTTTGGGAGAATGCTCCTTACAGCTTGCCTTGCAGCACTGCTGTACAGATTGGCTTGCATGCCAGGAGTCCATCCCTAGAAGGCAGAGAAAGAGAAGGTTGGCTGTTTCCTTCTGGAGTCATCTCTGATGAGCCATACATGCAGAGTGCCTGTCCCCACATGGGGGATGTGTGTGGATTTCAGGCTCGCAGAACTTTGTGGTCGACAGCAGCTACAAGCGTGAATGTCCTGGGATTGTCCCCCTGTAATGACTAGGAAGAGGATAGGTGAGGAGTATTCGGAGCCAATGCATCTTGCAAAGACAGACCCTAACTTATAAAGTCTCTTTGCAGCTGCAGCAGAGCCAGAGGCAGAGGAGCGGCACCGGACTTCAGTTCGAGGGGCCTCAGTGTGTCGGGGAAGCATTCGAACCCAAGGCCCTGAGGAAGCTGGGACAGGAGGTAAGTAATCTGTTGCTTTATTAAGATTCCTTCTGGAGCACTCCTGTGGTTGTTTCTCATTTATCCTGGCCCAAGGTAGCCTGGTTGTTAAGACACAGACCCAAGAGTCAGGATTTCTAGCTTCTGTTCCAGCTCAGTCCTTGATGTGGCACCGGTCACAATAGCAGCACCAGGTACAAGCCAGTAGAGTCAGGGTCACAGTCTTCGGCAGCAAATCCACTTTTGTTCAGGCAAGAAACAAATGGTTTGACATCAGAAAGTCCTGATGTAAAAGCTGCCTGGGCTCAGGCTGTAAATGATTTATTTATAGTCCCTGACATCGTTTAGGACAGTTAGGCAGAATTACCATGGGCCCAAGGCCAGTGGATTAGCAATAATCTAAACCATTCTGCACATTCTCCCCCGGGGCTCTTCCAGGGATAAGCCTTGCTGCACCATTAAGCGATGTGGCTCACTTCTGTCCGTCTGGATCCATAGTGCTGTCTGAATCTCATCAGTGCCTGTCCAGACCTCCCCAGGCTTACACCCAAAAGTATGTTTGGAAAGTCTCCAGGAACCACAGATGCAGGTTCTGAAGGGGGTCCTGGCTCGTTAACGCTGAGGGATTGATAGCCTCCCCTCTGTTCTCAGCAAACACCTCATTCCCTCTCCACGGAGAAACCGCAACTTCCTAACAGTCTTTAGGGCCTCTTCCAGCACCCTAAAATCCCTGCAGCTCTCCCCAGGAGATCATCACACTGCTGCTGGTTCCATCTGTCGCCCCCCCAGTTCTCTGCCAGCTCCCTCTTGATAGTTTGGACACGCAGTCACAGCCAGTCCACCTCTCTTTAGCAGCTGGCATCCAGCGCTGAATAGAATTCTGCCTGTGGAGCTTTCTCACTCATCGGCTTCTCAGCACCATGTGACTCACTGTAACTAGCCATAGTCCTCTGACATAACAGCCTCTTGTGCCCCTAACATGGGGGATGATGGGGCTTTTACAAATGGAAACCTGAGTCCTCAGGCAACATGTCACCAATAAGAGGGACTGTCGTGTTACTGAGCTGTCAGAGGAGGGTGCTCTCAGAGCTACCCGTTATGACATTTCTATGGGGAGAATCCAATAATCTACTGCCAACGGGGATTTCCTGCTCCTGACATTAATGCAGGGAATCCAAGACAACTGCTTTAGCCAGAGGGAAGCCTCACATTCCAGACAGATGTTTGGCAGCTCTTAGGTTAGAAATATTGTCCTTAGCTGCCCTTCAGAAAAACCAAAGCAGGAGGAAAGTGTGACCTGTTGTCCTAATAATATTTGCAGTGGATTAGTCCCACATCCAACGGAGAGTGTTGGGAACAGCCTGTACCCAGTAGATTTCCAGCTCTCTTTATTGCACAAACGTTTGTTTAGCAAAAGGTTCTCTAGGGCAGGGTGACAAAGAATCTAAACTGGAAGATGGTAGCGGCCTGCTATTTATTTCTAGTGAGGGGTGGCAAACGGGGCTTCTTTGAACTTTGTGGGATTTGCAGAAGTGGGGTGAAATCTTGTGAAAACAGGGTGCCTGATGAATTCCTGCCTGTTGAGCTGCAAATCCTAACTTCCTTATCCAGATTTTACTCAGGCCATGCTCAGGTAACACACATTGATTTCAGTGGGCTAAAGCCTAAAGGCCTTATTCAGCATTTACTCAGGCAAGCTGCATGGAAGTCAGTGGGCACTTGGGCTGAGGACTGGGTGAGGATTTGGCCCTTAGGTTGTATTCTCACTCGTGCAGGAAGTAAGAAGCCCCTGGGACTCCTGTGATCTGGCTCTTTGGCCTGAGGTGAAGGGTGTCATTGGCTGTCATGGCCACTTCCCTTCAGGGTAGACTCAGACTCCCAATTCCTTTAGAACACGGGTGAGCAACTGTCAAGTAGGAACTGCTTTTTAATCCCTGTCGTCTTCCAAATGTTAAAGAGCAGATGGAGAGACTGACATTTCCTTTCAGCTCAAATATCTTTATCTCAACCTCTACGGCCAAATCCAACCCTGGTGCAAACAGGACATCTCCGAGAAAGCAGTGGAGTGCCACCCGCTCACACCCAGTCCCACTTTGACCCATTTGCTCTGAATGGACAAAGTCCGGCTATTAATGGCATCTGCAGAAAAAACACCCTGACTCTGACACATTTGGCACAGAAGAAAATGAGGTTGGGAATATGCCTTCTAGCCTGGTGCTAGTGGAGAAAGCTGTTCTATCTCCATCCTAACCTGCAGAAACCCTGGGAGTTCCAGCCCTTCCCCTGTCTCGCCCTCACTGTTCATGCTCCTGCCTTTATTCTGGTGACAGCTCAGAATCTGTGGCATGAATTTTTTATTTGCAGTGATTATGGCTTCATCTGTTGTCCAGCACATGACAACTAGGTTGAAGTTTCTTAATGACAAAATATCCAAGGATTTATTAAAAAAGGAAAAAACCTTTGGTGTGGCAGTAACAAGGTGCCTTGATAGCACAATGATGGATACATTACAAATACCTATTGGCAGAGTGGATAACGTTCCTTTCTCCCAACACTGTAGTAGACACTGAACTGGTGCTGAAAATCCAGTAAAGTGCATCATTGATTATACTGTAATAATGCTAGCCACCTTTCAAACAGTGAGAAATTACACAAAGCCTCACATCAATCCAGAGAGGTAGGCAGGTTAATAATAATAATATCCTCATTTTATAAACAGAGAAACCGAGGCACGGAGTGGCAAAGTGACTTGTCCTCAAGCATAGGAGTAGCTGTTGGAAATGCAGTTAGCACTCTGGGGTTCCTTCCTGCGAGGCCTGTATTCCGATCACTAAACCACGTCTAACTGCTCATGTGATGTCTGGTGTCTCTATGTTAAGTGTCATAATTAAAATAGTTTTGCACATTTGCCTGTTCTACACAAATATTTTCTGCAGTGGGCAACCTAGGACTACAGTGTAGATGCCAATTGAAATGAGGCTTTTAACAGATTACCAACAGTGCATCAGGAAATACAACATTTTCCTCATCATTCAGTCAGGGTTTGGGGCCTGTACAGTCCGTAAAGTGTGAACTATCCTTGTGTGCCCAAAGGTTCCACGGAAGGGAGTGAGATATTTGGATCCACAAGGCAGATGGAATCAGACCCTTACCCCTTGTGAGTGGATGCTCCCTTTCTCTCAGTAGTGGGCAGGTGCAGCAGTGAAATCAAAGGATGCTCAGACAGGGGACATCAGTGGCATTTCTTTCCTTCCCCAGCAGGTCACAGTGACACCGGGGAGGTATCAATTCGACTGACCTCTGGAGAGAGGCAAGCGGGTGATGGCACATCCCTTCCAGAGACTCCCAACCCCAAAATGGTTTGAACCTTCGCTATCTATGTGTGCAGCTGTTTGGGTGTATCTGGCACAGGGGATGTGTATTTTCTGTGAGGAAGGTGGCGGCTGGGAGAGGAGTTTTCCTGGGCAGCGTCTTGCTGATGAATATATAACATTTTGACGTCATCGGGAAGCAGAACAGTTTGACTTTACTTTATGTTCATATTAGAAGGCCGATAAACAAGGGAATGGTGCTAAGGGTGCTGCATGCAAAGTTATCATCTTGGCATCTGCTTCTCTTCCTGACACAATCCCATCAGCAACTCATCAGAGCTGCTCTCTAAACAAATTATCTGGGCAGTCGTTGCTTTAACAGTACTGGCCTCTTTCAAAGCCTTGGTACAACCTAATCGGGGAGAGAACTGTGTGAGATTCAGAAAAGAGGGAAGCATCTTCCCTTAGTGTAAAATGTTCCTTAAAAAAGGGCAATATTCTTGATGCAATCAATAATACAGAGCAGTTGGGATCAGGAATGGGACACAGCCTTCCTCCTTTACATCACTGGGTTTCAGACACTTCCAGAGATGGAAGTTTATGGTGGTTCTTTCCCTTTTGCTTTTAGATGTCAGCTGTCTATGCGGAGTTAGAAAATCGCCTAATCAGCAACTTTGCAAAAATGACTAATGCCGCCACACACAGAGATTCACCCTCTGTCCCAGACCAGGGAAACGCTGCAGGTAGAGGCTTTCTTTCCCCTGGTTCTGGGATGGAGGCAATTCATGAGCTCTAACGGGACCTGTAACATGCAGGTTTGGTGCTAGTTATGCAGTCCCAGGATTCAGTTACATTTCTCTTTGCATATGTGGTCAAGTGACTTGAATTCTCATGACAGATTACTGCGTGGGCTTTGGTAGGGTGAAACAGACACAGGTTTACTGCAGGGAGCCATCCCCTTTGTGAGAGAAGGGCCTGTTGACTCCCCTGGTCATACTCTGGCCATAAGTAGGGCCTGGGCAGGCAACAAGCACAATCTCCCAGGTCCAAAAGAAAACCACATTAGCTGTGTAACGTATAACAGTCCCTACCTGTCCAGAAATTGCTAGATGCTACATCCCGCCCCTAGCCGGATCTTCCTTCAGGCAGGCTCTAAATAAACCCTGGCCCCATCCAGGCCCTCTTTCAAGGAGCTAGCACAAGAAGTCCACTCCCTCTCCTGGTCAGCCACTACTGAGCTGGGCTTTCTGCCTTTTAACCCTCCCGCCAGGCTTGTCATCTTTCGCAAGTATAGTGGGGCAGGGCTGATTGAACCCATAGGCTCTAATTAACCCCTTCTTGGTCAGTGTGGGGTTTGTGTACCCCATCACAGCCACTTTGTACATTAAGGGAGGCAAAGGTACAGCCTATGAGTCTAATGTGGCCCACAGAGTTTTAGAATGTGACCCCCGGCAACCTTCACCTTCAGTGGGGAGGACTGGTCTGGGGACTTGCCATGCTCTGGTTTCATCCAAGAAGCTTTGGCTCAGATCAGGATGGAGCACTGCATGCTGGGATCTATCATCTCTGCAGGCTGCACCTTTATTGCAAGGTTGCTGTATTGTACACAGACATGAGCGCCAAACAGTTTGTTCTGGTGACCCATGGCTCAGTGAAGTCGTAGCATCCCCATTAGACTCCAGGAAGTGTTTATAGCCCTGCTTTTACATGAGATGTAGGCTTAGATGACCATTCTGTATCATTGTTTGTTTCCTGCAGGTGTTCAGAAGTCAGGGCTGACAATCTCCTGGCAAAGTGACCCTGTGCCTTCCCAGCAATGCTATTACCACCCACACAGCAGCATCCCCTCCCCCAGCAGCACAGAGTCCAACCCCTACGTGAGCCTAGACAGCAGCCCTGCCCCTTCCCCTCAGCACATGGACCACACTGTCAGCCCCCTGTCTCGACGGAAGAAGCTCTTCACCTTCTCCAGGCCCCCACGCAGCCGGGATACAGATCGCTTCTTGGATGCCTTGAGTGAGCAGCTGGGACACAGGATTGCCACTGTGGATGACTTCCTCACACCTGAGAATGACTACGAGGAGGTAAGTGTGGGGACCTGGACAGGGCTGCCCTCAGGGATCTCCCTTGGCTCTCTTGGATTGGGTCCCTGTTGGGACGATCAGTGAGGCACAGTCGTGTCAGACGTAGATAGCAGGAGGAAGTAGCTTAGAGGATCTGTCTCAGGCAGGCTCTTGCAGAAGTCGCTGGACAGGGACAATGCAGGAGAGTTCTGTGTTGTTCAGCAAAGCATTGTGATCCTGGGGTAGGAGCTCCCACAGGGCCTGACTGCATGAGGAGTTAACTCAAGTTACTGCTCTCCAGTCAGCTGAGCTCGCCTGAGAGTGGCCGTCAGGCTGCTGAATGCACACGGGTGCAGCGCTCACTCACACGAGGCACTAAGACTTCCGGGGCTTACCCCACTGTTCTTTGCATTGCAGGAAGTTATGAATTCTTTCCCAGTGAATTGTGTCCTTTCTGAGCACATGGGGAATTGTGGGAAGGTGTTGGAGGACTAGCAGCACTCGAATGGAGCTAGCCTGCATCCACACTACAGAGTGGTCATGTTAGCAGCTGACAAGTTCTGCTAACTCAGGCTTCAGCGGCTGGAAATAGAGCTTTTCTCATGGTGTCGTTACATTCTCTTTTTCCCAAATCAGATGAGTTTCCATGACGACCAGGGCAGCTATGTCACCAATGACATGAGCAGCACCAGCGAGTACATTAGCAGCAGTGATGAAGGGAGCTCTCTGACCTACTCTACCCTCTCGGATCACATCCCCCCTCCCCCTCTCAGTCCACCTCCACCCCCACCCCCTCTGCAGTTCCATAACCCAAGACCAGTCACTTTGAGCTCAGAAGCCACAAGAAATATCTCCTCCCCACTTTCCAAAACCCTAGGGAGTCACTCACATCCAATTCCTCCCCCTCCCCCTCCGCCACCTCCCCCGCCAGTGCCATGTGCACCCCCCTTGCTGCATCGGGGCCTCGTACATCGCAGGAGCGAGTCCAGCCACATGAGTGTCAAAAGGCTGCGGTGGGAGCAAGTGGAGAACTCAGAAGGAACCATCTGGGGGCAGGTACAGTATGGAACCCAGTGAGGCAAACAAATCTCAGGCTTCCTCATGTGCGGTAGCATTTTCCAGTTGGCCAAGTGCATTCCATGGGGGTATCCATCTCTTCCCTTGGACTATCAAGGATTGGCCACTCCTTAGGCATGAAACTGAAACAGGTGGACTCACTGATCTACCCCAAGGTGGCAGTTCTCATGCTGCTGTTTTAGGTGGTGCCTCTCATTAATTTAATTCTTTCTTTCTTTGGATCAGAACCCAAAGGATCACATAAGGGTCAAATGTGATTATCCCTGGAAAACAGATGAAATAAGATCTGCCCCAGCAGCACGCTGTGGAATATTCCTTTGTATCTATCTGGCTGGGTCAGTGTGGGCTGGAGCTGTCATCAAAGTCAATCACCAGCCATAGGAAATGGCAGTTGTATCCACAGGTGTGGGCTAAAAATTGTGAACATGCTGGAAAGCAGAGTGGCGTCCAGGTATCAACAGGACGGGTGCATTATAAATGGGGAGACAGATGAGAGGCTGGAACCAAAAGTGGTGTTTTTTAGGCACTGTTATTGACCTGTGCCAGGAAGGCTATGATTCGCCTCCTGGTGGTGACACACACAACTCAGCTGCTTATCTCAGCTAAGAGAATAGGATTTGACTTGATGGAGGTTGATTTTAGTGCCTGTGAATTGATCTGGAAAAAGCTGAGCCCAGCGAGATTTAAATTTCAACCTCTGGGTTTCCCAAAGTGAAGGATTTGTTCAGATGTGCCATGCACTTTCTTCCCTAAACAGAGTTAGAAAACTTAGGAATGAACAACTGGGCAGTCTTTTATACAGATCCCTACCTCACCAAGTGACCTTATTCTTTGAATTAACTTGGAGCACTCTGCCTATACATTTGTTTCTCATTCCCCTTTTGGGGGGCCTGGGAATGAAGTCTTTTACTTCTCAGTGATTTTTTTTTTTTGGCTGCAAAAGGCCCTTGAGGGTTCTGTAATTCCCAACTTGTGCTTTAGTGAATAATATCTGACCAAGACACATATAGAGATTATTATTACTTTTTAAAATTTAAACTTCATACTGCCTGCTAAATTAATTCCAATGGGGCTGTGCTGCTAGCAGCAACGATAAAAGGAAATGCTGGAGGATTGAATCATCAGGTTCCTTCCTTCCTTCTGAACAGAGAATGAGTCCCAAGGGATGTAGTCAGACTGATATAAAAATACCTCAGTTCTAGGACATTGTAAGAGAGAAATTCATGACCAGAAATAACAGACTCCAGTGTCTGCACGGTTTTGTAGTGAACAAACCTGTTGTAAGGAAAATGCCACAAAAATGTACCTGCTTCTAGGTATTCTGGGGCTGCATAGTTTAGGGCTTTTGGGGAATGCAGCGCAGAATGGGGATGGGTGCGGCATGGAGATCGTCTCCTGGGACATGGTTTTATTGACTACATTCCTCCTCCTGCAGCTTGGAGAAGACTCTGATTATGACAAACTGAGTGATATGGTCAAATACCTTGACCTGGAGCTTCATTTTGGAACTCAAAAGCCTGCAAGTAAGTTAACCAGTTCTTGTGAACGGCCATACTGCCAGTACAACCCAGAGCTGACACAGGGAACACTCTGACAGGGAAAGAACTATGTGATCAGCAAGATATTGTCTATGTCCAGTGGCACTATCAGCACAGAAGTCATAGAACGTGGTTTACAATAATTCTTCTACACGATACTAATAACATCTCAGATTATTAAAGTGGAGATTATTTTAAAATCGCCCTTAATTGTCTCCAGTGATGCTGTTTGTTTATTTTCTGCATTTCAATCAAGTATAGCCATGAAACTTAGCTGGACTGTTTCACTTTCTCTGTCAGTGTCACTTACTGGTTCTCATGCACTAACCCAGTGCAACCATACCATGGCTCCCCACATTACATGGGAAAGCTGACATGCAAAAACCTATTTTCCTTTTCATCAAAGGCCTGGTTTTCAAAAGACCAGCAACTTGAACCTGTACAAAAAATACATGCATAACTTTGTATCTAAAGATAGTACACAATTACTGCAGTTCCATGCACATTAGGGTACTGGAATGTGCAAATGGCCCATTGGGCATATAATTGGCCTACTGCCTGCACAAATACATGATTTGTGCTTACAGTAGTGGTAACTGTGCAAATTAGATGCAGAATTACAGCTCTGGGCTTCTGCCTTATTGAGAACCAGGCCCTGAAAAAGGCATGAAAGCATTTCTGTGCATAGCAGGCTTCTCCTTTTATATAATATTTCAAATGTAATTTTTTTTTACAAAAATCTAAATGTTGGCCCTAAACAAAGTGGACAGTCCCATTAAATCATGACTTTGCTATAGACACAGACAGTGTATCTGCATCACCGAGGTTACCTGTCACCACAGTGTGTGTGTGTGTGTGTGTGTTTGTGTAAGGGGAGGGAAGATCAGGTCTGTCTCTGGAGGGACATTGGGGTGTGGTAACCCATCTGTCTCCTGGGGGAAGGTGAATGGGTAACTTCCTATTGCTTTCCTGGGTGTGGGAGGAAGTGATGACTAACCATTAGAAAGACAGAGTCTGTGACTTGCTTTAATTGAGAAGAACCTTTGTGGGATTTCTGTGCTCACCTGGAATGACTCTGATATGGGAATGTAGGGTTATGGAGGGTCACTCAAGGGTGCTAGTGTGGGAGGCTTTTTGGCAGGAGAGGGGGAAGGGAGGTGGTACTAACTCATTCAGATAAATTTCTGGAGCAATCTGACTTTATCTGTGTATCTCACCTCTTGTTTTACCTTTTTCAGCTCAGCGTGAGTCTTCCATTCAGGAGATCTTTGAATTACAGAATTCAAGGATTCCCGGAGCCATTCCTGTGCCCAAAGCATCATGTCTTCTCACTCTCATTCATTATCTCACTGTTTACAGCCCAGTTTCCGTGCTGGTGAGCCTGTCCTTACCTCTGATTAAATCTTTCAGTTTCTCTTCCAGAGCCAACTTTGTTGCCTGAATCCTTTAAAAAGAAAGACGTGGTTGAAATTTTGTCTCACAAAAAGGCCTACAACACATGTAAGTAAATGTCAGAGTGCAAGCAAAACCATAAACAGGTCCTGAGATGGAACAGCAGTACCTGGCAGTGTAGAGAACTGGAAAGGTAAAAAGAAAGCAAAGATAAATAGATACATCCCAGCATGCCTGGGTGCAGGCCAATAGAGATCACGGCAATACAGTGTCCTTTGTAGGGTGGCACAGAATCAGCCCCAAGCTAACCAGGAGAGGAAGGCTTGAAGGAGAATTCTAGGGATGGGGTGTGACTCACTGGCTTGGGAGTGGGGTGGACAGAGCTCCAGATAAATGGGACCGCCCCAGGAAAGAGTCACTTCTCCCTGCATTGTGGAGGGTGACGGGCAGGGAGGCCATGCAAAGTAGAGGATGGTGCAGACTGTGGCCAGACGCACCTAAGGCAGCACACTCCGCAGATCTACACAGCTGCCCAGCAAGGATCATGTGCATTGCCCCAGCGCCTGCCTCTGCATGAGGCACCAGCAGGCCCACAGACTGTGGGGTGAGGGCCTGACTGTGACCCCAGCCAACATGGCCATTCCCCCTTGAATCCAAGGAGTGCAAGTGGACATTAGCCCGGCCTTGCTGCCAGAGCGACTGGTCACCATTCTGCCTGGGAATGCTGTGGGGTGCAGAGGAGACAGAGTCTTCATGTGTCTCCTTCCCACACTCCCCTCCCTCCACCCTTTATGTACTGCACAGGACAAAGCAAGATGTTACCACTAGGGGTGTGGCTTTATTATGCATCTGAACCCTGTTAATCCCAGAGGAGCCCCATGGGGAGACTAGCCCGGACATGCACGAGGGTCTTTGCTCTGTATCATCCATGCTAATCACCTGCGTTACTTCCACTCAGATCTGTGTAAATGAGCCACATTCCCAACACACTTTGGATAAAGGGCTGGGAATGGGACACAGAGTCTCCTGTCTCTAGATCACATCTTCCGACCCAGCCCAGCCGGGTAGTGACTGGAGGCTTTTACCACCTGATGGCTGCGTGGTGTCTCAGGTGAAAAGATGTCATGGTCCCAGCCAACTTCCTGTCGGGCAGGGTCCACATCACAAACACCACGCCTCAGGTGGCCCTCTTACCCACAGTTTCAGCAGAGAGGCCCAGAGGCTGCCCTCTCACCCCTGGAGCTTCCCTTTGGAGTGTCAACCTGGCAGCTTTCCCCTGACACTAAAATTCATATAGAAGGTAACCAGCCTTTGGAGTCTGCTTCCTCCTCATGCCCCAGCTGATAACCTTCCTCCTCCTCCTCCTCAGCCATCCTGATAGCCCACCTGAAGCTCTCACACATCGAGCTGCGCCAGATTCTCATGACCATGGAGAGCGACCGCCTGGAGTCCTCTCACATCAAGCAGCTCCTACTGTACGCGCCCGATGCAGAGGAGATCCAGCAGTACCAGAACTACCGGGACAATCCCAGCAAGCTGAGTGAGCCAGACCAGTTTGTCCTGCAGGTAGCTGCATCCTGCCCTGTGCTTGGGCATGGGGGACGCATGGGTACTCCAGTATCCTTGGGATGGTCCAGCCAGTGTAAATGGAATCCGTTCAGCCAGCTGCAGGAGAATAATAACAGGTTGTTGCAAAGACGAACCAGCATCAAGTCAAACAGCAGCAGGTGTCGTTACTAGGTACAAAATTGTGTGGCACCAACAATGTGCCAGGCCCTTTGCACTCACGGGTGGGGGCCAGGTCTCTGACCTGAGGAGACTATAGCCTAAACCCACCCTATGCAGACCTAGGAAGGGAGGGGGAGCACCGGGAAATCAGCATAGTTGATCAGGGATGGTTAGCTCACATCTTGGCACCTCCAGGATTATTGATTGGACTTTGTTTTAATTGTGGATTTTCTCTGGTCTAATTGCCAGTGTTTTTTGAGGCCAGGATTAGGCCTTGTAGGCCTCTTGGTGGGAGGTTGTTTAAAGAAAGGGTTTAATGAGCGGAGGGTGGAGGAGAGTCAGGGATCAAGAGCTGCATTTCCTCTAGAGTAATGGTTAGTAGATTTCATAGAGCTGGCTCCTTTTAATATGGAAATAAAGCAATGTTCTGAACAGTTTTCGAACTTACAGCCCAGGAACACAAGACAGAGAGAAAATGATTGTCAGGCTTCTGTGACCAGCTTGGATGCACAGCATTATTGGGGGTGTGGGTGTGGCTTAGCTGATGACATATAAGTACGTGGCCGGGTATTGTGAACTACCCTGCGTTCAGGTACCAAAGCAAAGTGTGTTGACTTCAGGTGCTGCCACATGGGTCTCCCAAACCTCCCTTTCCATGTGGTTACTACTTTATAAATGGATGGGACTTGTGACAAATCAGTGCAACCAAACACCTGAGCTGGGGCTTTGAGTGGGTGATTTTGCGCAGCTGTGTTTCTTCATAATGACAGACTCTCTGGTGGATACTGTGTCAGTCTGTGGCAGTGAGCTGAAAGTGATTGCTGATAAAATATCAGCTGCTGTCCACAGTTCCCACCCAGTGATACCTGAGAAAGGGCAGCAAGCGCTGTTTCCAAGTGGAGGGAAATTCTGCAATATTTCGGGGAACACTTCATGCTAAGTGGGAGGGAGGGGGGTTAATCAACGGTGACCCCAGTAATTTTTTGCCCCTTTTTTCTCAGATGTTATCGGTACCGGAGTATAAAACCCGGCTACGTAGCCTTTACTGTAAGACCACCCTGCAAGAGAAGGCAGAGGAGATCAAAGCTAGCTACGAGTGTATCTGCAAGGCCTCCCTGGAGCTGAAGAGCAGCAAGAAACTGGCTAAGATCTTAGAGGTCAGTGAACAAGCCTTATTGCCAGTAACGGCCACTGGGTGGCATCCAGCTTCCACCAACCCAGTGAAGAACGCACAGTCTCTGCCAGCTTGCTGAGGGCTCCCTCCAGTCCACCCTCATCCTAGGATCAGTGCTGGTGGTGCATTAGATGGGCCATCACAGTTCTCCTGGGAAACTGAAAGATAGATGGACACTGTACACTTTCTAAGGCCTCCCGCTGGCTGCAGTAGGAAAGGCAGTGGCTGTAGCTACTAAGCTACCCAGGAGTTCCTGTAAGATAGGGCCAGCCTCATGTTTTTTAGGGCCCAGTCTGCCAGAAGAGAGAGATCCTATTCTGCTCCTCTGACTTCCAGAATGGGGAGCTGCCAGAAGTTGTTTCCTTCTCTTCTGGCCTCACTGCTGAAGAGGAAGATGGGTCTGAGCCAAGAGTTGCAGACCTTGCCCGAGATCAGGGACCCTGCAAGAGCAATCCCCCAAGCAGTAGCAGCTGTTTTGCGAGGATGTAACGCTGGCCCTGCTATAAGGAGAAATACAGAGGAGATATGGGGAGAAGGTTGATTTTTTTTTTTAAGCTTCATTGAGCTCATGCAATTATTTCTGTTCACTTTGTCCCTCCATTCTGTGCCCTGGAGGTGAAAGGCCATGTATTACAGCCACATGTATGTGGCCTTCTGGCCTCTACAGCAGCGTTTTGGGCTCTAGAGGCCCCTTTGCCTTGATCTCTAGTGCATCAGGCTGGAGCATCTGCTGGGAACTCCAGTGGCAGCTTTTGCTGAGAGAGACCTAGTTGCTCTTACGGGCCTCATGAAACAGTGATGGGTATTCCCACAAACTACATGGAGAATTCATTTTTCATAAATATGAAAGTGTTTGCTTGAAGCAGCTGCTAATGGTACATTCCAGTTTCCATTCTAATCCTCCCCCCTCCTCCCCAGTTACTCAGAACTTTCTCTCAGTGTTGCTTTTTAGGCCAACATTTTCCATGCATTATCTCAGCCCACAGGTGACGTGACCTTAGAATTAGTTCAGCTGAGTTATGCATGTTGGGAAAAAATGACCCTTTACCATATGTGCTGGATCATAGAATCACAGAAATGGAAGGCTGGAAGGGAGTTTGAGAGGTCATCTAGTTCATTTCCCCTACACTGAGGCAGGATTAAACCATCCCTGGCAGGTATTTGTCTAACCCATTCTTAAAAGCCTCCAATGAAGGGGATTCCACAATCTCCCTAGTTACCCTGTTCCGGTGCTTAACTCTCCTTAGCGAAGGAAGTTTTTCCTAACATCCAACCTAACATTGAGAACAATTGATCACCATCTTATTTATAACAATCTTGTACATATCTGAAGACAGTTTGATTGAAATGATTGCAGTCATTACTCAGTAATAGCTGATGCTGCAGATGGCCAAGGTGGTATATTTTGTAGCCCTCATTAGGGAAGAAAAAACGGGGTTGGAAGAGTTTCCACAGCTGATTGAGAGCATTGATGGTGATAAGCCTACTCTGTAGTGCCTCTTATACCTGTCTTTGAAAGGAGCAGCACACATTCTTCCCCGTCCCTGCTGCCAGATAGCACCAGGGAAACAGAGAGCTCTGAACACATCTTCGCCTACTGATCTCATCCTCCCGGGGCTGGGATGCTGCTGGCCTGTTGGTAGCCCAGGGCCTAGAGCTGCCTGACTCGTTATTGGCTTCTGTACAGATGTTCCAGCGTGAAGAAGAGGCTGACTGTGCATTCACACACGAGCAGGCAGCATTTGGCCCTTAGCGTTTATTCATCTGTCTAGTGCATCATAATGAATCACTGCAGTTTTCCTTTATGCCGTTCTGAGCGCACACATGCCAGGGACCTGATCGGGATCAGACTTATGCTTGTTTTCTCAGCTCATCCCACAGAGATGCTCTCTATCTATGATTCAAGTGCTGCACTGAAACTAGCTTCCCTGGGTTCCTGATGTGTCCGCTCCCGCCAGCACCAGGCACAATGGGAAGGGAAGAGTAGGAGGGCAGGAAAGTAACAGCTGATAACTCATGGGAGATTCTCTTTGCAGTTTGTGCTGGCAATGGGGAACTATCTGAACAACGGGCAGCCCAAGACCAATAAAACGACAGGCTTTAAAATCAACTTCCTCACTGAGGTAAGGAGAATGGGAACACTCCTCATGCCGTATGCTTTTCTCATGGGGAGGGAAGACAGCCCTGTTCATGAGCCCGGAGAGCTCAGGGAAGGACCAGGGTACTGGGTGCACTTCCAAAGATGGCTTTTGAGTGCAGTGGCCATTTCAGGGCCCCTGGAAGGAAGCATGTCAGTGGCAGTGTGGGGCTACCAAGGCCGGGACTGTGAAGCAGGGCTGGGCTAGTGGTGACACAGCACGCTACCCTGTGCGAGCTGGAGACTCGCACTTGGTTCCAAGGTTGGAGGGAGCGAACGGTGCAGTGCTGGCACCATGGACTTCATGGGAGAGAGCCTTCTGTTCTGTACAGGTTCTTATACCACATGCATCACTGTTGAATCTGAGTGCCTCTCTGTGCCCTCATGCAGCTCAGGTGTGCTGGTTGCATGTGAGGCACAAAGAACGCTTTAGGTGTGGGAGGTAGATGATAGACTAGCAGAGCCCCCAGGGTGGGAAAAAGGTTCATTGAGTATTTCCATTTCACTAATCTGGATTTAACATCCTGTGTAAACATTAAACACCACATTTACACATTAACTTGTAAGGTGCTGCTGCTGGTGGGAGTTGCTGTGAATGTGAGTGCAGAGTGATCCCAGCAGAGGTGCGTGAGTGTTTTTGAAACCAGACATGTAGGCTGAAAGGGCAGCAAACACCCCTCTCCCCCGCCCCCGTGTATAGGAATCTCCTCACCTGTTTTGCTTTGTTCTAGCTGAACACAACCAAGACCGTTGATGGAAAATCCACTTTCCTGCACATTCTTGCCAAATCACTTAGCCAACATTTCCCAGAACTTCTAGGCTTTGCCAAGGACCTTCCTACAGTGCCGCTCTCTGCCAAAGGTAAATAAAAAAGGAGCATCCTCCAAAACCTGTCCTGATATGGGGCCAATGAAGGACTCCCCTGCCCCTTGCATCTCTGCATCCCCTCTTGGCTCTGTGCCACCATTAGACATAGCATATGGACTGCGGTACTTTGATACAAATAGAGACGGGAAAGCAGCTTAGATAAGTAAGAACTAGTGATGGGCTGGAGTCACAAAGCAGGGTAGTGTCTGGATCTGGGGCTTTAGTTTGGACCCATCTCTAAAGGGAACCTTTCTTGTGGCTTGAAAATGTTTGGTCCACATTTTACTAATAGTTGCTCCTTACGCTGTGTCTCGGCCCTTTTGGGTCTTGGTGAGACATGGAGGAGAAGTGCCATAATGCCATAAGGATGGTTCTGTCTGTGGTGTCTCTGGCCCCACGGGAAGCAGGAAGCATTGAAGATTTCAGAAGGGAGCCTGCTCTTGTGAGATTCACAGCTCAGCCCAGGAGGCTCAGAGTTCAGGTGACCTGGGAGCAGCATTCCAATGGTCAGGCACGTATCAGCGTGGACTCTGCCCACAGGGCAATGCAGCCATCACTGGACCCCAAAGGAGATTTATGTGCAGTGGTAGTTGTGTTTTACCTTGCATCTTCTTTGGGTTTGCTGGTTTTAAGCCAGGTCCTTGAGCGCTGACCTGGCCTAGTTTAGCTCATGGTAAAACCAAAGTGCCTTGGACAGTGTTTTTTCCCCAGGATTGCTCACATGTGTTAAAACCACACCTTTGAGCAGTGAAGATGAGGCCCCAGCTGTTTATATTGAATATTCACAGACATCAGTCATGTTTTCAGTTCATTCTCATGGCTCTTTGGCATCAAGCTGCCAGGAGAGGATGTTTGAATAACGCTGGTGCAGCAGTACTGATCTCACGAGTGCCCTAAACAGAGGCCTATTGTGGGCCATGTCACAGCCACACCTGATCTGCTGCCCTGTCTTCCTAAGTGCAGGAGTAATGAAGGTGACGGTGAAGATTACAGATACCAGCGTTTCTATTATTTAGAATGCCTCAGTGACACACAGAACTGCCCCCCCTTTGCTCCCGAGTTTACATCCTAACTGCAGACCTGAGCCAACGAGTGGAAGCATCGAGCACTGCTGAGTTATAACTGAAAAATCCCACAGTCCTTTGGTACATGTCTTGATGGTGCCCCAACGTACAGTGTAAACCTGCTGAAAGTAACACCTAGGGCCTACGACTCCCCTCACTCCCTGTCATGTGGAATTAACTCAGTCAGTCAGTGGAGGTACACCAGCAACTGGTGTAGTGTAAGAGACAGAGATTCAGTCCCCTAGAGTTTAATTTTCTCCTCCAAGCCTGTTTGCACCTGTAATATTCCTGCCCGACCTCTCAATTGGCCTAACTTTTCTTAAAATAATTCTCTGCCTTTACTAATTCTTTTCCCCCAACTCCTGCTCTCCCACTGCAGCTTTACACCCACTAGCCTTCCTTCCATCCATTCATTTCATGGTTAAGCTCACTACATTCCCCTCCCAAACTGAAGTGCCCATTTATCCTTAACTGCCCTTCCTCCTCTGCCATTAAATCCCTCATACCTCATGCACTTGGCAGGACCCAGTTTCTCTTCCCGTGTTCTCTGCATGTTTCCTCCTGACAATCACCAATTCCCTCTGCACTAACCTGGCAGAGATCAGTAAGAAAGTCTCTGTCCCCTCCTGGATATCTGGCTTCACTTAGAATGCAATGCAGCTTGGCCACTCAGGTCGAGAGGGAGCAGCACATGTGGGACATGTACCTCCACAAGAAGAACCTCTGTGTTAAAGATCAGGGCAGCTGTAAACCACATGGAAAGCCCTTTGGTGTGCTTCTGACCTCTGGATTTCACTTTCGCAGATCTTGGTTTAGCAGCAGCCGCTGCCGAGTCAGAACTGTGTCTTACTGACACTGTTTTAAACTCTCCTCCTTACTTAGTGAATCAGAGAATGCTAACAGCCGATCTCAATGACCTTCACACCACCGTCAGTGAAATAGAGACGGCCTGCCACAGCATGCCTGCTGCTGACGAGGACAGATTTGCTATTGTGATGAATGTATCCTTCCATTAAAAGGGCAAATCGCAAACATGGCCATCTGCCTTCTTTATCCTGGTGTTTGTTACGTAGCAAGTGCTCTGGCCAGCTTGTGAGAAGGCACCGTCGCTGCATTTGGTGAAGAGCATGGTATGGGACCTCACCAACTGTAGGACCCGGGGGTGAGAGGCCTGGCACTGGAGCCACACTGAGATGGCCCATGCGTGTGCCTGTGCAGTTATCATGGGGAAAGCCACTCCCCTGTGGACAGAAGGTTCTCGGTGTTCTCTCTCCCCGTGTTGTAGGTGATGGATGCAGAGGCGTCTCCAGCATAACACAAACTCTGTTGTGTGTGTGGGTTTCTCTTTAACTAGTTTATCTACCCACGGTTGCTGTGTTGAAGTTGCAGGGGACCCTTTTGTTGGGCTGTAGGTGAAGACCCACCCTTTTATAAGCAGCATTGAGGCTAATCTCTTTGGGAGCTTGCTTCGGTAAGGTGTCGTTTTCCCTTAAACCACTCCTCTCAGTCGTTCCTGGAGAGCGCTCATCCCACCATTCAGTCTCTGGATGACCTGCAACATAAGGCCATGCTGGAATTCGGCAAAGTGCTGTCCTTTTTTGGGGAAGACTCCAAAGTGACCACATCTGAAGCTTTTTTTGGCATTTTTGCTGAGTTCATGAGCAAGTTTGAGGTGAGCTACACTGCTGTAGAGCCAGCAGGCATGGGTGGGCTCTCCCCATAAAGGCCAGGGATGAGTTTTGCTGCATCACCTGCTAGTGGGAGCTAGGTCAGCTTTGACTCAATATTTGGCTCTGAATATGAGTAACATCCAAATCTTTAAAGAAAAGCGAGTCAGGAACTGGCTGGCTCAGGAAACTGGGATGATACTTGAGAGCCTTTCCACTCTCTGGTCCCCTTAAAAAGGGAGCAGAGACAGAGGTAGCCCTGCAGACAGTCCTCCCGAGACAGCCCTGAAGCTCTCCCACAGAGCACTGCGGGGGGAAGCCTGCCTTTGCACAGCCCATGCTGTGCTAGTTCTGTGGAAGAGAGGACTTCGTTGTTGGACAGTCCCCTGCACCAGTGCTAAGCTTGCCGTAGAAGAGGAATATTGGGCATAGACTTGATCCTGGCTCCATCCCTGCAAAGAGATTTCGGGGCACTTTCTGCCCACAGACGCTCACGCCCAGCCCCTGCTGACTATGGTAACGTTTGCATGTAGCAGTTTGAGGGCAGAGTTGAGTCCTTCGTGTTTCTGTGAGTCTGAAGTGTTCTCCTTGCCCATGGCTGTGCCTGATGACACCTCTCATGTTGTTCCCTCCTTTCCCTGCAGCGGGCGCTCAGTGACGTGCAGGCCGGCGAAAGCCAGCGCAGTCCCAGGATGACCTCGCCACTCGCCTGGTGATGGGCTTGGGTGACATTAGGTGCAACACTTTATTGCCAACAAAGTGCAATTGGTTCCTGTTGAGTTTGGTTGTAAATACGCTGCTGTTACATTAGCACCGATCAGAACCATGGATCAAGGCAAAGGGGCGTGTTTGGTGGTAACTTGGACACTGTAGTAATAACTTCTGTGAAAAGGCACCAAGGGATGGAAGCAAGGGGTAGGGCAGGCGGTTCAGAATTAAGACACACACTGTGTTAGTCCTAACTGCAGGATTCTCCTTTTTGCACCCTGGATTTGCAATGCATTGTTGGATTAGGTTTCAAGACACACCTTGTGTTTTCGGAACCTGTATATGTCAGCAATAGCAAACCCTAGAATCCCAGTTCAGGACTCTGTTGTGGGTGCACAGAGTTTTTGTCTCCCGCCTAACAGGCCCAGCACTTTCCCATGCTGGAGCCCAGGCACTGCTCCCAAGGAGTCGGGGAGAGCAGGGCCAGGGCCTGTCCCCTACCCAGTGGGCAAGAGCTGGTCAGGCACAGAAGAGAGCACATGCAGTGCCCCTTGAATGGGTGATGGAGCTGCCAGTGGAGTGTGATCTGTAGGGAACCTGGGGAGGAACTGTTGTCAAGTCAGGCTGAATTCCTTCTCAGAATCCCTGCCGCACTGCAGCCCCTCCACCCTTTATATCCCACCAGCTGGCACTGAATTTTTACACAGCCCTTTCCCAGGCAGCACCGGCTGAGTGAGGGCATCAGGGTTTAGCTCAGAGTTTTTCATCGGGAATTGTAGCAGGGAGAGGCCAGTGCTAATGTTAGGAAATTATCTCCCAGAAGTATGCATAGTGTATCCACTTTGTTCCCAAACATGGATCCAATCTGATTCCCTCCAGTTGCTTTATACAATGGGATAATCCTGAAATTCCGTCCTGGCTGTCATGTGTGCTTAGGTGTATGGCAGTGACTGGACATCTTACTAGAAAATTAATATCTTCCTCACCAGATCTGCATGGACTTTCCAGGAGACATAATTCATTAAGCATCTTGAAGCCTTTGTGGAAAGTATAAAACCCTTGGCAATCTAAAAGTCTAGCAATCAGTGGGATTCCTTCAAGCAGCTTAAACCCTGCAGTGTAGCTTCTGAGGCTAGCAGGACATGGCAGTACATGAGCTACCTTTCAATTGTTTACTGAGGGCCTGTAGTTCTGTAGTAACATCTGACACAACGTAGGATTCAATCAATCCTTCACGCCAAGCATATTCTGTGAACTGCAGAACTGCACACACCATGCTCCATTGTTCTGGCAGTCTCTGATTACTCTGTAGGTAAATTTAATTATATCTGAGATGTCCTTCTGGGATTAATGCTCTGCTAGACTGTTGTGGTCAGTGCATGTGTTTCCAGATGATACAGCTTGCTCAGAGCCTTACAGCAAGAAACATCAACGCATTAACATTGTGGGGCATTATTTTGTGCAAAAAGCAGTCGTTGCCTTTCAACTCTGATGTGCTCTAACATCCTGCTCCTTGAAACACTCCAACAACACCTGGAGCTTAGATAACATTTCTCATCCAAATGCTTCTCCTCACTTGATGCCAGAGCAAGAGGTCCCATCACAGCCTGTGCCGAGAATCACCAACTGGTGCATTATTTACAGGAGATCTTATGTGCATCAAGTTCTTCGTTTGCTGTATTTTTTAAAACTCCCTGCTGTAGAAAGTGATGTATATTTCCACAAGTGTTTTCAGTTTTTACAGCTTTAAGTGCCAGTAGCTTCTAGCAGTGCATTATCAGATCAGTGTTTTCAATTCCTGGTTTACATTGATAGGACAATGCATATCTGTCTCCATTCTGTATTTCAGATGCTGCGTTCTGTATAGTTGATCTTTTTTTAAAGCACATTTAAATTTTTAAACCGTTTAAGGTTAATTCGAAACTGTCATTCATGAAAATGCTGTACATAGACTTCGCTACCTGTTGTAACTGGACATAATGGCTGAAACTCCCATCATCCTTTTGTTTCCAAACAGTATTTTTATGTGAAAATTTTCAGAAAACCAGAACTTCTGACCTATGGTTAATTTATTTGATAACAGGACGATGTGTACGGTCACAATTCAGTCTCTACCCAAAACCTGTGTGTTGTCCCCCAAAATAAAGCTACTGCCTTCTGCCTCCCAACTGCATTCAAGTCCATTATAGGTAAACATTTCTGTGTAACGCACTCTTGTTTTCCACAACAGCCTTATAAAGAGGGTGTATTCTGTGTTTGGCAGCTTTTGTAACGGCACATTTTAAGACTGAATATTTTGTATGGCCCTTCTTATTCCCTTGAGAGAGAATTGCCCCAGTTAGGGAAAGGTTTAACTTATTTAACCATCTCAATAGCAGAGGTAGGACAGAAGGCATAATTGCACAATTATCTCTGAAGGAGGGTCCCTGTGAATCAGGACTCAAGGTAGGGTGAGGAGTGATGCTGGAGTGTTTTGGTTTAAAATAGTGCTGCCTTTTTGCATTGCTCAGCAGTAAATATTTAGTGTGAGCATGAGCCAGTGAACTGCAGTCTTCTAAAAAGCCATTTGAGCAAGCTGGGCTCACATGCCCTGTGGGATTTCTCTCCTATGGCAATTGCTGCATTTGCATTAGCAGGAAATAAACCAAGACTGATTTCCCATCCAGTCGGCTGGTAGGCATCCTGGCACTTTGCATAGTTGTAATGGTTTAATCTAATAGAGAGGTTGCAGCATAGGCCTACAGTGTAAACCGAGTTTGAAGGAGTTTTACAAATGCCACAGATAAAATCCATTCAGTGAGCAAGGCCTCAGTGCCACCTACATGTGAAATAAATGAACTGTCTCCTAGCTCTATGAGCTCTTCATGGCTGTTAACTGAACTTCCTGCTGCTCCAGACACCAAGTAGGACAGCTGCACGTGTGTCCCAGCTGGCATAGCGCACACCTGCCTCCTTCCAGTGGGGGATTCCGAAGCAGCGGCACTTTCTAGACCAGCCCACCCACCACCGTTAGACACTGAGGGGCACTTTCAAAAGTGCCCTTAATTAATGAGAACGGGTGCAGCTGAGAGCAACAGGTTGCCATTGAATATGCTGACCTAAAGCCACCACGTCTGCTATTATATCACACAGGCTGCAATTGGTTATTACACCTCAACATGACTTAAGTCACATGCTCTTGAAACCAGTTGATTATTTGGTGATAACCTCAAACATCCTAGAAAAAAAATGTATAATTCAAGAGCTGCCCCTGCAGCCCTGCACAGCTAATCATTAACAGGGTTCATGCCTGGCCCGCTTCGCGAACGTGCATCCCTTGTAAGGAAATATCCAATGGCTGAAGCAGTCTCGTGATCAGTGTCAGACGCTTTGTTGTGGCCCAGGTCTCTCCCCTGCCTGGCTCAGCTCTAGGATGTTGTCTCCCTCTTCCACCAAGAATAAAATCATCCGTATTCCCCATGTAAGATGAGGTTAGATTTCAAATCTCAGCCTAGATTTCACTGTTTCACTGCAGCACAAGAGGAAATGCTAGAAAAAAAACGAATCGCCTCAGTGGAGTCCCCGTGAAGACGAGTCTGATTCAGTCAAGCTCCAGCGGGTTGAGTAGCTGGGATAAAATGCTACCTCACCAGCAGCTGTGCCCCAAAACTGGAACTTAACTTTCAATGCTCTGCATTTCCTGGGGTCCCATGCACTGACATAGGGGCTCGGATACCATGGTAGTAGATGCTGTAAAAGAACGTGAATAGAAATCCCAGAGGAAATGACTGTTCTCAAGGCATTTTCTGGCCCAGCTCCAACCTGGAAGGGCTGGAAATCAGGCTAGGTTCAGCTGTTGAGGTGTCAGGGTCTGGCAGAAGGATCGGGATGCTGAATTCTGAACTGTTTGAGGATCTACCTGTCTCTGGTTGCAAACACGATTCTATAAAATCACAGATACTGAATCCCAGGAATGCCAATTAAAATATTTCTAACTATGAGTCAGGCCCCTCAAAATCATGTGACTGGGGCAAAATCATAAGCTTAAATGAAAAAAATGTGGAGGTTCTTTTTCTTTGTCTTCTGGTTTCTCAGCATTTGGGATTCACTCAAGACACGTTTCCAAGCCTTTCTTCACGACCGCAAGGGTGAGAATTTACCTTTTTTATAAACAAGAAAGCTGAGATTCTCCTACCATCTCTTGAGTCCAGCTGAGGGGCTGTCAGGGAACGACCAAATACAGTGAGACTTGCCGTAACATCACTAGAGTTGGCAACACTGGACTTTGCAAGCAAATGAACGAGAGAAACAAACTGATGACATAGGTTCAGTAGGGTCGATCACTGCGGGCAATGCTTTCCCACTCTGCTGTGGGAGGAGCTGAGATCCCAACAGCTCTCCTCTGCCCAGGCGATGATGGTCACCACAGTGTCAAAGTGGAACCAAGACCTTGACAGCTAAAAGGCCTGTAAAACATAACCTAAAAGAATGAAACAGATTAAAATTCTGACTTCAACCCACAGCCTTGAAGTGGATCCTGCCTGGGCTAAATATGTGAATGGGTCAATGCCAGTGTTTTGAATAGCACTGGTAGCAGGGGGATATGTCAGACATCATGTTGTGCCGTGGGACCTACTGGCTGAGAACAGCACCCACAGTCTGGCTGACCAGAGGTTGGCAGTAGTGGCCATCTCAGAGGGTTGCATAGTGCCTTCTGCAGCAGCAGGAGGCCAGTGCGTTGGTGAGTTCTGGTCTCTCGGTGACGCTCTTAATCCACGTGTTATTTGATGTTAGTGTTTCATTTATTTTAGTTTATTTCTGTCAGAGATGATGCCGCAGACAGAAGCCAAATCTCGATTCAGATTGGGACCCAGGTGTGAAATTAATATCCAGCTTTAGATTTCTGTTCTGGACACTCGCCCCAAGGAGATGGATTTGTTCCTGTTTTTTTTACAGATCGAGGGCATAGCTGTGACTTTAGCTACAGAGCTAGATTTCAGTTCCCCCCTGGGTTTGAGGAGTTCACCTTGGGGGGCCGGCAGAGCCCATTTCTCATTGTAACTCGTCATCCTTTTAGCTGGACCGATTGCTTAAGAGACTCGCACACTTTGGAGTTTGACCCCACCAGCCTTGATAGTGAGAACAGCACAGACTTCACACCAGAGGAGAGTGGCACTAAAACAGTAACTAGGGCTAATTAGTTTAACTATCTCTACACATTTTTCTTCTCATTCCTTGTGAAACTGTTAACATCTTCACTGGCAATTCCTGGTTCCCTGGGACTCTTTAAGCTGCCCTGTGGGTTGGCAGGCAGTTGATCAGTAGTGCCTACAGCAAGGGAACAGACCGAGTCCCAGCTGAACATGGTAAGTTCTTTTTCAGCTTCTTGCTTGTGCCTGGGATGATCTTGGCTGGTAGGTGGGTTTGGTTCTGGTTGTGGGTTTAGTTTTATCCTTTCCACTTCCGTGGGGTTTTTAGCTGATGAATGGAATTAGGAATGCTTAAAAATCCTATCTGAGAAGCAGTAGGAGTGATACAATCCTGGCGAGTCATGAGATACCCATATGGGTTGCCATCTCTCCCAGGCCATTGATAAAAGGCTGGCTTCAACAGATTCATTTCACTGCCTCGGATGTTCTTTGCTCTGAATCCCTGACTAGAGACGCCCTGCAGCTCATGCCAAGGGAACTAGGCTGTGATCTGAATGAGCAAAACAGTCAAACTTTCCACTGGTCCAAGGCGCACATAGAATTTGAAATCAGATGCAACAGAGTTGACTAAACTTCTCCCCACCCCCATGCACGCTGTCCTACCAGGGATCCTACAGAAAGACCAGTAAGCAAATACCTTCCAACCTACTAAATTCCACTTGGAATTCCACTTGTTACGTGTGTGTGTGTGTGTGTATGGATAGATAGATAAATTATAGATAGATGATGTACACCTTCAGATCCTGCCTTTCCTGCTGTGAAGCAACACTGCAACGTTGGCTGTGCGCTACAAACAGCTGCATTTCGGGGGGGGGGGGGGGGGGGGATGAAGCAACTTGTGTATAGAAGGCAAAATCCTGCATAGTGCTGAGTAAATGCAACTTACATTGATTTCAATCGCAGCTGCAGATGCTGGGCTTTCTTTGAGATTTTGGCCATAACGCGGTAAATGTTTTGGGATGAAAGAGGCTGTACGAACATCAGACAGAAGTGGCAGCAAGTAGGATGTGTTAAAACATGGGTGGTTGTAAGCAGGTGATGGATCTTCACCGTCTTGGGGATGGTGCTCACCATCCAACCTTCTCCCAGCTGCGTGAACCAAACGCTACTCCTTCTGAAGCAGGAGGTCCTGGAGGACTGAGCCCAACAAGGGGCACTGGCTAGAGCGGCACCTTTGAATATTTGGCTAACAGGATGAAACCATGCCACTGTGATGCCATGTGATGCTGTTCTGCGGTGCCGGTACAACATTGCTTCAGTGCATGAGGATGTTGGATAAGCTATTGAGAATCCGCCCTCCTTCTGGGTTCTTCCACTCATCCAGGCGTGGGAAACCAGAGATAGGCATGGTTGGGTACAATTCCAGGCCATTCTTTAAGCAGCAGCTAATGCCTGGGCCTGGTAGTTGTTGACTGTTCTCTTGGAGAGGCTACTTTATTTCCTTGTATCGGTAAGTGGGCGAGGCCAGTGGCATGGTGAAACTAACACCCACGGATAAGGAGCTCTTTTGGCTCTTACTCCTCAGGGCTTTGGGAGGCAGAACTTGTTTGTCTGCTCCTTACTCCCACAGCACAAGGCAACAAGAGCCTCTGTCAGAGCAGCTGAGCGCTGGAGCAAAGCACATTCTGGGGCCTTTTGGGTGAGGCAGCCCGCCTCTCTCGCGCGGGGCATCAGTTTCCCCCCATGCCCAGGCGGAATCATAAGGTGCCCCATTTTGGGCACAAGAGGCCAAAGGATCCAGCCTGTGTGTGACGAGGAGAAGCAAACGCTGCCTCCTGCCATCCTGGAAAAACGTCGTCCGAACGGCTTTAAAGCTGCTCTGCAGTGCAGCTTTCTGACCCACTATAAGGGGGCAGAGTGACCCCTGAAGAATGGAAGCTCTGTCCCCATTCAAAGGAACCAGCTCCATGGCAGGGCAGGGAAAGTAAAGGTAAATCATCAGTGAGCTAGGGAGCTGGGCAGTGAGGTGCTGGGGGGAATTGTGGGGGCTGCTGGGAAACCTTTGTTAACCCCCCCCCATCAAACTGGAAGGGAAACTGCTTGGGGCAAGCTCTCTGCTTCCCCTGGAGGTGCCCCCTCTCTTGCTCGGGCTAACAGAGCCCTCCAGAGAGGACATGCCCCAGGACTCTCCCAGTGCTGCTGCGGAACAAATATTTCGCCTTCGGAGGGGACGCAATTGCACTGAGTAGTAGCTTGGTTCAGCTCATTCCCCAGGGCAGGGCACCTCTCCTGCTCCCCAGGAGGCCTTTGCTCTGTGCCCTTGCTCCCAAGGGCACAAACTGGACACTGCACCAGGGCACTCCCAGCTCACGCAGCAGAGCTCTCAGATCCCAACTCAGACAGCTCCCGCCAGGACACTCAGTGGTTTGTTCTCGGATGCCACCTCCCCCTCGGCTGGGCTTACAAGAAAGAGCTTTTGTTTAAATGGAAAACAAACAAATATATCATCCTCCCCCCACCCCATGTGAAGCTGTCGCAGGCAGAGGAAGGAATGTTTGTGGAAGCTCCTAGTTCGGAGTTAGCAGCTGGTCCCTTTGGAACCTGTCAGTGCTGTTTTCTGCATCAGCAGAGCAACACACGCAATGTTTGCTGCTCCTCCCTGGTGCCTCCACGCTCCGCCCAGCCCTGCTGAGGGTTCATGGTCTCAGCATCTGCTGACACGCTCCCATTTCCCCCTCCTGCCATGCTGGGTGATAAGGGAATGGCATGGGCAGTGCCTGGATGCCAGCCATTTGGACTCACTTGTGAGGTGATTCAAACATTCTCTCCTCACGGGCTCCAGTCCAACTCTGAGTAAAGGCCAAGAGAAAGACTCCCACAGTCCTCAATGGAATCTAGGTCGGGCCCTTTGATTGTAGCACGGAGCGACCAACCATCGGGATTCTGGGCATTCACATTCACCCCCGCTCTCCTGGCTTCCAAGGAAGGAATTGCTCAGCTCTTGCTTATTTCATTCCTTCTGGCTATTCACAGGCATTTCTGTGGCTGCAGCTTCTCTCCCAGGTTAGTGCATACAGTGCTGCCAAACCTGCAACCACAGGCTCACCCCCGCCCCCAGACCACCAGGCCCCATCCCATCTGGCAGAGGTTGCTCCACTTCGCTGAGAGCTCCACAAAGATTGCACGAGACCCCCAGGGGAAAAGCCCACACACAAGTTTGAGACACCATCCCTGGCTGGCCCACCTCATGATTCAGAATGGGCGCAACATCCTCACTGCACTGCCAAAGCTGCTTTAACAACACAGGTCCCTCTAACGAGGTATCCCACTTTTAAACAGATAAATGCATCAAGAAAGAGAAGAACGCCATCCGTATGAGACCCGATGGAGACCCTGGCTAACACTCCACCCTCTGTCACGCCCAGCTGGAATGCATTTCCCCAGCAGAACTTGGAGGCTGTGGACATTGTGGTTCTTGTTCTGTACTTCGTGTTCGTCCTGGCGGTTGGACTGTGGGTAAGGAGATGCTCTTAGAGCCTTTCTTCTGCGCTCTGTTGTATTTAAAAGTGACGGGTGCAGTGTTGGCACCACATGCACCAGTAGCGCAATATTTCCCTTAGGCTTTCACTGGGCCTAACTTCACTGACATCAACTGGCCAAAGCAAAACGCACGACGTTTTGTGGTTTTCACACTTGTTCCCCCAGATCTGGGGGTATAATCTCAGCCACTCCATAGAATATTTTGGAAACGCTTGGTGGAAGGGGCATAGACACACAACGTGATATTATTATTCATGCTAATGTTTGATATCCAGCCTGGACAGAATCAAACACACTTCAGGCTGCTACAAAACAATCCAGGAAATCATATTTGCTTGACAGTAAGATTCTGCTAGATGATCCTACAAACTACAAATGCTCTTAAACTGTAGCTAAGCCATAAATCAACTTTCTGGCATGGCTTCTGTCCCAGGAAAAGGCCAGCCCAGCTGCCACGAGATGGGTCAGGAATTGCTGCTCCCTCCAGATATGAGTGCATAATTAACATAATGTGATATAAGATAAGTGAAGACTATAAAAAGTGCGAGTCCAGAGTTCTAAGTCTAACACTGAGTATCCCTCTCAGATACATCTGAAACAAGTGATGTCCCTAATTCATGACCCAAATCTGCCTGTACTCCTAGTGCATCTAGAGTGATCTTGACATTTATTGCAGAAAACACGGAACCAGGTGCAGATTCTGCACATGGTACAGAATCAAACCTCTCCCTGGTGGCAGTTCTCTTCTTCCCTCATTTCAAATCTTTGCCATTCAGGATTCTGTAGCGGCAGCAATTGAGGGTTCTTCAGCCATAACAAAACCCACCCACGTCTAATGGGAAGGACAGTAGAGAGTGGCCCTCTGGGGAAATGGCCGGGTGCTCGGTAATGTTCTGAGCAGAAACTGGAGGGTCTAAAGCTTTTGTCCTGTTTTTCTGCTTTCCCAGTCCATGTGGAAGACAAAGCGAAGCACGGTGAAGGGTTATTTCCTGGCTGGAGGAAAGATGGTTTGGTGGCCTGTAAGTGTCTCCATTAAATTGCCTGTTCCTCTGTCACAGTGAGACTGACAGGTGCTTTTGTCCCACGGGAATGTCTCTCTGTGGTCAGAACAGGAGACCCCTCTCATGCTTTGCACACTTAAATATCAGAGCCCGGGTCCTGCTTTTCTTCCATTTCCAAAGCCTGGGGGAGGAGGCAACTTCCACCCGATAATATGCCTGTCACAGCCCCCACCCTCTGCACCAAGAAAGTTCCTGTTTGCTGATTTGCAAGACTCATCTATTTCCTCAAGCTTTGGCTTGGGGCTTCAGGGCCACATGTGGCTGAGCCTCCAGCGAGGAAGGGCCATTTCCCACTGAGCTGGTCTGCTGGGGGTAGAGGTTTGATTTGGGATGGGCTGATCGCAGTTAAGTCAATCAAGCTGTAAACAGCTGACTGATCACCTGGCATTTCTGTTTGTTTCATCCCCTGCCCCTTTGCTTGTCTTTGAGGCTCCCCAGTGGAGGGACCGTGATGCCGCGGCTAGGAAGTGGGCTGCTTCCAGGCAACCTCACAGATGAGTGACAGAGCAGGAGGGAAAGATGAGGTCAGACAGCACTGCCGGTGTCAGTGAGCAAAGGGGGGAAGAGAAAAGGCAGCAGGGGCTAGGAGGGAGGAGATTTCAATTCCCTTCTTATGCCATACCCAGAACTAGCTTCTTCCTTATGTCTGCAGGTGGGTGCATCCCTGTTTGCTAGTAATGTTGGGAGTGGACATTTCATAGGCCTGGCTGGATCAGGGGCAGCATCAGGAATTGCTGCTACAGCGTATGAGTGGAACGTAAGTATTGCACTGCAGAAGCTGCTCTCAGTAACATTGGAAGTTGGCTTGGTCCTTTCTAGCTTTTACTGTATTGCACCGACATGACTCCTTTGGCAGCTATGTAAGAGGCAGAAGCTGTTTCCACGTTGTATATTAATTATATTATAGTACGTTCCAATGAACGAGGATAATTCAGGTTGATCTAGTCTAACATACTATCCGAGTTAGGGCCCTCAATCTGCTTGGCATTGCAGCTTGTACGGGTGCACTAATGTTGGGCAACATTACATCCGTGGTCAGGGCTGTAACAAACCTGTGGCTACACAAGTCTTTGCAATTCTCACTATGCTGCATAACGCGGCTCCTTGGAACTTCACAGCCATAGCAGCGAGAGAATTTAAACCCCACAGCTCCAAAAGCCTATAACCCTACTACATGAGCTACAGAATCTCTGCTAGCTGTGAGCGATAGAGAGCCTTTGAGCAAGCGGTGGACAGTTTTATGTACATGCACACAGAGGCATGCAGGAGCATTAGCCAGCTGAGGACAGCATTTATCAGTATCGCTGACCTGCATTTCCTTTGCCTCCCTAGGGAATGTTTTGTGTTTTGGTGCTGGCCTGGCTATTTCTTCCTATTTACATAGCAGCGGGGGTAAGTAAATGGGCCACATTGTGTGTATCAGTGATTTGCTTTTTTAATATCCTTTTAAATGCATGGGTTTTTAAATGCTGAACCTACTAGAATTCTAGCCGAGTGCCCGGTAAAGTCCATGAAGCAGCAGCATTGCAGGACTCACATGCAGGCCTGTCATTCCCTTGAGGTACTAATGAAGGGGAGAGGAGCCTGTGAAAGATTTACCTTGGGAAAGGAAATCAGTCAGGAGATCTCATGGATGAAAAGTGGATGAAAGAGGGGACAGAGGGACCCACTTTTGTTGAGCCCAGCAGAGCAATGCCATGTCCCGCTGCCAAGAGCAAGTGCTACTTTCAAAGCCACCCCTCCTCAGGAATGAGACTTCAGGGACAGATGTTAGAGTTCAGGCGGAAATGGTGCTTCCCTGATGCCAAGATGAGGAGTGATGTGGTAGTGACACTCAACATTCCCGAGATACTGCCACGCGACTGGGGGCAAGTCTGGCTTTACCAGACTGTCCAGTGGGAGAGATGATGGCTTGAAAACTGCTAGGTAGGGTTAGGCCAGGGAAATGACAGGGGGCTCACAAATCCCAGATGAAGTAGTGAACAAAGCAGATGAGCCTCTAAAGAGTGTGAAGGCTCCCTTGTCAAGTAGCCTCCTTGGCCCTTCTGCCAGACCCTAAAGGCAAAATATTGGTGACCGTTCATTGCATAAGAGCGTGAAGCAGAGGGGGACAGACATTTCCCATCAGATATATCAAGACACAACAGTTGGCCAGGGTTTATCAACCACACAGGCTCTGCACAAATGCTTCTATGTGCTCCTCAGAGGAAGTTACTGTATTCTACCTCCTCTGAGCCACTCTCCTTTCCTGCAGGTTACAACCATGCCTGAATACTTACAGAAACGATTCGGCGGCAAAAGGATACAGATATTCCTGGCAATTCTCTATTTGTTCATCTATATATTCACCAAAATATCAGTAAGTAAGAAGAGTGAAAGGAGACTGACTAGAATTCACTTTGAAAGAATATATCTGTTTTAATCTATGGGACTGATACGTGCACCTGAGTCATGTTCCCCTAGCTACTGGAGCAGTAGTGATATTACAAAACGGTCTTGGAAGAGCAGATAAGAAGAATAGCTTTCAAGTATTTCAGGAAGTTAGGCCTCATGCCAAACCCCAAGATCAGCCTTGCCATGAATTATTTGAATATTTGGTGCCCGCAGAGGAAGAGCTTGGTAATATAGCACACCAGTCCAGCCAAGGGGGAAGAGTCATTTTCACTGGCCATTTGTCTGTTGTTAGGTTTTCTGCATCTGCTTAGTTAATTTGGTGTGTCCTCTCTGTACATACAGGATATATGAGCATGCCTGAGTGGGATGCACCCTCTAGCAGAAGGAAGAAACTTGCTGGCTGCTTAGTTTAGTAATGTATTGCTTCTATTTGCTCTAATGCTTTAAATGAGTGATGTATTCCCCCTCTGTGCAGTGCCTGGCCGGCTGTTAATTAACCACCAAACAGTGCTTGAATTGAAAAAATAAGAACAACTCCCAGCTTAGTTTTTTTCCTTTTACAGGCAGCAGCAGGAAGAGTAGATTGGCACATACCTCCCCCACCCCACTTGAAAGTGGAAATGCCCATGGTGTCAGATTGGGGCCAGGTGGCTGGTGCTTGGTAGGGCTTTTTTTATGGAAACAATCAAATACTTTATTCAGATCCCTGATGGCAGGTTTTCTGGGTCGTTCCAATGCCCAGTTGTTGGATAATGTGACAGGCCTATTTATTTTTAGCTGGCCAAAGTCATCAAGGCTTTGCACAAATACATGTTTTCATGGTCTGCAGATTGCATTTATACCTAGCTCTTCTGCAGTGAAACCACCTCAAGCGACCAGGACACAAGTTGGCTGCTCGGTTACTAACCCCCAGCTCTGTATCAGCACACGGTGGAAATCCCTGCTGAGGGTCATTCAGTGCCAGCCAGAAGAGAAGAATTTGCATTATGTCAACCCATGGAGCTCTGGCTGGCTACTGTCCTGAGACTTCCTCCTTCACAACGCTCCAGCATTTATGGCTGCTCCAGTTTCTGCCCCTCAGCCCCACCCTGTCACCTCATTGTCCCATCACTCCTTGGCTCTCCCCGTGTCCACTGCTGAGGCATGGAGATGCGACCCCCACCAATAAAGTATTTTCTTCTTAGAATTTAGTTGTCTCTCAATGGAAAGGCCTCCCCCTTCTTGTGCAAAATGAGGCATTTTCCTCATTTAGTTGTATCTGGAAACTCAGTTGAGCTTGGCTGTTAATGAAGAGAGAGGAGGAGGACGTGAGGCTGGGTTAGGGTTTACACGCTGCTTAGAGCAGCTGCCCTGAAGATTGATAGAAAACAGGAAGCCATGAGAAGTGAATCAAACTGGCTGGTCCTTGAGAAACGCAAGCTTCGGGGGGCTTAGTGCCCACTGTGCAGCCACTCAGCTATCTGGCATTATGTGCTGAGCTGTCACCATTGTAACCCTTCTAAATATCTTTTCCATTAGGTTGATATGTATGCTGGGGCCCTGTTCATTCAGCAAGCCTTACGCTGGGACCTCTATGTTGCTGTTTCAGGTCTACTGGCAATCACTGCTATTTACACTGTTGCAGGTGCGTCTGTAAGTTTCAGGTCATAGAAAGGGTGCTGTGCAATGTCACACATCCTCGTTACAGTATTGAGAACAGCCGTAGACTACCATCCCTCTCCACATGTGTAATAAGTATTCAGCAATTTCCACAAGGTACTGTTCTAAAATTACTTCCTTCTTATTAGCCGAGGCACAAAATCTATCTTCTGCCCTTTACCAAGGTGACTGTTGATAATGAAAAAATTAATTATGATATTGCACTTGTCAAAACAACGACTCTCCAGGTGAGAGTGGGTGAGTGTAATTTTACAAGGCTGGTGTAACGTGCCTGCTTAAAACAAGCCCAGATCTGTGCACAGCCTTCTCTTGGCTTGAAGAGATGCCACACTGAAGGTTTTTGCTCAGCATTTTTCTTCCTTTGGGCTTTATGGGTATGTGAGTGAGAGCTGCACAGGGCACTAGGCAGGGTGATGTGGGAAATATCTTCACAACTTGGATGGAAACAGGGTCATGCAGGGAGTGAAATGTGTGTCTGAAACAAATGGAAGTTTCTCTTGCAGCGCTCACCCCCAGCAATGTAGGCCACACATCTACTTTCTTTTGGTTGTTATGTTGTCTTTTTGAAGCAGCTTCTGTTTCAGTTAGGTCCTTCCTTCTTGTTTTTCAGTGCATCTCCTATAGAAATTTCTGCTATGGGGTTTGGGTTTCTAGTGACAAAATGCTGATTCACTGTGGTTCAAAACATGCAGCATCTCAGCCAAGGTATCAGCCATGGGAGTTAGCCAAACCATCCCACAAAAGGGTCAAAACAACCCACAAAACATCTCAGTGAGTCAGGCGACGCATTATGGTTATGCCACTGGCCAACTGACTTTTGCAAAGCAGGAGATATTACACAGAACAAACCCAGGTTAAAGGGGAGATTACAGCAGGTCGTGCTGAAGGGTGAACTGTCAGGCTGGAAGGAGGTTACTAGCGGAGTCCCTCAAGGATCGGTTCTTGGACCGACCTTATTTAATCTTTTTATAACTGACCTTGGCACAAAGAGCGGGAATGTGTTAATAAAGTTTGCGGATGACATGAAGCTGGGGGGAATTGCTAACACGGAGAAGGACCGGGATACTATTCAGGAAGATCTGGACCACCTTGTACACTGGAGTAATAGTAATAGGATGAAATATAATAGTGAAAAGTGCAAGGTCATGCACTTAGGGATTAATAATAAGAATTTTAAATATACGTTGGGGACGCATCAGTTGGAAACGTCAGAGGAGGAGAAGGACCTTGGGGTATTGGTTGATAGCAGGATGACTATGAGCCGCCAATGTGATATGGCTGTTAAAAAAGCAAATGCGGTTTTAGGTTGCATCAGACGAGGTATTTCCAGTAGGGAGAAGGAGGTGTTAGTGCCGTTATATACGGCGCTGGTGAGACCCCACCTGGAATATTGTGTGCAGTTCTGGTGTCCCATGTTTAAGAAGGATGAATTCAAACTGGAACAGGTTCAGAGACGGGCTACTAGGATGATTCGAAGAATGGAAAATCTGCCTTATGAAAGGAGACTCAAAGAACTTGGCTTGGTTAGCCTGGCCAAAAGAAGGCTCCGGGGGGATATGCTTGCTCTATATAAATATATCAGGGGGATTAACGTTAGGGAGGGAGAGGAATTGTTTAAGTTTAGTACTAATATAGGCACGAGGATGAATGGGTACAAATTGGATATTAGGAAATTTAGACTAGAAATTAGACGAAGGTTTCTAACCATTAGGGGAGTGAAGTTCTGGAACAGCCTTCCGAGGGAAGTAGTGGGGGCAAATGACTTATCTGGCTTTAAGACTAAGCTTGATAAGTATATGGAGGGGATGTTATGATGGGATAGTTTAAATTGAGCAATTGATTTGGATTATCGGCAGATAAGTCTGCTCAATGGTCTGTGGGAATGTTGGATGGGATGGGAACTGAGTTACTGCAGAGAATTCCTTTTTGGGTGTTGGCTGGTGAGTCTTGCCCACATGCTCGGGGTTTAGCTGATCGCCCTATTTGGGGTCGGGAAGGAATTTTCCTCCGGGGCGGATTGGCAGAGGCCCCGGAGGTTTTTCGCCTTCCTCTGCAGCATGGGGCATGGGTCGCTTGCTGATCGATTCCCTGCAGCTTGAGGTCTTCAAATCTCACTTTTGAGGATTTCAATAACTCAGTCATGGGTTAGGGGTTGTTATAAATGTGTATGGGTAGGGTTTTGTGGCCTGCCTTGTGCAGGAGGTCAGACTAGATGATCATATTGGTCCCTTCTGACCTATGAGTCTATGAGTCAGTTCCTGACAATTTGTCCCTCTGGTTTTTTGTTTAGGTGGCCTGGCAGCTGTAATTTACACAGATACTCTACAGACCCTCATCATGCTGGCTGGGGCCCTAACTCTTATGGGGTTCAGTGAGTACTTCCCTGGGATTTTATTGCTAAAAATACATTTGTTCCTACACCAAATCACTGGAAATATGTGTCACTGGAACAATCCATTTACTGTTTTATTTGGCGCCTCTCACGTGAAATATACATTCATGTTAGAATATTTTCTATACATATAATCTTCTGACAGTTCTTTATAGAGTGAAAAGTGTAGGGGAATTCCATAAAAGATATGAAACCCACCCAAATAAAGAGAAAACACACCTGTGGTCTGAGATCCATACCAAAGCAAACCTCTACCTCTTCTAGCCAAATAATTGATGGTATTAAACCAAATTTGTCATTGTAGGTGTCTTGATCTCCCTGAAGTCTATCAGAGTCTTTTCATTGACTTCAGTGGACACTGAGTCAGGATCATACAGAGCAAACTGCAGAGTGTGAAAATAATAGCATGAATCTGGTCAATGTGGTAATTGCTTCCTATTCCCATTCTAGGCTTCGTTAAAATTGGTGGGCTTGAAAATTTGCAGGCCAAATACTTTAAAGCCATTGCTAGCAGCCACAAAGGGAACAGTAGCTGTGGCTTACCAAGAGAAGATGCCTTCCACATTTTCCGAGACCCTGTCACCTCTGACCTTCCCTGGCCAGGAGTTCTGATTGGAATGACCATCCCATCTCTGTGGTACTGGTGTACAGATCAGGTAGATCAATATTTATTTCACAAGATTAACTCTTAGGTTGGGTTGTGAGACATGCCATCTGGCTGGCTGTAGAACCATGCGGAACTTTCATAGCAAGCAACTAAAGGCCGAGTTTCATTACAAACCCTAAAACTCAGGACAGAACCTGGACTGAATTTTGAGGGGACTGGGACTGATTTACTCTTTCTGGTGGAAACCATGTGAAATTTGATTACTTCAACTCCACACCAGACAAAACTTGACACCCACAGCTAAGTTAAACTTTGAGTTTTGGAGGCCATTTGAACTCAGAAATGTAATGTGAGGGGGATGTAAAGCCCAAACTCTGAAGTGGGCACATCTGAATCCAGTGTGAACCCACACCCTTCAGGCTGTGCAGGGCTCCAATTGCCTTCTCTCCAATTGCAAACAGCAGTGCCAGGAAGAGCAGAATCATAACAAAATCTGTATCAGATGTTTCTGGCATTTTTGTTTATCAAACTCTTTTCACAGAGTGAAGGTCAATTGCGGAGATGTCCTTAAATTTATCCCTGTGCCCTAGCTTGTGAGGCAGTAGCGCTATTGACCTGACAAGCCATGTCAAGGCATATAAGATACACAGGGCCCAACAAAGAATAAACTATGGGGAAAAACAGTGACTAATTTCCATAGCTTAGAAGAGAACACAGTGAGATTTCTCTTGCATAAAGGCAGGAAGCCCTAGTTAGAGCACTACAGGTGAGTTAGCTAATGCAGGACACGATCATACAAGGTAGTGACAACAGGTAGTTAAGAAGACTTAGCACATTACGGGACCAGCTCCTTCATGATGATGATGTTCTGAGTTCCCTCTTGCATAAATCAATGCAATCCAGAACAGAGTCTGGCCCTAGAGACCCGTGCTTCCAGAACCAGCATGGCCACTTATAAATAGGACAGTCATCACATCATCTTGTATCTAGTTACTCTCCCTGCAAGACACTGGATAAAACTCTCGTCCTTGTTTACAGGTCATTGTTCAACGGTCTCTGGCAGCTAAAAACCTCTCTCATGCCAAAGGGGGCTCTTTGCTAGCCTCTTATCTGAAAGTCTTGCCTCTCTTTATGATGGTGATGCCGGGCATGATCAGCCGGGTTCTCTTCCCAGGTAAGCATTGAAGGAGAGAAATGCCCCTTGCGTCTGTCATTACAGACTGTGATTTCTATGTGGTGTGTAGGCGACAGTCCTGAGCATATAAGCTAAAAGGTTGTAGCGACTCAAGTGCCAGGAGCGTGAACTTGCAGTTCAAGATAGAGCCTTAGCTGGAAAAAACTTCTATTACTGTACTCTCACCTTGCTGCCCAGGGACCACACCCCTTCATCCTGAACACAAGTCTCAGGTGCTTCTTCTATCAACCCAGCTTTAAGAGCTGCCTCGATGGTGTCCCCTCTGGGCTTCATGACTGTGGCCCTGAGAAAAGAAAAAGATAAAATCCTAAACAATCTGCTCCCTGGCCTACACTACAGTTTTGTCGCAACAGGTCAGCATTTGGTGACAAAACCGTGATGCTGTATACAAATGCAGGGCTCCGCCCACCAGCAAAACTCCCCTGCTTTGGCGACAAAATAAAACCACCTTGACAAGAGGCACGGACCTTGTTACGGCAGTTAGAGCGACAAAGCGCCAGTGTAGATGCTGTGAGCTGTAACTGCACTCCAGCAGCTATCCCACAATGGCCTGACTGCTCCGCTCACTGGCTTGGACTCCACTGCACTGGCCTACACTCCAGCTTCACAGGCAGGTGCCCCTCCCCTGTCACAGCCCAGGAAGGTTTGAAATTGCTCGGCGTGGCGCTCACACAGCTCCTGCCCAGCTGAGTGTGCCGGTGCAGTGTCGGTAACGGGGACGTGCTAGAATTTGGGATCGTTCCAGTTTCTGACACATAGGATGCTCTTTTCTGCTCTCCTGTCAGCATTGCTTCCTGTTCCAGGGGTACCAAATTCCCATGGGTGGCATGCATGCTCAGTACAACCTAGGTCCCAAAGTCTGTGTGTCCCGGTTCGTGATACTACACTGGCTCCCATAGCAAATGGGCTTCTGCCTGGACTGCAGGGGAGGGAGCGGCTCATTCTCCTTGGTCTGTGGGGAGATGAGGCTGTGGGAGAACGCGGAGGGAATCAATCCTCCTCTCATAGGGCAGGCATGCTGGCAGCGGGGGCTGCTGCTGGGGGGAGGAGAGGGGAGAGACCCCTGACGTGCTGTGCAGAGCCAGGGAGTGAGGTGGGGTTGATGTCAGGATGTCGTCCCTCCCCCTTACAGGTCTCTGCTGAGCTGGGGTGGGGGGTCAGGAGGACACCTGTGCACTAGCTTCTGCCTTCCGATTGGTTGTTTCCGGCTGCTGTCTGCACTTAAAGACTCAGCGTGTGGACACACTCACTGTCCCCCCCAAAACACTGTCTCTGTCCCTCTCTCATACACACAATTCTGGGGGCTTCTTGTGTTTGTGTTCAGCAGTGTCAGCCTGGCTGACAGGGCAGTTGAGAAGCTGCTGTCAATCTAGCAGATGCCCTTGGAACGATGGGACTCAAGAAACCTTCATCATGTGATGCTGCGCCTGCCCCATGAGGCACTGCAAACCGTTCCCAAAGCACCCTGTGTGCAGTCGCACAGTGAGCTAGCTACCGACAGTGCACTGCTCCCTGTGTCAGTGCAAGAGCTGGTGGTGTGAATTGACTCCACCGACACGAGCACAGGGAGGACATGCAACAGCGGGTTAATTACAGCTTTGGCTGTACACCAGCATAACTTGTGTCGCCTAAACGCTGTAGTATAGACGAGGCCTGAGAGAGAGTAAGCACACGTCTGTTGGTGTTAGCACATGTCTGGAGGGGTCACTATTTTCTCATAGTTAATAGCATTAGTTTTTAAAAGGACAGTGTTTAGAGAGGACAGTCAGGCATACAAGGTGAATCAGCTGTTAAGGACAAATCTCTTGATTAGCCCTATTTAGGTTGGCAGGATCTTTTACACAGAAGGTTAAGTTAAGAAAGGAGAAAGTTACAGCTGCTGTTGTGTATGTGTGCAGTATGCTTCATTGTTTGCTGGGTGGGTTTTGCTCCATGGTTATTGTCTGGACATATTTGGTTCTTGCAACTATTGATTACTTTCCCCCCACGTTTATTGTAGATCAGGTGGCTTGTGCAGATCCAGAAATCTGTCGGCAAATCTGCGGCAACCCATCTGGCTGTTCTGATATCGCTTACCCCAAACTGGTCATAGAACTGCTTCCCCTAGGTGAGGTCCAACACTAACATGGAAACAGGCTACACCAACCAAAACAATGACTGTAGAAAATGTACAGAGAGGAGAATAAACTACAGGTGTGATATTGCATCTATTGGGACAGGGACAAGTAAGGAATAACATGCAGCAAGACACTCAGCTGCTGCGAGATGCCTCTGCAGGGAAGCAAGGCATTCAGCCTTCAGGAAGTCACCTGGACACGACTAATTCCGTAAAGGATAACGACGCTGTATTGTCCACATGCACTGAGTTACACATAACCCTATGGAGAGCACAATCACTATATGCACAAGA
>ML675626.1:29543240-29762262 GCA_007922155.1 Mesoclemmys tuberculata
GAGTTACACATAACCCTATGGAGAGCACAATCACTATATGCACAAGAGGAAGCAGATGGATCGGGTCTCCTCCTTGCATCCTAGCTGCCTCTCTGACATGCACTGAGGTGTCCCTGCCAGCTCCCAGAGCAAAGACTGTGCCCACACAGACAGAGCTGCGTGGTCCAAGAGGAAAAAGACTGACCAGTTCCTATAGCCTGGGAGGTCACCCGCTGTCCAGGACTCTTGGGAGGGCAGGGTAGGCTGAATTCCCTCGGCAGAAGAAGGGCTGGGTTCAGAAGGGAGCTGCAACCATTAGATAGAGAGGTTTGGCTCATGAGGGCGAGGGGTGAAACTGGACCTTTAGCACTTTCCACACATGGTCGGCACATTCATTGTGACCAGATCAAACATGCCTTTCCCTTTGTTTGCAGGTCTCAGGGGCCTCATGATGTCAGTGATGATTTCAGCACTTATGTCCTCCCTGACTTCCATCTTCAATAGCTCCAGCACCATATTCACCATGGACCTTTGGCGGCACTTCCGGCCCCGTTCTTCCGAGTGGGAGCTCATGATTGTCGGCAGGTCTGAAGCTCTAGGGGATGACGTGTTAAATCAGAGTGCATGTCCTGGAGAGGGTTCACACCACTCTCCGCTCTCTGGTGCCCTGGTATAAATTGAAAGCAACCCCATCTTCAGAGCCCATTGCTCCAGACCTACAGTGCAATAACTGAGAGAAAAATTTGGCCCTTCCAGTCCATGGTATTTTTTTTTCTGCTGCCAGTGTTACATTTTCTTTACCTGGTTGCGCATGAGAACAAACCTGGCCCAACGAACACTGGGGAGTCCCTTACCATTGGGCAGACCTGACAGCGAGGAGGGAGGCTCTCCTGGAAAGGGGGCCTTCGGGGGAGTCCCTCGTGCAGAGGAGGGGGTAAAGACAGCAATAACACTGTCTTCTTCTTGAGCAGGGTGTTTGTGCTGCTGCTCGTGGGGGTGTCCATTCTGTGGATCCCACTGGTGCAGGCCAGCCAAGGAGGACAGCTCTTCATCTATATCCAGACGATCAGCTCCTACCTGCAGCCCCCTGTGGCCATGGTTTTCATCCTGGGCTGTTTCTGGAAGAGAACGAATGAAAAGGTAACAGGGCAGGGTCTGACACACCCTCCTCTGTGTGCCGGGTGCCCAGTCTGTCCTTCCACTGTCTACATGGACAGACGGCCAGGCGGCTCGACCAGCTGCACTGTGTCGCTGCTCTGCCTCTCCCTTGTGGGATCTCTGTGGAGTGACTGCCCTCTCGCTTGGGGCATCCTGCGGAGGCCACGTGCCCATACAGCAGGGAACGTTTCCTGCTGCTTTCAAGCGATGCCCTCAGCTGCTCTAGGAGATAGAGGACGAAGGTTGCAAGGTGCCTTTCACAAACCTTGGCCCAGAGATTTACAAGCCATGGGCTTGCACTGGTGTAACCTGGACATGGAGTCCATGGGAGTGGAAAGTCAGTCGTAGGTGGGGATGGGAGGGTTTGCAGTAGCACAAGATGCCCACAACCTCTGCTTCTCTGGCGAAACTGAAACTGGTCAATGCAACCCCAAACAAGGGTGGTGCTGGCTGGGCGATGAATCCCCCTGGGTGCAGCAGCCTCTGCTGGCACAAGTGGGGAGCACTTGGCACCTCCCTTGTGCCAAAATGTGGTGAAGCCAGCACTCACCTAATCATTCCCTCCCACCAGGTGGGAGCTGCTGGCTACTGTAACAGCACCAGCAGGCCTAGGGGTGTTTCTCCTCCGCTGGAAGGGAGGTTGGTAGAATGTGAGGTGCTGTGTATACAACAGAGAACAGCATAAGGAGAAGAACATGGAGGGGACCTCAGAAACTCTACAAATAACCCAACAGACCTCCCCGCGCTCCCACAGAAGGTGCCAGTAAGCATGTCACAGCTGTGATGGTGGCATACCTTGCTCCTGCCTGCACGCCCGCCTGGACTTCATTTCCAGGGGCCATCAAGGAATATCTTCATTTCCTAGGGTGCATTCTGGGGCCTGTTGGCTGGCATACTGCTGGGCTTTATCCGCCTGGTGCTGGACTTCATCTACCTGCAGCCACAGTGCGGTGAGCCGGACCTCCGGCCGGCAGTGGTGAAATACGTGCACTACCTGTACTTCTCCATGATCCTCGGCGTCATCACGACAGTCACTGTGGTAGTCGTGAGCCTGCTCACAGAACCTCCCGCAGAGGAAATGGTGCGTCACCCCCAGCAGGTTTCTTTCACTGGTTTTAATGGATATCCAGTAAGGTCCCCATTAAATGCCCATGGGGATGGACATTCTCATTCCTCCTGAACATGTGGGAACACTTGCAGTGCCCTATCAGATCATACCAGGCTGGTCTGGCTAGTCTGCCATTCTGCCTCCCTGCCATAGTAGGTGACACAGTACAGGTCCCTCAAATCCAGAATCGCACCTCCTGTGTGTTGGCTAACACCCAGTTGCTCCAGGACAAGGGTCTCAAACTCCAACAGGAGTATTTTAATCCATGACAAATTTGCCCCTTTCATCCTATTTATTGTCAGAGACTTTGGTCACTAGGTTACCTGATCAACCTGCTCAAAGAACTGTAATAGATCAGAGAGATGCAGTTTTTCCTTACAGAATCCCTTACCTAGTTATTGTCCGAGAACTGTAGAAGCAACCAGCCTGCTTCCTCTGGAGTAGGTGCCTGCCAGTCTGCCTAACTCCACCATGCACGTAGAGACGATAAATCCATATCCAATGCGGGCTCCATGGGAGTATAATATCCCAGATAATATGAGATGAAAGAACATCCCAAAGATCTCCCAAAGATTATACACTTTGCCAGCATGTGCTGCACACAACTAAAAGCAGAGAACAGAGTTCTAGCAGTAATCGTCGTCATCAGAAATATAGCAGTGAAGTAGATCAGGCAAATTTCAGATAAAGGTTTAATCAGGATAAAAAGTATTTTTAGAGCTGTTCTGTTTCTTGTTTCATTAGGCTTCTCTGTATCTATGTCTATAGCACTGTATCAGCGCTCCACCTACTCCAACGTGGCTGCTCAGGTGGAAGAACAGAATTTGGCCCCAAGAATTTAGAAAATATAAGAACCCTTCAAAACTACTGTACTGCTGAGGTGTCCCCTTTAAACAAACATAAGATCCAATTTTCTTTAACAATGCTCTTCATGCCACCAGATCAGTCACCTCACCTGGTTCACACGCTGGGATCTACCAGCCAAGAAGCACCCAGCAGTCAGTACTTCTGATACTGGAAGTGGCGTATGTAAGCCCGAGCATCTGCCTGTACAGCTCGATATTAGCGTTGTTCCTGAGAATACTTCCAATGACAACACAAGTAAGTGCTCTGTTATTGTATGTGCTACAATTAAAACCAGTCCTTTGTATTTTGTAAAGTTTATAACGGCAGGAAATGTTAAATGAGTCTTGCTACTTCTTTCAGATTTCTGTATCTTCAAGGTGCCGAAACATTTTTTATCTGCAAAGACCAAAGATCAGGGCTATGTTTCTTCTGCAGCTTTTTATGGTATCACACGTGCTCACAATGGATCAGGGAATCCATTGTTCTGCACCAGGGAATAGTGCTTTAGTATCTGCTGCAGGGAGAGTTGGTTGGAAAATGGGAAAAAATGACCAACATTTTCACAGAATTCCATTTCCATTTTCACTGATGTTTTCTTACCAGCTCTTGTGGCAAGAACCCTGAGCTGAGCTCTTGGCAGGGTGCGAAGGAGAGTTTGCAAACTTTTTGTAATGTGCATTGATGGGCCAGTGTTAGATGCACACTCCTGTAGAGCCTGATCCTGTACGTCTCCAACTCCCAGAGAAGATTGCGAAGTTTTACCCAAACTTGCAATCTTGTTTATGTAGCTTTGCAGCCTTGGCTGATGCGTATTCCTTTAACAGTGATGAAATGGGGCAAGGAGTTAAAGCACTAGAGTGCTGGTTCCCAGCTGCTGGGACATTAGCCTTTTGTGACGGGCATTTTAACTCTCCTTTTATTCTGCCCCCCAGTGCACCGTTACCTGCTTACTGTTGGGTTATGCATACCTTAATATTCAATAGTGTTCGGGGAGCTTGGATTCACGAAGAGCCCTAGCCCTGCCCAAAGTGGGTGAGAGCATACAGAAACAGCTGGAAGGTGATGAGCGCAGTCAAGTTTTTTAGACTTAGCTAGCTGACACCATTCCTTAGACGGCTGGGAATGGCAGGATTTAAATTCAGATCTCTAGAGAAGAGTGACACTGAGGTGACAAATAGAAATTACTTCACTGGTGACCTAGAGCTTGGTGGAGTGAACATGTCCCTTTGAAGAGTGCTGGGGTATTTTCGGTGTAGTTATGTCAAAATGGTCTGTGCATTTGTTCCATGAGCAGAATTATTGCCTCACTATTTACTAATGGCATATTGGGCTGTATTAGTAGGAGCATTGCCAGCAGATCGAGGGAAGTGATTATTCCCCTCTATTCGGCACTGATGAGGCCACATTTGGAGTACTGTGTCCAATTTTGGGCCTCCTACTACAGAAAGGATGTGGGCAAATGGCCAGAGTCCAGAGAAGAGCAACAAACATGATTAGGGGGCTAGGACTCCTGACTTATGAGGAGAGGCTGAGGGAACTAGGCCTGTTTAGTCTGCAGAAGAGAAGAATGAGGGGGATTTGATAGCAGCCTTTAACTACCTGAAAGGAGGTTCCAGGGAGGATGGAGCTAGTCTGGTCTCAGTGGTAGTAGATGACAGAACAAGGAGCAATGGTCTCAAGTTGCAGTGGGGGCAGTCTAGGTTGGATATTAGGAAAAACTTTTTCACTACAAGGGTGGTGAAGTACTGGAATGGGTTACCTAGGGAGGTGGTGGACTCTTCAGCCTTAGAGGTTTTTAAGGTGCGGCTTGACAAAGCCCTGGCTGGGATGGTTTAGTTGGGGTTGGTCCTGCCTTGAGCACAGGTTGACCTCCTGAGGTCTCTTCCAACTCTAATTTTCTATGATTTTAGGTGCAACTGGTACTCAAAAAGGGTCTAAACTGGTGAGAGTCTTCTTGTGGCTTTGTGGCATGGAGCGCAAACAAGAACATCCTCCTGAGAATGCAGCTCGTCCCAGCCCTGAAAATGCTGTGGCTTCATTGAATGAGGATCCTTTGGTGAAACACATTCTGAACATCAACTTACTACTGTGCACATGTGCTGGCATCTTTCTCTGGGGCTACTTTGCATAGCAGCTTGCCAGAGGATTCAAGGGTCACTGTCAACCAATTTTAGGCCCCCAAATGAAGATTGGTGTAAATAATAATGTAATTGATGAAGTGTGATTTGTAATCCATTGTTACATTTCATAGGACACAAACTTAAATATTTTAGTTATGAAGGGCTCAGGCTGAGAGGTGCTGAGTATCCTTAACTTCTGCCTCAGCACCAATGAGATCAGCCTCCAACCAGTGATAGGCTACCCATATTTAAGCTAGGTGCTAGGGGAGCTTTGGAAGGTAGAAGGTGTTTGGTTATAGCAAAAACAACGAGCGTCTTGTAGCACCTGAAAGACTAACACATTTCTGCAGGCATAAGCTTTTGTGGGCTGCAACCCACTTCGTCAGATGCAACAGGTTGCAGCCCACGAGAGTTTGTGCCCGCAGAAATTTGTTAGTCTTCAAGGTGCTACAGAATTCTCATTGTTTTTGCTGTATACAGACTAACACGGCTACCCCTCTGGGACTTGTTTGGTTGTGTCACATCTTGATGGTTTTGCAATTAAAACACTAGGGACTCAGAACTGCCACAGATGTGTAAAGCACTTAATCTCTCTGTGCCTTAACTCCACCCTCTATAAAATGGGGGTCATAATCCTTCCTCACCTCCAAGTGGTGGTGTGAGAATCAAGATTTATGTTTGCAAGGTACTTACATACTGCAGGGATGCATTGGCGTATAGAGAGACATTTTGGTGTAATGCTTTGTTTTTCCTAATGGATATTGTATCTACATATATAGTGGCTAAACATGCACAGGCACATAACGTACAGTTCATTAGATTCCCTTGGTATTTCTGTACTACAGTTGGCACTAAAATAAAGAGGGTTTTTTTTTAAAATTGTTTGCATACATTTAAAAAAAAAGGGATGTGTTTGTTAGGGTGGGAAGTTAAACCTTCTGCAGGGCTGTAAATCCAAACAGTGCTGAGGTAGTATGTGTGGACTAGAAAATGAAACTGACTTAAAAATACAATGACAGCATAATCTCACTGTATAGCTCAAAAAGTAATTCAGTCTTCTTAAATCCTTTCAGTTTTAATGTCATGGGTTGTTGGTACATAGATACAGAAATTATCTTATGTACATAGAAGATTTTGATGGTATCCCTATAGGTTTTTAGAAAAGATTAGGTGTTATTACAGCCAGAGTATTTTATGAGCACTGTACAGTGATGTATTTCTTGTCCTTTTTAAAAATGCCTTGCCAGTGTTAATAAAAACATGTTTATTTATTATTCTGAATGGAATCAGGAGCCAGCAGGAGCATGTGCCCCGTGACTGCGGTCCTAGTCCTTTGACTTCAGCCCGTTTCCTTTGCAGTGCAATAACGAGTGGAAGGGAACGACATGGTCACTTGCTCCTGCCAACGGGAGGCGAGGGAGTAAAAACTCAGCTATGCACTTACGTTAGCGGTGACCAGTCAGTTCAGCAGGGCCCACGCGCAGAGCCCAGGGGCCCTGACCTTACGTCGGGTCAGACAACTCCAGCGCCCGCAGCGAGCGTCTTTCAGCCCCACCACCACCGCCTGTCTCGAAGGAGGGTGCAGCTCGTTCCTGGCGCCTGCTGGGGTTTGAACACGAGGCTGACCCCAGAGAGCCGCCCGGGCTGCGCCAAGGGAGCCGGGCTCCGCGCGGGAGGGTGAAACCTGGCAGAGGAAAACCAGAGCGGGGTGGGGAGAGGGCCCTGTTCTTCATCTTCGTCATCACCACCCCAGTCTGGTCCCCGTCCCCCACCCATCGCCCACCCCGCCCCGCCCCTCGGTCTGCCCCTGCCCGCCCAGCACAGCCCTGCTTGGGCCTAGACACCCCCCCATCGCCCCCCCCAGGGCCGCCCTTGGCACGGCCCCGCCTGCGCCCCTCCCCCGCCTGGGCTCACCTGCGCCCCTCCCCCGCCTGGGCTCGCCTGCGCCCCTCCCCCGGCCCCTCCCCCGCCTGCGCCCACCTGCGCCCCTCCCCCCGGCGGGCGCTGAGGCGCTGGGTGGGGCCCGGCCGCCATGTCGGGCGCCCCCCCGCCGCGGCGGAAGATGTCGGGCCGGGCCGAGTCCCTCGTGCCCACCCCGCTCCCGCGCAGCAGCCTGCTGGGGGCCCTGGAGGAGAAGCGGCGGCTGCAGCTCAAGGTGGGGGGGGGGAGAGGTGAAGGGGGGATGGGGGATGGGGACGTGAGGGGAGCGGGGGCGGGGGAGGGATGAGGGGGCCGGCCGGGGGGGCCGGCCGGGGGGCCGTGCTCCAGGCAATGACCCCCGCCGTGGCTGGCAGAGGGGCGGGCCGGGCCGGGCCGTGGTGCCCCACCCCGGAGCCAGAGGGGCCTGTCCCTGCACCCAGGCCGGGTCCCCCCGGCCCCCCGCCGCCGTGGGACCGAGCCGGGCCGGGGCTCGGGCCGTGGCGGCCAGCGGGCGGCTCTCGGGCGGGGCCCGGCCGTTGGGCCGGGGCGAGGCCCCTCGCCCCCGCCAGGGTAAATGCGTTGAGCAGCTCCGCCCCCGCGGCCGGGCTCTGGGACCTCCGTGATGTCGCCCCGGGGCGGGCGGGCCTGATTCTGCCCGTCCGTGGCCGCCGGTCACCCCGTGCAAAGCAGCGCGCAGCTACCAGGGCCACGGTGCGCCCAGCTCGGGCCCCGGGCTCCGCCGCAATACGAGTGATAAGTTGCAAGGCACGGGCCAGTCAGCCCCTCCGTCTGTTCCCACCTCTTCCCGCCGGGGGGGTGCTGGGAGCCTTTGAACCGGACCGAAAGGTCTGTCTGTGATGGAAACCATCGGCACCTAATGCCAGCATCCGTGTGCCCGGCTTAGCGATGGGCCCCGGGCCTGCTCTTTCCACTCTCACTTCTTTACAAGGCGGCTGTTAGGGCAACTTCATCCATGCTCATGCAGTGCTCAAAGACTTGAGTGGAGAGCACCACAGAACTGCCTCACGCTACACTTAAAGTGATGGAGGCCAGGGACCAACAGCTTTCACATAAACACGTCTGGTTTTCTTTCCTGGCTAGAAGTTCCTGCTCCACAGGTTATTTTTTGTTGCTAAACTATCAGAAAGAGCGGACAGGAGAGAGGTCACAGGTACAATAATATCTTATCAATATGCCTTCTGACTATTTTAAACTTTAAGATACTTGCCTTTGGGATGCCAACTAACAGAGAAATTCCAGGGCTATGCAGCAGAAGCAGCTGCTGGCCCATGTTCTGTATAGTTAATTTAAAAACTGAGACTAGTATTCCCAGTACAGCTTTAATGACAAATAACATATTCTGAAATAACGAGGACTTCAGACCTAGTATGGGAGAGTACACATCTCCTTGGATCCTGTGATAAAGCTAAACTGCCTTTAGAGGAAGTCCAGATCCATTGCTGATCTTGAAAGGAATCAGTTATATGATTCACCACCATCAGGTTTATTCACTGATGAAAAAATTAGGGGCTGATAGAACAAAGCTTACCGTACAAATACATTTCTCATTTATGCCAGAATTATGAATGATAAATTCATCTTCATGCCCAAGCCCTAACACCTACAGCAAATCTGTGACACCATGTAAAAGATGTGTACTTTTAAAGTGCTGCTGCTGGTTTCCCTCCCTCTCAATCCTTTCTTCCTAAATCCACAAAGCTCTCAGGACCATGCCTGTTATTGTGAGCCACACACCAGGGGCATGGTTGAAGAGAACTTGAATTCCTTGTTTTCAAGGCTTCATGTCAACAAGAAAGATGAGCACCTTGACCTCACTTTATTTTGAAGATGAAGTAAGTTTTGGGAATTAAGCAGCAGCACCACTTGGATTTAGATCTGATGCACTATGTATGCAGAGGGGCAGCAATGACTGCAGCATATGTTAAAGGAAGACCAGCTTTTCAGCATGCCTTTTTGTTTGTATTTATCACTTGTCATACCAAACCTTTAAAAAAACACCACCACTCTAGACACTGATTGCTTTATAACCCAAACCTGAGAAGTGTGTGTGGAAGTAGCTGGCATTCCTTCTGCTATCACACCATGGCACTAGTTTCAGTGATTCATTAAATCATTTTACAGTAAATGGTGATTTTTCAGTTACACACCAGAGGGAGTTGGTTTTATCCTCAATGAGATCAGACTCGGCAAGAACGCAAATAAAATATGGAAAGCAGCAGTTACTGTGATGCATTCACAATGGCGTAACGGTTTTAAGATTTATGCTGCTAGATGTCAGCCTGGTTGCTCTCAAGCAGGTCTAATGCCATACTCAAGGTATTATTCCCCCCTCCCCTTCTTTCAATTTTTCTTGTTAAGCATCTCTCCTAAGCTGAAGATGCTACAGTTACAGCAAGTGTTTTATACAAGGGATAAGCAATGTAGATAATGGACTGGTTAATGCAATAAAAAGCCATCACTTGACAAGAGTCCCTGCTTAGTACTAAATGCTGGAGCAAATGAGGGCACAGCTATTAATAAGCAACCCTGGAGGGAAAGGGGAAACCTTTACTTTCAAAGGAGAAAACTGATTCTATAACCGACATTCACTTATAGCAGTTTCTGTTCAACCAAATAATTTGTGTATATTGAATATCTTGATGAATAAGGATGCAGTAGTTTTGGTGCTATTATCAAACAGCTACCCATCTAACTCCAACAGCCAGAGGCAAGGCTTTTTTTCCCTCCGTATTTGCGAAACTCCCACAGATATTTTCTAAAGCATCCCAACCCCGACCACAACAAAGACAGAGCTGAATATTTAACACACACAGTTGTTAGTGGAAATTCTGGGCACTCTTTGCCACGTACCTCAGCCAGTATGTCAATAAATACAGTTTTAGGTGCACCATGTTATGAATAAACCTATTGCTGAGTAGCTGAAGTCTTATGTTAATGATATTAGCCACTAATCAAGCTGATTAGCTTGCTCAAGTATCAGACTCATGAAAATTGGAGCCAAGCCAATTTCCAAAAATTTAGGAGTCTTGTTTCCTTCCCTGCATAATTGGGTCATGTGTGTATAGAAAGAATAGACTTCCAAGGCAATGCCTATTTTTCATGTTTCTTTGTAGATTTATAGTGTCAGTTTATTCATTCATCTAGTTAGTGATGGCCTGTGACAGTAGCGAGTAGGGCATAGGGTGGGGTGGAAAGCTAGTTTTCTGAAGTTGTGCACTGTATTTCCATATGACAGCCGATTCTTGTGTTTTTTAAATAAGGTTACCATGAAAGACTGTTTCAAAATATATTAAAATACCACCTAGGAGAACCGGTCTCAGGTCTACTTCTCCTCTATCCCAGCTCCATTCTTCATATACTAGAGGTAGGTTAAGTAAATCTCCTTTAGTAATACATTCTATAACTTTGGGCCTCCCACACAGAAAGCTGTATCCTTGATTCTTGTGTATTCTATCTGCCCAGCCATCCTCGTTGACCCTGGCTGGTATAGTGGATGTAGTGCAAGGTAGTCTCTAAAGATGTAATTCATTTAAGGTTTTAAAGAAAAGGACTAGAACCTTAAAATGGATCTGGTGGGGTTAGTGACCGTGAATTGATTGTCTCTCAGATTGTCCACATTGTTCCAGACTAGTCAAGAAATGCAACCAAGTCATCATTCTGAGTGAAAGTGGGTGTACCCCACCCCCAGCTGAGCACTTGGGCTTTCTAGTGTTCCCACTTCAGCATCTGTGATCCAGCTTGGAAGCTCATCATACACCAATAGATACCGATCAGTTATTTTTATATTCAGATAATTTTTTAAACTGAACCTTTGTAACAACCCCACTTCCCTCCTTGCAGTCCTCCAGTGGCACATTATATCATATCCTCCAAGATCTAGCTTCTCTCCAGAAGCAAGGCTCCAGGTAAGCATTTCAGAAGAGCTCAAAGAAAATCAGCTCAAGTGGAAGTAAATTTTAATGTAGGAATGACAATTAATTTGTTAGGGTTAAAATGAGCATTTAGTATAATTATTCAAAATAGAGAAATACCTTAGTATTTCCTCCTGTTGAATGCCTAGAGACTATACTTTGGTTAAATTTTAATTTTAGTGTGAAAAATATTTTCCTCATTTAGATTTATCATGTGTTTACCCCTCCTTATTCTTCAGTGCCACGTGCCTTTCTTTTGCAAAGAGGGATGGCTTTTTGCCTCCTCTTCAGTACCCAATACAAAGCTGAGTATTCAGAAATTTGGCAAACACCTCCATTGAAGTTCCTCTGATTTGCCTTGGACTCTAGTTCTTTAGCAGTTCTCCTACCCTCTGAAATCCAATGTCTAGTATTTAATTTGGCTGTACAATTTCTAAATTCTGCTTTGAACAAGAACATGTTTTTAGATATAGGTAAATTAGATTGTCACTGAGGCCATGGAATTCGTGACTTACTTCCTGTGACGTCGGTGACATTTTCTGCTTCTGCTTGGGGGGGGGGGGGAGGGCAAGAGCTGTCAGCTCCTTGCCTCTGTGGGTGGGGGGGAAGGGGCTCCCCTGCAGCTCCCAGCAACTGCAGGAGACCCCTGCAACTCCCAACTGGCATGGGTGGTGGTGGGGCCCTACAGCTCTGAGCTGCAGCCCCCACAGGGCAATGGGGGATCCACAGACCCAAAGCTCCCAGCCTTGGCCCCCAGCTCCTGCAGGCAGCAGGGGACCCTGCCCTGCTGCTCTCATCCCACCCCCAGTCTGTCAGTTATTTTTAGTAAAAGTCAGGGAGAGATCACAGCTTCCCTGAATTTTTGTTTATTGCTTATGGCCTCTCCCTGACTTTTACTAAATATAACCATGACAAAATCTTAACCTTAGATATAGGTATGTCATGGCAGGCTCTACTCACCGCTGGGTGGGGCCTCCTTGTTGATTAGCTCTGCCCACTTCAGCGCACACTTTCTTCTCTTTCCTTCTTGCAACTCTCCTCCTGCTTGTGGAATCACAGTACGGCTGCTTGTAACTCACCCTCCAGCCAGGTCCCTCTGATTTTTCCTTGTTCAGGGTGTGTGTGTGTGTCCTTTCAAAGTCTCTCTCCATCAGCAGCTCTTGCAGTAACAGAGGCCATCTTTCCATTCACTGCCCCAAGCAGTGCCACTCTGCAGGGGATGGGAGGGGGTTCCAGTCCAGAATCCTCAGCAAGCAATTAAAGTTTGTGTCTACATCAACTTTATTGCTCTGACCCCTGGACTTCTTCCTGCAGTGTATCGTCTGCCCTTTCTTCTCCCTTATCTTAGGGAGCAGGACTGAAAGTCTTCTCTGTGTTGCTAACTTCCTGGCTTTATAGAAGTCCTGCCTGTTCCCTCACAGATGAGCTTCCTTCTGAACAGCCCCTTCCACACAGGCTAAATTGTCCCAGTTCACAGCTGATTGAGCTAATTGGCTGATTGAGCCTACCTGGCTTTGTTCAGCTCCTGCAGGGGCCAGCATGGGGAGTACACCTCAGCACAAGATGCAGAAAAGGAAGCAGTACTAACATGCTGAAAACAACAATTCAGGTTTGCTTTCATTCCTTAATTGGCTGCTAGTGTTGTCCAACTCATCAGCTGCACACACTTCTATCAATCAAAGCCATGCATTGTTCTGTGTTCCTGGGTAAGACAGAATTATCCTTCAAGATAAGAATCTTAAACTGTGGGGGAATAAGGAGACCATAATGAAGATAAGATCACCACTATAGGCACAAGTTTCCAAAAAGCAGATATTAAAAATAGTGAGGGTCCATATGATGCAAGTAACAAAACATTGCCAGTTTATGAAATTTACCATGTCTGGTCAGAAACATTTTATCTGTGCAGAATGTCAGAATTCAAACTATAGCTAACATCCTTCACTCAGTGCTTTGCTACAGGAAATTAAGATTTTAGTGGTGTCACACAACATCCCAACTCGGCTCTTCCTGCAGTGGTATGTCACAATGGTGACTGTGCCTGTGACATACCTAGAAGACGTCACCCAATCGCAGTCTACAGAAGAGGTGGTCACAGAATGTCTTACACTCTTCCTCAAACTGGGAACATACCTTTCAAAGACTTTTAAGGTGAAACTTCTATTTTAAGAATGTAAGTGTTCACATTATTAGTAGTAGTGTATCAAGGCTCTCCGGCACTCGGGGGCCAAGCCTACATTTGCACCCCCTGCCTCACGCACCCCTGCGCAGGGCAGAAGGGGTCCTAACACTGCCCCAGGGGAGGTGGGGTCTGTACCTGCTGGGGGAGTGCAAATGTAGGCTTGGCTTTGCTGCCTCCCTCCTCTCCGCACCTGCCATGAGGCAGCCGCCTTTCCTACTGCAGCAGCAGCCCTACAGCTTGGTGGGTGCTTGGATGGGGCGGCCTCACCTCCCTTGGCCTGGGGAGGGGGACTGGCCTGGCCTTTCATGACATGTGGGGAGAGGTGCTGAGGGGCGCCCCCTGTTTCCCTACCCATCATGAAGGGCTGACCCAGTGTGTCCCCTTCTCCCCCGCACTTACCTACTTCTCTGGCTCCGCAACCCAGTGGGGTGGCCTCCCCCCCAGTCTGGGGGGGCACCAGGTTGGCTCTTCATGATGGGTGGGGGTGCAGGAGGTTCTGCACCCCTCAGCGCCTCCTGCACTCCCCACAGGCTGATGCCCAGGGGCCTGGCCCTCCCTGCCACACCACTGGTTGTTACCTCAATAAGATATTCTAAATTTACCATTTTTTCAAAACAGAGTTTACAAATGCAAATAATATTCCCACCTTGCTGTGCACCAAACTTCTCCTTGGACTCCAGAACAGTGTAGTGAGGGGGATGAAGAAAAATCACTTGGCTTTTATTTCAAACCTCTATCTTCCAAACGACACTAGCCTGTTTGGTGCAGCCCATGGTCACACCTTTGTAGTCCATCAATGACTGCATTAACTCAAGCTGAAAATCATACAAATTTCACCTTGAACCTGATGGGTTAAGTTACCTTCTACATTGTGGTTACCTGCTAGAGCCTGCTCCATTGTCCTGAAGAGAGCAGGTACACTTATAAATAGGAAGATGAAATCAGATGTGCTTCTCTTGGCTCATTTCCTTAGTGGGGGATAGGACATTCATGAGTGTAATTATTTAATTCATAATATAATTCTCACTGCCCTGACATATCCTCATTTTCTTTAATACAAAGGTGAGCAGTAAGGGACTGGGTGACAATCTGCACACCCTTGTACCTGAACTTCTAATCCCAGGAGAAACAATTAGCTACTTGTGCAAGGCAAAAGAATTTATGAGTCCCGCAGAATTTCTGAAAATGTACAACAACCCTTTACAGCCTGCCATGGCTTCAGGTACACAGTCTTTCGAGAGACTGTCAATTTTACAAGTCACTTGGTTGGCGGGATGAACTGATAGGGGGCTGGGGCAGTGTTTTGTATTATCCATGGAACCAAACTTCTAGCTCACATAATGGTGAATTTATGGAAAAGTTTAGGGATGCTAACCGTGAGTGGCACCTGGAAAATCTGATTGTAATTGCACCTATTAACAAGCAATTCCTTCCCTGTTAAAAACCCTTCTAAACGAAGAGGGGTATGAGAGTCACTATTGCTTTGTAAAGCTATTCCACAAAGTCACCACCTCCTCTGAAAATATCAGCCTTTCACATGTACAGTAATGAGCTTTTCCTTCCACCTGCAGTGTGTGATTGCATACAGGAGGCACACAAGATTAGAATCTTGGCCTCATGCTTAGTGAAGACCCTGTCCCCCACTTTCAGGGGGTCAGTAGGCATGAGCATTTAATGCTTGTGGTGGGACCCTCCAGACCTGTGCATATGAAGAGGGGGAAAGGAAGGAGGCAAAACTGTCTTACAGGATAAACCAGGAGGTGCTTTCACAAGAACTGTTGCCAATTTTGTCAGTCAGTCTACAGTGACAGACCCCTGCAATTGTCTCCATGCTGCTTATAGTTCTGCCCCGCCCCCAGTCTGGACAGGGCAGGAAAGGCTGTTAGGAGGGAATGCAAGGCCTGGAAAGCTGCTTTGCTGAAAGGAGGCTCAAGGCCTTTTCTGCTTTGGGAGGAGAGAAGTCAGGCTAAGTAGATGGGTGAAGCCTTACTCTTGAACCTATATTAGAATGCACTTGTTTTCAATCTGGCAGACAAAGCCATTCTGAAATGCACAATTTCTATCCCTCTGCAGTTCGAGAGCAGTGGTTCTTAACCAGGGGTACAGAGGTCTCCCAGGGGGTACATCAGCTCAGTTAAATAATTTGCCTAGTTTTCCAAGCAATATAAAAAGCACTAGTGAAGTCCCTACAAACTAAAATTTCATAGACAGTGACTTGTTTAATACTGCTCTATATACTATATGCTGAAATGTAACTACAATATTTATATTCATTTTATTTTATAATTATATGGTAAAAATGAGAAAGTAAGCAATTTGTCAGTAATAGTGTGCTATATTACACTTTTGTATTATGTCTGATTTTGTAAGCAAGTAGTTTAAGTGAGGTGAAATTTAGGGTATGCAAGGCAAATCAGACTCCTGAAAGGGATACAGTAGTCTGGAAAGGTTGAGAGCCACTCTACTAGAGGGTTGCAGGACTGACATGTAACCTGCTAAGGCCTAAGAGGTAGCCATTTACCTCTGATTAACCCTAAGAGCTAGTCTGATATTTTGACTAATATGGGCTAGTTGGAAAGTTGCAGGAGGTAGCCATTAAATCACTTTCAACTGCTTGTATGAATATTGGCTGAATTCCATTTCAGTGATTAAGGCTTTCCTCTTTTCTTCCTCACAGAAACTGTGTGGCCTACCCCATGTCACTTGTATCCATGATACCCCAGACCAAAGTATTTCCTTCTAAGTATTAGGTCATGTTTTCATCATTTACAAAAACAGAATTCAAGGGGGCCTTGAAGGGTATGTGTAACAGTGACCAAGCTACCACGAATGCTAGATACACTTATCTTTTAGAGGAGATGTACTTTTAATCTAACATACTTCTTGGAGACCCATGGAAGTACTAAGGAAGAGCTTCTATGCAGTAAGAGAGTCAAGAGGGAGCTTCACTGTAAGTCATGTGTTATCTGCCAAAGTATAAAATGTGAATAAATACTTTCAAGGATAGTGTGGAACTGAACATGGCAATCACCATGTATGAGTTATATTAAAAATTCAGAGGCAGGGTCAAATAGACATGGATAGCACATAAGCTTGGATACTAAAGAATACAAATAATCACTGTTGTAAGTATGTCCCTTGCATACTGCACAAAAGTTACACCAGTTGAGTGCTTGGCCCTACTTTCTGAGGTTGAGTACTTACTAGGCACCAGGTCTCAGATGTAGCCACTTTTAAGAGTAGCAGTTAAAGCTAGCATTGAAGTCATTGTATTTTTCCAATGCATCACAAAGATGCAAGGAGAAGTTAATTATATTGGGATCCTGGAATAAACAGGCCTTCAAATGACAAAAGACAGAATCCTTTAATTTTATAAATGCTCACCCAACTGATGAACCGAAACAGAGGTTTAAAATTATTTCATAATACAGCCAATTTAAATGAAAGCAAAAAAAAACATTTCCACAGTTTCTCCTTGAGTTATGAATTTCACTTAAAGAGCAGGTATGGTTAATACAAATAACTATGACACAGATACGGTCAGTATTTAAAGTAGCAATAAAATGGTTAAAGATACAGTAAGTTTCTTTCTATGATATGACAGTCCTTCAAGGCACTAGAATACGTCCACAGTTTTGACAGGTGACTGATAACCAGCAGTCACCACCAGCACTCTGGCATTTTTTGGTTCATACTTTAACAAAAACAAGTCTGCAGCAAGTCAGTGAAGGAATGTCTCTTGCAAGGCATCTCCTTTTTAATATAATGTCTAAGAACTAGGAGCAAAAGTAACAGTGACATCAAGTAGGTTATTTCTACAATACATGCACTTTAAATAGTAACTGATGCACTGTTTTTCATTCTTTTGGGATTTCTGCTAATGCCATCTGTATTAGCAGCAATTAAGCTTCCTATGTAAATTTCCACAGTAATCAACTCTTTCCATCCAGGATTGTGGAAACCATTATCAAGACACAGATCATTAAACTTCTTCTGTATGGTTAAATTGCCTTACATGTAAGTAGAGACTTCATACAGTTCTGCCATATCTTCAAAAAAAGCTTTTCACTGTTAGATCTTGATTTGTTAGTTTTCCATGAGGACAGAAAGGTTTTTAAATAGTCTTGGAGCATTTGGTTTCTTTTAGAGAGCAGTGCTTTCTGTATCAATGTCAACATCAAGCAGGAGATGGTTGTGCAATTCCTTGCTTGCTGACTCTATAGGAAGCTCTGAAGGGAGGCTCCTAAGTGGTTCTTGAACAGTGGAATTGGAGTCTGCACAACAACAACAAAAGCAGAAAAATGTCAAATTTAGCAGTGTCTGGACAGTCACTAGTTCTCAGGTGTGTTCCTTTACAAATAAAGGGAAAGGAATAGAGCCAGGTAGGACGAGACCTTAACAGAGGCTTTTCAAGTTAAGGGCCTGAACATGTACACACTTCGGAACAAATGAACGTGGTTTGGGTAACTCCTCCGACGCCCAGCTACCTAGTCATCACCTGCCTGACAGAAACAAGTTCCCCTTTTGTGGAGACTGGAAAAGCTTTGAACATTTCAATGCCAAATTACAGTGCCTTGTAAGATTCCCAGCTTCTGCTGCAGACACCCACTCTGGAGGAAACAAGAGGAGAGCTCAGCAATAGGAATGAATTTTGCATCTAGAGAGAGTATTAGTCAAATACCTCAGTACTTGACAAGGAACAGAAACATGATATCCAGCAGAGATCTATTACAGGCAGAAGGAGATGAAACTTTAAAACCAAACACAAATGGTCCCAAGAAAGGGTTGGCTTCTTCCCCCTTGCCTGGTAGGAAACATCTTGTAGTTTCTCTTTGATCAATGATGGGAGAGTTTTGTCCTGGTTCTTGCAGGTAGAGGGGTCTAGAAAGTGACACAGAAGGGATCTGGACCTTACAGTTCTGGTGACTGTTAGGAACAGGGCAGAAAGCCAGGAAGAACAGTTGATTTGAATGAAAGCATTCACTCAGTGTTTCTCCAAGTAACCAAGTGTTCATAATATGCCACATACATTTCAGAAGAGAAGTGTCACTTATTGCTAAACTTCAGCTTCTCAAGACACAGAAGTTATTTATTTCTCAGGCTCAAACTGGCATGGAAAGGCAATTTAAAACCCCCTTAAAAAGCTCAAAGATATCAAACACTAAGCCTCAAATAGAAATGGGTTAGTGTTATTCATTTTACAGATGCGTAAATGGAAGATCTGTGCCCACAGACTTACTGAATTGTCAGTGGCAGAGGTGGAATTAGAATTTAGGATCCTAACTCCTGCTCATTCCCCACTTTAGCAGATCAAATCTTTGCTTGAGGGTATTAGGAAAAAAACAGTCTGGAAAATCCAGGTTACTAAAGTCCCTGAATCAATACCTAACCAAAGGTCCTATGCTGATAGCTTTCTGCACAAGGCATAATCAGGTCCTTACCAGATGAAGTCAAAAAAGATCCCATGTCCCTTTTTGTAATAGGGTTCCAATTTACGTAACTTTCATCTTACTTCACTGTGGAGATTCAACAAGTTATGCATTTCCTGCTCTAATTTTTGTACTATGGTGGTGCGTGCATGGGCGCACGCACGCACACACGAGCGCACAGGCTGAATTTCATTGATAAGTGAAATTGTACCTTTTTAATCCTTAATTCAAAAAATCCTAAAATGCTGGGAATAAGGAGAATACAAGTACAACAAAAATCTGCCAGATTTTTTACTGTGCTTGTTGTTCTAAAAAGGTTAAACATTTTGGTGACCCTCCACTTAAAGTTAGATCTCTTCTTGTTTCCAGGGTACAGCAAACCTAATTTTTGTTCAATATTGAAATAAAGAGATTACAATTGTAAGTACTTTTTAAAAAAGTATTAAAGGAATTTTAAGACTGGGTAACTTGTACACAAGGTTCTTATATTGCGATTCTAACAATCATTACATCCTAGATTCAAATGCCAATTAGAGGTAGAGACAAGGCGGGTGAGGTCATATCTTTTATTGGACCAACTTCTGTTGGTGAAAGAGCAGCTTTCAAACTACATGGAGATCTTCTTCAGGTACCTTTCCCAGACCTAAAAAGATCTCTACATAGCTTGAAAATCTGTCTCTTTCATCAACAGAAGTTGGTTCAGTAAAAGATATTACCTCACCTATCCTGAGACCAAGTAGTCTACAGCATTGCAAATTACGATTAAATACTCTCCAAATCCATTTCACTGTTCCTTCTTAGTGCAAAGAATTTATGCCTTTAAAATTCAGACTGTAGGGATGAACAAAGTTTTTTTAAAATGGGAGAGACCTTGGAAACACCTAACACCTTACACTTTCTACAAATTTCGTACTATTGAATTTGCACTAGCAGTTTAGTATTCCAAGGTCTTTTCTGCAGAATCATGTTAGACTATGTCTTAACCTCAAGGTGACGGCGTGGGACAGGAGAGCGCCCCATCTCTACATTGTGGAGAATGGACTAGAAAAGGGAGAGTGACTGGTAACAAGGAGGGTGACAGGGTGAATTTCTTTGCTATAATAGAAAAACAATAGTAAAGAGACAGCTTCTTCAAATACACAGAGTAGAGATAAACCCATTTATGTTATGATTCCCTGTTAAATAAAAAAGTAAAATATATGACCTGAGAAATTAGTGATGCAAAACATGAACTACATTCTAATCTTGAATGCATTTAGTATTTGTTAAATTAAGGGCAAGCATAAAATAGAGCCATTCTTTTTGCATGCTATATTAATTAGAATGCAAGCAAGCGGCGTTATGAGGACAGGTTAGTAGTAGACATCAGTGCACACTCAGTCATGAATTAGCAATGTCTTGGCCAATCAAATGCCTTTTCCTTACCATTAAACTTACCAATTTCAGTTCATACTGAATGATGCAGGTCAAACATCTAGATTGTTTAATAACATTTTCCAATTAGAATATTCTTTTCTAGAGCCAATTACTTTCCAACCACAAATAGGGTTTGAAGAGTTACTCAGATCTAAAGCGTGACTAAGGAGGCTATTATACCAACAGCTTCTCAGGGGTTACGGTTCAAACGTTAGACATTTACTGCTCATTTTAACTTGAGGCTTAATAGTTCTAGCCTGGGAGAAATGATTTTCCCTAGTATGCTATTTATTGTTAAGAACAAAATGAAAAGAGGCAGCCTAATCCACATTATGGACGAGTTAAAATATCTAATGAAGGAGCCAATTTATGAAAGGTACAGCAGCCAAGTGGTTTTTTAAAAAAGTGCTTGTAAGGTACACCTGTAATAAGAGTAATTGCTCCATAATTTTTAGTATGACATCTGGTGTTACGTTAAGGATGAAATTTTATCTTCAGTCATAATCTGTGTGATTGTTTCTTTAGTCTCCAAACTGGATGATCCTATCCTAGCACGGCCTGCAAGGGGTGAATCTGAGCATCGAGCTCCAGCCTTTTCTCCAATTTCCTACCTTCCAGCAGATTTCTTGAACATTTGCTGGATTTAATATAGAACCCAATAGTATAAATAATCTACATTGACTGGTTTGCTGGGGCTTGCTCACCAGAGATTACATGACTTTAGCAAATACTTTTCCAGTCTGACATGGTACAAACTGCATAATTTGAGATACAGCTGGGAGAGTCAGTCCCTAGATACGTTAAGAAAAATATAGGGATGAAACTAAACTATAAGAACAATTTGGTTCTGCTTTAAGTGGCTTTTTAACTCAACTGAAATGGAATTCCCCAGCACAGATTTGCAGCAGTGATGCATGGTTACTGATCCATAGCTGTACTTCTCAGCTGTAGAGATTGCCGTATTTGAATCATCATTTACTGTTCCAACAGATAAGTCGATTCCTGTGTTCTGAATGGTTATCATCCAAACGGTAAGGATTTGTTGAATTACAGGGTTATTTCTAAACAACCCCACTGAGCATGGGAATCCTTTGTCTGTCTAGAACTCATTTTTTAGCCGTTTGCCAGTAATAAAGCCACTGCCTCAGATGAAGCAGAAAACCATGTATATGGAAAAAAATACCAAGACCAAACAAAATGAGGTAGTCAAACTGCTGAAACAAACATTTGAGGGAAAGGAACTCAGCCATGCTTCTCCCACTCCTCCTCAGCTTGGCACTTATCCCCAGAATTACTCACTTTCAGGCATGCTGCAAGATTCCCAGCCCTTCAACACTATTTTCCCCACAGTTTGGGAACAGTATTTTGCAGTTATTTTAGGGAGATGAATGTGGCTGACATGTCAAGGGAGAACGGGAGTGAGATGGAAGAGTACAAAAGATTAAAGCCCTTTTTAAAGCTGTTCACTTAGCAGTTTGACAGCCAGTTTACTGGTAGTTTCCTCTTTTTCATTTAGAAATTGCAATTTCTATTAAGCCTCTCAATACAATTTTAGTTTAAGTGCATTTCCCATAAATCCTGTAATAACCATGTCCTGGGGTAATCAACTTAGGTATGTGGCCTCAGTTTATTCAGCCCATTGTAAGTTGTTGCCTCTAACAGGCAACACTTCTAAGCCATTAATTACATTATCGGATTGAGAAGTTTCTAAACCTATTCTTTGGACAGCTAGTAGTTGAATAGAGACCTATACCACCATTAAGGAGACTAGAGAGTTCACACAATGCAAACACAAACATGCCAGAATGCAAAGAGATGCTGCCAGGAGCTTTCCTGCATTGTGGTTTAGTTCATGAACAGTGTGCGCTTTCTACGAATAAGTTCCAAGCAGTCAAAATCCTAGTGCAAAAGCTGCATCAGAAACAAAACATGAGTGGCAAAGTTTGCCCGTGCTGACTCCCAACTCTTCAGTTTGACAACAAAGTTAACCGAGGTGAACAGACATTTAAAATGGGTTACTACCAGGCCGCTTTAGAAACCAGAAGCAGTCGTTCTGGTAACAGCTGCATTAAGTTTGTAAGCATTATTCTTTGCATGGCTTTGTAAGACACGCTTTTTAAAGGAGGAGTCTTTTCAAAAACGAATGCAAGTGACTATCAATGAAACATGGGTTCCTAATGTATGTTACAAACGGGCTAGCGTGTGTCACATGACAGTGCGGCTGACAAAAGCACACATTTTAAAGCAACAAAATAAAGCTACAGATAAAAACAGCTGTGCAGCATTTGTAGCTATATTGCAGCGTTTTGATCAGTACAAACCTTATTCGCAGTAACCTTCCCCACCTGTGAAGGCACCATGGGGTACAGGTGTTAGTAACAGAATACAGTTTGCATTCCAAACAAAATTAGTCTTTACTTTAGAAAGCTGCAGGGTCACTGGAAAGGTTGAACCATTAATAAATAAGCAGACTGAAAAGCATTAGTCTTTTGCTTTCATTGCCTTTCCCTTTTAAAGGGTCCAAAAAATTCCAACTTAGCAGGAAGACATTTCAAAGGTGCTGGTTTTTGTGACTGATAGATTAATTTATATCCTGAAAAAAGTAACTATTGCCACCCATCATCTATAAAATGCAGACTCTGTACTGTTCCTGTGGGATCCTGGAAACACTACCTTGTGTTCCATGAGGGTACATCTCCACTGAAATCAGAGGTGTGACCACAGTGTCTAGACATATCCAAGCCAGGTTTGGTCTAGCTAGCCAGATCAATAGCAGTGAAGCCTCGGCAGCGCAGACCAGCCACTTGACTATATACCCAGGGTCCCCAAACAGGCTTGTACAGCCTGTGTTGCTGCAACTTCACTGCTCGTTATTTGCATCAGACTGCAGTGTAGTCATGGCAGCTTGTGTTGGAATACAGAGTTGCAAATCTATATGAGGCCACAGTGTTTAGAAGCAATTAGTGCTTTTGGGTGCCAAACCTGGAACATCTTAAAGGGGGCCTGATTTTCACCCTCTGAAAAGTCAGATCCATTAATGTTGTGTCAGGACACTCAAAGTCATTAGCCACTTTGGAAATCTTGGCCTAGAGTGTGTGCTTAATGTGTTCTCATTGGCTATGCCTCCTCAACCTCAAAGTATTTGCCTTTTCTGCAGCTGGTGCCTACAGAATGGTACCTGCCACAATGTGAAGGGCTTTGGAAAGCCATTAAAATCTGAGTCATGTAACAATGCTCTGCTGTCAAGGCTGGAACACATACGTAGAAAGTAAACAACATTCATTCTTACAAGAATTAAGAGTCTTCTCCATGGAAAGTGCTGGACTGTTCTCTGCACAGAGACCTTGTATACCATAAAATGCAGGTCAAACATTTTAACAGGATAAAACTAGTAAGTTAATAACATAACTGAACTTGTATTTTCTATTCCATCCAAGAAGGTTCATCAGTGTTTTTCAACTTAATATTTACAAAGATTCCCTGCTGCCCTGCCACCTCCCCCCAAGATATTACGGTGCTACACAAGAATTCACTTACCAGTGATTATTTTGGAAGCCGTCTGAGGGGGATTTGTAAGAACACTGTCTCCAGATGAGTGAGAAACAGGGGGATGAGGTGGAGGGGGAACACTGGGTCGGTTCCGGGGTTTTGGTACTGGCCTGGGCCTCGGTAACGTACCAGTCTGAGGAGAAAGAGACTGCGAAGTTTCTTGGGTAGACGATGGCAGCGGAGATAGTGGGGCGCTAGCACTGTGTTTGCCGAGAGGGGGCGTATCAGGTGGTGTTGGAGTCTGAGGAGGAGTAGGAGATGGTGGTTCAGGTCCATGTTCACCGCGAGGTACAGCAGGTGGAGAAGACACCTGACTATTTAGTTTAGACTGCAGTGGAGGAGTAGCCTGTGTGGGGGGCTGGGGAGGTGGGTGGTTAGGCGCTTGTATTGGGGAGAGGCTGCTGGAGTATCTCCGAGGTGCAGAAACCTGGGAAGAGGTTGAAGTCTGGACTGTCCCTTGGTTTGTATGTTGACCAGGCGGAGAAGGACTTCTAGTGGGTGGTTTTGGAGACACAGAAGGTAGTTGAGCTGCTTGAGCAGAGCCTTGGTTTCCTGGCTGCCCAGGTGGAGGTTTGGGAGGTGCTGGCGCAGGCTTTTTAACAGCTTTAAGAGACATTGATAAGAATGTTTTAGTTACTGGGTATAGTTGAAAACAAAACCCTGAAATATGGAAACAATTTTAAAAGCTCAGACCCTTTCCAAATGAAGCTACCCAGGCCTACTACTGTTTTCATATGGTTACCAAGACATGTACACAACGTTCATTAATCAGCAGATTCCTGCCAGAGTGATGCCATGGCCAACACTGCACTATATCACAAATTGCTATCATGGACATGTCTGAAGACAAGTTTAAATAGGTTTTGGTAAAATACTGTTGAACTATTTGCTTCAGGGGAGAATTTGTCCATCCAAATAAACCAGGAGTGCAGCAACTGAGAAGAGATCCCAGAAAACAGTTACTTGGGCAAGCACCCAGCTGTGAGAGGTCAATATTTTAATCACCACAATTGTTTAAGAAATGAGTTTAGTCACACTTTGAAAACTGCAAACAAGAGCCCAACATACCTCGTCTCCCTGTGTGGGGACTGGGACCAGCAGCATTCTGTGGTTGATTAACAGAAAGCTGATTAGAGCTACTGGTTGATTGCGGCAGGTTCTGCATAGTGCTTAAGTGCCCACCATTTCTCATGGGTGGAGGAGTAGTTGAAACTGCAGTGTCTTTGGGCTTGGAGGTACTGAAAATTTAAAACAGAAGTTGCTTTTGAAATACCTCTTCCCCAGATGTACTGCACCAAATTCATGTGTTTACACTAGACACCGGTAAATTCCAGCTACATGCACAAGAGTCCTGGGAAACAAAGACTCCTGTACTAAATGGTATTTGAAGGGAGTTTTGACTTATAAGTAAAGTAATGAGATTGCACACCTCTAGAGCGGCCATGGTCAGCTGTCCCCTTAGGGCTTGTCTATGCTTAGAATGGTACAGATGCACTACTGTAGCACTTCAGTGTAGACGCTACTTACACAGATGGGAGGGATTCTCTTGTCAGCATAGGTAATCCACCTCCACAGGAAGTGGTAGCTAGCTCAACAGAAGAATTCTTCCATCAACCTAGCACTGTCTATACAGGGATTTAGGTCAGTTTACAAATACTGCTCACAGGTGTGGATTTTTCATACCCCTGACGTAATTAAATCAACCTAATGTTCTAGTGTAGACCAAGTCTTAGTCTTAAATGGACCTTGTTGACTATCTGATATATTCTCACCAAAACAATGAAATAAATCTGTACCCCAGCCATGCAAGAATGCCAGAACATATATTTACATTAATACTGTTCTAATACTAACTGTATTCTCTCTTTGATGAAGAGGAATCAACACATTTAAGGTTTGTTAGTCAGACTCCCAACTTGAAAGTTGATGGGAAACACTTGGATTACTCCCAAAAATTCTAACCACAATGTAAATCACCATGTATTTGTGGCTTTAACAGAGTAACTTCTGTTCTTCTCTCCCCGTGTTGCCCCAGCATCGCAGGGCATCTCAAAAAGCAGCTAGTCTGATATACCCAGAGGTCAGACTGGGGAATCAAAGTGGGAATACTGTTAAGCTCCGCCCACGCGTCATAAGGTCACGTGAGTCATCCGTATGAGACTCTGCTCACATTACATCGTGCAAGTATTCCAACGGTGTGAGCAGGTCTGAGCCCTGGCTTCTTGAGCTTGGCTTCAGGATACTTACGGGCTCTGCTAGCCTGCTTGGGCATGGCTCCTTGACTGGGGAAACATCTTGAGACAAGACAGCAGACATTTACACCTCAGTGTAGCTACCCGATAAAACTAAAGGGGGGTGTAACATTGATGTAGCTGATCAGAATAGGGCCTCTAGTGCAGGACTGACACTGAATTAGCCATCTTGATATAACCCCCCTCCACAACCACCAACTTTTGGGCAGTGAAGACATGCCCAGCGAAGTCTGATTTAACAGCTCACTGAGCTGAACGGGATAGGCAGGATCTCAGAGCTATTGCAGAGAGCCTGGAACAGAGTCAGACATCTTTGCATCAGTTAAAACTGATTCACATTTGAAGTTTCCCTTGCAAGGTAACAGCTACAGACTATGTTCAAGGAGAGCGGAGATTCTGCAGAACGTGACAGTAACGTCACAGATGTGCCAGTATGGCTAAGGACATGTTCTGATTTTTTTGAACCCGACACCACATAACCTCTGACCTAGATACTGCAGCATTTCAAGCTGTGCCCTGCAGAGAGCTGAGAGGCATTGTGACGTTCTTGGCTCTGACTGCAGCTCCAGGCAGAAGGACTGGAAGAACCATACTAAAACTGCCACTAAAGGGACACTGGTGAGGCTGCCTGAAAACGGAGTAGCTTCCTTCTTCCATCATGCATGACCCAGGAGCAGTGCCAGAGAAACTGCAATGGGATTTGCTTCTGCCAGACAGACTGCCATGGAGGTATTTCAAAGGAAAACAGGAGGATTATGGGGACCTATAAATGGAGCAAATATGGAGGAGAGGGGATCTGTATAAAGATAGGCATCGAGCAGCAAGGCCATAGTTTACAGCCTGAGGCCGGGGAAACAGTAAAGACCCTATACCTGCCTCACAATAAAAAAAGAGAAGTGAAATTAAACCACGTGTCTGATCATTTTGCTTGTATGTTGTGCATTCCCCTCCCCATCTGTATTCGTAGATTATAACCTCCTAAAGGCAAGATTTGTGTGCAGATTCTGATTGCAGCCTTTAAATACTACCATAATGCACATACATTTGTTAATATCTTGTTGGTGTTGTGGAAAAAGTGAATCTTAAGGAGGTTTTGAATGTGGTGAGGGTATTGGCTTCCCCAAGATCCAGCTCCACTAAAGAATTCATTAACACTCATGAAATAAGAAAACTAAAGTTATCTACACAAAAGCTAAGAAAAACGATCACTGCGTTCTCTTAAAGGCAAAGAGCAACCCCCATTAGGCTGCTGTACTTCTGAATCCACCAATACTGTCCTTGGTTGCTAATAGTTTGGGCATAATAACTGTTCTCAGGGTTAGAGATCTTGGGCATTGTTAATTTATGAGCCAATCCATTATGATCACATCTGCAAGAATGTCACTTGGGAACAAGAGTTATTGCTCTGACCAACCCAGCAACAGCACTTGTGGCCTGCTTTACTTTGTGGGAGATTGCCTAAAAGTCTAATCCTCTCCAAAGTTGACTTAAAAATGGTTACCAGCTCTCACTTTGACAAACCAGGAGAATACCAAGAGCAAAGTGTTACATCAGCTCTAGATGGTGAAAAGGAATGGGCAAATCTCTTATAATTAGTCTCCAAATACAAAGCATATAGTCACTAGCAAAAAGTAAATGATTGCACAGAATTTCAGTAGCAGTGCAGTGGTGAAAACCCAGTACACCAACGTGCTAAAGAAACGGATGCCAAAGAGTGATAAATTGACTTCTGACTTGCTGGTAAGATTACGGCTGCTCCTCGCTAGCTAACACACTTGCTAATGAACAGCGTACGAGACATGACTCTAGATCGCTTACACAAAAATGAACAAGACAAGACATACAGCTTCTAGTATTGCCACTGAGTTTCTTAGGGCTTTCAACAACAAACAGCCTGAGTTCTGAAGATATTCCCAGGATTATGACTTGAAGAAGAACCTATCAGTAGGGGGCAGTGGAGTATATTGATAGAGAATAATTGAAGTCTCATGCTGTAAGCCTGGTTTTCGAGTAATTAACTTCCAATTAAAAGGAGGAAGACGCATACTGAATCATCTCGTGTGGTGCTTTTTATCCATATCTCCAAGCACTTCACAAAGAAGGGCTTGTATATTCAGGTTGGAGGGCAGCAAACTGCTGATTGATTGTACTGGACAGAGACGGTTTGTTGCTGAAGCAGCCCTTTAAGCCACTGCCAACAGAAGCCAGACTTCTTACCTGACATCCTCATTCCCTTGACTTTGTAAGTGTTCTGCTGTGCCAGCAAAGGGAGCAAAAGCTGCACTCACTGGGCTGGTTTCAGCCACATAACCCTGTGAATGCGGCTCTGCTACGGGCTGAGCCAGCACGCCAACCTCAGTAGGTGGAAGTGGTGGCTGGAAAGCAGGGGATGTGTGCTTTCTATTTATAGTGCCACATCTCCGAGGATTCACTTGGAAGTCCATAACCTTGACACCAAAGCTAAAGAGAAGAGAGAATAAACACACCATGCAAGCCAACTCCAGATAAATAAAGCCAAAGAGGGATATTGCATGTTATAACTCAGACAGCAACCCATGTTGCTTAGCATGCAAGGAAGCAACAAGGAAAGCGTCACCTTTCTCCATATAAACACCACTATTGTTAAGACATGCAACACGACTTGACTTATTCACACAGAGGGTAAACTAAACAGTGGGATGCGCTAGTCAATTACAATTACGAATTGAAGACACACATTGATGCAAGTGAGCTCTGACTGCTGGGTAATTTTACCACACTGGTAAGAATATACAAATTTCCTTAGACACCAGGATATCTTCAGACTTTGAACGTTAGTGTTTTGCAGCTTTTAAAAATGATATCCTCAAGTCACCATATAGACAAAGGTAAATATTTGTGTACTAACGAAAGGCTTATATACACATTTGCATGGTTAAAAGCACGAAAAAGGAAGGGAAACCACTACCTTATTTAACTATGGATAAACACTGCCATTCCAATAGAGTCAATTTAAAAAAAGCTAACAGCATGCTTTAGAAATATTTTACTATGTCATGGTTAAAATCCAGTAAAAAGAGAGTGAACTTGAATGGATTCTCTTTTCCCTTCTGTCAATACTGTTCCCCACAGGACAGTAGTAGGGAAATCTAGCATACGTTTGTGATAAATAAAATAAACTTACATGAATTTGCACGTGTCTAACCATAGTCAAAACCAAGGTAACAATTTAACATTTGCATAAGGAGTTAGAATAGCACAACCCTTAAATACTGATATGAAAAACTGATAAATGCACTACATGTTATTGTATGAGGTAAATACAGCACATCTGCCATGGTATACTGTACCATCATCAAATCAGAAGTCTTTTATCATGAAGGCACCAGATAACACCACTTCAGCCTGTGGTTTTAAACAGAAGCCTTGGAACATTCAGAAGTTAAAGCAATAGATACTATCAAATGTACTTTCATTTGTAAATAGATTATTTTGAGACCTAAAATCTATTAGTTGGGAATATTGTAAACAGAAGCAGTAATTATCTGCTTGTCTTTTATTATCCATAGAGCATAATTTGAAGGAAATGCCAGTACATTACCTTGGAACCTTCCTCAGGCTGCAATAATACGAGGGGAAATAAATCACTCAGGGGTTATCTGGAATATTTCCACAGAATTCCCCTTCTGAGACCAAAATTTTATTTTACTTTAAGTTGACCTACAAAATTTATCAAATTATAACCTCATCAGTAGTTCGGCGTTCTTAAGACTCGGCTAATGTCTGGAAAAAAAAATCCAGGAGTTAAACATACCCTTCCTTCTTCAGCAAATCGCCTTCCATTACAGCCATGCTGACAGGCCTCTTCCGCTCCAGTGTCCCCGAATCAGACTCGTTCCCCAGTTGCGACAAATTATTAGAATTAACGGCAGGAATAGCAACAAAGGCCCCGGACACATTAAAATCCACATCTGGATGAAGACAGATAAAACACTGTAAGACATGTATGTACACAAAAGCAGTGCACCAACAGTTTATATTCCTAATTATTTAACAGTGTAGCAATACCAAGGAACTAGTATTGACAGAATTCCGCACATTACTCAAAGTATCTACCTTCTGGGAAGAACCAGTCTGCATGCTGAATAATCGGCTCAATAACTGCTACCACATGGACTGAAGTTGCTGCTGCCATTTCGGCAAGAGATCTATAGATGAAATTCAGAAGATCATGATCTTTTATACAGACAGGTCTTTCAAAGTTAAGAACCCTGTTAAGTTTTTTTCCACTGTGCATGCTGAAAACTGAATTAAATGAGTGCACTACACACCGTTACTACCACATAAAAACCAAGCATGTGCTTCTTCCAGAATATTCTAGACTTCCAAAAGTATACGGAATGGAAAAATTCTGAAAGGCAACATGCCTTTATGCCACTGGTATGTGTGCAATTCATAAAGTTTGTTGGTGTAAGAACATACCTGCTTCTGAAATCCCCCCCTTTACCATTTATTTCTCAATAGCATTTTAAAGACCTTTTCAGATCTAGGGTAAGAACCTGCAGCTATACTTCTATTCTTTACTGAAGATACAATTAGAAGTAACATAAAAAACAACTTACCCTTCGTTCTTTGCCCATAGCAAGTTGGGGCCTAATACTATTGCAATGTTGCTGGGTGTCATTTTGTTGATGTCACTGTTTTGTGCAAGTTTTGCTAGGAATTTGATTAAATACCTACAAAGAATGAATCAAGTCATTAAGCAGGTATGATGGCAGCACACAACATTATACTAGCACATGACTGACAGGTATGGGGCCATAGTTTTTTCTTGCACTTAAAACATAATTGTCTCACTGGAAGGGATGGGGCTAAGCAGAATATCACAAAGATTAAGATAACATTTCAAGTCAAGCTTTTCAGAAACTCCTTGGGGTGACTATGGAAAAAGATGGGAGTAAAATTTCATGCTTAGTGGTTTCCCACCAATTTTCTTAACATTAATCAATGAAAATTGAGCTTAATGAGAAATTTCCCAACTGGTAGTCTATCTTCCATCTTAAGCATGGAGAACTAGCCTGCCTTCAGAAAAGCTTTAATATATTTACAACAAAACTAGAGTACTGAGGTTAAAGTGATGCACTAGGAAACCACATTAAATAAAAGCTAAATCATGCCATATTACAGTAAACATCTTCCTATCACGCACTTAAGACTACTCAAAGCTAGGAGACCTTTCTTTTCACTGTCTTTCACTCGGAGAGGGTGAAATCAGCACGAGGGTTAACAAGAAGCCAGGTGCAGTGTCCGAGCTGAGGAAATTCCCAAGGAAAAGTCATCCCAGATGAGAAGTTGAGCAACCTTGCATAGAGTGAGTGCTGGTTTACATGAAGCCCCACTGGAGGGAAGCTACAGGAGTTACACGACAGCTCTATGATCAGTTCATGGTGCTAGAGAGCTGGGAATAATTCTGAGAGACCCATTTCAAGGAATTAATACAAGCAAATGGAACGATCAAACAGTGAACACTAAAGCATTTTGTGCCTTGATAAAACAAGACGTCCCTTTACAATCCTAATGGAACGTATTAATAAAGATCAGATCAGAATGCATATCATTAAGGCTGTAAATCTGTCAGGGAGATTGTGTAAGTCACGGAATCCGTGACTTTCCAAGACCTCTGTGACTTCAGCAGCCATAGCTACAGCTGGCCCCGTGGCCAGCAACACCAGCCACTGCTGGAGTGGCTGGCCCCCCCCCGGAGCAGCTAAGATTTAGTCAGGAGTATTTATAGTTTTAAAGAAAAAAAAAAAAAGGACAGATCCCAGGCCTTGAATTTTTTTTATTCCCGTGACCTGTACATTAATACCCATTGCTAAATTTTAGCCTTACATTATCATTAATCCTAGCCTTGAAACAGGTTATACTTTTTAGCATTGAAGCTGTAACAATTGTTCTTAATGTACCTGAAATTAGCCAGGTTATGCTTTGGCAATCTTTTGCAAATTCTCCATAAGTCTTGCAGCTTCTTGTCCTGGTCCTGTACACTGTGGGGAAGAGAACTTTTAGATCAGCAGACAGAATTCCTTTGGCTACCAACAAAGGAAATGCAGCATCCATAAGCTTCCATCTCTGTATAATTATCTTCTTGCTTCTGCATTTACTCATTCAATGATTGCTCTGAAACCCTTCGTTAACTCTGCTTGTTATAGCCAATGCCCTTGCATCTCTCTCAGCACGTAAACCAAAAGCTGGAAGTAGCTGAATGCTCAAATTTAAAGTAAAGCATTTTACTGAGGTCCATTTTAATACTTTTAAAACCAACACTTGACACTCATACACAGAAGTTTAAAGACTAGCTCACCACACAAACATTTCCTAGCTGGATTTGAAAGGCAATTAGCACAATTGTGTCAACTTGTAAACTTTCCGTGAGTTCAGCTGTGCTCACTCACTACCAGCACAAGTCAGCACGCACATTTCTTCACTCTTACTTTGCAACTTGCGTCCATTCTTCATACAGACTGTAGGTCATTAAAGGTTCAGGCAACTCTCGCAAATAGGACTTCAGGGCACCTGCAACAGGACGAGCAGAAGATGTTCTTGGCCAGCAAATTACACAGACTGGTGTTAGGTTTTGTTTGAAATAATCTTGGCCTCAACCCCTGCAGCACGATCCTTGCACCTAAGTGAACCCCACTGTGTCAGTGTGGGGTCAGGCCTCAGACTGAACACTGCTGACTTTTCCCTCCATATTTGTGCAGCGTTAACAAAACGGGACTTTCTGGACCACAGAGGGATAAGTTACTGATCTACCTGACAGGAGGAGAGCGTAAAGCCTGCAGGTGGTCCTAACAACCAATAGTCATAACTGCACACACCTTAGTATCATGGCCATTTTAATAGTCCTGTCACGAGAAACATGAAACGCTTGATCTCGACGGCTGTGCAGTTAGGTTGGAAGGCTCATTTTATTTTCATTTACAGTTTCTCTCGAATATCTGAAAGTTCTCTAACACGTCTGCCACGTTAAACTTGAAATAAAGTCCAACCTTCCCTACATTATGTAGTTTATGCAGGGTCTGACTCCGAACACTCCAAATACCTGCGACAGCATGGGGGTCCGAATAAAATTCATCTAGCTGGGACGTAGAACAGTCCAATGCAGCTTTCAGCTTCTTTAACTTGGAGGCTCCAGCAGCAATTCTGAATAAGCCCTACATGAGGAGAATTAAAGCGTCAAATTCACTTGAATGATAGGTGGTCTCGTTTTGCACATTTACAACACCATCACACTTACAACAGTACTATGAGCCAGGCTCCCTTTTCACGGGGGTTACAAGTGTTACCCTTAAAAAACCCCAAATCCATAACTACCATGACTGAGCCAGCTCTTGTTGTACTAAAAGGAGGCGGTTACTTACCTGCAACTGGAGGTTCTTTGAGATGAGTGGTCCCTGTTTGTATTCCAAAAATGAGTGCGCATGAGTGCTACGCGCTGGAGCCAAAGGGATTTCATAGCAATGTCCGCACTTGCGCCAGGGTATCCTTGTGCCCTGAGCAGAGGTTATAATAGGCTGTGCAGGTCGATGCCTCCCCCTGACTCTCTTACTGCGAAGTATACCAGTTCGCAGCAGAGGCAATGGAGGGCGGATATTGAAATACAAATAGGAACCACACATCCCGAAGAATCTCCAGTTGCAGGTAAGTAACCTCTTCTTCTTCAAATGGTGGTCCCTATATGTATTCCAATCATGGGTGAATAGCAAGAAGTGATGAGCGTGGAGGAGAGTGCAAGGATGCAGGAGGAAATGCAGTCTGTAGCACAATACGGCTCACAACTGCTCTGTGTGTGATGGTGTAGTGGGAGGTTAAGGTGTGAACTGATTGCCATGTCACTACTTGACAGATGTCTTGCCAGGAAACATCTGCTGGGCATGCCATTGTGGTAGCCTGCGTTCAGATAGTTACAGCACATTCTACACATCAGTTATACATCAGAGTGCGTAGTATGTCCGGATGCACCGAGACCCATTTTGAGATCTGCTGGGAGGGGAATGGTTGGCCTTTGGACTGGTCTGCAATTGCTACAAGTAGCTTTGGCGACACCTGAGAGAGTGCAGGGTCCTCTGGAGGCAGAAGGCTAAGGCATGGCAGACATCGAGGGAATGAAGGGTTCTGTCCACACAGGAGATGTGGCCGGCCTATTATAGCCTTGGCTGGGAGCACAAGGAGATTCACAGTGCACATGCAGGTCAGTGGACACTGCTATGAAAACCTTCTGGCTCCAGTGCATGGTGTGCATACGCACCCATGATTGGAACAGAAACAGGGACCATCACTTGAAGAACTAAGGTAACCATGCTTTAATTTCTTCCTTCTCCGCTTTTCTACATTTAGGTTAAGTTGCATCTAATTCTTCGATATATTTGAAAAACGTAATTCTGGAAGGCCTATATTATCATACATGTGGGCAAAATGCCATATGCAATTTTACACCATAACATACACAGATAGGTATGGTCGCTATCTCCCTACCACCAGATTTGCTGGGCTCTGCTGTGCCAACTCTTTTCCCCTCAAGTTGTGCCTTTCACATGATAAAAAATCCACTGCACATTAAGTAGAAGTTACTACCTCCTCTTTCATTCCTGTTTCCAAGAGCATCATTACACAGGCTTCAATAGGGAGTGCAATTTCACGACCACTGCGTTTCAGATGCTCTTCCAATGGAGTTCCAAAGGCTGGTTTTTCTGTCCATTTGTCTAGTTAAAGAGTAGAAAAACACTGAGCAAGATATCCAATAAAATTTGAATTATGCCCCAGAGAAGTTTAGAGAAGAGACTCCAGTATGATAGGAATTTAAAAAAAATACTGCAAATTTAAGAGGCTTGATTTGTATAGCGTCTGAAATTTATGAGTAAAGAGAAAATGAAGAGCCTGCAGCAGTTGTTACCAAGACTCTAAAAATCATGATCCATCTCTCTCGGAAAGTGTCAAATATTTACTCCTTTGTGTAGCTAGAAGACATTACGTCCCTACCATGCTTTAGTTGGAATACATTCATGTGGTTTTAAAAATTTATTAAGAAGTTCATTCTGATTCTCTAAAAGACCCCAAATGTAGATTTGCAATCTTCTTGTAGATTAAGAATTTTGCTCAGATTCAGTTCAAATTGCTTGGTCTGAGCTGTCTGTAGCACGGTTTTACCTGCAGCTGACATTGTGTGAACAGCTAAGCAGAACAAAGCCTTCTACTCAGTTAAAGTCAATTATTTAGACACATAATAAGTACCCCACATCGCCATTAGAATCACCCTATTAAAGGGTCTGTCACCCTACCTTCCCTGTTCCAAAAAGCATTCCAACTCACTTGAAAAATTTCCTTCCTGGTGGCAAGGTGTGGGGCTTGTTTTGATTTTTAAACTGAATTTGACTCAAAATGTTTTCCCAATAAGAGGCCAACTCCCCTTGCCCCTATAACAAATTATTTTTCTTCTTAGCCACACTACTCTACTGTTGTCATTGAAAAAGGCATATAAAGCCCTGACAGGCTGTTAGTCTATGCCAGGCACTATTTATTTCAGAACGAAAAAATGAAAGGGCTGAGATACCGGGTTTGAAAGATTCTAGCGCAGATGCACTGTGGGTTCTACTAAGGATCTAGTTTACATGCTGCATATATGCAATATAAAAGCTGTACACGCTGGCATTTATTTAGCCCTTTTCATCCACCAATCACAAAATACTTTACAAAAGGCAAGCAAGCCATAAGGATCCCAATGTTTACAAATGGGGCAAAACAGATGCAGAGAGCTTAAGTGTCACTCAAGGTCACACTAACTTGGAGCAGAGGTGGGAAAGGAATCCAAATCTGCTCCAAGCACCATTGGATCATTTGCCTCCCAGCATGCTTATGAAACGATGCACACACTATATAATACTTAGCATTTATGCAGTACTTAGGCTTTCAAGTGTTGAACAAATTGATTAAGGAATATGTGAGGAAGCAAGCTTGTGCAGTCAGATCTAGTTCCCTTATATACAGAACAGACCTCAATTGTCCCCAGCGTTCCATCATGACACTATATAAAGATAGTGATCCGTTTGCACTAGCCTACTAAATAGCGTCTTCCCTTCGGTCTAAGCACAGGTATGTGTGTCACACTTCCAGCAAAATCATACTTCTGAATGTCCCTGCTTTAGAGGATTTAGAAATTTCCACTTGGTGCATAGCTCGATGTGCTCTACCGAAGTCTCAGCACATATGATACCAACTGTGATATCGTCGTGTCTCAGACTCTGCTCGAGCTAAAACAATTGGCACTAGTGACTCCAGTGTCAATAGCAGGCACCAGGCTGGTAAGGGCAATATTTACAACAGTTTAAGGCTAATCCTAAACTCAAGATGACTAATGCATATCCTGACAGAAGAGACATAGCTGCCTCATTTAGAGGTACCCTTAATAGTTGATGTAGGTTAGCACTGCAGTCTGGGACACAATTAGTCACAGGGGTGAGGGGCCACTATAACATGCTCAGAGAAAGGGTGGTTCAGGAAAAAACCAACCCCACTCCCAAAAGTTTAGACTCAGGCCACCAGGGACCATCATAATCATCTAGTCTGACCCCCTGCACATTACAGGCCAGAAAACCTCATCCACCCCCTCTTGTAGTAGGCCTGTAACCTCTGGATGAGTTACTGGAGTCCTCAAATCTTGATTGAGAGACACAGTTACAGAGAATTCACCATTTACTCTAGTTCAAACCAGCAAGTGACTCCTGCCCCACGTGGCAAAGAAAGGCAAAAATCCTTTATGGAGGGGTTTGAATCCCATGATTCCTTCTCTTGAAAGTTCCCTTTCGCAGACAGGTGCCAGGAAGTGGTTAATGAAAAGTCACACCATGTCCAGGTAAGAGAGGAAACACCCCAGTGCAACCTAAAAACGCAAGTTTCTTTCTCCGGTTTCAAACAGACCCTTCATGTTACATTAGTGTGTTAATATGGAACTGGAGGCGCTCCAGAGAACACAGCAGCAAAAGATGGAAGTATGTTGGGGAATGTAACGTTGTTAAAAAGATCAAAATGTCCTTATTAAAAAGGGTCTGCATGCAAAAGACTCAAGATAAAGAAGGAGAATATAGTGCAGAGGTGGCACAGGCAAGGAGAAGCATCAGCCAGAGCACAAGTTACTTTACCTTGATGGGCTTGAATTTCAGGGAGGACCTTTTCTAAGACTGCTAATGCTTTTCTATGGTAATCTGCTTGTGCTTCTAATAACTGAGAACAGAACCCACATTTTAAAAAACAACACAAAAATATTGTTAGCTTCTGATAAACAGACAAAATCGATACGGTTTAGCACATGAAATGAAATCCGAAGGCTTTAGCATATAACTAACGTGGGAACTGAATATAAGCAAACAAGAGGACACTCACCGTGACAAAGAATCTAGCATATTCCCCTTCTTTGGATACAAAGTTGTACATATCTGCAGCAAGTTGATCCTTTGAGGAAAGAAAAGCCTACCCTGTAATTTTACATAAGCCATTTTACATTGTGGGAATCAAATTTACAAGTGCAATGTGTTTAGCAGAGTATTAACTTTATATATTGATTAAGAATACAAGTACTTCTTCCACTCTAGCCAGCACATAGAAGGCCTCAACTGGAGTACTGTGTCAAGTTCTGGGCACCGCACTTTGGGAAAGATGTGGGCAAATAGGAGAAAGTCTAGTAGAGTGCTGCAAAAATTATTAGAGGTTTAAAAACATGACTTATGAGGAAAGATTTAAAAACTAGATTTGTTTAGTCTGAAGAAGAGAAGCTGGGGAGAGGGGGGCAGAAGAGGGAAGCAAGTCTTCAAGTACATAAAAGGTTGTTATAAAGAAAAGGGTGATAAATTGTTCTCCTTAAGCCCTGAGGACAGGACAAGCAATGGGCTTAAACTGCAGTAAGAAGGTTTAGGAAGCTTCTTCCTAATGTCCAACCTAACTCTAAGGGTAGTTAAGCACTGGAACAAATTACTTGGGGATGTTGCAGAATCTCTGTCATTGGATGTTTTTAAGAACAGATCAGACAAATACCTGTCTAAGATAACACTTAGTCTTCAGTGCAGGGGACTGGACAAGAAAACCTACCAAGGTCCCTTCCAGCCCTACATTCTATGTTTCATATTACATAGTTTTTCCTCACTAAGCCCAAAATGCTGACTCTGAAGGAGCTCTGAAAGTTACCAAGCTAGCTGTCCATGGCACACTGATCAGGGGGCAAGATATCAAGTGAACTTATGGGGTAAACGGGACTGGCAGCTGCAGTCCAATGGTTCAGCATCCTCCCAGCTAACCATGGGGAATCAAAGGTCTGTACTGTTAAACTGGATTACTGTTGATGCATATTATTTAGGTAGCCACAACACTGATAACATAAGCCCTTTAAACAGGGAAGTATAGCTGTTCAAATGGCACCTTGGTCCATTTTCTTCCAAGCATTTTTGGATTTTGCTTGACCTTCTATTTTTATTTACTATAGCAAGTCAAAATGCCTGCTAGATATAGCTGCTTTTTGCTTGGATATTATAGTAGTACATGGTACTAATACCTACAGATATAGTTATAAAGCTCATTATTTCTCAAACAAACACTTTCCTGCCCAAATACCACAGTAGTGAGACGCCAACTTTCTTGATTACTTTTTAATTCAGTAACAAAACCAAAGAAGGGCAAGGTATCTGAATCAATGAAGCCCGGTAAAGAATCTCCAGCACGGGGTTTATGGTTATGAGGATCCTGAGAGCATGATCTCCAGGTCAATGTCTTGAAATCCAGCCTCGTAGTTAACACCTGCTGGCTGGCTGGCGGGTTAGGATACGCAAACATGAACATCTCAGTCCAAGCCTAATGGACAGGCACTCACAAGTGTCTCCTTTGTTTGTAGCCTCAGAGACCAGGAAGGGAACAAAACAGAAACCAAAAAAACAGTGCAAGATCTGGGGCCACACTTTTACTTGTGGGATGGACGACACAGTGCCTGACCTTCTCGAGAGCAGTGAGATATCCCAGGAATCAGAAATAAATAGCTAAATGAGAAACGCCAATCATTTGTGCCATGCTCTGCATTGCTTATTAGCTTAGCTAACTCTTAACTGCATATTGTTTTATGATGCTTAACCCACTGCAGTGTGTGAAGATGACAGTAATTACAACTGGTGCCACAATGAGCTGTACAAAGTCATCTACTGACATGCTCTTAGAGGCAGGTATAGCCTATGAGAGGATTCACAGAACCAGCCTTACCTTGCACTGGTCTACTTTATTCCCAGCCTCATCCATCTCTTCCTTAAGGGAATCTATTTTTGATGGGTGCATTTGAAAATTAGTTCCGGAAGTCTTGTAGGCTTGGCTATACCTTTATAAGAGAAACTACAGTTAATCAGTGGAGACTATGGTTAGCGCTTAATATATTACTTACAAAATCAATGTCTTTAAGGTCCCTTCTTAACTGCTTCCCTTTGGTGAGCAGACTTCTATTCACTTCTCCAGAAGTTAATTTCAAAACCAGGTCCCATTATAGTTTAAAATCCCCTTCTGGGTCATTGGTGTGAAACATGCCTGCTGTCTTGTAGAAGAGACACAGGGTGGGCCAAGTGAACCTAACGTGATACTAAATCCTACCATGGATCCTGCAGCCACCCTCATCTCCAAAATGGATGTGGGGCCTGCAGAGAGACTAGCAGTCTTAGCAAGCGCCCCAGGCAACTCGGATAAAAACGAGCATCATCTTTAATATCTGCAGGGCAGATTTCCCTAATAAAGATGGCATTTATCCATACTGACAGGTTCAGGAAGCCAGGATGTACGGAGCGAGGTCTGAAATGTGAGTCTGGGCATGAGATGGTTCAATCTATAATGCTATATAAAAGCACTCCACTACAGAGACAGAACTAAAACTCTATGGCCAACACAATGGCAATGCCCGGTCCCCTCAGCATGGGTTCACAAGCAGAGGGTGGGAAGTGCACAACACTGAAAGGACTTTTTTTTTTTAAGTTCTAGCAGCACCTTCCTGCTTAAGGTAATCTAACGAAACATGCAGTAGTCTCCACTGCTGCTGTAATCAGCTGCCGAAAGGTACGGTGACTTGATAAACATCACTGCCCAAAGCAATGCTTCCCAATACCGTGCAGCATAAGGATTCGACAGATGCTGGATTCTGTCTCATTAAATTACTGAGCTAAGTGCAGTAGACTGAAGATGCACTCTTGCATTCACTTAAATGTTAACAGTTTTCCTACCTAAATTAGTGGCTGACAATATAGGAGATCTAAACTTGATCAACATAGTATCAGAAAGCCATGTGTTCTTTTTTGTATCATTTAAGGTCTTAACTTAAGTATTAATTCCCGCCTCCCCCACCCCCACCCAATCAGTGTTAACATGCACACTTCAGCACTTTAGAAGCAAATACCAATGCAAATTCAGGCATGGAGATATTACTAAGAAATTAGCATGTATTATGAAAATCATATGGTATTTGAAATCACTTCTTACCTAGCTTTTGCAGAATCCCAGTCCAAAACCAACTTTCCAAGCTGTTTCCTCTGCTTCTGAATATTGGGGATTTCTGACTGAAACCACAGACATCTAATGTTTATATTTACTTTAGAATTGTGTCATGTAGTTAAGTGTAACTGAAATCTGAAAAATTTAGAGTTTTTAAATAACACAATCCTACATTCAATACAAATAAGATTCACTTGTTTTTTGAACAGAAGCTAAGTTTGCAGCATGTACAGTCATGATTTTGCTCAGTAAGATATAAAACCATAAATATTTCTTGGAGCAGGCAGAAGTGACCTACCTCTGTTAGTTGGTTTAATGGCTCTAAAATTTCTTTTTCAATCTGTACTTCATGATGAGAGAGCTCTACTGCCAGTTTATTCTCTGCATCACCACAAGTGTCCAGCATCTTCCTTTAAAAAAATAAAAAGGGACAGGAAAGCAGTATGTAGTTTATTCAAGTTATTAAAGACCTCAAGGTAAAAAATAAAGATTCAGAATAAAGAACTATGGGACAAATCCTTTGTCCCCCTTCTGACTGCTTTGGGCTGCCTGAAACTGCTAGGGATTCCCTTGGTGACATAAAACTAAGGTAGCTAGCTCTATGCTACCTGCTCCTAGTCCTGACGGGGGCAAATCAGGATGAGCCATGGCAGGCAGCAAGCATGGCTAGAACACATTGTTCATCCAATCAGTCCCTAGGGAATCTTCATTACTGTTGTAGTTTTAAAAAGTCTTTAGGATGATTTAAATTATTCTAGAGGACAATCTGGCTCCTGATTTTGGGTGGGGAAGAGGCAAAAAGATATCAGAGCTAATTCTCCTTCCTAAGCCCTTTCAGACCCTTTACTCAATACAGTGTGGTTGGACCTGGTTCTGTACATAAAGGGGTTTGATTTCCCTCTTTCCAATGTACAATCTCTTTATAAGAAAGTCTTAGTACTGTAACATTAAGCAATGAAATACATTTAACAGTGAGATTCAAAACCCAGACCATGGTTTCGCTTTATTTTTAAAAATAACCCAGGATTATTTTAATATTTTGACCTTTTGTCTAAGTTTAGTGACAACCCTAAAATGAATACAAAAGATTTTAGGAAATCCTCTACCGTCATTACAATGCATTTCAAGTTTCAGGAAAATGTTTGTTCTTGGGAATCTAGAATTCATTTTTTACATACTGAAGTTAATTTGTTTCAGAAGTCTACAATCAATGGTTCGCTGTCAAACTGGAAAGGCATATCTACTGGTGTCCCACAGGGGCCAGTCCTGGGTCTGGGACTATTCAATATTTTCATTAAATGATTTGGATAAGGAAGTGGAGAATAAGCTTATAAAATCTGCAGATGACACCAAGCTGGAAAGGGTTGCAAACACTTCGGAGGATAGGATTAGAATCCAAAATGACCTTGACAAATTGGAGAATTGATCAGGATTCAACAGATAAGATTCAAATAAGGACAAGCGCAAAGTCCTTCACTTAGGAAGGAAAATAATCAAATACACAACTACAAAATGGGCAACGACTGGCTAGATGGCAGTACTGCTGAAAAGGCTCAGGCAGTTATAGAAAATCAAACCGAACAGGAACCACGTGAGAACTGTTGGAAAAAGGCTAATATTTTGGGGTATATTAACAGAAGTGTTGTGTGTAAGACACGGGAGGTAAACGTCGCAATTAGCTGAGGCCCCATCAGTGCCGAGCAGAGAATACTGTATCCAAATCTGGGTACCCCACTTTAAGAAAGATGTGGACAAACTGGAGAGAGTTCAGAGCAACAAAACGCCAGAAAGTCAGGACACCTGACCTATGAGGAAAGGTTAAGAACTGGACATGCTTAGTCTTGAGAAAAGACAACCAGGGTAATAGTTTTCCAATATGTTAAGAACGGTTATGAAGAGGATGGGGACTAATTGTTCTCCATGTCCACTGAAGGTAGGACAGATAGTAACGGATTTAATCTGCAGCAAGGGAGATTTAGGTTAGATATTGGGGAAACTTTCTAACTAAAAGCGTAGTTAAGCTCTTGAACAGGCTTCACAAGGAGGATGTGGAATCTCTTTTAGAGGTTTTTAAAAACAAGTTTAACAAACACCGGTCAGGGATGGCTTAGGTTTATTTGGTTCACAGCACAGAGGGCTCTTGAGATCATTTCCAGCCCTATATTTCTATGGGAAAAAAGCTGCAAATGTGCATTTGTCCAGGAGAATAAAATATCAACTTTAGGGCTAAAGTGGATTAACTGCTATCCATTACTTTAATGTAACTAAAGGTACAAGCATTTTAATAGACTCCTTTTACAGAAATTATTACATGCAAAACTAATCAATGGACCATAGCTCCAAAAAAAGTCAGACACTTACCCCAACAGAGTTTCATCACTTAGCTGGACAGATCCTTCTTGCATATTTTGGGCAAAAGCTGTTAGAGGAAGCTTTTTCTGCAGAACAGAAGAGACTTGGTATTAGTTTTCCTCTCTTAAGGTACTCTTTGTACTGCTTTTCTGGTGTATCTGTTTTGAAGTTGGTTCTTCCCTTTCCTAGAATCTCTACTGAAGTATTTCTTTGGCTATTCCATTTAGAGTACCAGATCAGCTTAATAGCCTTTGAAATGAATTTAAAAATTATTCCAGACTATTATAAGAGCAGCAAATATCATGGATATGACACAGGGTAGTTCAAGAGATTAGTTTTAGAGTTAAATAGCCAATTTCAAAGTTTCTCAGGAGAAAGCTGAATAGGTCACAGTTTGAGATGCTAATGACTATGCATCATAAATTAGGAAGCATTTAGTGTAGACATCCCATTAGTGCAAGATGTTTAGTCAGAATATATTTGACTTTCAAAAGACCCTGATCTAAAACACTAACTATTGGTTTGAAAAACAACTTTTATTGAACGTGGAATGCTTGGGGTAACATCTCTCACTGACAAGACTCAATTTCTTAGATCTTCTATTGAAGCACCACCTTCTCACCTGATCTCTGTAACTATGATTACCTCAAAGAAAGCTGGTCAATAAAGGTAATGTATATAAAGACAGCAGAACAATTTTGGCCTGAAGGTTATAATGAGGTTTGAAAATCTGGTGGGAGGGCATTCTCAGCATCCCTATACATGTAAGAAGCAGAGTGGTTTGACCTTGAGGACCTTGCGTAAGACCCTTTCCTGAGGCTTTCTTTTGGATGGTGTTTAGAGGATAAGTATTTATTCTATTTTGTGGGAAGAGGTTTTTGACAGATTTTAGTCACCAGGATGCTGTATGTACTTTTAAGAATTAGTCTGATTTTCAGAGCTGCTGAGCACCTGAAACTCCTAATGAAGTCTAAGAGCTGCTGGTGCTCAGCACACTTAAGAGGAAGTCTATGGATGCACTTTATAAATAACATGTTTGACTTAGGATACATTCCCCAGATACAGGGAACAGACAAAGTGCTCTAATAGCATTAGCGCATCCTGCACACAGGGGTCTACTGAAGTTGGTTTGTGAACTATACCAATCAGTAGGAAAGGTCAATATGGGGGATGGTTCCGGAGAGGTTTGGTCTGGTAGTTGACTTTGGACATGAGAACTGATCTATACATGAAAGGTCTTTACAGACCAGATGAGTGCAATCCGAAATGCTCTAATACTTACATGTCTTTTATCAGCATCTGTGCCACACTGGCCCTGAAAGCATGCTATTAGCCGCTTCTGTGAAATATGGCAAACAGATCTCACTGTGTCCAGACGTCTCTCAATCTAGCCCCGGAAAAGAAAAAAAACTAGAAGTTACTTTCTTGGTTTCAGCACATCATCTTCCTCCTATGCCACATTTAGATCATGTTTGCATATTTCTCAAATTCTACAGCTTACAAAAATTTCAGTTTAACAGTACGAGCCTGACAGCAAATTTATTTTGAAGGGGATTTAAATGGTTTCCATTAATAGTGGCACAAATTTTCCTTAATTTTGTTGGTGGCTTGCAGAATCCAAGAGGCTTTGGAATGGTAGAGGGAGAAGAGACAACATTCTGCTTTTCCATACAGCAGCCAAAGGGGGTTCCCACTTTGACACCTACTGTTTGGAGTTTGATATGAAAGACACATCAACAAGTGTTATTTAGGGACAATATCCTGGTAAGAATTCAATACTGCTTTCCCTTCCCTACGGATGTGTGGGGTGAAGTGGAGGACAGCCATGTGGCTAGCATCTAAGTGTTGCCTCTGACCAGTGTCCCTCAGCTCCCATCATTTGACTTTAGCTAGCAGGTTTGTTCTCTGGCTATCAAATATGAAGTAAAGTTCTAAGCTCCATTCAATAGTGGATGGAGGGCAACATGCTGTGTGCATGGATGGGTGGAAAAGATTGATGCATTAAAGAAGTATTGAGGGCTTTTTATGGGGGTAGAAAAACGTTGGAATGTTTTTCAAGATCCGCATGTAAGTTCAATTTAATGTATTTGAAGCTTTATCCTCACTACATTAAATATTAAAATGTCTTTGTATATTTTAAGATTATTTTACTTCAAGAACCACTGAAAGTTAGTAATGGAAATAATTAAAGGATTCTTCCACATAAAGTACCTTATCAAGAATAGTCCCCAAAAAGATGAGTGCTTGGGTAGGACTGCTTATGACACTATAAACTCTATGCACAGTGGCAAAGGAATGCCGTCTATCTGCATTTCGATGACTCACCAAGATTAAAAGGACGCCATTCGGAATGGTTTCTATTTTAAAAAAAAACTAAAAAAGCATAACAAGTTTCATCTGTAGAAGTAATTCCAACAGATTTAAGTCTTCAGTTAAGCATCTAAAAATGCTGCTGTTGCTGAAAACATTAATGTTTTCATGAGGACAATACATTTTCAGACTTTTCCTTATGTCTAAAGACAAATATACCTTAACCTCTATCTAAGAAAGCTTAAAATGTGTTCTGTGTTGGTGTTATGCCCTTAAGCACCAACAATGGGTTCTAAAATTACAAAGCGTACCAACCATTGGCTTCTTCGCAAATGGCAAATTGAGCTTCATGTTTTTCTTAATTTCAGAGAATGCAGAATTGCCTTGCCACCTTTTCTCCTCTTTTCCATTCCGGGAACAGTCCTGCACCTGATGCCCACATGAAGCATTTTTGCTAATGGATTTCCTTTCATGTTACCCCCCTTAGGTTAGCCGAAAGCTTTCATGAATTGTTTGCTTGGCATCTATGGCTATTTAGCTGCAAAATGAAATCAGGCTGCTGACTTGAAAGATTCGGTTTTAGCTATGTAGTAGTCTTGATAAAAGGATGGTTTTAACTTTAATAAGCCAAGATGTAAACTGTCATTGTAAAATGCTGCACTGAAATCATGTATATCAGTGCTTTTTATTTGCTGAATGTTGACATTAAAATTGATTCTCCCCAAAATGATTTCGCTCTAAGACAGAGCATATCATATCCAACAAGGACACTGAATGGACTGGAAGGCAATGTTTCAGTAGTTTGTTTTTGTACCTTTGCTACATGTTATGTGCTTGAGTACTTCGTTTTTGCTGTGCCTGCTAAGATTAAGCTTATTGTATCAGATCTGTGCACACCATTTGTGGAAGTGATTTCTTTCTTGAAGTTCTAGGACGGTTCAGAGATCTCAATGTTATAAGAAGTCAGAGGTGCCTATTGAAGAATATTGCCACATTTTTATTAATGGTAACTAAAACATCAATATAAATTGGCCACCTAAAAATCTTGCTGAATTAATTCTCTCTTTGTTTAAGAACTCCGGCATGATTAGAAGCCATCACCACAAAGAACAGGAAACAAAAGTAAGAAGCAGTATTCTGGTCTGCAGAAGTAGAATACAGAACTGAAGATTAAGTCAGAATGCTTGCTACGGTAACTATCATCCAGTTGCTGACACTACAAGTAGATCTGACTGTCCGAGACATGTAATGGTAGGACAGGCTCGGTAGTTCTTCCTATTCCTCCTCCAGGTCAACTTGGCTACTGAAAAGAATCATCTCTGCTGGTAACACTGCTTGGTTTACATATCAAGAGTGAATATTAGAAAGGAGCATCCTTCATTCAAGGTTCAAACATGGACATTTCCAACCTTGTCTCAAGAGCAGAAGATATCCAATCAATTGTACATAATTGAGCTTACTGCAGGGACGAGCCACTTTGGACACACATTAACATTTCTAATACTGTTGAAGGGTAGTTCCTTCCTGATTTAGGAAGGCACTAAATTTAATCAAGGCATATCTGAAGATGAATATTGCATTCAACAAATTAGAGCAACTATTTCAAAATGTACCGAAGCCAATACGAGCTAAACATAAAAAAAGTTGAAAGCCTGTTTATAAAATGACCACTACCAAACACGCAGGCAGTTTAGTTAGACAAAAGTTTTCCCCCAAGAACGAGCAAACAAATGAATAAAATCTTCCATCTGGGTGTAACCAGTCTGAACGGAGCCTGGGAAAACAGCTTGCAAAAATTTTTGGCAACAAGTGACAGGCAGAGTTTCTGGCTTTATTTTCACTTCATATTCTGCCTTCTAACCAAGACAACAGATGAGCCCTGCAAGCTCTCTCATGGTGTATTCTAGAGTCCTTAATATAGCTTGATTTTTTTAAGCTTTACTTCAGATATTTTCTCAGTAATGTTGCCAAACTGTTGGGTATTTCTGATCCAAAGATAAAGTAAACCCTCTAGTCCAGGAGAAAGCTGGCCTACGTCAATTTTGCTTGTTTCAAAAGTACCTGAGGTAATTATACATATACCTTTCACATCAAAATTAAAATTGAAAAAAAAAAAAAAAAAAATTTTCCCATCCTTGTAACTTGAATAGTTGAAGAGATTCTCAAATTTTGAAAGAAGGAGCTTCTTTGGAGAGACCAAGTTAACCCGTTCAGGAAGAAATACAGAACAAGGGGACAGGCAGAGGCCTTGCCAAACAGTAACATTATCCCGGCTAGAAACAGCCTGAGAGAGTCAACAAGAAAAGGAATTATTTTCTTGTCAAGGATCATTTTTATATAGTCAGCAAGTTCACTTAATACAAAGCTACAATTTCTTTGCTTCTAATCTAGATTTGCTTTTTTAGTGTACTTCCACTTTCAAATCCCTTTCTCTTGCTCATGTGGCTTAAAAGTTTCTCTTCTCCTTAAGCTGTATCACAGCTTGCCCAGTCTGAGGAAGCAGAGTCATAGCCTCCTAACTTCTATCTTTGTAATTAGTTTCTATAAACAGCATTCTATAAAATCAAAAGGCTTGCTTAGCTCTTTATTATAAAGCATTTATAGTCTGCACATTAACTTAGTTACAGTACCTGTAATAGATCTTCACTAAGGACTTCAGTTTTCTCAGCTCTGGAAAAAAGACAGGAAATGTAAACCTTGAATTAGAATAATTTGCATGTTAAAAGATTAAGTCAAGGGTCAAAAAAACTTGCAGTTCATTAACAGGAAAAATATTCAGAGCTATGAACTGATCTCTTATGAAAAAGTTCTCCCATTTTAAAAATACCATCCTGCTACAAGTTTATGAACATTGTTATGACACTTAGCATACACTGTCAATATGGCATCTGCCACGCTGCATGCAAGCTGCAGATCACTGCCAAGGAGCAATCTTTCACCACTTGCCTAACACCACAAATTAGTGAGATTAAGGATATCCTCACATTCTTAAAGTTGCAAGCCTAATCTACTGTCTCATGCTTGTCATCACTTGCTCAGACAGATTCTTTAACTGCAAGTTTCCAAAAGTTACACTTACGCTCTTCACATTTAAAAGCATCAGTAGTTATTATTTCTAAGGTATATTACCTGCCTAAAAACAAAAGTAATTTTAATGCAAAAAACATGGAACAAACTGGAATCCCTCAATATTTAGCTTGAAGACAAGCAAGAATGAAGGTAAATTCCAAGTATAATTTTAAAGTGCACTTCTACTCCAAAAAATGATTACAGAAAAGATATCACGGAGTCCCATGTTTATTGTCTCAGCAATTACTGATCGAACATGCTCCACTCAGTTGTTTTTCTCCTACTTAACTTCCAGCTCTGCAAATTTAACACAGAAATTGCCATTCAGACCAGTGGTCCTCTTGGCCTGTCAGACAAGGTACTTGACTAATATGTTTAAAAAAAAAGGCCAACCTGTTAAAAAAGGACTTGTTCAACATGTGTTAAGCTAACACCTTCCAATTTCTAGTCTAGACAAGGCCACAGTGGTCAGCCATTACCAGATGTTCAGATGAAGGTGCATGGAACACTGCTATTAGACAATTCCAGCATAACGTGCTCCATGACAGAACTCATGTCAGTGGCTGGCTTACGCTCTGACGCAGAAGGGTCTAATTCTTTTTTTAAAACCGCCGTCTAATGTAGCTGAGTGTTCTCATCCATAAGGGTATTGCCCTTTCTGAAATCCTAATAATATCTTGGCCTAAAAATTTTGTGGCAGTCATCTGCCACCATTGACTTGTATAAAAACAATTTTGTCAATTTTAAAGTGGTCGCCTTTCAATTTTGTTCAAGATTATTGTTCTCATATTCTGGGTAAATGAAGACTAAGTAAATGAATGAAGTGCCCAATTTACTTTCTTAATACTACTCATTATTTAGAAAGCTACCATTTCCCGTTATTCATCTCCCTCCTCCCTGAATAGTGCCCTTTTTCCTGGAGAAAAAGGCACTGTACAGGGGGGGAGATAAACAACAGGGCAAGATCCTCATGATCCTCTTAATACCTCATATTTGCTCTCCTTCTCTGGGCCTCTTCTTTTGCTGCTATATTTGAGATAGGTGATCAGAAATGAACATTATCCTAAGTGAAGACTTACCACAGATTTATATAACAGCACACTATGAAATTTGGACCCTAGCATTGTGTACAGGTAATTCAAATTATCTTTTCTAATGCACGTTACCATGCATTTAACAGGGAATCTCATTTGCTAGAATGCAAAGTTAGGCTTACTGACCTGTAACTACCAGGATAGCCTCTGGAGCTTTTCTTTAAAAGCTGGCAATTATATTTATCTGATACAGAGGCTGATTTAAGGGATAGGTTACATACCACAGTTAGTAGTTCTGCAATTTCATGTTTGGGTTCCTTCAGAACTCTTCGGTGAGTACCAGGTCCTGCTGACTTATTACTGTTAAAATTATCAATTTGCTCCAAAACTACCTTTATTGACACCTCAGTCCAGGACAGTTCCTCAGATTTGTAATAGATCTGTAATTTGTAATCTGCTTATATAACAGACACTTCTACTACACAGCTCAATCGAGAAAATGATCAAATGGGACAGGTTTACTGTTGCTCAGAAAGTCCTTTCTGAAATTGCCTAAACAAAGTAGAAATTCATATTTGCATATATAACTTTAAGAATTTAACTTTTTGCTGTCAAGAGTATGAATATCCACAAAAGGCACCTTGCAAGTTACCTTCAGGACTACACTGTTTTAAGATCTCTGTGCATCAGGAAAAAAGTTTCTAATTGCATCATAGGTAGAGCCCCTGCATCGATAAAAATTTTGTATCCGCATTCGATCCACAAGCAGTAAAAAGGTTCTGCGGATATCCATGGATTTGCAGGGCTCAACTCATAGGAAATTACATCTGTTCAGGAGTGTCTTTGGCAACTAGCTGAACATACATTTCCTCATAAAAATGAGCCAGATGGCTGATCATCCAGAACTTCCACAGGAGTGGGTAGAAGTTACAAAGCTCCTTGGATCATCTTTGTTCTCTAACTTTAAAGCAGTTCTGTCCAACAAGTTAGAGAACATATTTAAAACCCAAAACAATTTAATTAATCAAAGGCCATCTGGTAGGTGTGTTCTCACACTATAATTAGTAGACCTTTTATATGGCTGCTCTCTGGACCTTTAGTCCATGCAGTGATTTGGCTAAAAATAATCTTCATGTGCCTCATCTCATCCAAGTCCCTTTGTGCACAGCAGAGGTTTGTTAAAAGACAAAACATGAACAAATTTTTAAGGCTCTGAACCTACTTCCACTGAAGTAGGTTAGAACTTTGCCACTGATTTTATTGGGAACAGAAGTGCGCTCTTCAGCCATGACTGACTTGCACTGGATTTCAGAGATACAGAATGATGCTTCCTGTGTGAGCCAAAACACTGCACATTGATCACACATCTGCGGATACAGAAGTTGATACTGAACAAATCAGATGTAGCCATAAAGAGAAAGAATTTACAACAGACTGAGCTGCTGACTGTGGTCATTTGGGCTTTGGAATATGTATGTATATTAGAATGCAGGAAAATAAAAGTTATTAACTTAAACCAAAGGGGATACGCTAAATACAGTTGCTGTTCATCACTGTAGTCAAACAGTCAATAAAGCAACTGTACAATCTTTATTATAAGGGTAACTCTTCCGGCTACTTCCTATGAATAATCAGGCACAAGCAAGAGGAACAGAGAGCTAAGCAGTCATTGATAATAATGCTTCCTCTTGTATTTTATGGACTGTGTTCCAGTCCAGATTTTTTACATCAAATACTCAGAATCATGGGATGTACATGACTTATTTTTTTGCCAACTGCTTCAGGAATTACTGAAGATTTAATTTAAAATATTCAAGTTCAGTTCTTAACAACAGCAAATCATGTAAGAAAAAACAGACATATAATGCAGCCATGGAGTTATATCAGCATGTTAGAGATGTTATCAAAGTATATTAAGATGTACACATTTTCACAGATAAGCAAGTCTAAGACAGGAATGCAGAACACTGTTTTACTCTTTCAGCAATGAGTAGCATAAACAAGCAATAAAGTCTCTGGAGACACTGAATATGGGAAGACACCTTTTCACCTAACATTTTGTGCACACTAATCAATACAATTTGTCAGCTACTAGCTTAGAAGTAAAACAAACAATTCTATGTGGTTGAAAATAGGGTTGAATGAGGGGCAAATACAGTCAGAATTTAGCCTTAGTTTTGTAGGTCTATATACAAATGAATATATATGATTTTACTCTATTAGATAAAATAAGAGGGGATATATCTTTAGAGACATTACTATACCTGAAAATAAAGTAACACTTCTATTTCAAAGTTTATGCTACTACCCAACCACTCTCTCAGAAAGACTGGAGTGCATGCTTTTTATATCAAGAGATGACAGTTTAGAAAGGCATATGGACTAAGAGCAAATTACATGCAATGATTTCTAGCTTAATAATATAATGCCACAGGGACAGATGCACAGTAGTATCAACAAAAACACTTGAATGACTAAAACAAAGGATGTGCTGTTGCCGTCTAGACAGCGTCTGTCGCTTTTCAGTTTCAAGCGCTTCCTCTAAAACTGATGGAAACACATATGTCTACCATAGACAGCGCTATTTTAAGCACACATTGAAGACAGATTATAGTTAAAATCATTTCAACTCTTTCAGCAAGTACAGGTGGTTTCAGACATTCACTCTGGTTTTAAAAAAACAAAACCACAACTTCCCCCTCCACACATACACACTTAAGTTTTTCCTTTCATTGTGAAACCAGTCATGAAGCATCCTTTGCAGTCATGTACTTCATGATAATCTAGGGCTCATCTAGACACGAATTTAAGATACAATGTGTTTAGATGCTAAGTGTAAACCAAGCACTCGCTGGCTTTAACTCACGTTGAATTGGTCAAGTTAGAACAGGGGATGGACTAGGCTTTAAATCAACCAACTTTGTAGAATGTGGAAAATATTTACAGTGTAAATATTATGTTTAAACACAAAAAAGACAGCTGGTTTTATGAAACAAGCAGGTCTCTAAAGTGTTAAAAATTATAAGCATCTCTTTAAATTACAAGATGGACCCAAGCTAGAACACTGTAAGCTGGCACCATGCTTTGCTAAAACCTAGAGCTTTTCAGGGCACAAGCAGTTGTGGTGTTGATTTGGGCTGCAAATCTGAGAATGTCATTCTAATTTAGTTCTTCCTAAAGCTACTGGGATAGATTAAGGAACTCTGCCATTTAGAAATAAATAAATTAGATTGCTCTATCAAAACTACCACACATGCCACACTATTGCTGAGCAGCATACAAGAACAGATATGAGTACTTTTAGCTCTTGCCCTAGTACAAGGTCCCACTGCACCTTAAAGCAGTCTGAAGGGCTTTTCAACCCAAGATGTTTGGGCCTATATTAGTAAAGAAAGTATTTTTCTGGCCTGATCCCCTTATGTTAAAAAGGTTTAAAAACTTTGTGTCCAACTCATTCCATGAAATGACGAAGCATAAATCTGACAATGAAGCAGTGTTCTACTACAGTAGATTAACAGTTGCAACTAAGAATCTTTCAAAGAACATTCCCAGATGCATTAGAAGAGTTTGTACAGACTAGGGAAAAACTAGCTGGGTTTAACAGAGGTGTTCAGTTTAATAAAACAAATCTGCAACTTCAAATACAACTCCTCTTGCAGTACTTGTTTACACACCTGATGTGGTCTTTAATCTAGTTTCTCAAACTAAGATTAAAATTCCTAAATTACATTGTCTACTATGGTAGTTTCACAATTTAAGAGTTCAACTGAACGTAGACAAAACAGTTAAATACCCGGAATGTAAAATGAAGTCTCTCCAAACTATGACTAATTGAAAAAGCATGCCATTTCTCCAGCCCCTCCTATGTACTAAGAGGCCCAAAACATTCCAGGTTTGTGACTGATCTGTTGGGTGAACTTCCGGTATACAGAACCTGCTGGCATGTGTTATGGCAACAGAAGATCTGTTTAAACTAAGGAAATTCCCTCTCACATTCTGTAACAATAAAGATAATGTTTACGTAAGAATAAAAGACTGTTAGAAATGATTAGTAGGCTGAAATGAGAAAAAGTGGAAGCCCTGCATGCACCAAGGTCCTTCTCAAATGATACACAGCTTTCCACAACAGAAATGGCAATTTGATTGCTCATCTGTTCACAGTGTAGATATAAAATAGCTGATTTTCAGTGGAGTGTTGCCAATTAGAATAAGAGTTGGACCTCTGGGAAAAGGAGGCTTCTGGAAACCGACGGCAAAATTGCATGATACAGCACAAAGGGCACAACTGATTGATAGCTGTTCTGGACAAGTCCACCAGTCCCATTTTCTGAATAACCATGAAGTGTTCCATAATTACCCATATTCTCAAGTACAATGAAGGATTATACTAAAATTTTGAAAGGCTGGTTTAGAAAGCCAAGAAAAAACAGAACATAACTGTTTGTCAAGTATTTTTGAACATCCATAAGAAATACCAGTTTCATCAGGAATAACACAAAAGCATAATTACTGTAAATACAATAATCATGGCACACAAAGCATGCTGAAAGGCAGTAAGGATTAACTATCGTCGCTAAAATGTTAAACCTGGAAAATAGTCTCCCCAACTTGTTCCAAGCCAGCCAAAAGTACCATGGTGAAACTGTTACCTCCCTTCTGAATATCACAAAAGTTTAATAAGTATTTCAAGTCACAGTATGACATGCAGTCTCAATGGTCATGTTAATGTTTAGTCATTTCTAAAGACAATAATTAAATTGTATCTGTTTACTATGACGTATATTGTTCCAGATTATGACGAGACATTAGGAAATTGTATGTATTGGTCCATAGTTAGGGCAATTACCCACTTCTGTACCAAGCCCATTAATCATATAAGAACCCAAGAATTTCTTCATTGTTACTTTACAACTTTTTAAGTTAGACATCCCAGCATTGGGGTTTTGGTCTTCTTTTAAACTGTTTTCCAGGACCACTTCTTGAGTTACATGGATTATGTAGCCATATCCACTGTATTCATCTTTCTTCCTTTCTGAACGGCTCCTCAGCCCAATAATGCTTTAGAACATAATATATGCAAACATTCTAAGTTGAGCTGGGCTGCTCCTCTATTGTGTAGTTCGGCAGTGAGAAAAATGGCAGCTCACAGCTACACATTCACTTTAAAACCACACTTTGTCCTCTAATTTCAGCGAGCGATTCTGCTTCATGTACCATGACTAAGGGTCACTTACACTTTCTAAACAGTAGATCAAAAGGAAGAACTCTGGAGCTAGGAATTTTCATCTTTGATGTAGAAAAGTCTATTAGCCAAATCTCAAGAGTTGAAGGAGAGGTTAAGTTTGGATCTATACACCTTAAAACACCGCACAGAACTGAGTCTCAGAGCCCGGGGCTCAAGTGACTCAGGCGCTCACTGCACCACTAAAAATAGCCGTGGTGGTTTCCGCTCTGGCTGGAGCCCGACTTTGACACTTGAGGAAAGAGGTGGGTCTCACAGTTGGGGCAGGAATGTCTACACTGTTATTTTTAGCTCTGTAGCACAACCCCAAATCAGTTGACCAAGGCTCTTGAGTCTTTCTGCTGCAGATTCTCTTTTTTTGCAGTGTAGACGTACCCTTAGCCTCAGTTTGGCAACATTCTGGAGAGGCCACTGGCTTTGGAGAAAATCAAGTTCTGTCCAACCAGCACAGTGAGGATTCTATGATCATGGACGGGCTGAAAAGTAGGTCAAGAACTACGAAACAAGTTGAAGCTTAACGCCCTTTAAAAGCCAAGAAGGAAGCAAGAGCAAGAAAAACAAAAAATGCTGTAAAAAAAGTTTGGACACTCACTAGAGAACAAGTAACTCAGTTCAAATGTCACATTGGTAATAGAAATCTTTACTCATGCTGTATATGGAACCTTAGGTGTTGGTGTAATCGATGTCTATAAGAGTAGTTTATTTCATGATGAAATGACCAGTCTAAATTCTTACTCTGACAAGATTATAGTAGAGGCAAATAGTTATCCACTCGAAACACAACACAAGATGATTAAAGTAGTTATTAGCTTTTCTTACCATTTGATTTTCCTTAGCTAAAATGAAAGCTATTAGTTTGCTACCCAAGAGAAGCCAGATGGGTAGCTTTTGGCAAGCTAACATTTCAAAGCACCTTCACATGGGCTGTGCTACCAGTACATCCTGCTCACTTTTTATAGCACAATAGGCAAGATTTGCTGCCAGGAAAAATGGAAAATTAGCAACTCTGCTCAAAAACAAAAACAAAGCATTCAGAATTAAAGAGATTAGTTTCCCTGAAGAGTCTTAGAAATTCTCCACAAAATATAATTTGAGAAAGAAATACATTTCACATTTTTGGTTAACCCCCCCCTTCTCCCCTACCCATTCTACACTGTACTAAGATCCAAAGCATCTTGGTGACTAGACTTTAGCTCTTTCATGTCACTTCAAGCATGCATGCTAGTTTGAAGTTCCACGGCTTAATTTAAAAGTCTTCACATGTTTGATGAGAGAAGAGTGCCCAAAAGGGAAAGAAATTAAGCTGTAGACCACCATCAAAACACATGTCCCCAATTGGTTTCAGATTACTGGTTGTTCTCAGTAGAACGAAATAACGTGATATTTTCTAAAACTAATGCCAAAATTCAGGAAGAGTGGGCTACTTTACGTATTGTTAGCTGTGCGGTTAATGAAATGGATATAGCTATGATTTTGGTCTATAGACACTTTATGCAAACTTTTAATATAAATTACTTACCATAAAAGAAATAGCTACACTTTTTTTAGCCTTCTTTGACCACTTGAGATAATATGAGGGAGCAGACAAGTCACAGGATTATCAGGGACGTGACCAAATACCATTTGGCTTTTCCCTTTTTATCCATTCAGCTCTCAATTTCTTTTCTTTCTTTCTCTCTCTCTTTTTTTTTAATTGGTAAGCTATCCTAAATATTCTCAACACAACTTGAAGTTCTATTACCACACTGCCCTTACTGCTTTATCTCCTACTTAGTGTGAGTTGGAAGAATATATTGTTAGTGTTCACAAGTTCTGTACTTATCTACTTCTATAGATACACAGTTCAGGGCTTTTGAACTTATGGTTTGTTTGCGGACCTGATATACCAAAAACATATACTGCCCAAGAAGCAAGCATACTTAGCTTTTCCTTAAGGGCCCAATCCTGGTCCAACTGACATTATGGGAATGTGCCTATTTACCTCAATGGGAGCAGAACACAAAGTAAGGGTACCTGAACGTGAGAGCATGAGTACGTAAGTGCTATAAAGCTGTTGGATAGGGAGGAGGAGGAGAAGAGGGATAGCAATTTTGAAGAACTCTGGGACCTTGCAGTTCTGCTTAGTGCTTCTAGCACAGCTATTTCTCAACCCTCACTAGCAGTTTTGTAATCAGTATTTTGCTGTCGAAGTTTGCTTATGAAATCGATAAGATTATCCTACCTGTCAATATTCATAACTGTCTACATCCGTCAAAAAAGAGAGATTACATTAGACTGTAAGGCCCCCAGGGGAGGGACCACGTCCCCCTGTGAAACAATGCCTAACTCAAAGCTCTGATTCTGAAGTGATGCTACCACAACACAAACTACCAACAGCAGAGCGTGCCTATTAGGAGCTAACATTTCCGGAGTGCATTTCTCTCCCACTTTTTCCTTTTAAAAAAAAGTTTACAAGAATTCAGAATAGATTAGGTACTATTTTCCAAATATTTTGGCAATGTCAGGGATTGGGGTGTTCTGAAACCCCAGAATGACCATTTATTTTCTGTGTTTTCATAGTCAGGTCGATAGCAAGTTAATATCCATAGACGTTGGTTCTTTGTCCATACCCAGACAGCATAAGCCATACCACTAAAACCAAACCACCCACGATTATATGCACACAAAACACCATGTATTTAGCAACCAAATACTAGGTGGTGTTGGCTGCACAGAGCAAAGCAGGCAAGGAGTTTGTGGTGGGTGGGTAGTAAGGAGCCAAGCTTGTCAACACCCACTACAGCAACCCTCCTAGTTGGAGGGAAGGCAAGCCATTAGCTGGCAGATACTAATGGTGCAGTCCAAGAAGTGGGACTAGTCCTGAGGCCCTGACAATCCAGCACCATCTTGAATGACCTGCACCATTTTAAACAGCTTAGTTTCCTACTGTGCATTAATTTTAAACAATTTATTGCACAAACTATAAATAAATTACTTTCATCTCCATCTCTTTATTGAGAGTTTTACATTCATCACCAGAGGAAAGCTGCAACTCAAACTTTAGAAGTAACAATAAATAATCTAATTCTGGAACAGACACTGCATGAACTCACCCTAACAACTGTTCCTGGGTCACGAACTAGCTTGGATGACTAAGCTTGCAGTTCACAGCACCCAGTCAAAGGAGTTTGTTCGGCTGCAGCAACTTTCTGCTTCCAGAACGAGTTTAATACTGAACCCATCAGAAAAGTGAATTTAATTACCAGAGGGGTTCCATTTTTAAGAACACAAGATGTTTCACTGAACAAGAGTGACAGCTTTAGAAGCTTATAATGAAACAAAAGCTTGTTGATATAGTTACAAACTACAACTAACTAAGAACTTCCATTCTCATCTCCTTTCTCTTGCTCCACTGAGCTCTTCCAGTGAACACTGCCCAAAGATATGGTCAGGTATCTAGCTCTAAGTTAAATACATTTATTCAGTTTAGTTTTACACAACCATTACATACTATGCCAGACCTAATTCCAGCCACCCAACTCTGACAGGATGAAGCTATTCTAATCAAAGGCATCCCAACAAGTTACACAAATAATCATCCTGGAAGGAAAATGGATTGTTTCCTCACAGGCAGAGGGAAACCCAAGGCAGATTGTTCATATTAGCAGATCTGGAATGCCTTAGTAAATGAAACAGATCCAGGCCGCTCCCAAGTGAGTCAAGGGACTTTGCTACTAAGGAACAACTGCAGTTCAAGCCAAATTCTACTTCAGTGTCTTTGTAATGTACAAGTTACTGCAATGAGCTCCTGAACTATAGCTTCTGAACTCTTGGGAACACACATTTTGAAAGACATTTAACATTTAATCTAAACTGCATTTCCTCAATTAAAACAGCCTTTAAGCCATCACTTTTGTGCTCTAGTATCAATGGAGCAGCGTACGTGTCTAGACAGTGGCTGATTTTACATGCCACTTGTACTTCAAATCCTCTACAATAATGTGGGCAGATACAGGCTGAACACTGACATTGAACTTCTTTGCTTTAATGTGTTAAGGTAAATCTTTTACACATCGCACAACCAAGTTTGTGGTTCAGATGCAGAACAAGTTCCTTGTTAGAGGAAACTACCCCATGGACATTCCAAAGAGAAATTGTGTTTCTTGCCTGAAGTCTGAATCTGATTTCAATTTCAGATCTGAACAAAGAAGTCAGTAGCCATTAGTTTCTAAGCTTATGCTGCGTTTTCTGTTTATCATAATGACAAACTGGTCTATTGTCAAGTTATAAAGTTATTGCAACTACACTGTGCCTTAATATGCAAATAAATAACTTGCTGGAATGTTTCACTAGCAGGGTTTTAGTGATCCATTTTCCTATTTTTTTTTCATATCTCCCCCAATAAACAAAGTTAGAAGTTTATTTAAAAGAGCGTTAACAGCCCCAAAATAAGTACTCCAATGCCTGTAAGTGCACTCCACTGTTCACTGTTCGGAATGCAACGAGACAGTTCTGTTCACTGAAGATACGAAGTGCTGTGAGGGGGAATGAAAATCTCAAACATTTATCTCTGGTCAAGATGGAGTCAAGCTTCTAATTTTTTTTAATCAGTGCAACAGAACACAAAGGGTCTACACTACAGACTTCGGTCAACCAGTCAGCTTTTTGCATCAAACCAGTGGTGGTGTACACACTGCTATCCTCCTCTACCCCCTACCCCACCCCACCCTCTCGGATTTTGCAACAAAATAAAACTACATCAATGCATAGCATGGAGCTTTTTGCACCAAACTTTTGGCGACAAAGCACCAGAGTAGACCCCGCAGTTAGTTATGTTGTGGGAAATGGCCACCAGGAAGTGTCCCACAATGCCCATTCTGATTGTTCTGGCCATCAGTTTGAACTCAGCTGCCCTACAGCTATCTACCTTCCCACCCCTCACCTTTAAAGTCTGGGGGATTTCCACTTCCTGCTTGGTCAGTGTGGACAGCTCACATCTCATCTTCCCAGCTGACCACAGCGGCTCCACGCACCAAACACTCTCCCACTTGGAGCGCACCGGAGCTTCGGGATCTGAACAGCATTTGGGGAGAGGAGGCTGTGCAGTCTCAGCTCCACTCCAGCCAAAGGAACTTTGATATCTGTGGTCAAATTTCTTGTTTAATAGCAGTGAAGAGCTATACACAGGGGACACTGCAGTGCCATGCGAAAAATCAAGGAGCTGCAGCAGGGGATGCCAAAAGGCTACAGAGTCAAACTGTCACTCTGGTTCAGAGCCAAAGACCCACCACTTCAATAAGGAGCTGGAAGTCATCCTTGGAAGCGACCCCACCTCCACGAGACCCATGGATACCTCTGCAGGCCCAGAGGCAGCAGACACTGGACTCAACCCCAAAGTAGTAGTCGTGGGCGAGGAGGCTGAGTTGGAGGACGATGTGGGGAAGGGGACTGTATCGTTTGGTGACAGAGAGAGCAAGGACCTCTTCTCAACCCTGGAAGCTTCAAGCCAGTCCCATCCAGCTCTGGCGTGCAGGATGCAGGAGAGAGGAACTTGGGTAAGTGATCTTTTTGACCTGATGCTGCTCAGTTACATGAGGCACAGCAATCCTTTGCTTGCTTACATTATATAACTAGTTGAAGGGATAGAAATGCACAAGAGCAGCTGTGTTTGCATGTGCTTCCCATTCCCTTGTTCAGCTAGGCAGTGCAGTAGAAACGTGTGTTAATACACATCAAAATTTCATAGGAATCCTCCACAGAAATCTCTAGGAAACTTTCCTGGAGGTACTCGCCAATCCTCTGCCAGAAATTCCTCAGCAGAGCTGCTTTGTTTCTTTACCCTGTTGTAGGAAACTTTCCCATGCCAATCAGCAACCACTTGTGCAGGGACCAGAGTGGCACACAGGAGAGCAGCACAGGTACACAGTTTGAAGATGCTCGCATGGAGAAGATGCACCCTAGCATCCCTGCTTAATCTCAGGAATGAGATATTGGCTTCTATGGACCCTGACTATGGAAAATGGTGCACAATTTGAAATTTTGTGCCTATCTACCTGAACGAATCCCCCAAACAATCATCCAGATCCTCCTCCCCAGCTTGAGTTTCCCCTTCACCCAGCACAACTCACCATTCCCTGGTAGATCGTCAAGCCAAGCGCTTGCCAGGGGACAGTAAGAAAGATGTATTTTACAATAATGCATCAATGCTGTTATTGCACTCACAGTCATGCTTCTGTTCATTTACTGTGCTTCTACAGATGTGCCTTTGAGGGGAAACCCCTCCACACCTGCTCAGCACCTTTGGCTGATAAAAAAAATGGACCATAGAGAAGCAAAGAGATGTTCCAAGAACTCTTCCAGTCCTCTGAGGTTGGGAGGGTGTGGAGGTGAGAAAAAAAGAGTATGGAAACAGTGTCCAAAAATCAGAAAACTGATTGGAAGAAGAGAAGGGAAAACAAGGAGCAAGTGATAACAGGTCATGTGCACATGATAAAAGTCACAGAGGAGCATAAGGAGCTGCTAATGTCACTAATAAAAATGCTGCAGAATGAGTTCATGCACGCTTATCCTGCCCCTTGCAACTAATACAGAACTGCTTTCCATGCCCTCCCCATATTCCTATTAATCTCCTGGTCCATCTCAGTACCCCATTCACTCCACCCCTTCAGACAGCATCCAGAATGATAGCTGGACTTACACCCAGATGTCACAGCTCACACTGCCCCTCACTGCTTTCTCCCTCCAGCCCAGCTTTTTGTAGGTGTTGTGAATAATAGCAATTTAATAAAGACATACTAGGAAGAATAAGCAATCTTTGTCTCTTGCACATGGTGGTTACAGCTCACATTGATACACAGTACAAGCTAGATATCAGTCATAGCACAGCACAATGCTGTTTACAAGACACCTTATTGCTGCTCTTTGTCAAAATGACTCTTCAAGGCCTCCCTGATTCAAATGGCCACCTACTGTGCCACTAATAGCACATATATTTGGTTGTTCATAGTCAGCAAGGCCATCTGCACTGCACTCAGGGGGAAACTTTTCACCCTTAGCTTCACAAATATTATGGAGCACGCAGCAAGCGGCTATAACCATGGTAACATTTTCCTCATTTAGGTCTAACCTGCCTATTGAAGCACTCCTTGCTGCTATCCACGTTGCCTGTATAAGGCTTCATGAGCCATGGCAGTAAGGCGGAGGCTGGGTCTACCAGGATCACTATGGGCATTTCAACACCCTCATTGGAATCTTTTGGTCTGGAAAGAAAGTCCCTGCTTGCAGCTCTCGCTACTGGCCAGTGTTCCTGAACATGCGTACATCATACCCCTTTCCTGACCAACCCATATTGATGCCAGTGAAACACCCATGCTGATCCATAAGCGCCTGCAGTACCGTAGAGAAGACTTATTATCGATGTACTGTTGCAAGATGATTTGGGGCCAAAACCGGGATATGCGTGCCATCTATCGCCCCACCGCAGTTAGGGAATCCCATTGCTGCAAAGCCATCCACCATTCCATGCACATTTCCAAGACTTACAATCCTTCATAGCAGAACACAACTAACTGCTCTGCACATCTGTGCTCAGTGCCAATGGTGGACTTCCTGACTCCAAACTGATTAGTGGTCGACCGGTAGCAGTCTGCAGTTGCCAGCTTCCATATGCTGATTGCCACGCACTTCTCAATCAAGATGGCAGCTCTGATTCTGGTGTCCTTCCACCATAGCGCTGGGGCAAGCGCTCCTCAAAGTGCCGTGATGGCTGTTTTGTGCATTCAAAAGTTCTGCACTCACTGCTTGTTATCCCAGACCTGTATAACAATGCAATACCACCACTCAATGGTTGCTTCACACACCCAAAAGCAGTGGCGCACCATGTGCAGATACTCCATGAACACAAACAGTAAGCTGGCATTGCTTGTTCGCATGGAACACAGCAGGTCAGATGCCTCAGATTTCTGTTCCGATGAGGAGGAGCTCATGATATACTGTATAACCACCCACGATCTGTTCAGAACAGACAACAGTGGAGAACAACACAGGAGCCATCCTTTCAGACAAATGGTGGGCATCCAGGAAACTGGAGCCATTGCAAAAATGCAGCGAAACCATCAGAAAACATGGAATGACGGGATGGAAATTACCACCTCACGGGATGTTGAGCCCACATCACAATGTGCTAAGATACTCTCAGCCTCCCCACAACTCCTCGCTGCACAAGGCGGAGAGTTACACACTGGGATAGCTGCCTTCAGTGCGCTGCTCTCTGTCGACCCTAGAGCACCAACTGTGGATGTGCTTTGGCAGCACCATGAGTGTTGTGTGGGCAGGCACAAACATTGTAAATTATAGTGCTTTTTGATCATCTCTGTAACACTTTCTAGTGTAGACAAGGTCAAGTTAGTAACTGATGTTCTTAGATAACAGAATAGAGTCAACAGTTCCCTACATGTGAGGCTTGCAGCTTTTAGTTCTGGATAAGGACCAATCCCCTTGCTAAATCACCTGCTGACCTGGGAGTTCCCTTGTGCTGTCATAAAAGATAAGAGGCCCCTCAGATTTCAAAATTTATTTTTTCCTGCTCTGGTCACCAGTAAGTAAATTGGCAGTGTACAAGTTAATATGGTTTAAAGCTCCACAATTGGTGTAGCTGCAATTGCTGTACTGCTAAGGAGTGGAAGAACATCTTTGATCTTGTTATCTAATGAGATGTTGAAAACAGTAAGATGTTTGGCATATACAGCCTTAAAAAAGGTATGTTTACAATACCATTGTGCCATTGCTTAGTTTTAGATGCAGGCACACTATTAATAGCATATGCTTACGATTAAAAAAAAGGACAACCATATAAGTAGATTTCAAAAGCATGTAGAGTTAATTAAAAGCATTTAGACTTTTTTTTTTGGCATTGGCAAGATTGGAGTCTTGCATCTCAGTCATATGGTCTTCCCAGAATCGAGAAACAAATATTTGAAGCAGAAAATGCACATCTGACCACAAAGAGAGATGGTTTACATAACTTAAAAACGTCGCTTCCTAAAAAAATGCATGAAGTTTAGAGATTCAAACGTTCAAGGTGACTTGATAGTTTGTTATTATAAAGGAGAAACACTGTAAATATGATCCCCAAAAAAACCCATTTATAATCTTTGATAGTACAGGTAGACATTCTGAAATGATATCCAAATGGCACTGAAGTAGTATTTAATATCTGAATCTAGATGTTTAGTGCTCTAGAACAAAATCAGGGCTAAAAACGGATGCCAGTTCTATGCAGACAAGGCTATGAAGAAAGAAGGCAGCTACTAAAAGAGATGCAGAACTGTGGATAACAAAAACAGAGCAAAGCAAATTAAACAAGGAAAACGGGACAAGAGGCAGGCGTAAGAAAATGGACAAAAACCAGAAGCGCTACAGCAACTATCAAGGCATGACAGTGGAGGATCAGGTATTATAGGACCAGAGACTGCAGGTCATATTTACAAGATGGGACACTGCCTGGGAAAGCAATGACTCTGAAAAAAGATTTGGGAGTCATGTAGGATAATCAGTTGAACATGAGCTCCCAGTGTGACACTGTGGCCTGAAGAGCTAATGCAATCTTGGAATGCATAAACAGCAATCTTGAGTATGCACAGAGGTTATTTTACCTCTATATTTGGTACTGGTGTGACTGCAGCTGGAATATTATGTCCAATTCTCAGGCCCACAATTCAAAAAGCATGTTGATAAATTGGAAAGCATTCAGAGAAGAGCCATGAGAATGATTAGAAAACATGTCTTACAGTGAGACTCAAGTCGCTCAATCTGTTTAGCTTAACAAAGACAATGGGGGGGCGTGGACTCGATTACAGTCTATAAGTATTTATATGAGGAACAAATATTTAATGCCTCAGAGAAAGGTATAATACGATCCAATGGCTGGAAGTTAAAGCTAGACACATTCTGACTGGAAATAAGGTGTAAATTTTCAACAGGGAGTGTAATTAGCCATTGGAATAGTTTACCCAGGGTTGTGGTGGTTTCTCCACCACTCATTTTTAAAAACAAGATTTAATGTTTTTCTAAAAGATCTGCTCTAGGAATTATTTTGGGGGAAGTTCTCTGCCCTGTATTATGCAGGGGTTCAGAACAGAATAGTCCCTTCTGGGCTTGAAAATTTTCACTGATGCCAAAGAAAAACATTGGAAATTGGAGGTTTAGTTAAAAGCTCAGTCTTTTCACATTCAGTTGTCACACTGATTTCCTGAAGGATACACGTGGGTAAGGATTAAAAATAGAAAAACTTCTGTGCCCCAATATTTCTTAAACAGGTCCCCACCTGGGCTGGAATCTCCTCTCCAATAAATAACTCTAATTTGAGACTGTTCATCCAAGTACTGTGGTTTGCGTCACTGGTTGCTCATGTCTGTTTTTAGGTTGCTTAGATACAGTGTATACAGAAACCATGTTAATGTGTATAACATGCAGAGTTATGCTATTACCATCCTGGCATGTGTCATGCACAGTTTGATGTTTCGGCTGTTCAAGCATTAATCTGAAAATTAACCCTTTATTATTAAGTATCTGAGAATGAATTCTGGAGCTCTGAGTAAAAGTTTAATTTAGGGTTACTAGCCTCATACTATAGTTTTTGTTTTGACAGTTTAGCTATTACAGTGCAGAGCATTAGATTTTAAATACCTCAGACTTCTGATCCACAGTGTTCTTTTCACCTGAGAAAATGTGTACTAAGTCTACTGATTCTGTATGCCAGGTCTGTTTATGGCTATACTTAAACCAGTTTGTAAGAAATGTGATCCTGGTAATGTAGTGCCTCATTCCTATTTCTGTCCAAAGCAAAAAAATTAAAGCAGCTTCTTACCAGGTCTCAGTTTTACATATTATTGTTTTTTCTTTGTCTGAAGCAACATGATTACTTTACAACAATTTAAATATGGGGGAAGGAGGTGGGGGAATAAGAGTTTAGTTATACAGAATTATTCCATAGCTACAGGATCTTTTGAGGTATTAATTTATCAAACTTCAAAATATTTGCTTAGACTGTAAAATCCAAGCAGAGGTATGAAGGAGCATGGCTTCAACAGAGCTCTCTGACTTTAAATGCATAGCAACAGATATTGTAGATGGAGGGATGTAAGAGTAAGAAGGTGGTCTGAACCAACATTGTGCTATACTTTCATATGTAATATCATCTAAAAAAACTGAATGAAGGAGCCCTTACACATTACCAGTCAAAATGAAACATGGTAGCATCTATGGTATCTTCATCATAATGGGTAACAATGTGGCACCAAGTTCATTTTGAAAACAGTTTCCATTTCTGTTAGACTTCCTCAGCCCTTCAGCTGCAATTTAAAGAATTCAGAGTATTAAGTATGAAAACTTTGAGAACAGAAACATCCTAAACTCCTTTAAAGTTTGCCATAATAATGAAGAATAACTGATTCTATTTTAAGATGTATTCAGGAGTGGTAAATTTTAACAAAAGGTCAAGCACAATTTGCTTTCATATGCAAAGTCAGTCTAAGACTGAGCAAGAATCTGGTCCAATTTCAACACTTTTACTGGTTGTTGGCTTAGTTATCTGCAGATAGCCCCATATTCAGGCCTGAAGAAAAACCATTCTGCAGAAATGCATTTTGTCACAAAACCCTGTCTATTGGAAAGCCCAAACACAAGAGTGTAGCAGAGTTTATAAAAAAGAGACAAATTTCTAGATGTAAACATTCAGATTGTTAGTATTTCCTCCTGTATACACACTACCTTTTGATTTTACAGTTAATCTAAACATATCCATTGCAACATAAGTGATATATATATATAGATGCAGCAAGTAACTGATTACAGCTGTTTATCCACTACAAACCTGTTTGCCCACAACAAAAAAGCAATAATCTTCAATCATCTCAAACGTGAGATTTGATCAAAAACAAAAAAGTATTATGATGCCATATTAGTCAGATATAGATTTATACGTTCAGAGCAGTTAATGAAATTATATTTATTCCCTTATCTTATTGGCCACCACCTAAGGCAGCTTCTGTCCTTAGGATGCTTTGTCTGGTTTACCCAATTTCTGTAGAAAATTATGAAGTTTCAAGTGCAAAGTATCCACTTAAACTTTTATTCTAAATAAAAGTAGCCACAAAGCAGTCATATTGTTGAGCAAGTGGGTTGGTATTTGTGTAATAGATCCATCTGTGTAACTGGTTTGTGGACCTCAATTAATGGGAAGCGTAAACTTTTGAATGAACTCCAACACTTTTCAGAGCCATATGGAAGAAGTAACTTTCAAATTCCCATCCAAGGGATTATACTTTCCAATATAATGGGCCAATTTTACAAAGTAAGAATGGGATCACTAGTCTTGTGAATTTTACATGCCCTTATATTGCTGAAGAGATCATTTTGCAACCAAATATACATACAAGCTACCATACTTTCCTTGAGCACATCTCAGAAACCATGGCTACTCTTTATGAGATACATATTTAAAGTGTTAGTGGTCTGGTACCATCTAGAAACTTACCTATAGCCAAGTCTGATTTTTTTCCCCAAGTACATTAAGGTGGTTTACAAACCTCATATACACTTTCCAGTATATACCCTGTGCTAGCTTGAGTGGCATATGCTAGCAATATTAATATAGGCAGGAAACAAGTTTTAGCAATGAACTACCTCTTCTCTGCTTACCTGACACTTGCTCAAGCAAGCTTTAACTTTAAATCTTGCTTTTTATTAAAAAATTTCTATTTTAGAAAGAGACACATTGGGCCTCTCAGAAGCGTTAGATAGATTGGAACAGCATATTTACAAAGTCCGAGCTAAAGTGCCTGGTGGATAAAACTGCTTGCCACCTATCGGCAAAAAGAACATTTTCTGTCAGTCTGTAAAGGTCACTGACTTCTTCCAAAATCAAATTAGTGACAGTACATTACTTTATTTTCATAGCTTTACTGGCCCTTTGATTCACCATGTTGCAGTGTCAATTCAAAACGTTCTTGTCATTTTGCAATGTAATTAACCTCACAAGAACACAATTCATGCCAAGGAAAAAAGTGCCCACCTCACGTAAATGGAGAATTCGTGACCACATCCAGCTGGATTATTTAAGAAAGGCTACATTTCCTGTTATCTCAAGAAATAGGGATTGTAAAAGAGTAAGATGTGCTTTTTAGGGAAAGGAACATTTCATAAGTTTGAGAAGGTAACTTAAGCCTCAGAAACAAGTACTTGATGGCTGTTTCACCCAAGTCACCAGTGAAAATAATTCATCCTATAAAATAGTGACACAAATAAATATTTGAATATCTCACTGGTCTTATTGGTGTATGCACTAAGTGGTGGTTTAAACATGGAATATCAGTAAATGACAAGTGTGACCTTGCTTCCAGAAGTCTTGGTAACTATGACAATGAAACAACCAACCAGCTATCAAGCACACGGTTTAAGACAATGAACCAGATGCAGAGAGGAATGGTTTACTGAAACCATTTGGTAAGCCATCACCACAAGTTTTGGACAGCTTCACCATAATACAGTATAGAATAGATCAACTGTGACTCACTGTATTAATTTGTATTAGACTAGTTTAACTCCCAGAGATCAAGACTCCATTATGTTATGTGCCAAATAGCTATAGTTACATAGTACTTGGGATTCTACTGTCAGCTTGGGTATGGGGATTCTACTGTAATATGGAAGTCAATGAGTCACTATTTTAATCAATTACAAAACCTTGTTTGCTTTAAAGTGACCTACAAAATCTTTATTACAAGGCACTGTGCACAGGCAAGTTATGAAACATGTACCATAAATTGGCATAAACTGTCAAATAGCCTTACCACAAAAATTCCCAGGTTCTGAGTATGGTTCATATGTCCACTCCATCAATAATACACCGAAAAACCAAACATCTATCAAAAACAGCTGATTTTTGTCAATCCCGAGTGAACTGCATTATTTTGTAGAAGAGCTCTCGTTTATGCTCTCTCGTTACCTATTTTAGCAGAGTAAACTCATTCCTACTTTAAGATTCTGTGAGTACATGCATATACTAAAAATTTTAGCTCTGAACCCACTCCCAGGTCAAGACTGGATTTGGCATATTATGGTTCTTTATGTGCAAAAACACTGGGTTTCAGGCACATACCTCTGCAGAATTTAGAAGAGGAATTGGTGTATTTCAGCTGTGAAACTTGATTTTAGGGAGATGTACAGCTAAACTCTTAGGGCTTGTCTACACTTAGAATGCTACAGGCTGTCTGGCACTCCAGTATAGACAGCATGTACACCGACAGGAGGGTTCCCCCATCAGCGTAGGTCATCCACCTTCCCAAGGGACACTAGCTAGGCTGATAGAAGAATACTTCTGTTGACCTGGTATTGTCTACATGGAGACTTAGGTCAATTTAACGCTGCCACTCGGGGTGTAGATTTTTCACATCCCTGACTAACAGTTAAACTGACAATCTTCTCTTGAAGACCAGGCCTTAAAAGTAAATTAAAGTTACCTAGAACCTTCAGAAACTAGAGAGGTAATTCAAGAATGACTCTGTTGGCCAAAATAGTTTGGTCGGTAAGGCACTCTGATATGAAGTCCTTGTAGTATTAGCTACATCTACTTTAGAGAGCTTACTGTGGTGCCGCTGTAAGATTAGTGTGGCTCCTGTAAGCCAACAGGTGAGATCTCCCTCGTTGACATAATTAATCCACCCCTAATGACTGGTGGTAGCTATGTCAGCAGGAGAAGCTCTCCTACCGACATAAGTGCTGGTGTGACCATTGCTATGTTGTTCAAGAGGGAGGTTTATTCACACCCAGAGTGGCGTAAGACATACCAACAAGTGGTACAATAGACATAGCCTTAGTTTTATTGTAATCTTTTACTTTGACATAGGATGAACAAATAAGGAAAACGGAAAATGAATACCATTTGGTGCTATGTATTTTGGAATCTTACCATGAATGACTAGGTTCTGTAAAATGACAACTGAGTAAATACTTGTCCATGGACTTTCTAAAAATTGTCTTGCCAAAAACATGCTGCTCAGCAACACTAAAAACCCAAGAACATCTGAAAATGGTTGTTTTCTGGAATTAAGATAATGTGCTGTAAAACTTGTTACATCAATATCTGGTGCTTTAAAAGGCCTGGTCTACACTAGGAAATTAGGTCAGTGTAACTATATGGCTCAGGAGTGTGAAAATTCCACACTAAAAGCTGCATTTAAAAACTATAGTAAATTCCCTCTGTAACTTAGAGTCTTTATATCATGATTTGAGGACTTCAGTAATTCAGCCAGAGGTCATGGGTCTATAACAGGAGTGGGTGGGTCAGGTTCTGTGGCCTGCAATGTGCAGGAGGTCAGACTAGATGATCGTGATGGTTCCTTCTGGCCTTAAAATCTACTTCTCACTTCTTTGAATTTAGTCTCCAAATTTAATCCTTTTCAGAGGAAATGCCCCATATCTTATTCATTGTTACTTTAATGCAAGGAATTGTTAAGTTTTAGAACAAGATAAAATTTGTTAAGTAAGCAGAACTTCTTGCCATAAGACCAAGATCCAAACAGATCACAATGGATATTAATAATTTAGGGTTTGTGTCACTCAAATGCATTTTAATAGCACAACATGTACTATATTGCTTCAGTTCACTCAAATGGTCCTGAAAATAGATATAGGCAATGTTGTTGTAGCCGGGTTGATCCCAGGATAGTAGAGAGACAAGGTGGGAGTGATGTTAACCGGCCATTTCACATTGAATGGTCCCTTGAAATGTGTTATCTATTCCCTGTCCAGACCTGAAAAAAGGAGAGCACTGTGTAAGCCTGAAAGCTTGTCTCTCTCACCAACAGAAGTTGCTCCGGTAAAAGATATTACCTCACCCACCTTGTCTCTGGAAATAGGTAGTTTTGCAGCTATGAAGAAGCTTATCCCACTCGGAGATGGTTTTGAGAGGTGTCAATACTATACCACACAATTACGTTGACTTGCAGCCACTGGAGAAATTACTACCGTTTTTTATATCCATACTACTCTCCTTCTGTTGGTGGTGCTTGCACCCACTTAAGAGGGGCCGTGTGCGTGTGTGGGGAGGGGGGGTCTGAGTGCCCTGGCTCTCAGCTCTCTGCAGAGCTAACCAGCTGAGAGCCAAGGTAGCAGCTCGGGAGCCCCCCAACTGCCCAAACCAGGGTGACGGTCCGAGCTGTAAGCCCGGTGTGGGGTTCATAGCATGGAACCTACCAGCCTTTCTGGTAAATTTCATGGCTGTCTCAGGCTCAGAGCAGCAGAGGGGCACTTGGCCCACAGCTGGGGCTGTCATCCTGGAGTGGGGGGGCAGGAGCTCCAGCTGTGAGCCTGGGGGCTCAATTTCATAGTACGGAGCCTTTGTCAATTTCATAGCTTTCCTTGTTGATCCCTCCCATCTTCCACTCCTTGTAGGCATTCTGCTTTCTCAATCACCTTTCTGAGATGCTTACTCATCCAGTTTGGTCTACAACTATTGCCTATGAATTTTTCCCCCTTCCTTGTGACACAGGCTTCAGATAGTTCCTGCAACTTTGACTTGAAGTAATTTCAAGCCTCCTCCATGAACTCCATGGACCCAAGAACTAGTCCATGGAGGAACCCAAGAACTAATTCCCTTCATTTTTTAAAGTTAGGCCTTTTGAAGTCAAAGACCCTAGTCACAGATTTATTTTTGTTTATGCTTCCATTTAGCTTACCTGTCCTTGAGAAAAACATATTCCAATTATAGTGAAATGCCTATCTTATGTAGACTAACTGCAAGACAATTTTTTCCATATACAAAATGAGCACGCATTCTAATCTGCAGTTTCATTCTATACAAAGCAGTAGGGAAAGGTGATCATTGGCCTCTTAAGCTTAAGTTTATATTTAACAGAATGAAAGATCAACGTTTCACAATGTAGACCCATGCATTCTAGAATCACCACCACCACCACAGATGCGTGGTCTTTCACTGAAGACACTTGCACATGCATAGTTTTCAAAATACCATATAAGATACCAAAGAAAGACTAATGCAGTTCTTATTTGCCTCCCTCAAAAAGCATACAGAATTCTGAATAAATAAAAGCAGTATTAAGGTGAATAGTAAGTGTTAATGCGAGTTTTTATCATGCACATCACGTGGGGAAAAATATACTCCTAGATGTACGCAGGCTACTAGTGACAGGTTACCTGAGTATCCAGCTTCTGTATGATATTTCAGTACTGCAACTTAATTGTTTAACAGAACATCATTATGGATAAAAAACTGATTTAGTCTGCACTTACTTGCAAGTCATTTGTAACAAGCAATATTTAAGAGCAACACTAAATGCAAATTTAGATCAGTAAAAATGACAACATACCCTTGATTCCACCTTGTATCTTGACTGTCAAATGGCTCGGAGAACTACTAAATATAGCTTTGCATAATCATTTTATTCAGGGTGTGAGTTATTAAAAGATGCATTAGAATATGTCTGTTGAGTCAGACTGATGTCATGTGCACAGGATATTGAAAAGAACTCCACTTGTTTATGAGAGATTGCACTAAGAGGAGAACTAACTGGGATGAGCCTGCAGTAATTGTTGTTTCATCTCCTACAAGACATGCTTTTAGGTGGTTTGTGGCAAAACCCGGAAGGCAAGATATTCAGATTTGCAGTCTGCATTCTAAGAGATCAAGACCATTATTTAACAATAGATAACATCTGTGCCAATGCCAAGAAGTACATTTACTTGTCAACCTAAAGTTTAAGATTTAGATTTAACAAGCTCATCTTCCAAGACAATTCATCTAACCATGACACTTCCCAGTTTGAATCACTTCTTGGTAAATGCTTCCTAAAAATCACCAAGAGAATTAGTGGGGAGAGTAGTGATGCTGACATGTCCATAGAATCAGGAAAGAAACCACAGTGCTGAGTAACATTCATTAGACATGAAGGCTAAATAATCTTATTAACTGCAAACCTGTTTCTCAAACGAAACATCCTTGAAACACACCTGAAACATGAATTCATAAGGGTGAGAGTAGGTCAAGTGCACATTTGTATTCATATTACTGGAAAAAACCTTCACACTGACATTACTTTCAGAATATAATTTGTTAGAGATAATTGTGATTATAAAGCCAAATACTTAAAACGATCCCAAAACTAATTTTGCCCCCATTGTGCAACCCAATGCTTCATACCCTGGTCAGACAGTCTATTGGTTTTGGACACAAGAAGAATGAGTATTTCAACACTGAGGCTATGTCTTCACTGACAGCGGCAAATTGTCAGTGCTGGGAGTTTGCAGAATTTTCTGCATGTTACTTAAAATTAAGTTATAGTTGTCTACTTGGCTAAACACAAGTGACACTAAGAGCACACATTTGCCATTGCAAGATGTGCAGAATATAGAAACCACTTATCTCAAAGGCTGAGGCCAGTCTGGTGCTCAAAACAAAGTCAACGCCAGGAAGACAGAAAGATGGGCAATAATTTAATATGTAAACAGAAAATCTCAATTTCACACAGGATACCACCAATTAAAAGCAATACACTATCTTATAAGATTAGGCATTAAAAAAATAAAGCAAGCTGTATATTTATATCCAAAAACCCCACAAAAAACTCAATTAGCAAAAATGAGACTACAGAGGTAAGGGCCTTCAGTAAATTATTAAGTCTAAAGAAGTTGAAAAATTCTACCTACATGATACACTGTCAGCTGTGACTAGCAGATACAGCATGCAACTAATCTCATTAAACACTCAGATCCAATTCCCATCTGAGCTACGTCCAAAATGCTAACGTAAGCAAAATGTCTTAGAAACAGCTTCAAGCTCCTACAGTTGAGGCAGCAGATTAAAGAGAAAATGTTCATTTTAGTTTCCTTTGTATCAGTTGATTATTGTATCTTGATAGAGCCTTCAACCTTACTACTTCTTGCACATATTGTACAGTAGAACCTCAGAGTTATGAACTGACCAGTCAACCACACACCTCATTTGGAACTGGAAGGATGCAATCAGGCAGCAGTAGAGAGAAAAAAAGAATTTACTGTGTTAAATGTAAACTACAAAAAAAATAAAGGGAAAGCAGCATTCTTCCTCTGCATAGTAAAGTTTCAAAGCTATATTAAGTCAATGTTGAGTTATAAAATGTTTAAAGAACAAACAATGTTTTGTTCAGAATTACAAACATTTCAGAGTTACAAACAACCTACATTCCCGAGCTGAGAATCATAACTCTGAGGTTCTAGTGTATTGCCATTTCACCCTGAACTATAGCAATGAGACCACCACCATATAGTGATGCCCTGGTATACAAAGGCAACTAACTCAAAAAGATACAAATCAGTCTAGATGACATGGTATTAAACTGTAATACAGTTTCTTTGGAGAATCATTTTATTCAAGTATAGTAACAGACTGAATTGGTGGATATACGTAGAAAACAAGGTGCTAAAGCTTTACCCAGGTGTCTTCCCCATCTACAATTCCTGACTTAAATCCTTGGAGCAAAACACACAAATTCCTCAGTGTTTTAGTACGCCGAATCCCAATGCAGTTCTGATCATGAACACTGGACCACATTCTCAGTTTATTACTAGAAAGATTAGCACGTGGAGGCAAACTGTAGCCAGCTGGCTCAAACTGATGGTGAACGTTTATATTAACATGGAATCCAAGTCAGAGATTGAAGAGTTAAAGCTATTAGACAATCAACGTTCTAGTAAAACTAGCAAGTTTTTAATATAAAGGAAATTTTTAATGATACATAGTTAGCCTGTGAAACTTATTGTCACCACAGGAAGGCAAAGAATTCAGCAGGATTCAAAAACAGGAAGGTCACTGATAGGCGAACAAGAATATCCAGAATAATGCTAATAAAGATTAAAAATTTTGGAGGGGATATAACACTGTTGCTTCAAAGCATAAAACATCCTCTGCTGAAGGGGACTGAGGCCCAGTCTACACTTACCTTTGCGATTCAGCGGCAGTCGACGGGAGATACCCGTTGACTTTGCAGCATCTCCTCAGCGCGCCGTCCACAGCACGCTGTGTCGAAGGGAACAGCATTTGCTGCCATCAGTGTGGACCCAGCCTAAGAAGGCACCTCTTGTAATGGACAGGTTGTTTTATAATTGTCTAGCAAGGAGTTATTGCAACTTCCGCTGAAGTAGCTGGTACTATCCACTATCAAATAGTGAACTTAGAAGGGGACTGATGATATCATCCTTGGCAATATCTATGCCCCTTTCCTGATCAGGATGTTAAATCGATTTTTACTAGCACCTCTTCACTTAGAGCAGATAGAAAAGGGGCAAAGGAGGCTAAATTATTTTAAAATGTAGTAACTGGACATTTGTTTTCCAAACTAACCATGGCTCTTCAAGTTCTGTCCACCTCATACAGAGTTACTTGTTTCCAGGGCTGCATTACTTGTAATAAAGCACCAGTTCAAAATACTGAAAAATAAAGCACTACACAAGAGTTAAGTAATTGTTAGAGTATCAGAATGAAGTGGGGAAGCTAACACCATACTCCAATGAAGTCCAAAGGATAATTACTGCAGAGCATCTAAAACAAGGCAAGTTAATCATTTTGGGATCTTGCTCCATTTAACTCTCTCCCTCCTCCCATATTTTCTCTCAACTCCTTCAGGATCCCAGTTTCAATGCATTTACAGATACAACTCCTAGGCAAGTCACTTCTCTGCTCTAATGCAGTCTTTCCCTGTTGCTGCTTTTAATACCTTATTCATTGCTGCAGTAAGTTGCTTCTTATCCCGTGATCTTGTTTTACACATCCTAGGTGTTTGACCCAAGAAGCAGAAACTAATCTCCCTTGATTTCTCAATGTATTCTGATAATTTTTTACTTTGACCTAGTCAGATTTTCAAGTGAACACTCTGCTGCAACACCAGAAGCTACTTCCTAGCACAGAGGATGCCTGCAGCTGAAGTAGGATCATCAGAGCTCCAGCAGGAAGACAAAGTTGTAGATAAGAGAACAGATGCATTTCCAAAAGAAAGAGAGAGAGTCGTTTTAGATAAGGAGTACATACCACCATGCTGACTGCAGGAAAGGCCAGTACCTTTCATAGCCCTGGAAAAGTCAATTGTATGGACTACTAGGTATCTCTGAAGAGAAACCATAACATCCACGATGATGAAGACTCCTAAACTGTGGTCCATGGACCACTGATGCTTTAGAGACTGTTACGGGTCATGTGGTTCCATCTCTCTTCTTTGTTTCCATTTCAGAGAAAGAACAGGTGGAAGATGGAAATGAAAGGAAGAGCAGTAAACAATCATGTGATTATCTTTTTTCATAAAAGGCCATCTTCAGCACTAGCTAGCTAAAGGTAACATTTTTCTTATTGCAACAGTTGATCCACTGAAAAATAGATGCCACTCGGCTTCTATGCAAGGTAAGAGGAAGTGGCACATACAACAACCAGATGTTATTTTTAAAAGTGTGGGAACATCTGCTCCAGAGGGAATTATTGCTGTCTATCCTTTGATTGTCTTTTCACACAATTACTTTTTTTTTAAGTGTCATATAGCTGTCATCTTTAAATGATGGCTTGAGAAAAACTGGACATTTAAAAGAGTCTTCAAAGCAGTGTTTCCTAAAGTATGGTAGGGAGGTGCCCATAGTCAAGCCTTTTTTTTTTTTTTCCCCATCTCAGATATTATGGTTGTGGAGATACATTCGAGTCAGATTTTTCCAGGCCAAGTGGTGCAGTGAAGTCTGTCAGAGTTCCCTGAATTGCTCCATGCATTTCAATGGGCATCCATTCACATCCAAAGAGTTTAAATATCAGCAGTTAATTAATTCACAGCTTATCAAAGCATATTTTATATTATGAAATTTTTATATTATGAAAATTTTATATTATGAAGACTTCTACAATCTACTGAATGACCACTTGTTTTGGAGTCAGAAGTGGATGGGCTTGAGAGATACCACCATGCACTTCCCTTCCATCTTTCCCTAATCAAGAAGCAGCCCAGCCGGATATCTAACATGCACCAAAGGAAAGCCAAGTCACTACAGATAACGGGCATTGTTTCTTGTCAGAATAAAATAGTGTTTTCACTTAACCATGTTTTGCGTAGTTATTGCTAAGTAAATACTATCGTAAACTTGTTTCAGTTTCAAACAAACTAACAAGTGTGCGAACATTTAACATCCAGTGGTCAATGTCATTCCTTAAAGTAATTTTCATTTAATTAAGAACTCTTGATATACATCTATGACTATCACCACATGGTGGAGTTAAGGGGATGTGTGTGATTGGTTTCATTTCCCTAGAAGGGGGCTGAGCTTTAACACAAATGGTCAACACTGCTTTAAAGATCCTGAATGCACATTGCAAGCTACGGAAATCAATTCTCCTACTATTAGAAGGTGGCAACTACATAATAGTAGACTGATCTCACACGCTGTGCTAAATGAGGCATCAGGATGATGTCTACTACTGAAGTATGTCAGACATCATAGTAAATAAAGTCAGAGTTCTTGTTTCCACCTAATGACTAATGAGAACACCACAGATTCTGCAGAACAACAGTTGCTTTCTTGGCAATTTTTCAGCCATTCCATTCAATATAGTGTTAAAAAGGAATAACCCATGAGTTTTCAGTACCCAAAATTTCTTTTTCCTGATCAGTGCTTTGCAACTCCTTAAACTTGCAAATCAGTAAAACATGCATGTTTATAGTTGGCAAGCATACCAATGCTAAATGAGAACTACATTTAGTCAACCCCAAGACTGTGGCACATATCTAAACTAAAGCTGAAACTGTAGTTAACTCAGTCTGCCCTCATAACCTTTGGTTAAAAGTATAACCTCTATGGCAGTCCAAAGTGTGAAATATTTTTTTCTTTCTTAATGCACTTCCATTTAATTCTTTATGCCATTTGAAGAATAAGTTGTTTATTCCTCTTTGGAATAAGAGCTCGCTGGAAGCCCTACACCAATGAGAAACCTACAATAGGAAAAGTCAATATAAGTGAGTAAAAAGCTGATAAGGAAATGTTTCCATCTAAAGAAATTATGATAGAAAGAATTATGGTAAACAAAACGAAAAGTATCTTGATAATTCCCTTCAACTTTGGACCTCAAAACATGTTAATTTTCATAACTTTTTTCCCCTATGTGAAGTTATTCTGTACATTTGTTTACATTTTAATGAAGCCTGTGAATCCACTATTCCAGGCACAAACTATTAACACAGCAGCAGACTACACAGCAGAGGAATGTGACTGATAATCATGTTTATATGGTTACCACACCCGGAGAAAACCAGTAATGAAACAATTTTGATAGCTGCAGCTTTCATCAGACACTAGCAATAAAGACATTTTTTCAACTGCACTAGTCAAAGATCACCTTCAAGGTTGAAACTTATACTCCCTGACATATTGCTGCATACATTTAACAAGATTTCATACACCCTTTCCAAACATTTTTTGTGTGAAGTGAAGTTGTGTGTGGATTTGTTGGCTCTAAGCAGTTCTATATGATATAGTTACCAGAAGCCCCCTTTAAGATCAGGCCCATTGTTCTAGAAACCATACCAACACAAGATAAGATGCCTACCTCAAAAGGCTAATACCCTAAGATGAGAAATGAGACGAAGATGTGTGGCAGAGAAGAGAAAAGTGGTAATTCAGGTTTGAAATATCTCCATTTTATAATCATAAATGATATACCAGCTATCACTATCTGCTCTTCAAGCTGTCAATTAATGATATTTCTTATTTGTTTCATGTAGAAATGGATCCTGAAGAGAAAGCACACTACTCTTTAAAGGATACTTAAAGCTAAGACCATAAAATTTGTTCCAGACCAACTTCTAGCTAGAAAAAGAAAAACTGAACACTTAAATACAAATTACTCTAAAAGCTACATATCTATCTTAAAAGACCACTAACAATTACATTTCAGTATGTACAGATGACAAAGTTATGCTTAGTTATATGAACATTGCTTTACAATATGTGGTAGAAACTAGGCCAATGACCTTCCAAAAGGTCTGATCCAAAAAACAAAACTATACTAATTTAGAGGCATTTATGCATAGTAAAACTTGCACTTCGGTTGCTGCAGTGGCCTACCAAAACTAACTTTTCCAACAATTAAGACTGACCCTTATTTCTGCAGTCTGAACTTTCCTGAAAGATATCAAATAGTCAGAACTAGAAGAGAGCAAGTCTAAACAAAATGTAGCAAAAACATATAGGAAATGAAAGTGAGAAAGTTAAATAAAATATGAAAAGGAAGTGTACAATGCAAATAAATTAGTAAGAACTTTGTGTAGCCCAACTTTTAAGTCAAAGAACAGCAGTACCACATTTACTGCCAATAGAGGCTGTAAAAAAGTTCCTTTACTTTTTTTGCATCAGCATAACATTGCTCCAACAGATTAAAGTTTTTGCTTTCTGTATTTAGCTCTCTGTCAAATTACACTATTGAAAAAAATATACTGATACGCCAAAATACACTTTAGAAGCAACATTTTACACGAGCTAGTTTTAAACTCATAGCTCTATAGAGATGGCAACATTTAATCACAACATCTAGGAAACACATGAGTTAGTGCACATTTTTCTACCTTTCCATTTTATATTTATGTTAGCCAATCCCATAAATCACTGGAGTGATAATGTATGTGAAAGAAGCATAAAGTCCTTTACAACATGATAAAGGATAGCATAAAGAATATAATTTCCACACCCCCAATTTCATGAAGCAGCGTTCCCAAAGCCACTTTCAACATTGATAAAGAAGGATAACAATATATTTGTTTGGAATAGCAATAGATCATGTTCTCAAGTAGTGTTCAGAACAAATAAAGTTTCTTAAGTTTACTAGTGTAGTGTGACAACCACAAAACAATTTACTAGAACTGCTGGAAACAGTGCTAAAGTGTATTCAAGATGCTGAGGATACCAGCTTGGCCTTGTTCATCTGTGGACCAGTTCCCTTCCATACATTTTACCAGCCCAAATTCCGAGTAGTACTATCTTCTACAGACAGCGTGCCCCCATGCTGTATTGAGACAGTCACTGAAGGTCTTCTTGTCTAAATCAAGTCCCTCACAAAACACCAAGAGACAAACCCTTTCATTGAGTCAGCCATGCAGCGGCCCCCCAAGGGCTGGCGGGCATTCATGGCCTGAGGAAAGTGGGGAGTCTATCAACCTGGGGGCAGCAGATTTAGTAACTCGTTTGCTTAGAGAGCACCCCTCAGTGACCCAACACAAGTAAAAAAAAAATGGTTTTGGCCAGGCCTATGGGAGACCCCCCCGGGCTCAGACCGCTCCGCAGCCCAGCCCAGCCGGGCGAGGCCCCGAAGGCGCGAGCGCTGGCCCGGAGTGGCGGGGGCACAGCGCCCCCCGGGACAGGTGCCCACCCGCCGGGGCCGGGGGAGGGGCCGCGCGCGCTCACCTGCCCACGGTCTGGTTCGCCAGCAGCCTCATGCGGTTGAACTGCTTCTTCATGGCGGCGGCGGCGGGTGCCTCTGCGCCTCGCGGGGAAACGCTGCAGCCGGCCCCGGACCGGCCTCCTCCCTGCTCCCGCTCCGCTCGCCCCGCCCCTCCCCCACCGGAAACCACCGCCACTTCCGGCAGACGCCTCCTTCCCCGGGAGGGGGCGAGTCACGTGCGCCATCGCGTCACGTGACCAGTGCGCCTGCGTGGTGCGAGCGCCATCCGGCGGGGGCTAGGGGTCGCGGAAAGACCCGTATGCTGCGGCGGCTGGGACCGGGAACGAGTGCGCGCGCAGCGGGCGCCGGGAGCCATTTTGTGCCCCCGGCGGCCTGGATCCTGACAGGCTCGGGCCCTGCACCACCCCTCCCCCCGCCCGGCTCCGGGTTCAGTGCGAAGGGCTCGTCCGGCTGCCAGCCGCGGAGGAAGGCCGTGGCCCGTTTTGCACCCTGGAGCGGCGCCGCGCTCCGCTGTCCTTGCTCCTCGCCACGAGTGCGTTGCTAGGCGAGCTATCTCGGGGGTGCGGCGAACCGGAGCGACGGGCCCCCTGCTTGTGGGGGGCCCAGCTGGGGGCAGCCACCCACGTCTTGCCAGGTCCCAGCTCGGAGGCAGGCAGCAGTCGCCCATGACCCGGGAAGCCTGTTGGGCTCCGGCTGGGAGCCGGGTGGCAGCCTCTCAGGCCCTGCGAGCTGGCTCAGAGCTGGGTGGCAGCTGTTTGTGCCCCAGCTCACAGCCGGGAGCCGATGGACAGCCTTCTGTTTCCTGGCTCAGAGGTAGGCGGCAGCCTCTTGTGCCCCAGCTTGAAGCTGGGTGGCAGCCGTCTGTACCCTGCCTGTGTCCTGGGTTCCCAGCCCAGCAGCAGTCTTCTCTGCCCTAGGCCCTGCACCACCTTAGGGACAGCCCTGCCTGCTAGCTACTGGAACACCAACCCCCCTTTTTGCTGCACGCTGGGTGTGTCTCGTATGTGCTCTTTCATTAATAATCTATGCTTAAAAAAATAGAAAAGTAAACAGCCTAATGCAGCAAAAGTAGAAATCTGTTATAACGTGTATTTATATTTATACAGCAGTATTCCTCTGAGGCTCTCAAAAATACAGTTATTCAACAGATATTGACAAAATTCTGTAAAGCAAGCATTATCCCAATTTTACAGATCGGGATGTACAGCAAATCACAGAGCTAAAAACATGAAATGAAGACTGCTCACTTTCCAGTCCATCAGCTACAAAACCATTGTTCCCCTAGGTGAAATAATATTATTTCTATTTGTGTTACAGTAGTACTGAGATGCCAGCTGAGACCAGGGCACCATTGTTCTAGGCATTGGTGTAAGAGACAGTCCTTGAAGGGTTTACAGTCTAACGAGACAAGAAACACAAAGGATGTAAGGGGAAACAGAGACACAGGGAGGGAAATGACTTGCTCAAGGTTGCCCAGCAGGTCAGGAGCAGTACTGGAATAGAGCGTGTCTCCTGATTCCCAGTTCAGTGCCTTGTCCACTGGACCATTTTGTATCACAAATATCAAGTGAACTGTGAACAGGTAATTTTTTAAATTCAGGGACTGTGTTCTCCCTCTGCAAGTAAATCCCATTGAAGTGAAGTGCAGATAGAGTCCCAAAGTCACTTGTGATGGATGGAAATTACTGGTATGCTGTGTAAGGAGAACCACGTCCTAAAGAGGTCAAAAGGATTCTGCAACATAAAACTTTAGGGGGATCAGGTTTGTAATAGTGTCCAGCTGGGGTGACCACATAGAATTTGCAGAAGTGTGAGCAAGGAGAGGAAACTGATTTTTCTTCTCTTGTGGTCTGACCTCTGAAAGGTGAGGCTGGTCAGTCCTGCTATTCATTAAATATTATTTAATGTAGATATTGTAATAGCACCTACAGGACTTTTAGGTCAGGGTCTGTTGTGCTAGATGCTGTACGAGCACATTGAAAATTACAGTTTTTGCCTCAAAAAGTGTAGTCTGAAAGGCCCACAAGATGCTGACTCAGTGCAGCCCCAGGTTGGTGACCTCACAGTGCAGGTCACTAAGAGGCCATGTGCGTTGGTGCTTCCCCCACGCCGTCTCACCACTGCTTGGCTGGGCTGCTGCGGCGGCGGCAGGCTTGCCTCTGCCCCGGAGAGGCGGTTGGAGCAGCGAGGCCTACAACTCCCAGAGTGCCCTGCGGCGCGATGACCTTCCGTGGGCGGGGCTTGCCAGCGGCCCCACGTTCCCCTTGGAGGGAATTTAAGCGGGCGGCGTGGCCGACCAATGGTAGCTCCCGTTCTGGTGCGGCTGCGGGCCTCTGGCCAATGGGCGGCGGGTTTGTTGGTAGGCGCGGAAGCCTTGGCTGAGGCGTGTGAGCTGGGGGCTCGCTGGTAGCTTAGCTGGTAGGCAGCCCGCGGTTGGGCCGGCCCCCGCCCTCCCTCCATGGCGGCCGCTGCCCGGGAGCCCCTCTCCTTCGCGGGCTCGGAGGAGGCGGACGAGGCGGTGAGGGGCACCTGCGAGGACGCGTCCATCTGTAAACGGTACCGGCGCGGGGGGCGGGGCGGGCCGGGCCGGGCGGCGGGGGGGCACGGGGGGCTGGCTGGGCGGCGGGGGGCACAAGGGGGAGGGGGGATCGTAGAAGATGGGGGTGGGGAGGGACCTGAGGCGGTCACCGAGTCCCACCCTGCTCCCATCAGGCACGGGGGGAGAACCGGGGGACCCCATCCGCTCCCCTTCCCCGCCCGACGGGGGGAGCTCGCCGGGGAGCGATGCGGTGAGCCTGCCCCCTGAGGGCGGGATAACGCGCCCCCGAGGTCCTGGGAGAGCGGCCGAAGGCGGCCAGTTACTTCGAGGTCCGAAAGGCTTCGTGGTAGGGAACATCGGTTCCAGCCCAGACTTTTGGACCCTGCAGTGGCAGAGAACGTGTGAAATCAGGGGTGGGTGACGGGGGGCTTATGAGGGTTTTAAACCCCCCCTTCATTTCTTTGGGTGGCATTAATAAACACAGGCAACCCTGAGCATGGAACCTTTATCTCCGTTCATTAAGAGTGGAGAAATGCAGTCATGGTACACAACTTGTCTTTAATGCTATATTTAATAACTTTCGTTTTTTCATCTCTTATCCCCCCCACTTAAAAAAATCAGTGTACACCTCTGAAAATTCAGCATATAATGTAAAATCACATATCTTAAATTTCCCTCCCTATGCACAAGCAGGAAACTTTTCTTCCCAGGCAAATGCCATCAGCTTCAGCAGCAGCAATCTCCCTCTTGCCCTGTCTTTTCCAATGTGAACTGAGCATAAACCCATGCAGTGTTGTCTTCATGAGACCGTAGACTGCTTCAGTTCTGCTGCTGCTATTCAGTGTTTTTCACTGCTGCTGTTGGGAACCCTTTTGTCAGCATGAAAGTGACTAGTACTGCTGGGTTAATTTTACTCCATTTAATGTTTAAGAAAACTATAAGCAATGGAAGAAGTAGCAACTGACCTAGAATAGTGATGAAAAATATAGAGGAGTATGTAAGGTGAGGAAAGAGAGAGAAGGTGTCAAAAGAAGAGAAGGAAAAGAAATTCACCAAATCTGTTTAGAAAAGATGAAGGGGAGGAGTGAGTCCAGAAAGGTTAAGAAGTTTCTTGTTCTGTTGGTTGGTTTTAAAGTAAAATGGATGTAGTAAGATACATTCCAAGCAATTATTTAATAGAAAGTTGATTGACATTACTTACAATTAAATACAGAGTCCTTGATGGAGAGGCCGAGCAGAGCAGCACAGGCATTTTTCATTTTGCCTGGTATGCTTATTCCTTTGATTGGTAGGTTTTGGACAGACTTTTCAAGCCCTGCTCTTAAACAACATCCTGACTTTGTGGAGTTCATATATAAAGCCATATGGTGAAGACTGAAGAGAGCGAGAGTCAACTGCAATAGAAATCTGACACAGTTCAGTAATGTTTGGTGTCTCTGGAGAGTCTTTTCAAGTGACTTATAAATCTTTTACTGTAGTCTAATGCATTGGTATCTTTAATTCATGGCCTCAATTATGTCATTATGACCAATGTTGTGAAGAGAACACACTTGACGATTTAGTTCTGAATGTCGTTATTTGTAAAGAGATAAGGTGGTGGCATTATTAGGTTTAATTGTGTTAAGATAGCACTGGGGGGATCTAGTTTGTTGTAAGTGCATACAAGACATATACCCATTAGAGAATAGGGTGAGGTGTGGAATTAAAATGCATGTGATATGCAATCTTTGGAATTTAAGACTGACACTATAGCTGCTCTGTTTGTTGGGCCTCAAAGAAGAAATCTTTGCATGGAAGTTCTTCCAATTATTTTGCAGGTTGTACCTGAACCTTGCATTTCTTGTCCGTGAAGTTCTTCAAATAAATAGAGAGAAATGTAACATTTTAAATATATGTTTACTATATATTTTTTTAGTTAAATTACTTTATATAATCTGTATTAGTTTGAACAGTTTTGGGTGTTCTAAGTTTAAGAGTTTTAAGTCTCTCACCCAAGCATATGTGTTTGGAAGACAGTTCCAAGACAGGCTAGTCTGTCTGGGTAAAATGTTCAGCAGTAAATTCTGATTGCTTTATTTGCTAATCCTCTTTTCATCCCCCCCCCCCCTTTCCACCTCCCATGCCCTTGTCAGATTCGCTGTAAGTGTCGGCTACTGGAAGGACCCTTACATCCAATATTTTGTGAGACAGGCAAAAGAAAGGAAAGCACCTGAAATTAATAGAGGCAAGTTACTAAGAATGCAAATATACTCTTAACATGTGGAGTTCTTGAACAGCAGGAAACAGAGCTTCCATATATTGGATATCAGACAATGTATGTGGGAAGCATGAGCTCTCCACAGTCTAGTGATTGCATGCTGGGCCCTCACTCTTGAAACATTACTTTCTAATTGTGTTATCATATTATGCCGTTAGTATGGTAAGCTGAGTGTTCATATATGTATCCCCACTAATATGTAATGTAAACCAAAGACGAGGGATGTGAGCCGTGCCTGCAAAGCACCCAGTAGTAATGAGAAAAATAAAAGCAGATATATAGTTTATACATCACCCAGAATTAATCTGCAAAAGTGAAACTCTGTTTGAACTTTTTGCACTGATATTTCCAGTTCCTTGGTTATGGAGGTCTGTTACTAATCTTAACCCAATTCCCCCCTCCTCGCCCTGCAGGAAAGCATCTTAGGCCTTCCAAGAAACCCCAACTTTTCAGACACTGAAAAAGAATGTTTGCGAAGAAAACTAAAAATTCAAATGCATACATCAACCAATACCATATCAAGATTCTAATGGTTATAAGTTGTAGTTTTTTTTTTTTTTTAATGCATTTTCTTCTGCAGGATACTACGCTCGTGTCCACGGAGTCAGTCAGCTACTTAAGGCTTTTTTAAAGAAGACAGAATGCAACTGTCAAATCATAAATCTTGGTGCCGGTATGGATACCATGTTCTGGAGATTAAAGGTGATGATAACTCAGAATCATGATGCTAGCAAAAGGAAGATTTTGGGCACATGAAACTTTCTCTCCTATATTCTCTTAAAAAGCTAGTAAATTATTGAGCAGTCAATCCATTGTCATGCTGGAGTGTATGACACAAAGGTGACCTCTAGTGGCTATTTAGAAAAGTCCTAGCTCTCTTATTCCTAGTTCTTCCCCGTATTTATAGGAGTTAAATGTGTTTAGTATAATTTGCAGGATCAGGTCCTTCAGTGTAAATGGATTGCTGGAAGAGAGCCTGAAAAGGCTAGTTTTATTTAGTAAGGTCTTAAACCATTGTGTAATAGTCATGCAAATAAATGGGATTTTAAAAAAGATCTCCAAGTGTGGAGGCTTTTGCCCTATCAGCATTCATGCTAAAACATGTTGAAACACAGTTTTGCTAAAACCTTGATAACAAAGAGTGGTGCCTTTAATTACATCCTTGTGCTACGCCCCTTCTCTTCCTCATAACCAGCAGGAATAGTAGAGCAAAAGAGACCAAGTTAAGAAAGATCTTCAGTGCTCTCATTGTTAGTTAATACAACTCGTTGTTAATTTAGTGTTCAGAAAGGTGCAAGATTGACAGCCCTGAGCTAGCAGTATATATTTATCTCCAGAAGAACAACAGCCTTGGCAGAGGGACAGTGTAAGCTTTCCCATGCTGTCTGGGTTTTGTGCCTAAATTTGGGTCAGGTGGGACTCCCCATGTCCTAGGAGAGTGTGGACCTCTAATCCTCTCTGAGACTGCCAGCATGAGTGCAAGTTGTGGACTGGTGGTTTTGTGTGTGGACACTTATCTTCTAGAATATGGACTAAAGTTAACCCTCTGGGTGAATTTTTGAAAGATGCAGCAGGGGTTGGCTACATAGTGGGTACATACTTGTGAGCAGTTGACTAACCAGCTTTTTGTGCATCCCTGTGCAGTGTTCCTGTTTGCTTCCTTGGAGGCGTGCATTGAGTGTTGATGAGTAAAGGCCATAAGTGACGTTTTTTGTTGCTGCAATCTGCTGTTGTATGCTGAGTTCTGACAGTACATTGCAATTCAGTTTCCATGTGGTGTTTGTCAAACCATACTGTGTCCAGATTACATGAATATCCTAAAAGTTTTTCTTTGCTATTTGATGGATATATTAATATTTCTTCATTTTTAGTTCATTTATGAAAAAAATAAATCTCAGAGCAGTTAAGATCTGGGAATTCTAGTATAACGTGAAACAGAACTGTTCAGAGGAAAACTGAACCAAGTCCCCCACACTCTCTGCTGTGAAGCAACCTTTCTTTGATTTTTTTTTTTTTTTTTAGGATGAAAATCTTCTCCCTAAAAAATATTTTGAGGTGGATTTTCCCATGATAGTTGCAAGAAAAATATATAACATCAAGTAAGTGTGTGTGTGTGTGTGTTGCTTCAAGTTTAGCTATATGGAGCTGAACATTGTTTTTGTTTTAAGTTGTAATACTGCAGAACCTCTCTAATCACAAACCACATGAACTAACTGCTGTATCTCTGCTTCTCAGCAAAGTTTTAATATATGGTAAGCAAGAAAGGGTTAATACATATATGAACAGGCTATCATTAGCAATGGGTTGAGACGATCGGCTTAAAAACTACACATCTGTCTGAAATTTTGGCTCACGATCATTCACTTAGAAGAGATTAAGGAGAATTTTTTCTGAGTTTTTATATATAGTCAGTGCTTCGCATATAGTCAGTTTCACTGTTTCCTTGTTAAAGATCCACATGAACAACATAGCAGGGACAGAAAAATGGGACTACGTGTTTTCCTATTTTTAAACCCCACAAAAATTAATAGGAAGATTCATGGCTGGTGGAAGCCTGAAACAAATTGCAATTCACTTTGTTAAACTAATTAGATTTTCTGTTACGTACCTTTTCTCTTAAAAAAAGTTCATAATAGGGTAAAAAAATAAGGGAAATGTATAATAGTCATTTATCTGCACCCCTCTTTTTACCTGTATATTGTCTATTTAAACTGTAAGTTCTCTAAGATAAATCTCTCTTACTATAAAGCAATGGTTTTCAAACTGGGGTATGTGAGAAAAATCCAGCAATGGCAGACAATGCATTTTATTTAGTAAGACTTGGCAATGCAATCCTAGGGTCTTAATATACCAATCTCAGATGGGGTTTCAAGACAGACTACTTTATTTGGAAAGGGTACACAGCCTAAAATGTTTGGAAACACTGTTATAAAGAATAGCACAGTTTGGGGTGCCATAAAAATAATACTTACTGTAGTCAAATCTTACTACCAAGCTTTAGTTTTATATGCAAATTATACTTCAGTTTACTCAGTTGCTATTACAAACTAGTGAGGGTTCTACAGTATACAGAAACTTTTCATGGAGCAAGCAGGCTTTCCTTCAGACTGTGCAGAACAGAAGAGGTTTATCTCTAGTGATTCTAAACTCTGCAGTCTTTTCCTCAAAAAAACTTAAAAGGGGATGGAAAACCTTTAGACTTCTATGCTGAGGCTGGATGTCATGGGAGATTGATTCGAATGTAGAAAGAGCAACTCTAATTAGTAAATTGAGGCTTTTAGGGAATTCAGAGGAGGTGTGTGGATTTGTCAAGAAATGACATAAGACTTGTTCAAGGTGTAAGAGTGCCGAGAGCTCATTCCATTCCTTTTCTTAGTGCAGCTTGCAGTTGTTCACCTTTCAATTATAGAACCAATCTTTAGTAAACCCGTCTAATGGTGAGTCGAACTGCAGGTGTCTGTTTCCAGTAGAGGGCAGAGATGCTAAATTTTGTGTAAAGAAAAATGACAGCAAGTAAACCAGTTAACTGCTCACTGACTTCCCCCTCCCCTCCTCTCCCACAGATCAAAACCTCCTCTGTCAAAACCAATTATGGAATCCCATTCAGGGGAGTCTTTTCTAATAGGTGAGTCATCTTAAAAAGTAAATCAGTCATGCATTGCTGCTTTTTTAAAATCTCTAATCTCTCCGCTTCAGTATGTGGGCAGGATTTTAAGCATGCAGAGGGGTGTGCCGGGAGGGGGGAGGCTTCTTGTGTGTCTTCTCTCAAAAGGGCCTTGGTATTCCCTCAGGGTATTTTTTTTTCTTTACGCTGTTAGTTAGTTACTGATTTTGCTTGCTTCTGATCCTTGGAAAGGAAAGAATATTATACGGCATCACATGTACAGTAGCTTGTATCTAAAATCTACTGGGTGTTATCGCTGGCTCTCTTCTTTAGTTTCATGAATTTCGCACATCCTTTATCTGTATCTACAATCTGAACTGGCACAATATAAATACAAAAAAATATAGTAGCAGCCAGGGATCCTGTTGTGCTGAGCATTGCGTAAGTACGGCCATAGTGGGTGAGACCAATGGTCCAGTTAGCCCAGTATCCTGTCTTCCGACAGTGGCCAATGTCAGGTGTTTCGGAGAATGAATAGAACAGGTAATCATCAAATCATCATCAAGGTCATAGGAAAAGATAGTTCTTGACCTGTACAGTTAGAACTTCTTAAATGAAGTAGTCATCTTTAAAACCAGTTGTGCCAGTGCATTTATTGGTGACCTATAAACCCTACTAATTAATAGTACAAGGAAAGTGATCAGGTAAGTGGGGTGAGCAAAAATCAGCATCAACATTTTTAAGTCCACAAAATGCTTTGGAAGAGTCTTATCATTAATAGAGCTGGTGAAACTGAACATATATTAGAGAGAAAATTCTAATGAAAACATCTTGAGCAAGATTGTATCCATGCCACTTCCTTTTGGAAAGCCTCCAAAGAAGGTGATTTATTATTTCCCTTGGGGATTAATGTAAGTGTGATGGCTTCAAAATCCCCCTGGAAAAGGTATCTGTGTAACCACCTCATGTACGTGAGATGTTGTAATGTAGTAATTAAAAAAGCCTGAGGGCAGATGGAACAAGTAGCATGTTCCTATAAAGGGAGGAAGATACTTTTGTAGTAATAGCAAGAGGCAAACAAGAAGCAGTTCTTACTGGTGTTAAATGAGGCAGAAGCACCTAAGCTAAAACATCTGTCTTAAAATTTTCTTGCCCAGAACTATTGAGGAAATATTACTGTGGAATGTCTACAGATAAATATGCACAACAACAGGTCTTTTTATTTAAAGGGAATATACCCAGCATGAGAAAAGGCATGAGATGCAGCCTTGAGGAATATCAGACCCCAAAAAAAGGGAGTGCGAAAGAGAAGTAACTGTTTTATCCCTTTTGACTCCTCACATGAGTATCACAAAGTAAAGCATCCAGTACTTTGATGCTCTGCAAGAGAATATTGTGTTCAATCAATAGGGCTAAAAGCCACAGTAAACTGCTGCATCACTGAAAGGGAACTATGGCTCAGGATCTGAGACTTTCAACAGTTTGTCACCAGAGGTGGATGGTCATGTCAGCGCTATGATAATGCAACCAGCCTGTTTGGTCAAAGCCTGATGGATCTATTGACTCAAGAACTCTGCCAAAGGAGTGAGGTTTGGAAGCAAGACTATAGAAAAGTGAGCAATAGAAAACAAATGCCTCTTCCAAAGAAATATTTCCGCTTTTGGAGCGGAAGGGTACATGCTTTTCCCTCGACGACAATATTCGTAAGCTGACCTGAAATGGATTCTTACTCCTCCAATTTCTCAAGCACCTTTTGGGCTTGCCCATCTCCAGTTGCACTGTGCTGCCATATAGGAGATTAGTTCAGGGTCACAGCTCCCTGGCCCAGCATGAGGGGAAAGAGAAGCTCTCCAGCAACACTCCTTGGCTGGGGGGAAGGAGCCTGCTTGCCAAACTTTTAAGGGAACTGTGAGCTCTTCTTCCCAAGGGGTAGGTTGCTGTGATGTGAGACCTTTTGGAGGAGCCAGGCAACTAGTGAAAGCAGAAAATGTGGAAGTTCCTTGCACCAAAGGAAACTGGGAATCAACTTCACTTGATTAAAATTTCTGTTCATAAATCCCAGGACTCAGACCAGTCAAGACAGCATCTTGTTGCTGCACTGATATTACTAGCTTTTTCTTTTTGTGCTACACTAAGGTTGCTGGCTGTTATGGTAAAGTGTGTTCATGTTTGTCCTGCTTCACTGGTATGAACTGTAACTCTGGAGATCTCTAAATGGGTTGTTAAGTTGCTGTGTGGTGGCAAAGTACAGTGCCAGCTTGTTAGATAGATAGATAGATAGATATAGATATAGATATTTTTCCCCCCTCTACTGTTTATAGTCCAACTTTGACTTTTGGCCTCAGAGCTGAGAGCAATATACACAATATAGCCCACTTACCCTGCCTTGGGTAAGTTTCCACTATATAATTGCAGAAGGATATTAGTCTGTTCATTCTGAAAAAGTTTAAGCTTGATTTTTATCTTATCCCGTCACTATTAGTTTTACTAAAACTTAACTAATTCTTCCTAAACTTTACATGCTACATCTCTTCCAAAGTTAGAATTTTTGTAGAGATCTTGGGGAAAATCCTACAAGAAATTTCAGAGTGGTTTGAAAAATTTTGTTCACTTTTGAGAATTTTCCTGACTCTTTTGTCTACTCTCACTTTTCAGAACAGATTCACTTAAAAACCTCATACTTTATTTTTCCAAGATTACGTAACAAAGAGAAGGTCCGTTTAAAATTTTGTGACGGTGCATGTAAGAATTATGGTGATATTTAAAGGTGCTATTGCTTGAAAACAGCATGCTAGTGATATGACAAACGTATCAGTTTGTGTGCTCTATGTATGTGCACTTGTGCCTTAGTTTGTGTGCTTGGCCTATGTGCTGATGGCCAGGGATACGGGATAAGAGGAGGTGGCAGAAAACCACCTAAGGGAGTGGTGCGTCTTGTTTAAATGTAGCAGAAGGAAAACAGAGGGCATTGGGTATTGGAAATTGAAGGAAATCAATTTCATATGGTATCAGGAGGCTTTTTTGGGAAGGAATAGAGCCCATTCCCACACAGCTTGCTAAGTCAGCAGGAGTTTCTGTTGCTGAGGAATTCTTCAATGTATATGCAAACAAACTCAGAGAAATTTCTAGGCAAACCCCCCTTTTTAACTGGGAATTAAAAGTGAAAGAAAACTTCTCTTCAGCCAAATTACCCCTAAGAAAACGTTTTGTGTTTTGTTTTGTTTTTTTTTATAAATAGCTACAAAAGTTAATCTGGAAACTATAAGTTAAGGTTCTGTCATCTTCCCCAACTTGCTCCCAAAATCTCCTCAAGCTCATTTTGAAATATTCATATGAACAGTTGGTGTCACCCAAACAACACCATGCTGAGAACAAGCAGGAATTCTAAGACCCTTTATTCATCACACAGGTTTATTCAGGGCAAGGGGTTAATATTTTTGTGCTCATTTTGTGAGAGATAAACCTGCATGATGGGAGGAATAATGCCGAGGTGGCATTATGAGGGCGGAATTCAGGTTGCCTGTGGTAACTGTACAATTGAACACTTTCAGTTGCTTGTGGGTTTTTAACATGGAACTGTAATTTGAAATTCCCAAGCTTTCTAGTGCATGTGGGTTTTTGAGAATTGTAATATTTCCGAATAGATATTTCTGGCTGCAGTGAGCAGGGTTTTTTCTTCCAATCTTTTACGACAGGTTAACTAAACCTATGAGTTTATTGCCTTGGGTTATATCCATGAACTCTTAAGAAAACTACACCGCAGAAGCATTAACCTAAAACATTTCCAATCCTATTGGTGATGGGGAGTAAAGAAGCTCAATTGTCCTTGCTTGTAGAATATAGACATCTAGACAGGCAGTATTAAAAACCAGATACTATGCCCATCACTACATCCTCTCAAACCTTGTTTGTTTTTTTTTCTTACAGCCAAGAACAAACTTAATTTAATAATGTATCCAAGTTGATGAAGTGGGACACAGAAGTTGCATTTAACTTAGTTGCTAATTGGATGATGACATTGTGCTATATCCTCTGTGGATAGGACAGTTTAACTCAGTATTCCTTCCCTGCTTTTTGCTAGGCCATCTGGAATTCATCTCGCATTACCTGAGCAGAATTCGTGTCCCTTGAATTTTGTGTGTGTGGTATAATAACTGAATTAAATGGGTGAGGGAAATAGAGCAGTTCTTATGGAATAAATGTGCATAAAAGTTGACTCAAAATGGTGAATCCTTTATTCTGCCCAACTTTATATTCTGTTCTGTAACTGAGTGGACCATTCTGTGTTTATATCTTTATTCAGAAACTGTTGGAAATAGAATTGTTCTGTTTAGCTGGTGACAATTTGGAGTGCTGGTCATTTGAGAGAAGGCAGGTTTATGCCAGTTGAAGTGTCTGAAGTTCTTATTGAGTTTAATAAATTGCCTCTCAATTTCTACTTTTTCTGAAATGGAAAACTGTTCTTTTCTGTTCATTCATTTGGCTGCACTCTTTTTACCTAGTTTTTGACACCTGGCCTCATATTAACATTTAGTAATGATGTTTGTCTGCAGTGGTGCTACAGGCTTCCAAATGGAACCGTGCCAAAGCTAGTGGTAGCTATTGCAGGTGTATATTGACAGAATGCTCAAGGCCATTTGTATCTCACTTGGGGTTTTTCCACTGTTTACTTATTTTATTGCTTGTGCTCTGAGGGGGAAACGAATGTGCCATTCTGTCCTAGTGGTTTTGCAATATAACTACAATTCTTGAGTTCAAACTTGGGTATAAACCAATTATTTGGGCAATCTGACTCTATATCTGAAGTCCTTCAAAATACGATCCCTCCCCACCCTCCAGACAGTTCTCAAACCATATATTCAATTTAAATGCCAAATCTTTCGTATGGTGCCTGGGCTGTGAGTCTGAATCAGTTGGCTACTCGTCTGATTCCTTTTGCCACCAGTCATGAATGATAATGCCACTGCAGGCTTCCTTATGTTGGCAGTCTACTGCCAGCCAAAAAGATCGTCAACACGTGTCTTAATGCCATCATAGTCTGAAAGTTCTCTTTGTATTGCTGAAAAGCAATTTCCTGAAAACTCAGCAATCCTTGTATCTTTATGGAGCATCTTTGCCCCTACCGAATACCTTGTCCTTTCATTCACTTAATCTTTGATCGCCAAATAATATAATCATTAACATAATCACTAGGTCAAATGGTTGGCCTAAACCCAGAAACATTCAGGACTCCTCACCTCTGTTTGAAATCCAGTAATGTGCTAATCCTTATTACATTATTATGGCTGTTTCTTTGCTAATTTATGTGGAATTAACATTTAATTATTTATTTGTAAATAAAGACTGTATGGAAGGTATTAGGAGGTCTTACAAAATAAATTAAGCCTTCAGGCAAAGCTTTATTTTTCTTTGGGGGACAGCCTGTTATGCTTACTTTTTGTTTCCCTTCTCTTCTCCCCTCCCTGAACCCATGGCAACAATCAGGGTCATCTACCTGCATTATAGTGGTTATAGAAGCAAGAGGCTCGGTTTGCTGAAGAGTCTGATAGTAATGAGTTTAGTAATGAGATAGAAGAGTCTGATAGTAATGCACTGCAATATGTAAATATCACTAATCCTGTGTATGCAGCATTCAGTTACTACAAAAAGCTTTTAAGACTCTGCTGTTTGTTTTTCTTCAAATATACAACAGGTCAAACTTTGGAACTGTTTCTTATGTCTTGCTTTGTTAAAAGTAGTCCAATAATTACAGCATCCCTTTTTCTTATGAAGAACTTAACCATTGATCTTTACGCTCTCTTAAATTTGCAGATGCTCATAGCCTAGACTCCAGCCGATATTCTATCCTTGCAGCAGATCTCAGAGACTCATCAGCGCTGGAGGAGAAACTAAAGAAATTTAACATGGATATACAGTAAGATAATCTATTTCAAAGGTTTGTGGAAATGTACTGCTGAAAGTAAAATCTGTTTTGGGAGTACAGTAACTGCCTCCAGTTTTTATTATGCTATTTCCATGGTTACCTTGTTCTGAATCCTTTGAGCAGAAGGAATTGCACTGCTACTCTGTAGCGTCACTGAGTCATGGCCTGCATAGCTCTTAAGTCCTGATCAGGATAGTTCCTCATCAGCCCATTTCAAAAGATTCACACTCTTCCTACATGAGACCATCAAACCTCTTAGACGATAAACCACTACAACCATTATACCTGCTCTGTAAGTCTGTGTAGTTTGTCTCTAATACTTGGTGTTATAAATATCACTTTAAGAACACTGTCACACATTACCCAAATGTTGCCTTTCTGAATTACCTTTTTAGGAGCTGGACTCAGTGTTTCGTCTACATTTTGTTAATGAGTAGTGACACCATATAATCTTATATCTGTATACTGTTAGAAGGTGCTGTCCAAGAGATTCTGGTAGCCACCTACTTTGTAGAATAAAGACTCTGGTACGCAGAACTACTCTTCCAGGGTTTTACTACTGCAGCTTGTTTTCAATGTCTCTTTATAAGGTCAATCTGTTTCCTAAGATTTTTATTTTTTCTTGAGGTAGGTAATGGGAGACTCTGGGCTGGTCTATACTTACCTCCGAGATTTGGCGGCAGTCAACGGGAGATACGCAAGCGACGTAAAAAACTTGCGTAACTCATGTCAACTCCGCTGTTTCAGTTCTGCCAGCCATCCATACTGCGCTGCGCCACTTTCGGAGATGGTTTCTGCAGGTCGATTTCTGGATTGACTGAGTTGGTCTTCACAGACCGTTCAGTCGATTCAGAGAAATCAATCTGACAGCGGTGAATTTGCCACAGTCAGTATAGACTTAGCCTTAGTCAAGAACTCTATTCTAGAGGCAAAATCTGTCATTTTGTTGCTCATAAAATATGCACTTAAGTTTCCATCCATGAGCCAGAAAGTTGTGATGGATACCATTTCCAAAGTGATGGATGCCCTTTCCAAATCTGAGAGAGAGAAATAGAGCATCGCTGGCAGGCAAAAGGCATGTGGGGTAGTCAGAATATATCATCCTGGCATTTAGATTTTTGTGCTTTCATATTACAAGCACTCCCTGCTTATCTACACAACTCCTCTTTGTGGAATTCCTTTTGCTTATAGTGATGGTGCTCTTTCCTATTGATAACAGTATCTACAAGCAAACTTTTTACTTGTAGGCAAAATTACTCATGTAGATATTTTTCATTTTTCAGTGTGAGTGGAGGGGGGGAAAAGAAGCAATAGCTGCATCATAGCTTGAAAAATGTGATCTAGAACTATCAAGGTCTGTACATAGCTGTCCTTAAAATGTTCCCTTCTCAAATATTAAATGCAGAGATATAGTTTTACTATCTGAAAGGACTAGAGCAGGGAGCATGTGCTCCAGAGGAACAGACTTCAAGGTCCATGTAAGTCCATGTCACCACAGTCCATAGAATATACACAGCCTCCATTTCCTTCTCTGGCAAAGAAAAATTAAGATTCAGGGTGTGATGGTAACAGTGAAGTATCCATCTTGCTTTTGATGAAAGGCAAAATTCCAGGGTGAAAAAAGGACACACTCTTGCCAATACCTCGTTTGCTACTGGGGAAGGTACAGGCCAAGGTAAAAAAAACAGAACCTAGTCGTTATAGACAGATTCAGGAGGGTCGTAACATCTCCCTTTCATTATGGCTAGATGGGAGAGGGGCCTTGTGCTGCTTTTTCTGTAGTAACATGGGGTCATGGTATGGAAAAGATTAGGAAACCACTGGAATAGAAAAGTTTACAACTCTCCTACCAGTAACCTCACATTCCTAGTGTTACCTGGGAAGTCTGGAGGCCCAATCCTAGTCTTTGCCTAGTAAAATGATTCCGTCCTCCATTAACGTCTGTTTCATTGAGGTATGTAATGTTCCTAACTAGTTCATGCATGCATATGAAAACACTTGTCTGTTGACCATTTTTTAACTGATATATTAGAAATACTTTAGTTGTTTGTTTTTTTTTTTTTTTTTTTTTTTTTCCCCTCCAGATTGCCTACGCTCCTGATAGCAGAGTGTGTGCTGGTTTATATGACCCCTCAGCAATCTGCAAGTCTTCTAAAATGGGCAGCAAACACTTTTCAGGCAGCTATGTTTATAAATTATGAGCAGGTAAAAGGAAAAATGTAGCTTTTCACTGCTGCATTATTTGCACGCAACTAGCTTACAGCAGTGGGAATATGGCATGTAAAATGATAGATTTGTAGACTTTTCTAATCAGAACTGTGCAAATTCAAGCATTTAGCTGGCATTTGAATTAGAATCCTAGAAATAAAGGGCTGGATGGGACCTCAAGAGGTCCTTTAGTCTGTCCCCTTGCATGAGGCTGGAGTATGTGTACCTAGACCATCCCCGACAGGTGTTTGATGAGCCTATTCTTAAATGCCTCAAATGGTGGGGAGGCTATAGGCTGACGTCAGGAATTGGGTAACAAATGGCTGCACATGCATGTTCTGGTGAACGACTGTGTGGTTTTGGAACAAAATAGTCCAAATGAAATGGAACAATTGAGGCTTTTAAAATCTGGTTTTTAAATCACATTTTGGAAAGGAAAAAAAATAGCATGATTCAAGGAAATGGCACTGAGCAATATTATATAAGTGTATTACATTTTATAGTCCTCACTCCTTTGGCACCTTTGATAATGGAGCAAACATTACATCAGCCTTCACTGAGCTTTTCTGTGTGAAAGTGAAAAGCTGCCTTATGGGACTTTGCTAGCTAAGGGGATTGGTAATGAACCGTCTACCTTGTAAGTTATTGAGCTGAATCTAGACTAAGTAGGTTTGCCAGAGATGGGAATGGCTGATGGGATGGATCACTTGATGATGATGATGAAGAATACCTGTTCTGTTCATTCCCTGTAAAGCACGTGGCATTGGCCACTGTCAGAAGACAGGATACTGGGCTAGATGGACCATTGGTCTGACCCACTATGCCTGCTTTTATGAGCAACCAGAAATCATGGCTCTGTTCAGAGACCAATGAAAATGAACAGCATTGGGAGGCCTCCAGTCCTGTTCTTAATGCTCCGGTACCCACACAAGGAAAACCATGGATTAAACTGGTCCACTTGTTGGCAGTCATTAAGAGGCCAAGGAGTTGACATGGCTGTGGACACACCTGGTGAGAGCTGAGGCATGTTGGTGGAAAAATGTGTGAAAGTCTCTCAGGAAATGCAGTGCAAAACTTCCAGGGCTAATTGGAGGGCTCAACTGAGTGACTAGTTTCCACTGCAGCTAAATTCCCTTTCAAAGAGAAGAATGACACCCTTTGTTTCCTCTTTTTTTCCCTGAGGTGAACATGGCTGATAGGTTTGGGCAAATCATGATTGAGAACTTGCAGAGAAGACAGTGCAGCCTGGCTGGTGTGGAAACCTGCAGATCCTTAGAGTCTCAGGTGAGCTCAGCCCACACAGAGAAATGAGCCTGCTTAGTAGTAAACTATCAATCTAATGGCAAATTTCAGCTTCTCCAGGTATGGCAGTTACAAGAGTCAGACCAGTGAATAGCTGCTGTCACCACCCTAACCTGCCTTTGCTAATAGAAACATTTTCTATTCCCTGTCATAATAATATTTAGGAATCACCCTTCTATTTCATAGACAGCATTAATCGCCTGTATCCCAGTGTGTGAGAAGGTGGTGTTTCTTGAGGAAAAGCAAAAATCTTTCCTAATAAGCCTAACATCAAGGGTGTCCTAATTTCTATTAATCAGAAATGATTTTTCATCAGAAACTCATAAACCACTTCAGAGAGCAAGTCTCCTGGCCTATATACAAATAGCTGTCCTAGCAAATTCCAAGGGAAAGACTGGACATTTGCCTTGCCTTCACTTTCCTTCCCAAGTTCTCTGAACACTGTACTTCCCATTCCTTTTACAGAAGGAACGATTGCTGTTAAATGGCTGGGAAACGGCAAATGCCATTGATATGATGAAAGTCTACAGCTGCTTGCCACAGGCTGATGTCAGAAGGTACGGCTGACTGACTGCTTGTGGGCAGAACTTGCCTTTAAATGATGTTTCCACAATCGCTCATCTTCATCACTCGTTTGGTATCTGGAATCATAGCACCACCTTCCTGAGATGTCCTGCTCTCTCTTGAGCCAAGCGAGGTCTATCTAAGTCTGAGCACAGAGATGTGTAGGTGAAAAATGCTGTAGCAATGCTAAGTACAGATATGCATGTTCATTTGGCATTCCTTGTAAGTGCCTAAGCCACAGCAGTGACAGAGGAGCTAGAAATACTTAGGGCTGGATTGTGACACATACTGCATACCCACGCAAGGGCTACCCAGATCTTTGATCCAGACATGGAGGAAAGTAGATGCATACCCTTGCTTATTCCTACATTTCTAGAGCAAGTTTGGGAAATGGTCAGACTTTGCTCCGCTTCCCCTGCTGGCTGGGTAAGATAGCTGAGCCAGGATGTTTAGTGCTGGTACAAGCCAACAATACATTGCGGCACCTCACAAGCAAAGAAGCTGGAGAGGAATTGCAACTTGGAGGGGAGTGTCTGGCTCACAATGGGTTGATGCAGCTTACATGCCTCATCTTGCTCAGGGCCGGGTCTAAGCGCAGAGCCTAGCCCACAGAGATTACAACTGACGGTGTCTTGTGTCCTGGACAAACTCCAGTTGGGCAATTGCGTTCTACCTACAGTTTGAACTGATACCCTATCCTTCAACTGACAAACTATTGCATGGTGTTACTCTTGACTCTTAAATATCTGCCACGTTCCCTCTTATCCTTCCTCCCTAGCAATGCCATTATCCTGCTTGAATGGCAAAGTGATGTACTTTACAAATGTGCATTTATAAAGTAGATTTTCTCCTGTACTTTCCTTCTCAAAGTAAGCCATTGTCATTTACTGTTGTTAGATTATTCATAAAATAAGCTTTCTGGGCATATGGCAATCTTCACAATCATAGATATCAGTTTAAAGTCCTTAATGTGAAAAATAAGCATGAGACGGAGATAAGTTTTTTTTAAATAAGTAACTTGCAAAATGTTTAATTCGAATTGTAGACCATTTAGAAGTCTGTCATTAGCTGCAGTTTGAGCTGGCCAATCAGATTATTTTGGTCAAAATGAACATTCACATATGGAGATTTCCCAAACCATGAAATGGAGTGGAAGAGAGTGAAAATTGTTGCAGTCCATGTCAGGGTGACCAGGGTAGGTTTTTGCAATTTGTTACTGAAGTGTCAAATGTTTGTCCCTTACTTCCTAACATGCTACAAAACATTGGTGACTGTTCAGTTTCTTCTGTCTGTCCCAGAGGCCAATAAAAGAGCTACCCTAACTATCTGACCTTCAGTGCAGAGAAATAATACCTTTTATTTCTAGAGTCTTTTATTTTAAATGATTTCACAATAGTTACTGACATGGTGTGTGAATCGCTTACCCATCACTGAAATACATCTGCCTCTGGGCTGGTCCACAGCAGCAGCACTTCAACAGTTTTTTAGAATGTCAAATAAAAAATGGAATATCAGCGAAGTGTAAGGATAGCAATATAGAGAGGAAGAAGGTCATTAAATGGTAAGCTGTTTGGGGCAGAGACATCTTTCTTCTTTGTGTGTACAGTGACTAGCACAGTGGGTTCTTGGGCCATGACTCTGAGTTCTAAGCACTGTAGTAATATGGATGGGATGTGTATAATTATTATTAAGATTCAGGTCTTTGCCCAGCACTTGCTTACATAGGAAAGTTGTTATTGGGAGCCATGATGGCATTCAGAAAAACTCAGCTGCAAAGCAATGAAACTTCCATTTTCTGGACAATGGCAACAAGTAAATATTGTGGCTTTGATGGGAGTGTGGTCTAAAATGATAGCCTAGATCCTTCATCAGGAATTAGGCTCTTTTCATCAGACTATAGTATTACATTTACACAAACCTGATGATGTCATCTAAATACTTGAGCAGAAGAGAAGAATAAAAATATTTATTGTAATATAAAGATGCATGCTTTAGTATTTGTACATTGAATTCCCACAGTTAGAAGGGAGGGAAGAGGACATGGCTAGTGTATAGAAGATCACACTTGTGTATACACATTGCTAGTTATTGCACAATTTACTTGGCGCCTTCAGAAGCCTTCCCTTAAAAAAAAAAAAAAAAAAAAAAAAACCAATGAATTCAGACCTCCCTGATTACTGTACGTTCCACCCAGTGAAAAAGCATGGGCACTTCCCCTTTTGTACAGATATCTGTATTCATATACTAAAAAGAGAACTTTTTAATACAGAAGACTGCTCACTTCTGAGGAATAAAGAGTTGTTACAAAATGCACATGGAAGATTGTCTTTAAATCATAATTTCTATTTCCTTGCAGAATAGAGGCACTTGAATTCCTCGATGAAAAGGAACTCCTTGAACAACTCATGCAGCATTACTGCATCTGCTGGGCTACGAAAGATAGCTGTAATCTGGGTAATGTTTCTTTAACATGTAGGATGTCTGCTTAAAGCTTAAAGGCATTGCATACATCAGATGTACCATGGGAGTCTCCAGTAGCAGGACCTGGAACAGCTTCTCTAGCATTGGGCAGCAGTTGGCACTTATCTGGTGGGGACTACATAAGTGCCTCTCACTCTACACCCTCAAAGGGTTTATACACATGCCCAAGCAGTCCCACCAGGAAGTCCATCCAAGTAAATTGGGGTTAGGATTTTTTCTTTAAATAACTTTTATGGCACTTGTCAGCTTGTAATAGTGTCAGTGCTAAAGTCAGATTCCAAAGTCCTGCCCGCTTAGAATGCTGTATTGATTAATAACATTCTGGTTTCATAGTGACTTGACAGCACTGAAATGCTCTCTCTCTCAATTATCCCAGTTTTTGCTCCTTCCATGCTGCCCCCTTTCGTATCTTTCCTGAAGACCCAGTCTTCTGTTGGTGCCAGCATAGCGGGAAAACCTTCAAAATTTCCCTCCTTAAGCTAACTCTTCAAATCTTTCTCATGATCTTAAACTGCAAACAGCTTACCATTCTCTTTCTCGTGGACTGGAAGCTCTTCAGGGCAGGACTGGCTTGATTTACATTTGCTGTAGCACTACATATTGTTGCTGCATATTTTAAAAAATTAACTGTGTTTTGGGTGGCTGGGTGTACCTTTTCAGCTGGCGCACATACAGAAGAGTTAAAAGTAAAGCTGATTGGGAATTCTTGACATAGTTTTTTATTGGAAAATGCCAGTTGGTTGAAACACAAACTTTTTGTGGGAACATACCACAGAGGAGAGAGCCCAACCCACCCTGAATAGCCAGTAGCCAGTGATTAGGATGCTTGCCTGGAAAGTGGGAACCCTGAGGTTAAGTTCCTGCTCTGGATTGGGTGAGTGCCTTAAGCCCCTGGGCTATTGCCTAGTCTGGGGTGGGTCTCTCCCCCTTTCCCTGCCCCATTTTTACAATAACATTGCAGAAGGTCTCTGGTTTGTCTTGATGCAGAATGGGAATTTTTTTTTTTCAGAATCTCACATTTTTGAAGAATGGGGAAATGGTTTTCTGCCTAGTTCCAGTGAGAACTACTCTACTGCAGAATTTCATAGGCTGCTTGTGATGGAGACTTATTGCTACTCCTGCCGGGAACTTGATAGCTTGAATGTTCTCAAGTAGCTTCTCCAGCTGCATAACACAAAAGAAGAGAGGGAAAAAATTGCAGGGAATCAGGAATTCCCATTTGTCAATTAGGTGCAAGATTCTAATGTAATCTTCATTCATGCTCTTAGTCATCTTAGTGGAAGAAAACTCTTCAAAAGGGTTGCATGCACATCCCAGCCAGACTAGATGCTGAATAGTTTATCTGGCTGATGTGGCAGCATAACAGCTGCTGTTTTACAATGTCTGTTGTGTTTAAGTTGCAGGAATGCCTTGTTCCCCTCTGATCACTGGCAGATGAGAAGTGATAACCATGTACAATTATTTATTGAGGAGCTCAGCACAGAAAGTTCACCTCTCCCCAGTAACACTGGCTAGTGTTTTCTCTGATTAGAAAAGCACTTAGAGCAATAGGCTGCCCTTAGTTCCCAGGGCCCCTTGCTATCAGCAGGAGCTGTATGTACAGGGACCAAATGGTACAGGATATCCTCAAAGCTGCAGAGAGACCAGATTGATTTATCTCTGTTGACTAATCCGAATCCAAATGTACTGGTTCTTTGTTCTGCCTTATTGTAATTCCTCTAGCAGTGAGACTTCCATCCTTTCCTTTTTGGATCAGTTTGACGGACCGATAGCTCTCGCTATCAGGAAGTGGCCTGTTTCTTACAGTGAACCTGTATTTTTCCAGTCCTTACTTCCCAACTAGACGTTTGTTCTGCTCTGCGTAAATCCGCACTCCACTCTCCTGCAAATTGGTTTACACCCTTCAAATATTTGCAGACTTGCCATGTGGCTTTCTCTTAGCCAGGCTACTGACTTCTTTTACTCGTTCCTCTAATCCCATAAATCATTTCTGTGGCTTTTTCCCGAGTTCCTTCCTGTATCTTACTAGAGTGGTGGCTATGCTAGGAGCTGCGTGGAGCGGGACTAGAATCTTTCTGCTTTGTTCTATTGCTGCCCATTTTCACCCATACTGTGTCTCTTGTTTTTCACATTATATGGCCCTTAAAATGCAGTAATGGAGGGAATAAAATACTATGGTGTCTGGAGAACCTGGGGATTAATTTAAACGTTTCTCTTAAATCACTGATGTTTAATTTCTCTTTGGTTGCCACATTGACCATTTACCTTGTCCCATATGCTTCTTAGATTCAAGTGACTGTTTTTATAAACATCCCAATAGCTGTTGTAATAGTAGTGGAGTGTGTTTAGCGTAGGAATATATTATCCTTTCGTTTCTTTTCTCAAATAGATCTTTCAAACATCACATTTTAAAGTATTCACTTCAAAGAAGCCCTGGGGACAGAAGCCAAAGCTGCCACCTACTGCTGGAGGGGAGCTCCCGCAAACAATGGGACTGTGCATGTGAGAACTCCAGGCTGCTCATCCTCATAAGTGCCAGTGAAAAGAAAGTGATCAGTGCTGTGTGGCTGATGCTGACCTTTTCTTGTTGGCTTGTGGTTGTTTTCATAAATCTCTGTTGCCTTTGTGAGCAATCGTTCCGCTGTGAGACTTGGCTCCCTTTTTCAGGGGCTTGGTAGAGACTGTTTTTTGAATGTCAAGAACTCCTGTTTTAAACACCCACTCCCTTTGTTAAAGGGGAGAGCACTGCATCCTTGATCATTTTACTCATCCTGTGCCACTCTCTGGATGTGTGAGAAATGCATTTGTGAAGGGAAGATGGATAGTCTGTGCCGTGGGCTGCGTTAGTGGATGTTACGTTGTGGTGTTCACAGATGATCATGAAGGGTTTTTTTCATCTGATTTATTTATTTTTGTGAAATGATATTCTTTGGGCTTTCTCCAGGTTCAGGCTGCAGCTAGGTGGCTGCCATTTTACTCAACATCTCACGGACTCTTGCTCAACTGTGTACAGGAAAACTGGCTGTATTAAGTAGGACTCAGAAAGTGGGAAGGGCTTGCCCTGTAGTCCAGCAGTGATGGCAAAGATGGGAAGTGGAGTTGAAGACCCAGAGCTCCAGCTGTGGCCTCACACCAATCCCCCCACCCTCTAAAAAAAAGTTACCTGAAATTGTCTTGCAACTTGCCTTCCAGAAGGGTAATAAATGTCTAGTAATTATAACCTGTCCAATGGCTTATTCAGAATGGGAATGTCTAATGTTTAGACACTTTTACTTTCATATCTCACCAAACACTTCAGCAGTCTTACCTCAAGCAATGGATGCAAATATGTGCCATTGTCTGAATACCATATGCTACTTTTCCCTAGTGTGTAATACTTGGCTACAAAACAACAATCTGTTAATTGTCCCTGCCCCTTGTTAGAATATTGCAGATGTGTAAAACACATTACGACTTGAAGGATAAAATTGCAGTTAAGGGAAATAGCCACTGCACGCTTCCAACCCACTTGTACCTCTTACTCTCCCAGCAGAGTGCTACTGGAGTAATTGACTACTACATTTTCCTCTGCTGCTGTGTCTGCATCCAGCTATTTTCTTTAATCACAAGGTATAAATGCTGTAAGTAGTTAAGGCCGTGCTCAGTGAATTTCCATAAAGGGTGTTAACTTAAATTCCCTTCCCCGAAAGGAAAAAGCTGAGACTGAGGGCCCCCTGCATACATGAGAAGCTTACATCTGATTGCTACCTAGATACTGATCTTCATGGCATGCTTACCCTTGCACCCTTTGCATGCTTTTGGCTTAAGTGTGCCTGACTTCTGTTAATAGGCACAAGCAAGCTGTGTCTGTGATAGCCCTGACCCTTTGTGCTGATCTCTCTGTGCACAGGAATTAGAAAGTCAGGATTTAGCCTTGATATTCCCATATCCTTCCCCATAGGCACTTCTGGGGCAGGAGGACTACAACCAACGAGCATGGGACATGTTTTGTCCTTCACCTTTCAGTGTCCTCCCTCTTCAACAGCTTGCCTGCTGTCCAGGTCAGGGGGCCTCTTCTGCTTCTTGGGGGACAGGGTCAGTTCAGTCATTGTCTGATCTGCTGCAGCCTCTATGCTTTTATTACTTAGAATTTAATTCTTCCTGTGGTCCCGTCCCTCCACCTCCACTATGCAGCTGCTCTCTTGCATCCTAACTTGAGTGCAGGGCCTCCTTTGATAAAGATGGGTAATGTATATGAGTAAGAGCTGCTTAGACTTCCTTAAATCTAATCTGTTACGTAGATGACTGTATCTCATGTGCTTGGGAGCTGAATGAAAATAGCACCCTCTCCCTGTCCCACTTTTATATACAATGTCTTCTGACTCATTGTATAAGCTTCACCTCCTCTTAACTTGAGCAGGGTGGGAGTAGGTTTTAGTTTCTGGTGTAAGACATCTTACCATTTGCTTAGACTCTAATTTATACCACCTGCCATATCACTTCTGAATGTGACCCCAATTCTTTAGTCATTTATCTAAACTGGAATAACCCTGTTTAAACTGAATAGAAGAAGCAACATGGTAATATTGATCCCTTAGTGTAAAAGGTGACCTGAGGAAAAGTTTCTCTCTCCAACAGAAGTTGGTCCAATAAAAGATATTACCTCCTCACCTTGTCTCTCTAATATCCTGGGACTAACATGGCTCCAACACCACTGCATACTACAATGGTCTTCACTTAGCATTCTTAGCATCCCTTCCAACTGAAAAAATCTGTGCAGGAGTTGGGAGTGGAGTACAAGTTACAAAGGAAGCCAAGAACGTGTTGAACAGAATACCTGTCTGCATCCATTTTGTTACCATCTGTTGTTTTCAAGGTCTCCGCAAAAGATGCATCTATAAACTTCCATAAATTAGCTGCCTTTGCTCATGCAACAGGTATCAATAGCTAAAGTGCCGCTCACTGCTCGAAGAGAACATTCAAGCTCCAGATCGTATACGAGTCAATGAAGAGGAAGGCTCAAAGGACAAAGTATGTTGACAAAATTGTCCTGTCAGCGTTTCAAATGGAAGATGATACAAACAGTAATTAGTTTATGTGAAGGCTAATCACTGGAAGGTCTCCTGCATGGAAAGTTGCATTTTTCTCTGGCCTGGTGTGACATGCTATTCATTTCTGTATGTGAAGGATGACAAAGCAGAAAGTACTTAATCGAACTATGATTTTACCATAGTGCTGACTGTGGCAATAGGGTTGGGTTTTGAGTTTTTGTCATGGAGGTGGGATAAAGATTTTAGAAGGTGTAGGGGTCTGAGAATCAATAATGCTCCAGCTCTATTTTATATCTGTAATCAATTTCTTTTTCTCCCCTGACCTTCTGTCTCTGGGGATCAGAGCAATAGTCTGTTATGGGGAAGTAGGTGGTGGGCTCAGTTGGAGGGCTTGTGATAAGGGAAAATCAGATGCTGCTGGTAAGAGCTAGGCCTAACCAAACTTTCTCCACACAGCTCAGTCATGTCCTGGAATGCCTCCTATAACTAGTCATGTCCTGGGCCCATCCTGCTGCTCTGGCAGTACCCTTCAATCCTGACCCGCCCCACCCCTTGCTATTCTAGTCCTTGCCTTCTCTTGAGCAGAATCAGTCAAATGGCGGTTTTATGATATAGACAAACTCTACCATCTATTTTGCTTCACACTCTCTCAGATTTGCTTTACTTTTGATCTACATTTGAACCCTCCTCTTCAGAGTTGAAAGGTTAAAGAGATTACGTAACAACTTAGCCTCCAGTACATACTGGCTGGGATGCTGGGCGAAGCTTGTTTTATATTCCTTTGTTTAAGGATATTTCCTTAATGGTTGAAATACTGAAACCTTTTATTTGGATGACTTGGACTTGATCAACCTTAAATCTTGTCACATCCCAAGATTTGCTGATTATTAATTTCCTTTTCTCTTGGCCTGTCATGAGCTTGTAAACTGGCATGAAAATCTCCCACATGCTGGTTTGCATGAGACACTGACTTCTACTTTTGCTAGGTTAGAGGTGATATGCTGAAAGTGTAACTAGAGGTCAGTGACACTTTGTGGTGGTTTTGCTTCCAAATCTGGGAATGGGGTAGGCACTCATGAAATAGTTAACGGTGAATGTTTCACTTCCTTCTTCCATGCCATTTATGATAGCATGCAATGTAGCTGTAGTCATGTCAGTCCCAGGATGTTAGAGAGATTACCTCACTTACCTTCTCTCTTTTATTAGACCAACTTCTGTTGGTGGGAGAGACAAGCTTTTGAGCCACACAGAGCACTTTTAGAAGACCTCTAGAGTTCTGTGTGGTTTGAAAGCTTGTCTCTTTCACCAACGGAAGTTGGTCCCATAAAGGAGATTACCTCATTTACCTTGTTTCACTTACGACTGTGGTAGATGGGCTCTTTGCTGATATCTCTAAATGGTTGGCCGGTTTCTGTCATCTTGAATTCTTCCACTTCAAGTAAATTTAGCATCAATGACAAGCACTGTATCAACTGTCCCAGAATCTAATGTCCTCTATCAAAACGGGCACTCTGGGAAGGAGCAGAACAAGCTTTCGCTATGCTGCTCCATGCAATGTACTCGAACCCTGGTTTGGAGGGGTTCCCACCTGGAAACTGAATTTGACTTATTTCTATCATCTCTTCATTCCTTGGTGTCTTGGCCTAGGCGGCCTGCAAGAGAGCCAGTTAGAACAAAATGTGATGATGTCTTGTGCTCTCTCAACATCTTTTGAGATACCTCATCCAGGTCCTTTTCCAGGACACCAAACAGTCATCCAATAGCAGCCAATGATCACTGCTGGCTCTATTTAATGTCTTGTAGTTTCTGTCCTAATCTGTAGATAAGAGAAAATGGTACTGGCCTATGTGAGCAGTGGCTTATTGAAGTGTATGACTAATAACCCTAAAGCACATGTGCGGCTAGCACTGTACAAGGTTCCTCTAATCAGCTCTGAGAAAATAGTTCAGTCCTGCCCGCAGCATTCCTTGCCTTTCCAATCCTTGATCTGTGCTCAGCTCCGTCAATGCACTTATTAATATTGCTTTTCGTACTGCAGTAGAGCCTAGAGGTTTTGCTCAGGAGCCAATCCCAGTTGTGCTAGGTGTTGTACGAACACAGGGAGAGATGGTGACTTCCCTGAAGCATTTACAAACTGAATCAAGGTAAAATGCAATACAGGGGTGGAACAAACTAATGGTTGGAGTTGGGTGGAACGAGGGGAAAGAGGTACAGGAACATGTGGTTACATAGACTAGCTGTGAGCATAACTTGAAGGTTACAAAGCTGCCTGTTTATATCCTAGAAAAGATTTATGGCAGCAGTAATCCCTGCTGAACTAGAGTGCCCCCTCTATTCCCATTCTGTTCATTGCGTGAAAAGAGGGCAAGCTGTGTCGAATTCTGCTGCTGCATAGGGGTGGGGAAAAAGGGGTGGTGTTTGCTGAAATGTAGACAGGACTTTACACTTTTCATATGGCAGCTCTAACCATGGCAGAACCTTGACATGCTCCTGGGCCTGTTAAAACTGTAGTGGGCAGGACCTAAATACTCAGGCTATAGCCTGGGCTGTGCCCCAGGTGTCCATTAGCAATTCTAGGATGGAGCACCATGCTGTTACCTTACTTCTGATGCAAGCATCTGTTTAATTTAGTTTACCAAAAGTGAAAGGCTAGAAATTGCACCCTGTGTTTCCCCCTCCAGTCCTCCATACATACAATCTCCTTTGTTACCTTCTCATTGATAATATTTCCTGAGGCAGAAGAAAAATGAGATCTTCCTTTTAGCATTGACAATTGCCTCCGCTGATGTGAGAGAAGGCAGGTAATTTAGGGGGAATTTCTTCCTGTCGGCACTTCTTATTCCCCTATCACTTGAGTAATTAACTCTCATGGATAAAGGATTGAAGAATACAATGTAAGGAGCAATACAGCCCTAGCTAGAAGGATGGGGGAATAGAAAAAATGCCCTGCTAGTTTATTTCTACTTTATGGGGTCCAGTGAAATCCATGAAAACTCCCTGCTTTCTAACATCTTCCAGTCTGCAAATATTTGTTTGTTGCAGGGTGGAAGAGCAGCTGAAAGATACAGCAACCAGTGGGGGGAGAGAATAGAATTGCTGGATTGAGTGTAAGCGTTCCTTGAGTTTTTAGCTAAATGGGCCAGCTGCAATGAAGCTTGAAAGTAGGTCACATTTGCTATGAGGGTTACAATAAGGATTAAAGGAGCGTGTGCTACATAGACAGCTGTAGGGCTGGTTGTAGGGAGGAAGATGTGGTAGAGGGGGGCAAGTCCAGCGGTCTTGACTGCACTGGCTCATTAGACTAATGCAGTCTGGTCTGAAAGTGCTCTCCCTTCTGTCACCTTTTCTTAGGGAAACCTGGGCTGTCTAGGCAATGGGAATAGTGCCACTCTTTTTTTTCATGGTGCTTTGTGTGACTCCACTACGCCTGAACCAGCCTCCCTCTCCTTGTGAGGCAAACATTCACCCTCTACTTGTTCAGAACTCCTCTCCAACACCCACTCCTTGGTCAGGGCTCTGGAACCAGACTGGCCTTTGCTGCACAACTCAGGCCCACAGATATTTACAGGAAAGGGGGAGAAAAATAATTAAGATGGCGTCCAAGTTGGAAGTAGCTATGCTCTTCATAGCTCGCTGCAGCGAGTGGCTGATGACTGTATCTCCCTCCTCTTGGTATAGCTGCCTTGCTCATCTGCCTCCCCACCTGTTCTCAGTTCATATCTCTGATCTCAGTAGGCTGTAGCTCCTCAGGGTAGGGCACGGCGGGCTCTGTTTTAATTTTATAGTACTCACACTGATAGCGCTATACAAAGGATATTGTTACTGAGAGAGAATGGGAACCAAGCCAAATTGATGGCTCCTGTAAATCAGCGCAGCTCCCTGACTTCCGTGAAGCTGCACTTGTTTATGCCAGTCCTGAGTATCCTGCAAGCTACAAATTGCATTTCCTGCTAATGGTGGTCAGGGGCTGGATATCTCTACTGGTTTTATATTAAGGTTAATTGAAATATCTGAAATTTTATACAAAAGTAAATGGTAGTGGAATGGCTGGAAGAGAGCGTGGGAAGAGTAGCTATCCTTGCCCTGTGTCTGCAGCCACAGACCTCAAGGACCTTTAAAGAGTGCTCCAGTCTTAGTAAATCATCCATTAATTCACTATCCAGCTGTTTTCAGCTGGGAGCTGAATGAAGTACTGTTGCAGCTTAAAGTTGCTCTAGCTATTGTACTAGTAACTGGCATGTTTTAATACTTTTCATTTACAGCCAGTCTCAGTCTCTGGGCGGCTGTGAAATAGGGAAACCCATCTTTATCGGGAGCTGACAACAGACTCCCCTCTAATCATCATTTTATCAAGACTTTTTTTTTGAGCCGAGAGTAATATTATTCTTGGGAGGCTGCACACATGAAAATGAGGGGCCTGGTACCATCGATTGCTCTGAAAATTGAGGTGACTAGCCACGCATACCAGAGTGGAGATCTAAAGCTATGTTTATGCTATGAAGCAAAGTATTTGTACATTACATCAACATAGAGCCACCCCTGTAATTAAACTGCTGTTGCATGTCCACGCTATGCTCCTTGTGTCGGTGAATCGCAGCCGAAGTAGCAGTTCTTGCGTCAACACGTTGAGCAATGCGCGGCAAGTAGCTATCCCACTGCAACTGGACGCAGGGTGTTGTCAGAAGAGCTTGCAATGTCTCATGAAAGCAGAGTCAGTGTCACATGATGCAGGGGACTATTCACCACCACTTTGAACCCAACCCTCTCCTTGTAAAAGCAGCATATCTTCAGCTCTGCACTGGAGGCCACTATTTGCCTCCCTTGCCTTCTGCTGTGCCTGCCGCAGCTCTTTAAGTTTTACATGGCACAGCTGCATGTCTCTTGTAGCTCTTCCCCTCCATGCCCCAAGCAAGTTCCTGCAGCTGGATCGGAGCTGTGCTTGCACAGCTGCCTCTCCCCACAGCCTCAGGAGATCCTCCACCACCAGGCAGGAGCGCGTGTTGTGTGGAGCCAGCCTGCTCGGCAGGGCAGTTGCTTTGTGAGCTCTCCACACTGAGCAAACAGGAAGAGCAAGTTCAAAAGTAACTGGGGCTTTAACCCGGGAGAGTCATTCACCTGCATGCCTGTCTGCAGGGCAGTGTAGTTCAAAATGGTGACCTGAGTGATCATGGTGGGTATTGTGGGATACCTCCTGCAGGCTGCTTAGAGCGATGTAAACAGCACAGTGTTTACACTGACTGCATTGCCCTGAGCTCTGCGCCTCTTGTCGAGGTGGTTTTATGATGTCGGCACAGCAGGCAAGTTAAAGCAGCAGGGGGAGCATTGCAGTGTGTACACTTCCACAGTTAGGTCGACGTAAGCTGCCTCATCGTCAAAACTGTCATATGGGCGTGGCCCAAGTGCGGCTTCCCTGTTTGGCACTTTCCCTCGGTTTCCTGGGGAATTCCACAGAAACCAAACTAACCTGGAGTTTCTCCCAGTGGCCTGCTTCTAGCCAAGTTTTTCTCAAGGGAATTGTCAATCTCTACATAAGCTCTTCTAGAAATTTCCATCTCTTTTGAGCAGTGTGGTAGCCCTTTAAAATAGAAGTAGGACAAATAAGATCTTTAAATGTTCCTAGGTTTTATTAGCCTATGCAGTACTTTTGCTTGACACAGCTATTCCTGCGAATTCTCATTAAATGTATGTGTAACTTTTGGTTTATCATCATTATTGCTCTTTAAAGAAAATATGTTAGCAACACATGCTGACTGAATTAAGACAAAAGATCACCAATCTGTGTTAAGGGTGTATACGGAATGGTTGTCTATATGGACCTTTTGTGTATGCAAGATTGTGCCTTCCAAATAACCCACTCACATGGAAATCCCCCTCTTTCCAGAAGCTAGATTAAGCACAAACACTTTCCCTGGTATAGTTGTAATATTTCATACCATTTGAACGAACAACCAACCAAAATTAAAACACTTGGGTCCATCTGGCCCTGAGGTAGGCCCTTTTGAAAATGCCAGTAAGTGCCTCGCTATATTTTTAGCTGCCTAAAATATTTTTGGAAAATCTGGCCTTCACAGGTAAGTATAGCATAACATTCAATCACTGTGCTGCGTTGGTGCCATTTGTATCTCTTTAATACTGGGGTCTCTTGCTGGTTTGCAGTACAACCTTTGTTATTACTTAGTGGTGGTTGCTTCTGCTATTGCTGAGGGATGGATATAGGGATCCTTTGCGCCATACCTCCTAAGATGGATTGTTTTGCGGGCTCCTGCTTGTTCAGTTTCATACTAACATTTCCTTTGTTGCTGTTGTCACTTACTTAACAAATCCACATTATCAGCTCAAGCGCAAACAAGGAAAAAATAAACGCGTGCTAACGTGAACAGATTTTTCTGTTCCCATCCCCACGCCTTTGCCTAGTTTGCACTCATCTGATGCCATAAGCTTATAATAAATGAGTGGCTGCCAGGTTTTTAATTTATTCCATGAGGGGGGTAGGGGCAGATGGTCATAAAGGAATTACTTGTTTCCTTGCGTATGAGTGACTCCCTAACTGAAAGACAGGAATCATACTGCTTGTGCAGCCAACCTGAGTCCCAGAAAAAAACGTTAAGCTGGAGTTTAGGTTAAGAGTGTGAATCAGTCAGTTAGGATAAAATACATCACTAGGATGTTGTGATTGTTCTTAAGGTAATTACTATAAACCCAAGAAAATCATAGTTAAGGTTAAACTTAAAAAAACCGAAACCTGTTAAAGTCTGGAAATGCAGGCTGGAGGCACCCAACCAACCTTTAACTCTGTCCTGTAGTGAACTATCCATTAACCATATGATTAATGCATCTTGGTGCTTGTCCCAAGTTAGATTAAACTGACTTCTAAAGACACTTATATACTACATGACAACTTTTTAAAAATTATTTTTAACTCCAATTACTTTCTTGATGAGAACATGAATTCTATCATCAAAGGAGTGCTGTAAGCATGGGGAGGGTTCACTGGGTTTTTCGTACATAATGCAGTTGAATCCCTGCTCTAAGTGCAAAACTGAGCTCGATCTTATCTCTGGAGTTGCAACCAATGTCTATAATAGTGCAAATACCATTAAAGGTCTAATAGAACTGGACGCAAATGTATTCTACTCGGTCATCCCCTGTGCGTGATTTATTAATATAGAACAAATAGATCCGTGGTATTGAGGATTATGTGGCTTGGTCACCTCCACAGAATATTAATATAGAACAAATAGATCCATGTATTGAGGGTTATGTGGCTTGGTCACCTCCACGGAATGCAAAGGGTGCAGAAAGTCTAGGTGAATGGCATTATTCCTTAGTTTGTGTGTAGATCCAGTGCCCAAGGCTGAATGTAGAATCAATATCTTGGCCTCTAGAGGAGGAGATGTGCTGCTACTAGAGGAGCCCAGACCTGACTACTTCCGGTCTGCAAGGGCCCCTGGCATGTCTCATCGAGAGGAGCTGGGACCGTCAGTGTTCTGGCTGAATTCCAGCTGAGCTAATTGCATTCTGCCTCCCTAGACTCATTCCTTTGCAATTTTTTTCTCCAATTCCCCCACAGGGTTGATTGGATTTCAGTGGTGGGTGAAGTAATCCCTAACCTTGGTTTACTTCTCAGGGTGGAGGGCAGGTCAGGAGGGTTAATTTGTCAAAGTATATAAAGCACTTTGAAATCTTCAGCTGAGGTGCTAAAGTAGAGCAAATCAGACTCAGAAATATGGGGCTTGCAAGGGTCCTTGATAGGTCACCTTGTGTATTATCTACACCATCCTTGACCAGGGTTTGTCTGATCTGTTTTATTTAAAAACCTCCAATGATGGAGATTCCACAGCCTTCCTAGATAACTTGTTTTATTGCTTAACTACCCTGACAGGAAGTTTTGCCTAATGTCTAACCTAAATCTCCCTTGCTGTAATTTAAGCCAATTATGTCTTGTTCCTGTCCTCAGTGGATATGGAGAAGAGTTTATCCTCCACCTCTTTATAACATCCTTCTACATATTTGATGACTGTTATAGTCTTCTCTTCTCCAGCCTAAACAAGCCCAATTTTTTTCAATCTTCCCTCATAAAGGGTGTTTTCTAGTCTGCTAATCATTTTTGTTGCTCTTCTCTGGATATTCTCAAAGTGTGGTGGCCAGAACTGGACACAGTACTCCAGCTGAGGCCTTACCAGTGTTAAGTAGAGAGGAAGAATTATTTCTTGTCTTGTTTACTACAGTCCTGCTTAAACATCCCAGAAGATGTTTGGTTTTTTTGCAACAATGTTATGTTGTTTCATATTTAGGCTGTGATGCACTATAACCCCCAGATCCTCTTCTGCAGTACTCCTTCATAGACAGTCATTTCCCCTTTTGTATTTTTGCAATTGATTGTTCCTTCCTAAATGTAGTCCTTTGCATTTGTCCTTACCTTTCAGCTTCGTACCGGCTGCAAACTTTGTAAGTGTACTATCCAAATCCTTTATGAAAATACTGAATAAAACTGGACCAAGGCCAGATCCCTGTGGGGCCCTACTCAATAAGCTGGAAGGGCCTAAGTAAGGATCATTGATATCTTCTTTGTGTACAGTTACCATTGTTTATTAGTATGCTTCATATTATCTGTGCGTTTGAGATAACCACTTGTCTCATGAGATAGGCTTACTTCCCTCTGCCATTCAGGAGTTTACATTCTTTTTTGGGTGCTGGCTGGTGAGTCTTGCCCACATGCTCAGGGTTTAGCTGATCGCCATATTTGAGGTCGGGAAGGAATTTTCCTCCGGGGCGGATTGGCAGGGGCCACGGAGGTTTTTCGCCTTCCTCTGCAGCATGGGGTATGGGTCGCTTGCTGGTGGATTCCCTGCAGCTTGAGGTCTTCAAATCTCACTTTTGAGGATTTCAATAACTCAGTCATGGGTTCGGGGTTGTTATAAATGTGTATGGGTAGGGTTTTGTGGCCTGCCTTGTGCGGGAGGTCAGACTAGATGATCATATTGGTCCCTTCTGACCTATGAGTCTTTACCTCTGGGAGATAAAATGTCTATCTCTAGCTGGATCAGCATCTGAGCAGAAGAGCAGGAAACTCTCAAGTTAGCAGAACCACGCTCCCGTTGATAATAGCTAGCTAGCTGTGGAGTCACTCAAGAAACTGCCAGAACTGTTGCCTTTGGAAATGGGAAATAAATGTGACATTTCTGTGTCTGAGTAGCAGCTGCATTTACACATTCTTAGATTAGAATTACAAGGGCTCTCAATCTGCCTGCTTCAGAAAATCAGTAGAAATCTTCAAGAGAAATCAGTAGAAAATCCCTTATGGTATGGTGCTGAAGTGCTGGCTGAAGTATGGCTGTTGACCAATTTGATCTAGGCACAGTGCATCTGAAACATCTACCACCTTGGTCATGTCCACCTATTGGTTTTGTAGCTCATTGCCTTCCCTTTGCAGCATTAGACTGGACTACTGTTGGATTGAGGAAACCTGACTAAGCTGAGCATTGGTCTGTTGTTGCAGGATGCAAGATGCCAGATTAGTTGAACTATTCATCTGTTCAGGTATAACAGGAGGTGGAAAATCTAACCACCTGGCTCACACGTGTGTTCACTGTGGCAGAAGATGGGATGCTGAAGTAGATGGTCTACTGGCTCTGCCCCTGTTATGGCAATTGCTATATTCTTCTATGACAGAGCGGAGGCCTACTAACCCTTCTAATGAAACCAATTGTGCTCCACCTATCGAATGGATCACTGCTGCAAGCAAACTCCAGGACCGCAGCCACGACAAACATCACATTGCATAAACAAAGTAAATTTTAAAAAACAAAACAAAACTGTATCCCAATAGGTGCGTGGTCAGTAGAAAAAGCAAAGGGGCCTATGCCAACATGCACAGAAAAGTCCAGTAGAACTTGGAAAGATACTATAGCAGGGGAACAAGACATTGAAATCATGTTGAGACTGGTTGTCAATAACTGATCCAGTTTGCTGAAGCATGATAGTTTATTAATGGTCACATGGCTATTAATGGTCATACAGGCTATTCTGCATATTGCTCTCCTGAGATTGTGCTTTTTTGGGTTATTTTCCTGTTTTCTTTTGGGCTTTTATCATTTGAAATAAGATTTACATAGGCATGTAAGTGCTCTTTGGGGTCTTGTTGCACTGGAGCCTTCAATGTGTTTGTCACATAATTGTCTAATTCCCACCAGTGTTTGATGTTTGTACATATCCCACATTAAATGTTTCCAAACAGATTCCCCACAGTTAGTGGAAGAAGGCTGTCGAATTAGACACATGGGACCAAATTCAGCCCTGGAATAAGTAGGTGGAAATTCCATGGATATTAATTAGTTCAATATAAGTAGAGATGGACGTAGATGGCAATGGCTGGATCTGAACCAGATTTCAAAGTTCACTTCTAGGGTTTGGGGTCCAACCCATGTGTCAATGTAAACCAGGTCATTGTATGCTCTGACTGGTGCTGATGCATTGGTCATTAGATGTCAAGTTGCAGCGGGGAAGGTCGAGGTTGGATATTAGGAAAATCTTTTTTTCACTAGGAAGGTGGTGAAGCATTGGGATGGGTTACTTAGAGAGGTGGTGGAACCTCCATCCTTAGAGCTTTTTAAGCTGTGGCTTGACAAAGCCCTAGCTGGGATTAGTCCTGCTTTGAGCAGGAGCTTGGACTAGATGACCTCCTGAGGTCCCTTCCAACCCATATCTTCTATGTTTAGCAAGAGACCAGGAATAAGGGGGGAAGCAGTTCAGACAAGATCGCCCTCTCCCACTGAAAGTCATTACTTAAACCAGAAGTGAACAGAACCTTTAGAAAAGCTGTGAACAGAGCTTGTCAAAAAATGGAAACCTGCTTTCATGCCAAATGTTGGCATTTTGAAGTTGCTTTCTTTACAAAGTGCTTGAAACTGACTTGGGGCGGCGGGTGTAATCCTGACATTTTTCTACATATTTCAAAAATATCTTTTTTTTTGTGAAATGTTCTCAGACTTTCATTTAATTAAAACCTTATTCCCAGCAGCCCCAAAAATTTGCAACAACCCTTTCCACTGAAAATACTGAAGAGGGATGAAGGAAAAGACTCACATTTCTGAATGAAAAATGACAGCTGTAGAAGGGAACAATTTTCTCATTCACGCATACTGGCAGGCATACACAAATTAGTATAGAGAAAAGGCTGTTTTTGACATCCTCCTCTAGTACTGAGCACCCACCGTTCTTGGTGTGTGGTTTGAGTGGGCTCCTGTCCCCTACCCTCGGCATATATATCCTCATTTGATAAGGAACTTTTTAAAGAGGAAGGCTCTGCAGTAGGCAAAACTTTTCTCTGGCTGCTTAATGAATCACTAATGAAGGAGGAGCGAGGCCATCCCTAGGGAAGGAGGACAGGCTGGGATGAGTTCATGGCTCAAATTCCAGCAGGTTCTAGTCCCCATTAAATGCACTGGGGTTGTTTATCGCACGAGACCAAAGGGGTATTTTTCTGGATGAAACTGTTTGAATTGGTCTGAGTGTGGAACTGCTGGAGACTTAAGGTCCTGAATATTAGCCAGCCAGATCAGCTGAATCAGCCTCACCATTCTGCTTAGTTTAGCTAGCGCAGCGGCGAGAAGATTTTTAACCAGGGCTGTAAGATTCTTCATGGAAAGAGTGCAGCCTGGCTTCCCTCAGGCCATTGCGGTGCTGGCCCTCCTGTGGTGTGCAGCCTGTGCCTGTCCTTTCGCTGAGAGGCACATGGAAATTTCCTTCCCATCCCCCAAGCCTTGGGAAAACATCATAAAAATATCCCCAGGATTCTTTGCCTTTAGTTAAGAAAGCAAAACTATCTATAAACCAGGCTCCTTGATTACCCCCTACAAAAATAAAACATTCAAACTATTGCTCAAGCAGGTGAAATGCCAAGGCACTCGCGTTCCAGGTGGGCGTTCCGTGTCCTCCCTTTTGGGAGAGGCAGACTCTTGGGGATTGAGACGCAAGCTGTACTGTTCAAAGCCTGCTCCTCTCTCCAGCATGGGGGCTGTGTCTTAGTAACACCCTGTCACCAGGACAGCTGCCTGTTTGCCAGCACATCACAGTAGCACCAGTACCCTCTGCCAGGGTGAAGGACCCAATATTTCTGCCGCCACTGGGGCTGTGTCTTTGTTTTCTGTCCCCACCTGCCTTTTCTGGTGACCTGAGCAGCTACAAGCCCTCGGGCTTGCTACGTGGTGGAAAGGCTATTGGTACTGATGCTAGAGTAGGAAGGATATTCTAGTGATTCAGGGTGCCAGTGGGGGCTGAGGAGGCATGGGTTCCACTCCTGGCTCAGACACACGTGTCCTAGCTCAGTCACTTCATCTAGCTTGTGTGCCAGTTCCCTGGCTGGCGAAGGAGGCCAGAGGTTCCCTGCCGCACGGGTGAGGGAGGATGGAATCTATTGGTGACTGTGAGGTGTGGCGTGTCTTGGGAAAGGGGCAGGTGGCCTGTTTCAGTTGCAGCCTGAGGATTTGTGCTTGGCCTTCAGGAAGGGAGTGGGACTGGCCCCCAACCACTCCGGGAACTTTGTATCAATTTACAGGGTATTTTCCACTGTTCCAGACCAGCTGGTGGCTAGCTCTCACCCCGCATCCCAGCGCCTCTAACTGGCCACTTTCCATGGCCTCCACAGAGGTGAAGGAGCTAACAGGCCATGGAGACCAAACTTCTGTCCCATCACGACCTCCCTTCTGACTGACATGGAGGGAGGGCGAAAGTTCATGCTGCTACTGCGTGTGCTGTCTGGCTCAAGTGGGGAGAGACCTCTCCAGCTCCGTCTTTTTACATAACCCTCTTCCACCGCCCCCCACACCTTCTCAATAATGATTATAAACCATGCAGGGTTCCTTTCTCTTCATGCTCCAAAAATGCAGCTACCCCTGGGGAGGGAGGCAACCGTCAGCATAATGGCAGCAGAGCGTGTTTGTGTGCCTTAATATTTTTCTCTTGGAAAATGTCTCAGGAGGCAGAAGGGGACTAATGGCCCAAGCAGCTAGAGCAACAGCTTTGCTGCAGCTCAAAAGATTGCAGCCCGGCACCAGTGTGCACAAGAGCAGTAATAAGTAACTTTTTAGTCTCCTACTTGTGTGGGTGATTGGCTTGGGGTTTCTCTGAACCAAGGAGCTTTGCAAACACTCTGTGTGGCTTTCACTTTGATCTTGCTCTCCGAGTTGTAGCGTGTCCCCGAGATGTGATTTATTCTGTCAGCTGGGTGGAAAGGGCTTTGGCGGGGGACGCTGGTGCTCCCTGCCCACCTACAGGCAGTTAGCTGCCAGTGACCATGGGAGCGCGGGACTGACACGGTCTGCTTTATACCAAAGGCCTCTGCCCCTCTGAACAATGCAGAGCCTGGGAACCGAAGCTGCAGTCACGCTGAATGGGTGTGTTTGGCTCCTGCGGAGGGTGTGAAGAACAGGTCTGCACACAGATTCTGCCTGGGCTGGGATTGCCAGTGTCGCAGGGATGACAGTACTTCCATGAAGCTGAGAGATCCAGCCCCTGCCACAGGCCCTCATTGCTGGGGAACGTGCTCGACTCTAACCCCCCAGCTGTGTGAGATCTGGGTCCGTTTCTGCCTGCGTAGTCCTGGCCACGTCTCTCACTTCTTTTTTTGCCTTGCTTGCCCTGTCTGTCGAATGGGGGTAACAACCCTCCCTCTCTCTGGCTGCATTTGTCTTGTCTGCTTAGAGGGTAAGGCCTTCAAGACGGTGCCTGCCGTAGTGTGTGGATGTACTAGCACGAGGGCCAACCAAGCCCAAGGCCCCGCTCTAGGCGTGACCAGAATTGGCCAAGCTTGCAAACCTGCACACATGCATGTCTGTATCCTGATAATTTCTGCATGCTGCAGCCGCTTCAACCCAAGTGTCCAGGGAGTCCTCTTGGGCCCAGAAGGCAGAACTCTGTCGATTTGGGGGGAAATTGGAAAACCAAAGGAGGAGGGACATGGAGCCCTTGCCATTTAGCAGCTATGGGGCAGATGCTCAGCCAGCAAGGGGCGTTAGAGGGCGGGAGAAGAGAGATGCAGAGAGACCCTGGTGTAGGGGGAAGAGGGATGCTGGGTCTGTGGGGAAGGAGGGTATGGAGAGGCACACAGAGCCAATGGGATGCTGGGGGGAATGAGGGACTCTGGTATACGGGAAGGGGTAGTGGGGGGGGCACACAGTCCCTGACATAGGGGGAGGGGAGAAAGGAGGACAGCCCCTGGCATGAGGAAGGGGGGTGTTGCACAGGGTCCCTGAAATAGAGGAGGGAGGCACCTGAGAGCTTGTAGAGTAGAGAGGCCGGGAGCCATTAGGGTTTGCAATGCGGTCAGCCTCTATCAGCAACAAAGTGTGCACCCCAGTACCAAAGAACGATGTCTCTAATGTGCATGGGGTCCAGACTGCCCCCTCGTTGGGTGCCTGGGCCATGCCAGAGGGCATCGCTCTCGCCCTCCCCATGGAGCAGCTCCCAGTCCAATTTTGGTCTGGGGTGCTTTGGTTCAGGCCTTTGGTGTGACCTGAGAGTCCCCTTGCCTCCAGCTCCCCATGGTCTAGTTTGGCTCCATTTCTTGTCAGCCATGAAGGAGAGCCGTTAGCCACCCAGGAGATGAGTCAAGTTCTCAGTCCACCCTTGCTAATATCACAGCTTCTTTCTTTCCAGTTCAGTCCAGGTTCAGCTGGGAGCTATTTGCTCCAGGAAACCTTAGTTCCAGCGGAGACACGGGGAGTTTTGTCTGAGGAAAGAGCACAAGGTTGGACTGTTTGTGGATGAGGAGGCTATTTTCCTTCTCCCTGGAACCTGCTGCTGTCATAACTATTCTGCTTGCTGGCTCCATTACAGACAAATAAGCGCCCCACGCGTGCGCACATGCACTGGTTCCTGGAAAGGGAGCAAAAGCAGGTGTGCAAATGGCACGTTACGCTCCGAGAACAAAAGCCAGAAAAAGGCACTCAGAACGTCAGGCCCATTGTCCCTCCAACTGGTATTGACGCGGATTGTACTCTGCACTTCACACTGGGAAAGGAATCATAGTCTCCGACTTGGCAGAAATCCTTAGCAAATCCTTGAACCATAGAACCATTGAGATAAATAGCTTTCATACTCTTGTGGGCTGGCGTACCCGCCTCTCAGATTTTATTGCATTTTTTTAACAATGTAAATCCACTCCAATTTTTTTTTTTTTAAAGCCTCCCATACACCACGTCTCCGTACAGGTCAAGTAGGGAGCATTCCAATATTTCCATGAGATAGATAAGCCATTCCCCAAGGTGCTGTGGGATCATTACTCACCGAGGTCCTGCTGGCGTCAGGAGGTCTCTCCAACTCCCAGAAGAACGGAGCACTTACAAAGTAAGTACCTCGGTGTAACAAAGGCATTAAAAAAAGCCAAAAAAACCCCAGAATTTCTAGCTTCCAATCCTTTGCACTGGCTTGGCAACAGAAGGTCAACTGTTGGCACCTGATCATAAGAGTCTGTATCTCTTCTATGCTGTGTGAAGTGTCGAGCACACTTGAAGCACTTAATGAGTAATTGGAAAAGAGCGCTCCCTGCTTTCAGAGCATGCTCTCCCTGAAGGAGTTAAGTGACAGTGTTTGTATCTGGAGGGCTCTGAATGGCATGCACGAATGTGAGGCGCCAACCCCGGGGTGAGTCTATTCCACCGTCAGTCAGTGCCAGTCTGGCACTGGATGCCATCAAAGCATTGCCTGCTTCATTTCAGCTTCCCTGATGTCTGACCTGGAGTTTGGCCACATGTCGATAAAGGAGGTGGACATGGAGGGCAAGTACAAACCGCCAGAGCCTCACTGGTATGAGCTGTACATCCAGCCCTGCGTGGCAGAGCTCCTGGGGTCGGCGTTGTTCATCTTCATCGGCTGCGCTTCGGTGATTGAGAATGTGGACAGCACGGGGCGGCTGCAGCCTGCCCTGGCGCATGGCTTGGCTCTGGGGCTCATCATCGCCATTTTGGGCAACATCAGGTGAGAGAATTGCAGGGACTTGGCAGTTTGGGACTGACCAGGCAGGGAGGGGCACAGACAGTCACCAAGCAGGTTGCAGGCACCTGCATAGCGTATGTGTCCAAAACACAAAGACTTCTCGACACCTCCCGGATACATATGCGAAGGTGCCTCTGCTGCTAAGTAGGTAGCTGGGGGCAAGCCTGTTCTCTGGGTTTCTCCTTCCTTGTTTGTATTTTTAATCTATTTTAATAGTAATAATACTATTATAAACCCTAGATATATTTATAATAGTGATAATTCATCGTCACACCCTGCACTTACACAGTGCCTTGCAGTTCAGGTTTATTATCATTTGGATTTTGGCTGTGACTAGAGTCCTCAGCTGAGATCAGAGCAGAACTTCATTGTGCTAGGGGCTGTACATGCACATAATGCGAGGCAGCTCTTCCTCTGAAGACCGTACAATCCAGATAGACAACGGGACAGATTTTTAAAGGTATTTAGATTGCTTTGCTCCCAATACATTTGAAAATCTGGCCCAAGATGAATAAAGAGTGGGAAGAGAAACCGAGGTATGGAACAGGGACCGATTTGCCTGAGAACAGGTCAGTGGCAGAGCCAGAACTAGAAGCCGGGTCTCCTGAGTCCCAGTCCAGTGCGTCTCAGGGTTTTGCAAAGGTAGGTTATTGTTGTAATCCCCATTTTGAAATTGGGGACGTGGAGCCCCAGAGAGATTAAGGTACAAATCTACTCTGAATGGTGATCTGAAACAGGCACTGGGGAGTTCCACACCTGTTCTCTCTCAGCCAGTCCAGATCAGATTTGCTCAGCATACCAGTGAAAAGTTTTTTTTCCCTTAATTGCCAGCCCTGCAAACTCAGCCTGGGCTTTGATGATCAAGGCATGTCCTCTGTGGCTCACGTATTGTCAGCAGGACTAACTGAGGGATATTGTAGCCTGATCTAGTGAAGGTGGAATTAAAGTCAACACCTTAAGGTAAAGATTTTGCTACAAAATCCTTACCTTAAGCTCAGCAAGGCTAAGAGAAGGATGCAGTAAAAATTTGGGTTTGTTTTTAAAGCCAGCAGATGTCTCTGAAGGTCCTCAGGGAAGAGTTCTCTTGAGCAAGAGGTGCCATTTTTTTTACCATCAGTGTCTGCGCCCTCTTAAAGCTTCCTAGCTGGGCCACTGACTTGGTGTGGGAAGGAATAGAATCCAGGTTTTCTGACTCCGGTTTCTGTGCTGTAATCTGTAACCACAGTGTTTGCCACCTCATTGGCATCAAAACTTGACTTTTTGTTGCTTAAAATTTCATCTGCTCCCCGTTTGTTCCTCTGTGAATGACATTGGGCCAGATCTTCAGCTGGCATCCTGAGCATTGCTGCAAGGCTGTTAATACAACAAAGCCCATTGATCCTCTTGGATTCCTCATGTAGCTGGAGATGATTATGATGTCACAAGTATGAATGGTCATTTCGGGTGAGGAATAAGCAGCTAGAGATGATGGAGTTCTAATCTGCAAGATCTGCTTTCTGGTCGTCATTCTCCAGGAATCGCCAACAATGGATGGGAGATGCAGAAAATCTCCCCTGTCTCTAAGAAGGATGCTCTGAAAACTTTCCGACAGCTTTTTAAGGGTTAATAAAGCAGGTAGTTTTGGGACTAAGCAGTGGATGTTTGCCTTCTTCTGTCTCTGGAATGAGGAGTGGATCATTCAGTTAATGTTTCTGCAAGAGCATCGTTCTGAACTGACTATCTTGGGGTTACAAGTCTGTTTTCAGGAGAGAACACAGAGGCTGAAAACAGACGTTTGTTTTGATCAATGCTCCATACAGAATAGGCTGGCATCCACAGTTTATGACTTATTAACTGCCTGTTATTGAGACGTTATCTGTGCATTGGTTAATGTATAGGTACACTAGCAATGAAACTCAAGGACCCCGTTAGCCTTTGCTGACAATGCACCTGGTGTTAGGAGGAAACAAACAGTCCATGCTGCTCAGATTCTATGACTCCAGTGATAGATTGGACACTGCATTTGAGTAGCTAAATGAACTTTCCTTTAACACACTAGAAGACACACTAGGTGCATCCCTGAGTGTACGTAGGCCTGGCTGGAATGCTAAATTATTGAACTAGACTGATCTTTGGTCTCCAATCCTGGGTGTGCTACTTAAGCTGAAAACACCAGTTACCTCTTGCAAAGACAAGGTTTAAAGCCACTGACTGGACTATTGAGAGTGGAGATGGGAAAGCCCTGTGAGCTCACCACATCCATTCTCCTCAGCTGGGGCAAGGTTGTTCTCTACAGCGTGTTCACTGGTGTGTAGTTTAGCCTAATTTTAATTACTCACACCACAGGTCTGCCCTCCAACAGACCTCACACTTAGGCATTCCTGGATTTCTTAATTGTGCCCCAGTGACCACCTTAAACAATTCCCTGCCCCTCTGGGTGTTTATACCCTGCAGATGCACACTTCCAGTGTTGGACCCGGATTCAGGGAGCTCTTAAGCAAACGCATCACTTTTAAGTACATGCTTACGTCCCATTAAAGTCGATGGGACTTCACCATGTGCTTCATGTTTAAGGGCTTCCGTGAGTCAGGGCCATATACCGTAAATACAGAGCATGACCCTGCAACTTACCCACTGGGCAGAGACACAGAACATCTGGATTCTATTCCCACCTCTGCCACGAGCCTGCGGGGAGACTTTGGGCAAGTCACGGGGTCTCTCTGTGCCTCAGTTTCCCCATCTGTAAAATAGGGATAATGATCCTGACCTTCTTTGTAAAGCGCTTTGAGATCTACTGATGCAAAGCGGTAGATAAGAGCTGGGTATTGTCAGCGTTCGGTTCCGGGATTGGGCCCATCATTTACATTTTCAGCTCCACACCAAGATTACAGCTGGAACTGGCACATTGACGCAGTCTAAAGCTTTGGAATTTACCTGAAAACTTAATTAATTCTCTGCTGGTTTGGTCAATTAAATCCTAGCAACTCCATTACCTCTTTAATTAAAGCAGAATAATAAGAAATAATCATAATTCCTAAATTCTCTGTCTCATTAGCTTTGATGGCAATTTATTATCAGGGTTTATTGGTTCTGCAGCTAGTTCACTAATGAGCGTTCCTCCGGTAATCTGTTTTCATTAAAAAATACTTGCATTTACCTCACACTGGTTCTACTAGAGACCAGTGATGTGGGCCCTGTCACAAGAAAAGAGACCTGATCCTTCATGTGGGATCCGTGCATGTGGATCTGTTAGCCTTATTGCAGGAGTGGGGGTATGCAATGCTTAGAGCACAGTGCTCTGTCCACACAGCTCCCACTGCAGGAGTGCTGCGAGTCTGGACTCTGCCTTGTGTATCATTCAACCTTTGCCTATGCGTGACAGGCACGGAGTGTTACTCTGTGCACACCCCGACTGGCCTGCGCTGAACAGCTTTTGCTGTCTTCCCGGTTTTCACACGAGAGAAACTGTTGCAAAGACGAGGCAAAGGATGGGGTGAGAGAAATGAGGACCATTTGCATCCCCACTAGCTAATGTATAAAACCTTGTGAGCCCTTGTCATCCTCTGGTGGGTCTTTGGTCTTAATGTAGCACCAAGGAGGATAGTGACACTTGTATCTTGGAAAGGGATGAGTCCAGTGATTGATTCAGGTCTGGGCTCCTCTGCTAGATAGGTGCAGAATTTGCCCAGCTAGGTGCTGCTGCCAGGAGAAAGAGAGAGAGAGAATTCTAGCAGGAAAGGCATTCCCCTGATGAAGGGAACAACCTGTAAGCAACACACCTGCATTGGATACAGAGATGGACAAGGTGGCCCCTTGAGTCTTTCCAAGCTCTGATTTCTCTGGATCTGGGAATCAGAGGAAGAATGACCTGCTGCGAAGCCTGTGAATAACTAGATCAGCCAGGCTGCAGGGTAAGGTGGGACTGTCTGGGCATCTTTATGTCTCTGGACACAAATATACTTACATTGAAAAACCACCACCAACAGCCATCGTGCCAGGAATGTTTGTGGTGCCAGGACAGGAGCCCACCCCTCCCCTCACCTCTTTGCCATCTTTTCCCTTTGCCCTTTGTTTGTTGGTGTCTTGGCCTGTCTTTTTTAGAGGGGGAGCTCTGGGGGAGCAGGAATGGGGCCACCTTTTCGGCTAGGAAAGTGCCCTGCACTTTGTGGGCAATATCAGAAAACCCCCCAGCAATAATGACCATTAACAGCCATTTCTGCTCCACGGCTTTTTGCTGTTTCTCTTTCGGGGTGTTGCGTTTTCTTTGTGAATTGACGTTGAGTGCCCCAGCCAGGCAGAAAGAAGCTGCTTGTGGTCCCAGCTCTCCCAACTGCCTGTGTGTGTTGGGCATCTCTACATCCCACTGCCCTCTGGAGGGGTCCTTGCATGCTCGCGGCTAGCCTGAGCAGGCATATCTTCATTCTGCCAGCAGTGCATTTCTCCAAGGATGTCACCAGGGGAGTGGTGTTATCTCGAGGTGACCCCACACAAGGAGAGACAGGCTCTTCATCCCCCTCACGTGGCTGGTCCACAGCAGAGATTACTGAGTTTGTTACTGCTTCCAGCCGTCGGCTTTACCTCAAGCAGTGGAAGGTTGTATTTCTGGTGCCGAATGTCCTAAGTCCAGACTCTGTGGATGGCCCAAGCAGGGTCAGTGGCACAGCACATCTTATCAGTGAACAAATCCCTTCCTTGTCAGAACAGTGAATATGGGGACAGAAAACCTCCAGGCGGAATTCTGCTCCCATGTCACGTGCGGCAGCTTTGGGCAGCCAGGACGGAATGAGGCTTCCTGGCGTTCAGCACCAAATAGGGAACCAGCTGGGGAGAGCAATGTTAGTTCCGTGCTCTGGTTCCTCAGCCCCTCCCTAAAGGAAACCAAGGGCTGTGTCTTGTCATGGTCACTTGCCTGGGTTGTTTTTAGCTGGAAGGTGATAGATCGCACCCCATCATCTGCTCAGAGAGGCTTCCAGGCGTGATGCTGGGAACTCTCTTTGCAAACGCTTCTCTTTGCTGGCTCTGTGCAAAGGGAAATGCACTCCTGCCCTACCAGTTAACAGTGCCTCCATCCTTTTCCTGTATAAATAGCCCCCAGCCTTAAGCTCCTGTGTGCGTTCAGCCTCTGGCTCCTTGTCCCGGCCTTAGAGGCTTTCCTCTACTTCTACGCCTCATCTGCCCAGAATTAGCAGGGCAGCGCATCACTGTCCAGACCTGTCATGGTTGTGCAGTTTCCTAGATACGGGGTCTGTTTCACAGAGCATAAGGCATAGCTGAGCCATCTTAAAGGGGGCAATTTCCAGCTGGGCTCAGATTCTTCTCGTCTGAGGTTTCGCCTCTGGGTAACTCGCTCTCCCCAGTGGCGGCCAAGGGTCCCACCGCTGAGCCTCTTAACGCCTCTCTCCTGTCAATTCCAGCGGTGGCCATTTTAACCCAGCTGTCTCCTTAGCCGCATGGCTGATTGGTGGGCTGAATATGGTGATGGTCATCCCTTACTGGATCTCCCAGCTGTGTGGAGGACTGATCGGAGCTAGCCTGGCAAAGGTATGGAAATCATTGCCAAGAAGGTTAATTTCCGGGGGTCGTGGGCTCCCCTCAGTGCAGACACATCAATCTCAGCAGTGGGTATGGGCCTCTCAAAGGCAGGTTATGTTGCTCAGTGCAGTTTGTGCTATGTCCGAGAACAGTGGGTCACACACCACTGAGTATACGCTGGAAGCCAGCACCCAGTGGCTGAGTGAGCTGATGGAAAAGGCAGGGGAAATTGTGGCATCAGATCCTAGTTTCACTTACAGGAGCAACATTTTGCTTTGAATCTGAGCACAAATGGTGATGCGTAGCACCTCCTTTATGGATAAGGAGTTTGTCTAGAGGTTGGAGCAAGGGACTGAGTGCCACGAGTCCTGGGTTCTGTTCCCAGCTCTTCTGCTAGCTCAGTTTATGATGCCGGGCAAGCCACTGCACCATGTCAGTGCTGAGGTGTGCCTCTCTTTAACGTGATTATCCCTATTATACTGGGTGCTGCGACTCTGCATGAATTACTGGTCAGTGGCAATTGCTCTATAAGTGCAGGGTAATTGCTAATTTATTGTATACATTTATTGTATAATGCATGTTCCTCCTGTCAGCTACAGCCGTCTCCACTTCCTGCACCATTTACAGTGGTCTTCCCCATTTTAATCACCCTGTCCTGTCATCCACTTGATACATAAATAGCATCATGCTGTATACACTGCAAACCAATAAGCAGCTATCTGAGGTTAATTTCTTTACAGGTTTGCTAGCATGGATGGTGGCTAATCCACTTGTAATTATCTATGGGCTAAAAGCCTTTGCTAATGAGTTTACACTCGCTAGAGATTTAGGTTGACTTTCAGAAAGAAAGTGATCGTATTAGCTGCTCTCTGCCCTGATGTTATATCCACCCACACTGTCCTGACTGGGAACAAATATCCATGGTGTGGCAATTGGAACCAGACTAATTCCAGGGCTCTCTCTTGTAGGTTGTGACAGCAAATGACAGATACATAAACGCCACTGGAGCCGCTTTCACTAGCATCATAGACGACGGGCAGATCCCCTCCGCCCTCGTGGGTGAGATTGTCATGACCATGTTCCTGGTCCTAGCAGTCTGCATGGGAGCCATCAATGAAAAGACCAGCAGCCCTTTGGCACCTTTCTGCATTGGTTTCACCGTCACCGCTGACATCCTCGCTGGGTGAGCTGGCACAGCCATTTCTGTATTCTGTGTAGCCGTATGCCTCAGGAGGAGGATAGCTGCCAGACATTTGTCTGACGGCTGCCCATTAGCCCCAGTGAGATGAGTTGGTGGGTCTGAATGTCGTTTCTATGGCAGACAGGTCTTCACTGAAGAAAACACCATCCCAGTCAGCAGTGATTAATGCCTCCTGGTGGTAGACTCAACAGAAAGAGTGTTACCTACTCCCTGCTACCACTGGAGTAGCTACCTGCAGGGCAGGCCTGGGGCACACTGGGAAGGACAGTGGGGTGGACACTTGTCTGCTTGCATCCCGTGCTATACAGGTTCCATGGATATGCAGAGCCGTTTAGTTTCCAGTGTAAATGATTTTCTACTGCTGACGTTCTCTGGCCTATGTTATCCAGGAGGTCAGAGGAGACGATCATAGTGCCCCTTCTGGCCTTCATGTCTGTGAATCACTCCAGCTGTTTTCACCAGCCTGAAATTCATGGTGGGAGGAAAATTGGGCACCTGTGAACAGAAACCAGAGGCGGCATCAGAAAAGACCAGTCTCCAGGCATCAAAATGTGCTAGATGCTTCAAGCTGGATCAAGTTTTTCAAAGAGCTGTTACAGGCTGATAAAGAAGAAAGGCCACACGGGCAATGCTTATAATAGGAAGCTGTAAGGACACAGGAGCCAATTCATTTTGAGCTGTTTTTCACTGTATGTTCTGGCTGTTGTTTGGAGAAACTGCCCAGCGTGGCCTCCACACGCACCAATTTTTCAAGCAAGCAGGCTGTTTACTTTCTTGTGTCACTGGAATCAGATAACGAGAGCACCCAATTATAAATGCTAATAGGTTGTTTATTTAAGGGAGTGCCCCCTCGAGTGAGATTTGAAGCTTATTTAAACACTGCACAGACGTCAAGTGCAAATGTTTATCTGTTGCTGTAAGGTATGTGTATATATAGTGATAAACATATCACTCTCTTCTGCAGGACATGGTTACCGACACGCAGTAAAGAGCCTTAAAACCCAAGCTGCTAGTAAATCCAACGTTTACATTTAAAACTGACACTCTCAGTTCCATCCCTTGAAGCTTTTTACTTCCCTCGTTAGCTTTCGTTTATGAACCATCAAATACAGATGCTCCCTAGCTAACAGCCATTGCTGGAGGTCCGTACAGGTACATTCCCAGGTTTGTCACTGCTATTCAGATGACTTTTGCAATGGCCATTGTACTTTGTGTAGTAGCTCTGATTACTCTAGTAAGCCATCAGTGGGGCATTGTTATAGAGATTGTTACTTTATGAAAACAATTTGTCCTTGGAGTTCCATGGCAGAACACTGTACATTCAACAGGGTGAATTGTGTGACTATTCATTTGTTTTCTCTTTCAGAGGTGCTATATCTGGGGCTTGCATGAATCCTGCCAGAGCTTTTGGGCCAGCACTGGTAGCAAGCTACTGGGACTATCACTGGGTTTACTGGGTAGGGCCCATGGTAGCCAGCCTGCTGGTTGGCGCATTGATAAGGTAAGTGATGGGACACTGTCTGTAGTGGAAATGACGTGTGTAAGAAGAGGGAAAGCTGTGTGCACCTTGTTATGCGGAGGTCCTGGGGTCTAATCTCCATATTACCCTTTACTGCTTGTGTCTGTTTCCCTGGGAGCTCGTGATTAGGAGCAGTCTTCAGACATTGGCGATGGTGTGACCAGAACTGCTCCTCAGGTTATCCTGGCCAGTTGGTTGCATCCCCAACCCCAGATAGGGGGAGTGACTGGCGGATCCAAATGGTCGTGGATCCAGAGGCCCCTCCCAATCCCTGTTTCCCAACATCCTGCCCCTCAGTTCTGAGTTCTGTAGCTGCTCAGTGTGAGCTCCTGCATCTCGCCCACGCATTTTCTGATGCTGCACTAGAAATAAGGATTCCAGAGTTGCTGGTGAGAGAGCTTTTCTGGGCCTTGATTGGATGAAATTCCTCCCTTGGGTGAAGCAAAGTTTGCCAGAGGGAATCTGCTCCCATGAATCAGAAGGCCAGAGGCACATGAGCAAAGTTCCCTGATCAAAAAGAACCAGCAATAAAAGCTTCAGTCAGATCCTAACCAGCTGCGGGGGCGCTGCAGATGCTTCCCCCCACCCCTCCAAATAACCGCAGTCCCTTAGCTGTTGATAATGTGCAAATCCAGGTGGAAAAAAGGGGGCGTCTAGGGACCTGAGAATCCTCTGCATGTTCCTAGGGTCCCTGTGAAGGAAGAAAAATCATAGAGGTTCAAATCAGCCATGAATACAGCATGTGACCCTCTTTGTTTTGCCCCGAAGGCTCCTGATTGGCGACAGGAAAATCCGCCTGTTCCTGAAGTGAGACCTGGATTGGAACTGCACGCGGGACAAAATCACTTATGGATAGGGAATTGGCTCTGCTTGGCCCTCGAGAGAAAGTTTGCTTCACCACACACCAGCACTGCTGTTCTCACTGTCTGGCCACGTGGAACTGCTCCGGGATCCAAGCTTTCCATTCTGGTTTCCCCAGAGAGCAGCTGTTTGCAGGATGATCCCACTTGAAGCTAAAGACACTGTTTAAAAAAAAAAAAAATTCTACTGTATTGAGATTAAAGAAAAGGCCTGCCTGGGCGGGTAGAACCGTCCTGAGCTCTGGCCTTTTCTGTATGGGCCTGGGGCAGTGCCTCTTGTTACTGCACAAACAGCAGCCAGAAGCCCAGAGCAATTGTCCTCGGGCCTAATATCCCATATGGAGATGAGCTAAAATGGGCAGATGGGTCTGGCAGGCAGTAATGAAGCAGGGCTGATTTGCTGGAGGAAATTCTCTTCATTTACATTTCTGTTCTGCAGAAGGGCACCCCCAACCCCATGTTCCCCGAGACCCACCATGTTCCTGGCGCAGTGCACATAGTGTTTCTGGAGAAAGCACTTTATTGCTGTGGCCCTATCCCATGCACTGGATCCTGGTTTTGCTCTCCAGCAATCTCCCCTGCCCCCCCTCCGCCCCCCAGGGCTGGCTGACATCTCCATCGGTGGCCAGACGCTGTAGCGAGAAGCCTGCTCTAATCCTAATAAGGTGAATAAAAGCCAAGTTGAACAGAAATGCCTGTGGAATGTGCGTCATAAGTCACCGGCACTGACACTAATTGATTTCTGAATTCTTACAAAAAAAACCACCAAAAAATCCCCATTTGGCCAGAATGTAAATTCACACAAACACGGCAAGGCACTTCCCAGCACCGGGCGCTTGAGCAAGGTCATGGCCCCGTGGGGAGTGTGCCCCCACCCTTCAGCTCACTTCACAAGGGCTTTGCCCCCTGTTTCTGACGCTCTCCTTTTTTCTGGTCTCCTGAGAATCATCCCCTCCTCCTCCCTCGCCCTCCACAAACTCAAACCTCAGCGGAGCTGAAGCCCATTGCCCTTTCCTCGGAATGGCTATTTGCTTACAAGGCCTGTTTTAACCCAGTCTGCACCGCTGCCGGATCAGGCACCTGAAGCCAGCTTTGACCTGCTTTGTCCTTCCAAAGATGAAACTCTTCCCTGTGCCTCATGACCGCTGCAGTCCCGGTAGCAAGCAGAAGGAATTGCAATGGCTCCCTCCTGGCACCAGCACCATTTCTAGTACAGCGACTGGCCAGCAGAGGATGCTCAAGCAAAAAAAGAATTTAGGCTTAGGCCATGTCTATGCAGGCACACAGGTCCTTTAGCTGGCATTGATTTAAAGCCTCAGCATGACTGGTGTTTGCTTTGGGTTATAGACCATTATGGTGGTTGTCATTGTAAATATACATAACAGGTTACAGCAGCTGGGTAGCAGGTCACTAGCTTTCTTCTCCAGGGGCCTCTCAACACTAAACAAAGCGAGGGAAGAGGGAACGGTGAAAGGGACGTGGTACGAAGGCTGAGCCAAGCTCCGAGACTGCGGCGTGACTGGGGAAATGCGCGTTAGCACAGGAGAGCCTGCATGTTGGCAGTCCAAGGCCACGCTAGCAACTTGCTGAGTTCACATAATTTGCACAGCAATTGACAGACATTTAAATCAGAACTGGTACGAGGGCATTAAACAGGGACTTTCCACAGCAGGCAAGAGAGTGTCACCTGCAGTTTGAGCCTTGACTGAGAGCCAGGAACAACTGATTGTCACTTGTCTAGGTGTTTAGTAGCTGTGCGCTCCAACAGCTCTGCCACTGACTCGGGTGCACTCCGGCAAGTCACGGGACCTCTCTGCGAATACGTCACCAGGATGTTGTGGGGATTGATTAGATAATAGAACAGTCCGTGCTATAGAGATGCCATGGGTCGTTACTAATAATTATCGTCGAGCTGGTAGCACCACCTATACTTAACACTGCTTAACATTTCCCATTACAAGACCCTGTTTTCAGTTGCTTATAACTTTCCCAGACGTTAACCCTTTGGTCTGAAATTTCCCGCATTGGGCATCTGTGGGAATTCTGAAATTGGCAAAGTCTGAGCAAAAATGGCCCAGTTGTTTCTGAGAAGTAGGGGAGGGAAAATATCCTGTTTTTCCCATGTTCAGTTCTTTCAACCATTTAAATGAGCAGGGCTGGCGCCCCTGTCAGCCTTGGAGCGAGTGCTTCACATTTACCCAGGGAGCTGCCCAGGTGGCAGGGCGGTGCCTTTTGCTGTGCCCGTGAAGAAATGCCTACATTTGGCCAGGGTGCAAGTCTTGGAAAAAAATCTCCGTTTGTACACGCTCAGCAGAGACTTGTTAGCGTTCGGCAGACTCCCGTCATCCTGAGCACGCGCCATCCTCCCGCAGCATCTCGTGTAACTGGGCTGCACATGTTCCCTCCCCACAGAGCAGCTGCGCATGCTCCCTGCCGGGGCTTCAAGGGCTGAGCAGGACTTTCCTGGATGTTGCTCTTTCTGGCTATGCGGGGTCACTGTGTGGCACTGGGCACAAGAACTAAGAGCAGGGCTGGTCTCCTCTCTCCTGTAGTGAGGCAGCATGGAAAGGAATAAGCCAGACTTGAATGCACTGTGGGAGCCAGTGGTGTGGGGGCAGCATGAAGAGGCTGCGACTGGATGAGGAGCCCAGGCTGATGAGGTTAATAGGGCAAGGAACCTGAGGGGGGAGGTGGCTGAGTAGTGTGGGGGGGGGGAGTAGGACTGGGAGACTGGGACTCAGATGGGGACCCTGCAAGGGGACCCCAGGACTTGCTTGGCATGGTGATGGGACTGGGGTGAGGAACCTGGGTGGTGTCGGCTGTGCTGGCTCTGTGAGAAGTCTGGAACTGGATGAGTAAAAGGAACTCAGAGGGGCAGACTGGGACAAGGACAAGGAGGTGGTGTGGAGGGGAGAGACAGGACAGGCTGGAGGGGATGGGGCAGAAGGGGTAAGGTTGGGGGAAAAGGAGCAGAAGCGTGTGTGACCACTAGGGCACGCTGCCCTCCAGAACCTGGAATGGAACCCAAGGTTCCTGAGTCTCTACATTCTTCTGTTGTCAGCAAGTATCTGTGAACCTGCCAGTGGCATGTGTGTGTGTCTATCCCCCTCTAGTGGCTAGTCCACAGGTAGGATGGCAACCTACCACTGCTGTCAGTTACTCTGTTAGCTCAAGTGGCAGAGATCTGTGTGGTGGTTCCACCCAGCTGACAACCCCTGTGGGTTCCAGTAGGATGCCACATGAAGGAATTTTGTTTTTTCCAAGTTTGCTTTTTTTTAAAATTTGGAAATCCCACACACAGGATCCTGTGTTAAAGAGACACTATTAAGATTGCAAAGACAAGCCCTGAAAAATCAGGAAATGCCAGACTTAAGGTTGCCTGTGCGCCCTTCATTCTGCCCCCTAATGCATATGCATTATAAAACAGTCCCTAATCACATGATTACATGCTATTTTTTCACACAAGGACCTGTCTCATTCACTGCACAGGACAGACCATGCTATGGGGATGAATGTAGCACTGAAAAAAGCTGTCTGTAGGACCCCTCCCTGCCTCATGTGTTGCAGGAGTTGGAAGGTGTGTAATATAGACCATGATGTAACAATGTTTCACACTGATTGATGGAAACCCTCTGAAATCCAGTGTGCCGAAATGACCACCTCAGTCCGAGTCAGGTATACTGAAAGGAAATGGGAAGTGATATTTCTCTAGCCTTTGAGAGACAAGCTGAAATGGCTTCTTGGTTGAGGTCACCGGCTGGGAACACCTGCATCTGCCCCATTTTGAGCCTCATCCTACAGTGAGCTCCCAGCAGCACTCAGACAGGCGAAAGCCAGTAGAAAATGCTGTTAAAAAGGACAAAATCCTACCTAGCCCGTGGGCGAGATTCCAAACTGCAGCTTCGCCGTTACGGTTGAGTCAGCAGCAATGACAGCTACTTGTTTGGGAGGGAAAACGAAGAAACTCTCTCAAATAAACACAAATGGCACTAAGATATGGCTAGGACAGTTGCCATAGCAACGCTTAAAAATACCAAGCCAAATAGCAGAGCAAAGCATCGACTTCCTCCCTTTGGGAGCCCCCTCGTTGGGGCTCAGGAAGAAGGAACCAGCAACCCTGCAGCATTACACGGCAAGTGAAAGTTGGCTTGACTGCTGCGTGAATTCAGCATTTCACGCTCCGCCTCTGCAACGGATGCCTGGCTGGAAAGTGCTCCTTTCATGTCACAGGATTGCCCACTGGGCGTGAAGCTAAGTATGGGGGCAGCTCTTTGCAGGATTGGGGCCTCTGTCATTCTCGCCGTAGCACTGGTGATATAAGGCTGGCAGTGCCCAAGCTGGGCAGTGCTCATGTTCCCCTTTTGAAAAGGAAGCCCAGCTCTCAGGCACCTAGAGGAAGCGTTATTATAGACACAGCTGCGCTGGTGTTCAGAATCTAAACCAGTTCCTGAATTCTGAACTGTTATTCTTCCAGCCTCTGCTGCATCCCTACCCCTGCCATCCCCAGGAGGTTTAGACAAGCACACATGCCTTTCACTTGCTTATGGGCCTCTTCCTTCCTGCTGCCCCCTGCACACAGGAATCTCCATCGCCCACAGGCGGCCAGCAACCTCCCCAGGCTGAAGGATGCAGAGCCCTCAACCAACAGCTGCTTCAGCTGCGTTTAGCCCCAGTCAGCCGTGGCCCTGGGTTCTGTTTCAGGGGGTTTCAATGCAAGAACAGTGTTTTCTGTGCTGCAGGCATGATACAACAAGAGGGCTGCTGTCTGCATGGAGCGTTCAGGAAGCTGCTACGTCCCAATGGAAACATACAGCACTAGTGAAGACAGCAAGGAATTTGGAGGCTCCCACACACGACTGCACTCTCACCTCACAGCCTGCCTGTTTTGCTAATGACGTGTTTAGCTGCAGACCCCCAATTTGAAATATGTCAGACTGACTTTTAATAACACATTGTTAATAGCGTGTTGATTTTTCCAACTTTATTAAAGGGTTTAAGTTATGCTAATTAAATATCAATTAGCTTCCAAAAACGTAATGTACTTTAAAGATCTAAAATGCATAAATCTCTCTCCTCCATACAATTACTTTGCATTGGGCATGGACGGAAGCATTAGCTGCATTTTTATCGATGCATGGAATCGAGGGAAGGTTTTGAGGCCCTGAAGAGTTCCAATCAACTGCCTGGCAGAAGGGATGGAAGCAAATTAAAGTTAGTTCAGAGGAAGGCAACAGAAAGGAGTAAGGTGGACGGAGGGTGTTGTAAGAGCTAAATCCATCCAGCTGGGCTGAGCTGTGAGCAAGGCGGTGGGGAATATGATGGTGTCCTGCAAGGATTTGAATGGTCTGAGCACCTAGGAGGGAGAGTTTGGGCATCTCTACACGAACACCTGCTGCACAGCAAGCTGGGGTGTAAATCTGCAGTGCTCCAGCGTGCTGCACGCTAACTGTGTGGACCCTGCAACTGTGCACTGAAGATTCTCTACTGCACGCTGATGTACATCGCAGTACGTCAAAGTTTGAAATCAGGAAGCCTAAATTCTTTTGAGGACTTGGTCTGCTGTATACTTTAAAGCTGGCTTCTGCAGGTGCTGTCTATAATGACAGACGCAGCCAATTCATTTTTTCGGTTCTGATCATGTTTTTCAAGCTTACAGCTTGTTATAATGCAAGCTTATGGCTTGTCTGGCCAGCAAACAGCTCCAAAGCAAAAGTGAAGAGTGAAGGTTGCTTGAATTATAAGAAGGAAATATAAGGTATGGGTTTGATGGGATCTTAGCGGTAATAGTGAATTTCTCTCTGTATCTGCACCTACTCGGTGGCTGAAGCATTTTTCTCCCAGCAAATCCATTTACATAATGGCTCCTTAACACACAGGGGAATTCGCTTGTATTATACTCATCACATTTGCTTCAGAAATGTTACTTTCAGTCCTTTTCACTTTCCCCAGACCCTGGGTCAGCCAGGCATGTGTGTTAACAGCACTTACAGAGGCCAGAAAGACTGGTTTGACATTTAACTCTGATGTGCTGATGGTTCTCCTTGAGCTGGATCTTGGGTGACATTGACACAGTTCCTGATGCGGCGGTGAGGTCATGTGCTGCCAAAATATCCCCTCGAACCTATGGAAGGAATATACAAACCCTGCAACAGCGCAGCGGGCCAAGACTGTTAGGGCCGAATTGTTTGATGCCCCCGTCTCTGTTTTCACATGGATGCGACGGTAATTTGAGCACACTCATTCATCGCGGGACGTCTTCGTGATCTGACTGGGGAAGACGATGCAGGGCACTGGCCCTAGATCCAGGTTGTTCCTGGAGCTCAGACGCTAGCAGTCCTGTGGAATGGTGTGAGCTGCATGAGCATTCTGTCTCCCGGGCTCCCCGGCATTCTCTGTGTCCAAGTGTTACCGGGCACCCATTCCTGTATTATCAGGGTGCCTGGGGAAGGAGCTGTCAGTGCATACGCAAAGCGTCCTGCTTTGCTCAAGAGTTTCCTCTCCCTCTGTGATGGGGTTTGTGCAGCTTGACAGCTGAAACCTGCTGTAACTGGGACATCCCCTCTTCCTCACACCGCTAATGCCAGGATGGGTGAGGGCCACCAGCTGTGGCACAGGAATTCAGCAGCTGATGCATGGGGCTTGGGAAGTGTTTTACCAAACCCTCTCTGTCCTGGCCCATTTTTAGAAATCATAGAATAGCATATGAGGGTTGGAAGGGACTTCAGGAGGTATCTAGTCCTACCCTCTGCTCAAAGCAGGGCCAACCCAACTAAACCATCACAGCCAGGGATTTGTCAAGCTGGGCCCTAAAAACTGCTAAGGAGGGAGATTCCACCACCTCCCTAGGTAACCCACTCCAGTGCTTCACCACCCGCCTAGGGAAAAAGTGTTTCCAGAGCCTTCTCTGGCCCCATTATCAAGTCTGCCAAGCAGGGCAGGGGTCCTCCGGTCATAAAGCAGGGAGCAGGGAGCCATAAAGGTCTCCAAGCTGAGCAGCAATCACTCTTGTTTAGGGGAGCTGTGGGATACATGTCAGAGGAACAATGAAAGGTTTTGACTTTGTCCTTAACCCTGAGCTGTGCATGTAGCACAGGGCGGCTGGTGCTTGCAAATGGGGACATTGAGTGTCTTTACTGGCAGAAGGGTGAGGGGGCATAAACAAGAAGAGAGGTAATCCCATTGTGAAGTGGCCGTGCTGACCTTGGCCCGTCTATCCCAGCCGTCCTCTTATCAGGTACGGAGCTTCCCAAACAAGTTTGTGGCAGTCTCCTCGGGGAAGGGCCGAGCTCTCAGACCCCCACCTGAGCTAGTCAGAGGCTGGTCGTCGGTGATGTGTGACATTGTGTGTCTTTGGCCACAGCCGCATGTGGGATCCTCTCGTTGGCCTCTGGGGCGAAGGCTGGTGGTGCGTGGATCTTGCAGGGCCCATGAGCAGTGTGGCCTAGGTGCGGGAAGGTCATTTATAGGAGGCTGGTTTCTGAGGCCAGTTGTGGACCGCTCTTCACGCCACATCGACATCACACCAAATCTGGGCAAGTGGGCCTCCAACAGGTGCCGTGACGACGAGCACGCTCTGGGGTGTTCAGAGAGAGCTGTACATGCTCGGGTGTACCCTGATCGCCTCAACCATTCTGGCTGTAGCATCCTCAAGACGGACATGTGGAGGAGTGGTTACTGAGCCCGGGGAGTGCAGTACTAGGGTGGGCTGAATCGTCCCCGTTACAACGTGCACAGCTGAGTGTAGTCACGTGTCAACCAACTTGATGGGAGATGAATGAAGCCAGCCCAGAGCACAATACTTTTCTGCCAGGACTCTGTCACAGAGGCAAATAAGATGATCGGACAGTTGGAGTGTTTGCTCCTGATGACGCACCAGCTTTTTTGCTTAGACAGTTGTTACGTGCCTCACCTTAGATGCGGGTGGATAAGATGTGAGGGATCTGCCTAGGGTTACTCCAGCTAGACTTCATCAAGTCAGCATTTGGGGCATCTTCAAGTTCTGGGAAGGACCAGGCTTGGAGGCCTAAGCAGATGTCATCTGTCCCATTCCGCAGCCATAAACATAACTCACCACGTCCAGGATCATCAGGGGCTGGTGCTACTCTTAACACAGTGAAGGACTGTGCTGTGCCTACCAGTGAAGCAAGAAGCCACTGCAGTGCCCAGCGGTGAGGCTTCTGGAGGTTAAAAGCAGGGAAATATTCCCATTTTTCTGGCTTGAGATGTGTTTATGGTACTTACAACCTACCCTCCTCCTACCTTCAGACTGTGGATGCAGGCACTGCTAGGGGGGTTCTGAGCTGGAAAAGCATTCTGGGTAGTGATATGCAAATGAACAGACTCATTCTTTATAAGACTCCAGGCGCTGGAGGAAGTGGGATGTCCATACCTTGTTCTACTACCTCCCAGAGAGAGAGTTGCCTCTGCTGTCCCATCTTCTGCAGAGTTAGTTGTGTTTGCTTGTATCTAAAGTATCGTAGGAAAGCCTCCTAAACTGTACAGGGAAATGAAATCCTAATGCTGTCTGCCTTCTCTCTGGTGAAGTTTTGCTTTTCAGCCAGTTAGCTGTGAAGCTTGTGGCAGATTCTATTCCTAGCAGCTGCTTCTGCAAAATGCAAGAGTGAGAAATCATATGGTGCATGCAGCCTTTGCAGTGGTACAATGTCAGTGGTCAGTGATAAACCTTCACCTGCTTCCAAGGTAAGTCTTTTATTTCATATGAGCTAGGAGGAGGGGAACTCCTGCCTCTAGGGTTGAGGAGCCTTTGTTCCTTTCTTCTCCAAGACGTTTATAGACCAGTTGGAATTGCTTCATCTGCCACTGGAATGCAGCCACCTCTGGGCGGGAACACAGCAGCTGTTCCAGAGCATAGCAAAGTAATACTGCATAGCAGTTTAAAAGTTGAAACTACCTCATACCCAGCTGTTGCAAGGAGACTTTAATTACTCCCACTGGAATTTGGGTGGGATACCAGCACCTATAGCCCTGCTTCTGTGAAAAAGGCTCTTGGGTGGAGTCTAGGTGTCTACAGATGCCAGCTGAAAGCGCCTTTCCTATGTGTGCTTCAGCCATTGGCTGCTGTGTGCCACAGGGTAAGATGCAGGGGAGCCCAAAAAAAAAGGTTTCTCTGTTGGATTGCTCAGCTTTTCTGCTCCCATGCTAACATATCTGCAGGTGTGAGAGGAGATGTCAGGGAGCTGAACGGGGGATTCTGTAGGAGGCCGGGCTGGATACCAGCCCACATTCATAGCCTTCAGGATTTTCCTAGGCAGTTGTTTTCTGATACTGAAGGACCCAGTGAATGTGCAGGTTGCCCATGTACCTTTGCAAAAAGGTCTTAACTGGCCCTGGAGACTCCAGAGTGAGTGAGGGTCTGGGGTGGGGAGGGTCTGGAGTGCAGCAGTCAGTGCACGGGATGGCAGAGAACAGAATGGCTCCTGGAAATGGATCCCAGAGCACTGCACATGTCAAACACAAATGCTTCCAATATAACCAGATGGTGGTGAGGGTCTCCTCTCCTTTGTGCCCTCCCGGCTGTTGCTGTGGGAATGACTGATGTCACAAGCAGAGGGTGATGACCTCAGCTGAGAAATAAGCAGGCGAAACTCTGAACTTCTGCAATGGGCTGCACCAGGTGTTTGCTGTGCCCTGCTGGAGGTGAAACCCACCTCAGAAGGTGTCCTCTGGGGGGGAAAGACCAGTGAGTTTAGACCTTCAAAAGCTGTGTAGAGAGGCCACCCAGGGTCAGCTGCTGCTGGAACCAATGAGAATTAGCTATAAGGGTTGGGAGCGGGCAGAAGCCAATCAGGGCCCAGCAGGCAAGATAAAAAGAGCTGAGGTGGCCTCTTGGGAGAGGGAAGGCAGGTGTGGGTGAAGTGGGGCCAGGGCAGGAAGGATGTCCCCTACTTTAATGCAAGAATCTGGCCTGGTCAGAGCAGAGCTCTGACTGTCCCCTTTGGCTGAGCCAGCTTTAGCTCGTTTTCTTTTGTTGTGGAATTGAAAGCCCCTCTGGCATCCTGAGCTTCGAGGTCAATGGACTACTGTAAAATTAAAGGGAGCTCTGTGACAGAGAGGAAAAACAGCTCCGCAGCTGATTCCCATTAGGTGGACCTGCCCTGCTGGGAGTGGGAGGGGTCTGGGCCTACGTAAGCCACATTCAGACCATCCTGAGAAGGTTGAGGCAACATGCTGGAGGACTGAGGCAGTACCCAAGAGTGCCTAAGAAAAAGAGGCAAATAGCTGCTGGGAAAAATGTGCTGAGTCTAAGGAGAGATGAGCACAGGCTGGGGGCTGCCTCCCTAGGAAACTTTCAGACTAGCCATCAAGATAAGAGAGGTGCAGGGAAATGGAACTAGAGACTTGGGGTGTAGATGATGATCAGCTGACTACTGATACCCCCCTTTATAATGAATAAGTGATGAGGGAAGAGGAGGAGCAGAACATGATCTCCATCCCCAGCCAGAAAGTCTGTGCCGTGTGTGGCACCCGCCTCTCTGGTCTACGTGCTCTGTCTGGCCCTGCAACTAGAAACTGCCTCACTCCCTATGCAGCTGAATCTGCAAGTGAACCAGGTGAAAGCTAGCGCTGAAGAGTTAGAACTAACTTAACTGGGAAGTGACTGCTACAGGGTTAGCCTCTGTGATGGGCTCTGGAGTTCACTTATCCCTCTGAGCTCACCCCACGTCTGCTGCACTCTGCGGCCTCATGGCAAGATCTATTTTCCCTGACTTTTGAGAAGGGGTCAGGGTCAGAAGAGGGGATTTGGAGGGCCTGAGTCATCTCTGCTTTGTACCCCTGTAATCCACCCGACTTCAGTGTTACTCCTGGTTTACACCGGCATAGGTGAGAAGAGAGTCAGGCCTTTGGGCATTAAGGGACACATTGTCAAATGCCCAAATGGGAGGCAAGTGCCCAAGTCCCAGTGATTTTTAAGTGGAGGTAGGCACTTAACAGCCGTGGGTGCATTTGAAAACCTCGTTCCCCTTGTCCAGATAGGGACTGATGATCCCAGTGGGTGGGTTGCTCTTTTACGATTTTACATTATGCTCGTCTTGCATGTGCTCATATAGTTAGTTGCATTTTAAAACTCTAACAGAAAAGCCAATGTCCTTCCAAGTGACATTATAAATGAAATCCAAGTTCTCTGGTAAATGCTTAGGTACTTGGTGAGCGGGGTCATAGAAGAACTTAGACTGAGAACTGGAAAACGGGGAAGTGAATTTCCTGCGACTTTCTGAGAGGGTTTTGCAGATGAAGGAAGAAGAGAGGAAAAGCCCCTCTGTGCTAGTTTCAGTGAGCGTTGTGTTCAGGTAACAATGCTGCCAATATTGCATGGGCAAAGCTCTCTAGACAATGTAATTAAAGTGGTAACGAGGTGCCCACAGCTTGTGAGTGACATTTGAGTCGTTGGAGGACTGGTAGGCAAAGTCACAGATGGCATCAGGCGTGGATGAAAAAGCACTGCCGCTGACAAATGTGGGGAGAAAACTAAGCATTCCCCGCAGATGTCAGGCTGCCCCGCGTCTGAGCAGCTGAGGCAGTGCCTGGGGCTAGTAACGTACTAGCCACACTCATGCTTGTAGTGTACTAGCCACACTCTCCCGCAGCTTCCCCCCATCAGCTGCCACACTTAACGTGAAGTTCCCAGGAGTGTACCCAGCTTGGGGCGAGCTAGTCCGTGCAGTGATCGATGGCTCTGTTACAGAGGCACTATCTGTAGCCCTGGGAACAGCTCCGTGCCTGGGGACAGCTACGTGGTAGGTTCCGTCAGCTCCGCTGATAACGGGAATGGCTGGACACCTGAGCAAGGCAGATATAGCCCATGGAAGCCTCACTTATTACAGGACGGCCAGCGGAAGAGTAGCAGCATGAAGGACACAGATGATCCTGGGCATGCGGGGTGACCCACAATGTCACTGCAGAGATGCAGGCTGGAAAGGAGAAGGGATTCTTCACTGAAGCCCTAGGTCCTGTCTACATGCAATCGAGCAGCTGGGCTCTGTTTCCTAGTCCTTGCATCTCCAAATTCCAGCCTTAACGACTACTTTCAGCCAGGAAGGAGAGCTCGATTACAGTGGCTCCGGTGCTATTCCCAGCCAACTGAATGCAGTAGGAGAGGATGGTAACCCAGAGCTCCGTGATGGTGTAATAGCTCCTGGTTCTGTCTGTGGAGATGAGAAGGGGACTCAGCTGGCGTCTGAAATCCCCAGGTGCCTTGGAGCGATTGGAGCAGCCGTGAGACTCGGTCTGAAAAGACAAGGTAGCCCGGGGGTAGCCGACCTCAGTCCAGCCATGCTCGGGTCCAAGCCCTCGTCAGTGAGTTGCGGTAGGAGCCCCGCTGAGCGTGTGGCAGAACCCCCCCCCACTTCTAGTGTCCGGGGCTGGGACACTGTGGAGTTGGAAGAGCCTGCGTCCCCCTCGCCACCCCAGCTCTGGGGTAACAACCTCACCCCAGCTTGTGAAGCCTCACTGGTCTATAAACTGCTTTGCCTGCCCACCCTACCTGAGGGCCTGGACTCATAGACTCCTTGAGGGACTGCCTGGATACAGGCTATAAATTGCTGCCGAGGACCTGGGCGTATAGCCCTCTGAGGGCCATGTAGCAAAGTGGTACGGTGTTGAGGGTCGCCCCCAATCTGTTACAGCATCCTAGAAATCCTGGTCCTGTCTCTGTGTGGAAGGATGGCGGTGCAGGGAATGTCTAACAGCCCCAAAGAGGTGGCGCCAGATGACTAGGCCAGCCAAGCAGGGTCAGTGGAGCTGGATCCTCAACCTCTCCCTCAGCTCCATCTGGATGAAAGAGACCGTTGGTTCCCTAGCCCAGAGGGACAGGCCCCCTCCTCCTGCACTCCCTCTTCAAAGCCCACAGACTCACTCAGCTCTGTCAGTAAGGGGGCCATGCCCTACCCGCTTCAAACCCAAGCCCTCTATAGCCCATGGCGTCAGCCCCACTTGCACTGCAAGTTCCTTGGGACAGGAGCCCTGGGGGGCGGTCTGCAGTGCCTGGTAGAGCACCAAGTGCCGTCTCAGTGCTCATCAGATAATACCATGATGAACAGGGCATGGGGGGTGAGCGTGTGTGTGCACGCATGCATGTGCGCATGCGCACGCACACACCGCTGCCACCTACTGGATAGAACTGGGTGTTACCCAGCTCTGTGTCACAAGACCTGTACTGGTGGTGAGTAAGAGAGAGTCCCTCGTTTTAAGTCTATCATTTTACTGCTGCTGTTACTGTGAAGCGCCCCGGGGCCAGAGTTGGCAGGTCAGTGATGACTGTCAAGGGCTAAGTGGCCCTGTATTTGTTATGGCAATCTTCTGCCCGCAGAGCTCAGACTAAGGGGCCTGACTTCTGAAGTGTGCAGCAAAGAATCTTCTCTGTCACCCTTGGAAAAGAGCATCCCCATTTCTGCCACTGCAGGGGCAGCCTGGCAATATCTGTCCTTGCCAGCCTGCATGCCTGCCAAATGGCACCTGCCAGCAAAGAACAGCAGCAGCTTGAAGTGGAAACTCACTGCAGAAGGCAAGAGGTTGGCTGTGGAATCCACTCAGGAGATTCTGTTTAATTACGGGTGGCGTGAACCATACCTTGCAGTTGCTACAGTGGATGGACTGTGAGCCACTCGAGGGCATTGTACGTTTGCTTTACTTTTCTGGGTGAGCAACTATGTATGTGGATCCTAGGGAAGCGGGCAGAAAGAGCCAAGCATGAATCTCAGAATACAGGACATGGCTGCAGAAGGGTGACATCCCTCAGTTTCGCTCTTCATATTTCCAGTGCATCAGTCCCCAGAACAGAGGTGCTTTTAACACCCCGTCCTTAGTGCTTTTCCTTGGAGATCTCAAAGCACTTTACACAGTCTGAATTTTGCCTGAGCTATTATCCCCATTGTAGAGTTAGGGAAACTGAGGCAAGGAAAGGCTAAGTGACTTGCCCAAGGTCACGCAGAAAGCCTGTGGCTCAGCTTGATTTCACACCTTGCTTCAAGAACCCAGGAGTCCTGACTCTGGGTTCTATAACTTAACCACCAGCCCTTCTCCCGCCTCTCCCAGTCTGATGGAGCATCCTGCTGCAATGCTGAACCTGTCTTGGTTGGCCACTTGGAAGGCAGCTGGAGCCAGAGGGTGGGGTTTTAACGTACTGTAACTAGCTGATGTACAGTAAGCAAACAGTGCACTTGTGTGGATTAATGAGTCTGTTAATTTGGCTTGCTGTCTTTTTCCTGGGCTGTCACAACCAGCGTAGCTCTTACACTGCAGCAAGTCCCTCTGGAAAACAGATTTTACAGCTGGCTGGTCCATGTAATGCCATTTCTATGAGAGGAACATGTGCTGGGAAAAATGTGCCATCCCAGCGCCTCACCGTATTCTGCACTCTGTTACACAGAGAAGGGAATCGCTGGCTTCGCTGAGCTGTGGGATTTGCCAGAAGTTTGCTGGGAGCTGGAGGCCACACCTGGTTTGCATTAAATGGAGCAGATTGCACCTGCCTGGGGAGGCTACAGGGACTGGCATGAGATGAGTCCAGCCTGCTCTGACCCAGGGGAAACATCACAGGCTGCACCTCCCTCTCTGGGCCAGGTGGCCCTTATAAGGATAATCTAACTGGGCAGGACAAATGGCAGTTTCACTGCCTCAAACATTGGATGCCTGACTTCTCAATGGGGGCTGCTGTGGCACAGCACCCCCGTGTCATGCTCCCTCCTCTGGCTCTCAGCCAGCCCCTGCTGCAAGCTGAAAGCTGTAGCCTGATTCTCTTGGCTCATCAGTGACCAGTGCATCAATCCCTGCCCCTGTGACCAGCAAGACAGCTGTGCGCCTCCGGGGCGACACACCTGATGCAGCTCGGGAGGAAGGCTGCAGGGGCTGGAGAGGATTTCAGTTGCAGGAATTTCAGCTGTGGAATAAAGGAAGCCAGTTTGGTGTCTGCCTGGTGCTAGGACATGCCGCAAGACCCTCCTGGCTGATAAAGAGCCTGAATGACAATACAAACCCTCTTTAACCAGAGTCTCCCGTGAGGAGAGGCTCTGTAAATCTAGGAGCCTAGAATAGTGTGGTGATGAGCACGGTAGAAATGCCTCAGAGCTCTCACCACTCCACTCTCCTTCAGCTGGAGTGGCCTGTGCGTTTGCAGGAGGGGGGCTCAGTCCCGTTGTCCTGGAAGCTCTGAGTGAGCCCATGGGTAGCCCAGTGTCTGCCACAACGTCCTGGGCAGCTACGAAGTAGTTACAAGAGAGAGGTCCATTCCGCGCGCTCTCCTCTCTGTCTGGTGATCCCTTGCTTTGTATTTCCACCCACCACTGTCAGCAGCGTGAGCAGCCCTCGGCAAGGCTGACATACGCTGGTATCGTCAGGTAATTTCAGAGCCATTAGACTTCAGAGGCACCATCTTATTTTCTCTGGCTCTGGCCCTTTTATCTCTGCCCTCCCTTGTTACCTACAATTATATGAAGTCCCAACTACATCAACTCTCTCTGCAAGCTCTGGATTTCCCTAGCAGAAGCTGCCGTCACCCTTCCCCTCTCGGCTTGGATGTGTGTGTGATAATCAGTCCTTTCCCGCTGAACGGGGTATGCAGAGAATGGGACTGTTCTTCCTTCTGATGTGACCAGAGCTGAACTCACAGTAGCTCAGCATTGACGTGTTTGAGAATAAAGTGGAGAAACCACAGGTGGGGGGCAGGGGGAAGTCGTTTCATTAGAAAGGTGGCCATTGTATTTTTCTTTGGTGCCTCCAATGTACAAAGGAAAAGAATTCTTTCTCTGCACCATAATTCAATGCATCACCTGTCCGTGAGGACCCTAATTGATGAATAGTCTTGCCTGTGGTTGTGCCTGGCAGATTGAAAAAGGTTCCAGCAGAAAGTCAACCAGAGGGTGATTTACCACTTAACTCTGTGGCAATCAGGAAATCCTATTACATCCTGGCCCAGCGCTATAATGGGCAATGGCAGGAGCAGCTGTGCAACATGTAGGCTGGGAAGGCAGGTGGATGATGCCGGTTCTCGGGACAAACTCTTTGTGTGTCACACGAACCCTCCACCGTGCAATGGGGGTGTGCGTGGACCGTTCACCTGTAGGGTGCCGAGGTCAAGTCCTGGCTTAACACAGCTGTGAAATTCCCCTTGGGCAGCGCACCCTTAGCCGCATGGTACCCCGGGACTAGCTCCCCTGGGCTCCAGGGCTGGAATCCCAAGGGAAGCAGTAGGTTGGGACCGAGGAGCGTGGTGCTGCCCCTCTCTTTGTGCTTGGCCAGTGCTTGTCCTCCCTCCCTTTCGTAGGCGGCAAGGTCCAGATCCTCCCGTGTATTTTAGCACCGGTGATTTCAGTAGGAGTTCGAAGTATAAATCCCTTTAAGGAGCTGGGGCTGAGTAACTATTAGCACAGGCCGCTAGGGACACCGCCTTCAGTGCAGAACATCCCCAGGAGATATTCCTCGGCTGATATTCCAGAGTGGCAGCGTCTGACGCTGGCAATGAGCTCTGCTCTTCCAGCTCCTGCAGTCCACAGCCAGCGACTTTCTGTTCTGCGAGTACTGTGTGTACCCGACGTCTTAACCCAGACCAGGAGTGCAGCCCTCTGGCTGCACTGAGAGGGCTTGGCCGAGGCAAGGCTGCCGGGCAGCGTCGGACACGTGGGGCCAATTGCCCCAGTACAGCCAAGCCCTGCCTCCCTTCCTTGCCCTTTCCTAGGGTCACACTAGTGCTGGGTTCTGCTTCGCTCTCAGTTGCATGGGTCTGCTGGCTCCCGTTCCACCTATGCAGGTGCAATAAAATGCCTTAAGGAAAAGCTGTAACACAGCTTGTGACTGATCTGAATTTTACTGGAGTTAACAAACTGCACTTGTGGGATGGGACATGTGGCTCCTCTGTTCTGTGCTGGGCAGCCTCTGGATTGAGGAGGCAGCAGGAAAAGAGCTGAATTTACCATCCCAGGCCTTCCCTGGAAGAGTCTAATGGGCTGTCACAAGCCTGGCAGCAGGATGCCCACTCGCGACCAGTTAGAAAAACCCTGGGGAGTCTTTTCACCTCTTGATCTTAATTAGCACCTTTTATCTCGGCCCTGGTAAATCAATCTGACCCTGACAGCTTCACTAGGGCAGAGCACCAAGAAGGGAGAGCTTGTAACAGCAGAGAGAGTGCATAGAGTTTGATTTAAGGGCTGTGGGAGGGAATGATGGTCCTAGATGGCTTACAATGAGCAATGACAGAGACGGATTCCCTACGTGTCTAGAAGAACCATCAAGTAAGTGGCCCCTTCTATAAGGGGCTTCTTAGCCTGGCTGACCCTGGGTGGGCCAGTGGGCCAGCTGCTGCCTGGGAACTTTTCCACATGAGTCTGTAGTTTCTAGCCGAGAGATGTTGCTTGCCAGTTGCTGTCAGTGTCACCAGCCAGGTAGAAGCAATGAGCTGGACATGAAGACTGTCCCCTTTCCTTTCCCCTGGAGAAATGAGCATGTGAAGGGAGGGGATGAAAATGGCAAATGCAAAAGCTGGCATCAGACCCGTGGAGCCTGCCACCTGGGAACCAGGGACCCTCGTGCAGACTCGTGGGAGTCGGAGCGTACCTTGCATTTGGCATTGTTGGTTCTAGTGGTTTCTCCCTGGGAGCAAAGTGCTGCATTTACATGGTGTCCAAGGACCCCAGAGTCCTTTGCAATCTCCCAGCGACACGCCTAGAAACGAGAATATGCACAAATCCCTTCTGCCGGCTCGCATGGCGTCACCCTCTGCTTCTTAACACTTTGCACTTGATGTGCTAGCTCCCTCCAGGGGTTCTCGCTGCCTTCTTGGGTGGGGGCTGCCACTGCAGTGAGTGCATAGGCTGGGCCAGGGGGACAAAGAGGGAAGGCAGGCTGGTGAGGTCACAAAGTGAGAAGGTGGCAGAGCAGGGAATAGACCCACAGCTCAGTCCCTCGCGTGGCCAGCTTCACATCGCCTCCTGAAAAGGCTTTCGCAGGGGACCTGCCCCCTTCCACAGGACAGCTGTGTGTGAAAAGCAGCTCACATTTATGGGGCCCCTTGCAGTGTCACTCAGGTCACTGATCCCATTTGGGAAGCTCCTGGAAACCCAAAGAGGTAGCAGTCTCTTGCCTACTGTCAGAGCAAAGAAATGGGAAACCCTATCAAACAGCTGTGTCACGGAGTTGTATTCTAAACACCCTGTTCAAGGGCTTCCGCTGCTCTGATGCCGTTAAAGTGTGGCTAACCCCTCAAAGGCTGTGGTGTGGCTCTGGATGTGAACCCTGAGCCCTTTGTCCTGGGAGGGAGATGGAGACAATTGACTTGTGGGTGTAACTGGTCCTAGGATAACTTCATAGAGGAGAGCCACTGGAAGAGATGGAAGTCTCTGGCCCGCTGCTGGAATAGGAGCCCGGGGAGGATGCTGGCTGGACTGAGGACCTGCCTGACCCTCTGGAGTCGCTTGATAACCCCGGCACTGAGGAGCTACTGGGACGGCCACAGGTGGCGTGCCTCGATGTGGCTGATGATAACGGTGGGAGGCAGGTACCTTATGGGGGGGCGGGGTGGAGGAAGCGGCCTGGGATAGCCATTCACAGTCCCCTCTTTGCCATCCCACTCCTGGGGTGGCCACCTCACCCCAGCCTGTGATGTCTCACTGGTGCTCAACCCCGTTACCTGCCCTGCCCTGCCCCCGCCCCCCCCCCCAGCGGGCTGAGGCCTATAGACTGTTTATTACCCTGCCCTATCCAAAGGCTCATAGACTCCAGGAGGGACTGCCTGGTTACAGACCAGCCCCCTAACTGTTGGCTGTCTGGCCCTGCCAGAAGGACTGGGCATCTAGACTGATGAGAGTCCCCCTCCTCCCTCCACCTTTGTCTCCGGGGACTCTCTTTAGCGTGGATTGCGAAGCAGCACGGCCTCCTGCCGAGGGTCCACCCCAATTGGTTACAAAACTGCAAAACAATTAAGGTGTCTAGCTCTTATGGCAGTGGCAAAAAACTTGAAAACGTGACCCGAGTGTGACCGATGCAGTGACGTATGCCTGAGTCTGCAGACAGCCTGAAATGATAGCTCTGAGCGGTGTGTCCCCTAGAGCTCAGTGGGAACCTGCAGTTCCAAATGGGAGTGGGGCCATCATATGGGGCTGGGGCCGCCATGGCCCCTGTATTGTGTTGGGCCTGGGACCCCAGATTGCCTTCATCTAGCTCTGCCCCTCCTCAGCATCCTGACCCCAGGTTCATTCACCTTTCACAAAAGCATCACCTGACCGCTAACGGGGGCAGGATTCTGGATGGGAGGGGCCACCAATCTGGCCTAGGAGTTCCTGCACGTGTAGGTATTTTGTGTGGTCTTTGTAACACAGTCACAGCCTAGTAATTGAGAATATCTTCGCTGCCTGGTGAGAACAGCCCGCTTCTGACAGCTGCAGAAGCCAAGCAGTTACGTAACTTTTTGATAATTATCCTTCTTTCTGCTCCTGTGTTTATGCATGATGCTTCATCTACCCACTGAGCAAGAGGAAGAAAGATAAACCATCCCCTGGTGTCCTGACTTTAACTGGAAAGCTGCTCCTAAAAACTCTGCTTCCATTAGGAAACAAACAAGGAAAAATGTCCCGGAAAGACACTCAGACAGACAGACTCCCAGAGAGACATTCTCTCAGCTGGTGATGGGAAGGCTGGCTGTTTAGCCTCACTTGTGAGAAGAGATCTAATAACAAACTTATCAGTTTTGCTGAAGAGAAATGCCATGTGCTTGCACCATTGTGCAGCTGTCCCCTCTGCGTGTGCGACATGTGTAATATCCCCTGATCGGTGTGGTTCCTAGCTATTCAGAAGGATCACAAAGAGCTTTACAAATGACATGCAGCCACTTCACTCGCTGCTGAAATGCTGCTGGCTGTAGGCTGGATGCTCGGCAGCTCAATTGCCTCAGTTTCCCTACAACAGTGTCCTAGGAGGAAATGAGCGAGTCCCATGACTGAATGAAAAACAGTGGCATTTTTTACCAGCTAGGATGGGATTGCCTGAATGGAAAGGGAGTCAGGACTCCAAGGTCAACAGCCCTGCCCTTACAAAATGTTCTTTCTGGCATGACTCTCATGAAAAGCAGCAGTGAAGCAATCCCAACTGCTACCCTGGGTCACTACCTAAGCACCTAGGTGAAGCAGAAGAGTGCACCCCAGTCTCCTTTCCAAGTCCAGCATAGCTGCAGATGGTGGCTAAAGAGGGAGATAGTCAGCCCGGAGACCAGAGCGAATGTACCCAAAGCCAGGGCAGCAGAAATTAAAGAAGGAAATTGCTTTCTAAGTGGGTTTAGTGTGACACACAGAGAAATAAATGATGTCCCTGTGTTTACAGCTGTAGACTGGTACTTAGAAGACAAGGCTTCAATTCCTGCTCTGCTAGTCTGTGGGCAAGTCTCTCTGTGCCTCAGTTTCCCCCCGTGGCCGATGGAGATATCCCAGCACCTCACCGAGATACAGTGGGGCTAAGACAGTCACTGAGGCTCCCTGGAAGTGCTGCTGCTGAGAGAACGGGTTTAGTTTGAAGGAGTTTCCAGTGCACGGGTGTGTCTGCACACCAAGAGCCTGTTTGGTCAGGAAAAGTTTTTAAAATACCATTGTGGGGCTTGGCAGACCCAAGCTGTGGGCCAAGAAGCTCATTTCCAGGGCGGGATTTCTGGATGTGCTCAGTGGTGGTCTAACGCTGCCGCCATTTAAGTCCAGGGAATCTTACCTTTCCCTTCAGGGGGAGCAGAATTATCCCTCCCCGTATGCTCTGTGCTCCCTACAGAAGATCTTACATACAGCTACGAAGTGTGTATCTTCTACACAAGACCTAAACGCCTCTGCCCGCGCTCTCCCTATATTCTGTAATACGCGTTGCCTGTCCGTCAACACCACTGCACAGTAACAGTCACTCACTCTAGAACTGATTCATCACTTTAACTTTATTGTTTGGTGCTCTGGGCTGTTACTATAATGCAGTGCACTAGGGGCTGTCAGACAGTCCCTTCCCCAAAGAATTTACAAACAGTGGGAGAAAAAGATAGGAAATATTATCTTTCATAGTGGGGACTGAACCCTAGTGAAATTTGTGGACTTGCCCAAGATCACTGATTAAGGCTTCCACATTATAGGCCCATGTCTAGGGCTCCAGTTTCTGGAGTCATATAATTATTGAATTGCATTCTAATAGGAGTCTTGGCTTTCATTTAAAAAAAAAAAGGGAAATGAATTCAGATCTCAAGTTAGAGCCTCAGCTAGAAAACCATCAGGAGGGTAACAAGAATGATTAGGGGCCTAGAAAAACGCTCATGAAAAGAGAGTGAAAAGATTGGGATTATTTCCTTAGAAAGCAGATGAAGAAGAGACATGATAAAAGGCTATAAAAAAAGAACTGTCTAAAGAAGATAGATTGGCAGCTTCTGTTTTTCCTGTCTCGTAACACAAGAACAAAGAAACATGCAATTCAGTGTAAAAGGTGGGAGATTGAAAATGGAGAAAACGAAAATACCTTTTTCACATTATGTGTAATTAGATGGTGGAACTCATTGCCACAATAAATTGCTGAGGCCAAGAACTCAGCAAGATTCAAAATGCTGAAATGCTGCCTGGATCTTGTGCTGGCTCTGGGCACAGAAGTGAATTTCACCCTCTATGATATTTATTATCCATGTCCTGCCATGGCTTCGGTGTTGTGTGTCTTACCATGGGCTTTTCCTTCTCCAGCAGCACACTTGCCTGCCTTTCTTTATCCCTTCCATTTTCCATATTACCAATAAACTTGCAAACAATGAAAAGGACAAGATCCACAAACTCTTTGTTCCAGGCTTTCCACCCAGAAAGGTTCTGTGTTTTTGTGCCGTGTGCTTCCCCAAAGACTCACATTAAAATAACATTCCTGGTGCATAGGCGGAGCATACAGATACCAAGTGTCTGGCTGCAGTGGAAAATGATGGATGAATGCTTTGTGGAACAAACCAACCCCCCCTTTGCCTCCCCCCCACCCAAGGAAGCATCTGGGACTCCTCAGTTTGCTATTCTGTTAAGGTTTCCTTTGCCATTCTATGGCTGGAAAAAATCTCAGCCTTAAAAAGAAAGTGTGATTTACTTTTTTTTTAAACTCATTTTGTCCTCAGTGAATCAGGCCTGAAGTCCACCAAATATGTGTGATTGATTCAGCTCGCATTGGAGCCAGGAGAGAAAGCTGTGTGCTGCACTAAAACCCTACTATCTTTTCCGCTGCCTGTCCTTCGAGAAGGCCATCGTGTGCTCTAGGCACTTGTAAGGCTGCTGGATCCACCTCCTGATGACCCTGGTACCCAGCTACTGTTTCAAGTCATAATAGCATGCGTACTGTTCTTACCCAGTCCCTGTCACTCGTTCATTTCTACATCCCTAAAGGGGAGCCGAAGGGGAATTACTAGTGAAACAGGAATGGCCGTCTGCTGATTGATGACTTTGTCTTGAATTTCCTCCCCTGCTATTTGCAACCTCTCTCTCTATTGTTCTCTCTCTCTCTCTCTCGTGTGCACACGTATGCATCACTTGCAGAGCAGTGTTCCTCCCATAAAAACCGGCTGCTGAAACCAACATGACCGACATTCAGCCTGTGAGATTTCATTTTGCTGCCATGTTTAATTTTGTATGGAGGGAAGGAGCCACACATAGTCAAGCGGCTTAAAAGGCCTCCCCCTACAGGCCTGCTGCTTGCTGGCCCTGGCACGCAATGGAAGGGAAAGAGTCAGATGGGGAGTTTGGCTTCATGAGCAGCCAGACCCCCACTGTTACTTCCACCTTAGACTCCTCAGCCCCAGCCTGTATGCAACAGCAGACCCTTGCTATTCAGCGTAGCAGCTCGCCCCGGCATTTTCTCTTAGCAATGTACTCTGAGTGAGGGTTGACAAGAGGTACTGTGCTCCCCATGCAAAGGCTTTCTCAAGCTTGGCTACAAGGGGGAGAAGAAAGGGCTGTTGATGTCACCTGGGCTTCAGATCTTATGGCCAGATCTTCAGCTGACGTAAAACCAGCTCTGTAATCATTCATCCAACCTCCTGCGCGTCTGTACAGCTGCAGGAGAAGGAATTTCATCCACACGCTCGGTCTGGCCAGCACTCAAGTTGGGTCATTTTCCTGAAAGTCGAGGATCACAGGGGAGGAGGCTAAAGAATGTCTGATCTGGAAATGGCAACTGCGCCTCCTCATCAAAACTGCGTATTTGCGTGTACCATGCTGGGACTAAGCCAGGTCAGAGGAGGTAGGACAGAGTGAGCTCGAGAGCAGAGGGGTGGGGGAAATACAATGAGGTCTCACTGCTAGTCGTATTGTTTACTCCTTTGCAGAGCACCTTTGCACACAGGGCCGCTGAAACGCAGCCACCTCCGTGGTGGAGGGCAACAGCCAGGCACACAATTGGGGTGTCCACTGCTGCACAGCAGAGAGGAGGGAGCGGAAACCTTGACAACCTTCTGTTCCTACAGGAAGATCCATGGGATGGAGAGCAGGCCTGGGGCAGCAGGGGCTCGTTAACTATTCCCTGTGACTGTTCCTGGCCCGTTAGTGAATCCTGAAGTGTCACGGCATGTACTGCTGCCATCTGCCCCTCCTCGAGCATCTCTGTCTCTGTGTGTTACGCAACGTGTGCCCACCTCTGCACAGCTGCCCCTCGGTGCTTTGCCATCTGTCCCTCCCTGCGCGTTGGCCCATCGTTAGCTCTGAAGGCAGGGTAAACTGAGGCAGCCAATGTTTCCTCGGGTCTGCGTGACAAAGGAGGGGCAGGAACTTGGCCCACCGCCCTGGCAATGCAGAGCACGGGGACAGACTCTGCTAAGCTGCTCAGTCCCCAAGGCCTCTGCTCTCGGGCACAAAACCACTGTGGGACAGCAGGTGATCGAGTGAGGAAATGCGGTGGACTGGAGGCTCAGCTCTAGCTAGCAACTGGCTCGTCCCATCGCATGAGGCCACCTGGCTGCACAGGATCCGAGAGTCCAACCCCTAATGCTTGGAAGCGATCCTGCCCATTACTAAAATGACGAGGGGATCCAGGAACCAGCAGGGGGGCATTTGGGGCTCGGGGCAGTGCCGCTTGACATTGGATGTTTTCTTAAACTCCGGGGCCTGCCTGTGATCCCCGTCGCAGACGCACAGGCAGCCACAGGAAGCCAGAGGCACTGAGAAGCCCCGGTGCTGTTATTTCAGCCTTCCTGGCCTCAGCTCCACGATGGTATGGGAGGAACTGCAAAGCCTGACGCTCCTGGTGCTTTTGCTGCTGGCCAGGTGGGGAGCCAGCAGCACTTCGTCGCTGATCCTTCTGCGGCTCGTCGCTGCTGTAACGGGCGCTCTGTGCAGATCGAAGCTTTCCCCAAGTGCTGGTGGGAGTAGGCTGGGGTGTGAGCTTGAGGATGCAGCCGGCTATTGCTCCTGACAGGCTGGCCTCTCTGACTCCCAGAGCTCTTAGTGCAGTGTGTTGTGTAACACGCCAGCGGAGGGGCTGACATTTAAAGGAATGCGTCGCTGCATGGATTGTGGGGCTGCTTCACCCAAAACCTCACCGGGGCGTTTGCGTTTGCTCTCCCATCCCGGGTGGGCAGGTGGCCCCACAAGCAGGGAGATTAGCCATCTGAACCTTGTGCATGCACAGTCTGGTCCAGGATTCTCCTCCCTCTTTCTCCAGACTAAAGGAGACTCTCCTGTGATGGCCACAGTAAGGGATTCATCGAGTGAGCGCCTGATGGCATTGCCTTACCCTTCACTTTTCCTTCCTGGGCTTCCCCGAGTCCGTCACCCCCACTCATTGCCAGCAACTCCGGGGCAGGGACTGGGCCTGTCACGGCTGGCTTAGAAGTGCACTGCTGCCCTTTGACATGCTGTAAGATAACATGCTGCAGGGAGCCCTGTTCTTTCAGCGAGGGAGCAGCTAGAAGGATCTAGCAGTGCACCAACGCAAGGCAAGGCTTTGTAGTTTTAACTCAAACTCTTGTCACCCATCTCTCTCAGAGTGCTTCCCAAAGGGTAGCACGTGACATCCTCCTCCAATCACAGACGGGGAAACTGAGGCAGAGGGAAAGGTCTTGCCCAATGTCACACAGCAGGTTAGTGGCTGAGCTGGGAACAGAACTAGGTGTCCTGAGTCCCAGTCCAGCCCCCCGGGGTTAGGATGTACAAGTGGGAGATCAACAGTTGGTTGCCGTCGTACTTGTGATCTGTCTCTTCCTGGGCACTTGCCTTCATGGTGCCTCACTGCTAGAGCTGGCAGGAAAATGGGGACTTGCTTTCCTTTGGGAATTTTCATAGGGAGAATCCTCATTGTAACCCAGCCTTCCGGTGTGGAAACAACATGGGGAAACTAGAAAAATAGAAGCAAGTTTGTGAGCACCCATGTTCTCCACTTCTGGGTGTTTCCTGCAATGTTTGTCAGTTAGTAAACACTGTTTTTGGGTTTGGGGGTTTTGGTTTTTTTCACAAGGAGGAAGTCAGTGCTCCCTACTGTTACTTTCTCTTTCTCCAAGAGAGCAAATGCTACTTTCAGAAAAAAGTAATACCACAAACCTAGGGTGGTTGTTTTTCTCCCTGAAATTTTTTATTCAGAAACTTTTTTGAAAAATGGAAAACTTCATCAAATGAGAGGGCTTTTTTGTTTGTTTGCTTGTTTGTTTTATTTTGTTTTGTTTTTCTTGGTGAAAAAGTTGTTTTCTATGAAGTTCCATTTTTTTTCAATGAAAAAACTTATTAAAAAAAACAGATGAAGGGGAGATACAGAAAAGACCAGGTAATACCACATCTTCCTCATCAGCTGCCCCATTGTGCAGAGAAACAGAATGAATTCACTCGGATGGTTACAATTCTGTTAGGCAGAAATTCTTGGTACCTAATTTAATTTGATCATCCCTCATGACATTTCTGCAACCACTTTCTTATTAACACGTCCAGTGCCAGGTGAAAACTTGTCAGTCTGAAAAGCCTCTTGTTCTTCCAAGATTATACATTATACTTAGTCAGATGTTCTTTGGGGAAAAAAAATAAATCTTAGCTCCTTCAGTTCTTTCAACACTCAAAGTAAGGCAGTTGATGCAAAGCCAACTGCTTACTTATAGGCCAAAGAGGCTGTTCCTGCCAGATGAAATGAAACAAAGCAAAAATCATATCAATTAGGCCTCTCTCTGTCCTCTTCCCCAGCCTCTTCTTATCCTCATCCTGTTTTTTACATGCTGATTTTATGAGTACTGCTGGAGATTATCAAATCCTGTCACAGACAGTGTGCGTCTGGTGGGAATGATACTGATGGCACAAAGCCTGAAGGACAGGGCCCCGCATTACAGAGAGGCTGCATCTGAGAAATATAAAATACAGTGGCCGTAAGCATCAGAGTGCGTTCACTGCTGATTTCTTACTGTTAAAGAGATCAGCAATGCTATCTATTGGTAAATGTCCTTACCTGGGAAGTGTTAACGCCTCTGATTTGGATACATTGAAAGTGTCTTCACAAAAGAAGGCTCTGATCCTAAGCATGACACCTGGTCCCATTGAAGCTAAGCACACCCAAGTCTTTGCTGGACTGGGGCCTAAACTACTATTTTCGCTGTTTGTTTACTTTTTTGCTTCCTGCTCTGCTTTGAAAGCTAAGATCAATTTCACCTTTGCTTCTGGTCAGTTTTGTACCGGGCCCAGTCCTGCTGCCGGTGAAGTAAGTGAAAGATTAACTACTGACTTCATCTGGGATTTCTTTAAGGGGCCTAAAATTGGGTATGCACCTCCCAGTGACATGGGCGTCTATTTCCCCATGGCTCTTCTGATAATCCCAGCTTCCAGTGGGAGCAGACTCCAGTCCTTTGATGTCCTTGCTAGCACAATGCTATCTCGGAGGAGGCTGGGGGGAGTCTTCATTTTATTTTTGCTGTTGTGAAATCCAAAACAATCTTTTTAAAAAAAAATTAATGTATTAAAGAATCTTGATGCCATGTCTCGGACTATTAGCTTGTCCAGCCCCTTCTCCGATTTTCTTTTTCACAACCCAAATGATCAAACTCAGCTACATGCTAAATGTGACCTCATTGCTACCACTCACAGTACCCCACCCCCTTTTCACTTCCTTTTCATAAAATAGAGATTAAGGCCTTTGACACTTTCCACTGGAACTTCCTGGGCGTGACGCAGGAGAATCAACCATCAGTGAAGATTCTGCAGAGGTGCCATCCGCTCCTGCAGAGATGTTGATTTGCTACTAGCAGGTGACCCCCGGCAACATTTGTAGCTTTGTTTCTTTTGGAAATCTCCAGATCTCGCTCATTTGGTGAGGTGCTTAGCCCGTTTTCTGAGTGCTTGGATAAATAGCAGCCACGTCGCACTGCAAGGAAAATGACGTCTGTAGACACTGAACAGCTGGAAGAGCTGAAAGTTTGGTATTTGTAACGTCACAACCTTGAGTGACAAATCAGGCTGTTGCAGCCCAAGAATGCTATTGTGAAACAAAAGAAACCCAAAGGAAAATGGAAGCAGCCAGATGGGATGAGATCCAGTTTCCATCTGAATCTGCGTCTCGTCTCTGACAGGGGCCAGCATCAAATCAAAGCTATATAATAAAACCAGGTGGTTGTTTGGTTTGGGACTAGGGTAACTGGTGGAAGGAGCCCCGCACTATCACTACATACTGTCCTCTCTACTTTTTCCTGTTCTGGCATAAGTCCAATGCTGATAACGTGTTTCACATCTAGCTTCCGGCAAGGTCCCCTACGAGTGTCCAGCCATGCTGAGCCCACCGCTGATGGCGAGCAGAGGGGGTGTTGCTTAAGAATGACGTTGGCCACAGGGAGTCACGCTGCTCTGACCCCCTTTCACAGCGACAGGAGCAGAGTTATTAGCAAGGGGCAGCTCTCCTGGGTGGAGCCCTTCTTCCCTTCCAGCAGCAGCGCAGCAGTCTGCAGCTACCGGAGTCTCTCTGCTCTGAGTAGGCAGGCAAAACAGCGGCCTTTCATTAGCCAAGGCCACAGGCTGATGGCAGCTCTTAATTCCTCTTGTGACACACGTCGTCCGTAGGACCCCTTTCCCCACACACAGACGTTAATCTGTGGACTGAGGCTCTTGACAGAGGAGCAAACTGACCATCAAGGGGCCCCTCATTCTTCACCAGCCTTTTTCCTGCTGAGTAATAGGCCGGCTGATCGAGCTGAAACAAGGACCAGTCTGAGCCTTCATCTAACCTAAATCACAAAGCTCTGAGGCTGAGTCCCACCAAAATATATATATATATTTTAAATTCTCTCCTGCCTGCACTTGCAGGTTTCACTTGGGAGCAGGAGCAGAAATTCCTACAGAAAAGCCGTTCTCCCTGGGCTGCACATAGAAATGAAACTGCTGGGACTTTATTTCCTGTCTCTGTTTGTTCCAGGGACAATACTAGCGTGCTGTCCTGAAAATACAAGAGGGTTGGAGCCCTTGGATATTTTTAGGGGCTTTTGTTAAACTGACCCTTTGGAATTTCTCCCAATGTTGCTTCTCAGGGACAATAAATAAACTCCTGGAAAAGATCTAAGGTACATGCCACTGGGATCTATTTAACTTTCCTTTTCCCTCCCCAAAGACAGAACCAGCGAAAGTTTAGTATTGTTTGAGATGGATGGGGGCAGATGAAGGGGGAGGCAGGAATGAAAAAAAAGGACAATAAATACCATTCATCCATCTTCTTCCACTAGGGCATCAACCCAGCAGGGTACTACTGAAAAAATTACCAGCATTCACAGTTTATGGTGGTAGCAACAGAGTGACTGGTTTAGCTGGAGAGACCATCCCAAGGGAAGTCAATTGGATAATAATGGAGGAAGACGTGAAAGTGGAAAACCTTTACTTTACTGGGGAAGAGAGAGGGTGAAGTCAGCTTCCCTTACAATATGCTGGCCCCCATCTCAGTGGGTCACTCCCAGCTCCTGCTTTGCTACCATGTGTTGCTTTGTCACGGCACCAGCGAAAACAAATAATGATTTGGCAACAAAAAGGAAAGGTTGGCTTTCCTCAAACTGGAACCGAAGCAGTTTCCTCCAAGCGAAGGTTTAATGCTCAATGAAGGAAGAAGCCAAGTTGATGGAAGTGCTTACAAAGAGCTGAAAAGTAACCAGAGAATCTCCGAAGAAAGGCTGAATACATGGAGTCAGGAATCTGCACGTGGGGAACTGTCCTGGGCTCACTATCATGGTATAAATGGTAAAGCATTCCTGTGCAGGAGACAAGCCCCGAGTTACAGAGAAGTGAATTTACTATGTAACCAAAGGCTAGTCTGTCTACAGCGACCCAAGAGCTTCTCTAGCTACTGCCTTCTCGGATGGGGCTGTCTGCTGACAATAATGCGAGGAGCCCTACATGGGCAGTGCGTACTCCAGTACATGATATCAGGGCACAAGACAGAAAACCTTGTACCAATTTGCTCCATTCGGGCTTGTGTGCACACAGCTCCTGCTCTAGTATGTACCCACTTCAGCTTGCTCTCTTTCAGGCTCTCAGAAAAGCACGGAACCAAGATTTGTCCCATGCAATGTAACTATTTGCTCTATACAGCTATGGAGAGTCCCTGCCTGGTTCTAGTAGCCACTCTTCAAAACTGGGGGGAAGCTTCCTCCACTGGGTCCCTAACGTGGCTTCTTCATCTATATTCATCACCTCACCTCTTGCATTATCTGTGATCCCTGGGGGCCCAGGTAACATACCGTGGGGTTCTCTTGAAAAGGGTCTTCCCTCCCAGTGTCCCATCTCCTCTGCTCTGAGTCTTCCCCTGTTTTGTTTCCCTAGATGAGAGACAGAGTGAATCCCTGAATGACAGCGTGTCTTAGAGAGTGGGACCAGCTTTCCTCCAGCAGAACAAGTAAGTGTGGTAACTTAGCTGTATCTGGCACAACAAGGTTGCAGCTGTTTCTACATGAGGGTTCCTTTGGCCAGGTCAGGATTTTTCCCTGAAACCTACTTTCCAATCTATTGTGGTTTGACATATCGTGAGTCACTGGCCTTCAGTCAGTTTTCTTGGAGACTTCGACAGCCTAATTTCTCATGACTAGAAAATGTTTCCTGAGCTTCAGTGTACATTTTCCTCTGGTTAATTCCAGCCAACCCCTTCTCACCCACCAGGATCTCTTGCCCTGTTGTTGTTCTGGTGCTTTTTTGGGGTCTGTTTTAGATTCCGCACTTTGAGGGGAAGGCACCTTGGCTTCATTGTTTAAAGCTCTGTGCACAGCTGTAATGCTACAGCTCTAATAATCCTGTACAGTTCAACAGAGCATCCAAAACTGATCACACGTCATGCTCCATTGACCTGCCCCTCATGTTGTCACTTTCACCAGTGCAAAGCCAGAGTGTAGAACGCTTCCAGGTCACAATGGCAGAGGTTGACACCCATGGTGCAGGGGGGTGAATGATGACACATGGTGCAGGGCAGGGACGAATAAGCTTTATGCTTTCAACATTGCATTTTGTGGATATGCCCCTTTTCCCTCACATTTGGAGACTTTTCCTGTGCATTCGTGTCTGCCCAGACACTGAGCTCTTAGTAAAATCGCAGGGGGTCACAGCACACAGGACCCATTTGGTAACATGTATAAGGATGAAAGAGAAAATAAAATGATTTAAAAACCTTTCTTTTTCTAACTGGCAGGGAAGGCAGAGGACTCCCTTAGGTAACAGGCAGAGGGTATGGAATAACCAATACAGTCCAATAGCTCAACTCCTTCCCTAACATGCCTTTTCTCCCTTAAAGTGGAGCAAGGATTAGAGATTTCCCCAAGGTGACAGGCTTTGATGGCCTGAAACTCGTGTAGCAACACAGCCATATTGGCTTTTTTTATTTGAAGTCTTCTCAGAAGAGAAGCCACAAGAGAGAGAGTCTGCACTGGCTAAAATCTGCTTGCAGTGATGTTGGTGACAGGGTTTTTAAAAGCGGAAAACACCTTAGCACAAGTCGGATGGTTAATGTTTAGTCTCTCAGTGCCTGGCACGCAGCTACCAGGGGAAAGATAAGTCTAAGGGGGAGGAATAGAAGTGTGTGAATGGGAAGAGAGCAGCATCTATCCAGCTGCCTGTGCAATAACACAATTCTCTTGCTTGTTTTATGTGGCTGTGCACAGAGAATATGGGAACGAGCATCTAGCAGCAGAACAATCAGCCACACACACACCCTTCCTTCACACTGACAAAATGCCGACGGAAACATGCAGTTTCATCCATTGTTGTCTCCAGTGAACACCTTCTGTAGGCGCTGCTGAGAATCGGCCACGTTCAGTCCCTCTGTGCTTTCTCCAGGCCCTGCTGTCCCCCGTGCAAGGCGAGGAAATGGTTAGAGTCAACTGATCTCGTTTAGTGAGACGGTGTCTGTCCTATAAACAAAATTGCCCCAGCTCCTTTACACCCAGACACAAGTGAGCACTTAGATTTCTACTGATAACTTTCCTGATGGAAAACCTGTCCCTGCAGACCCGGAGTAGCATATGCTTTATGTGTGTTGCAAGTACCCAGGCAACGAGTACAATCCAAATGGCCATATTATTATTATGAGATCTGTATGTTACAGGCCCAAATTCATTTCTGGTATAATTCCATTGTGACTAGTGGACTTATGCCCATGGTGAATTTGGTCCTGTGTCTGTCTAACACCACACGTTTGATGGGTCTGTTCTGACGACCTTGCTGGCACTGCCCAAAGTCTGACCCAGCACATCGGCTTTACGAAGAGGCGGCGAGCATGTACTCATGGCCACTGCTGAGGAAGTGAACCTTGATCCTACTGGAGCATCTCATGGGATACTTTCCATTTTAACCCCCTTCTTTGCTTCAGCACAGCCCTGAGGTAACAGGCAGGGAGGCTGCTCCATGCACAAAGACTTCAAAAGCAGCTAGTAATTTGCCTGGCACTTCATCCTCTAATCACCCTGTATTTATCTTTGAGTTCTATGTTTTAAGCCTCAGATGGTCCCAGCTATAAGCCTCCGTGTCTCTGCTGCCTGATCACGCTGTGGGCGGCATGCTCTGAGAAATCCCTGCTTAATCCCGGCCCCTGGTCCCCTCCTCCTAGAGCGCTCTCCTTTTCTTTGTTCCCTGCCTGTGGGCGGATGAGGGGGTGGATGTGGCTGGCCTGCGCCCACGCTATGGTACCTATGCCCCCTATTCTAGGTGCAGAATACACTGAAAGGAGCTGCTCTGCTGGCGTAGGAACATCACCTCCTGGAACGATGCGAGCTACGGCACCAGACGCACTCTGTCACCAGTGGGTGTTTACCCCGGGGGTTTGGCTGGCAGGCCTGAGTGGGGTGTGTGAGAGAGGGTCTGAGCGCCCAGGAGATGGGGAGTGTTGTGGGAGATGGCAACTGTAAGCAGCTGTAGATGAATTTGGGGTGTTCAGTATATTCTTGAGTGGTTTTTATATAAGCCATTAGGTAATTCTTGGTTCTGTGACCAAAAACAGCCTAAGGCTGTTGCTGCGAAACCGCTCTGCAGAAGGCAAAAGTCTGCAGCTGGTGTCGTGGAGTGGCCAACGGGAGCCATGCAGGTGTTCTGGCCCTGCGCCTCTCTGCTCCTCTGAGTCTCTGGGCTGGGAAGAGGCCAGTTCTCCTATGTGAAGACAATCCCTGGGGCCTAAAATGTTGGCTCCTCTTCCTCGGTCTGCATTCATCCCTAAGGTCACTGCACGGCCGTCGATGGCGCTCAAGGGACGTATTTAGCCTTTGATGCTGGAGGAAGGCATGAGGAACTCACCTTCCTCATCTTCCCTAAATCCACCCCACGCCCTATACTGGGAATTCCTAGCTCCTGCCGAGCACGTTGCTGACGTGGATCTCAAAGCCCTTGACAAAGGAGGGCAGGATCGTTACCTCAGAAAGGGAAACTGAGTCACAGAGGCTTACTCAGGATCAGACAGCAGCAGAACTGGGACTAGAACCAAGATTGCTGAGTCCCAGTCCAGTCCAGTCCCAGTCCCAGTCCAGTCCAGTCCTCTGGTCACAAGGCCACGCTCCCTCCTTCGCCTGCTCGGGAGTTTTGCTGGTGGTTGGAGAGCTAGTGAACCCAGGACCCTGCTTACTGTGACCCCCTGCGGGGCCTAGCATCTCCCCAGCTTGCGTCTTGAGTGGTCGTTCCCACTCTGCCAAGTGGCTGTAACACGCTACCAGATCCAGATGGGTCTGTCGTACCCTCAGATGCAGGCCCGCGCTCCTTCAGAGAGCCACTGAGCCCCTGCTACGATGCACCAAGGTTCACCTGTTTGAGATGCACATAATGGGCCAAACTCATCCTTGGTGTAACACCAGTTCCCCCCCCCATGCCTGTGGGTACAGTAGAGAGGGGGAGGGAAGAAGGGAGGGCATAGGAAAGGCATGATCCAGAGGGAGAGAGTATCAGTGCTTGGTTAAAGCTGGGAGAATTAGGCAGGATTTTGCTACTGTAATTATTCTTGTACCCAAGAATAATAATTAATAATTAGCAGAGCAGCCTCCCCACTGACCAGCCTGCACACAAGGAAACGAATGATCACTGACACCAAGTGCAAATCTTCTTGGGCTTTGGCTAGCAAACAAGATCTGAACATCCCAGGTGACATTCCAAGGCACAGAGGCCTGCAGGAAAGGAGTGGAGGGTTATTCCCAACCACATTTCCAGGGCTACCAGACCGTGCCAGCACTTGCTAGGTTGTGTAGGAGATTCCTTAGAGTTCCCACTAAGTGGAAAGAGAAATGAAGGGACGGGGGACTTTTCTGCCCTTTCATGGTCTGCCTCCTTTTTCCGCCCTTCATTCTGCTGATTTATTTTGCACAGACTATAATTCTCAGCCCTCTGAGACGTCACTCCATACAATAGAAATGTTCATATTGAGTCAAAGCCTCAAGTACAGTAGAGCTGGAGAGGGGGAAGACACCCGGGTAGATTTAAACCACCTTGGTGCTCCCTGACCCCCAGGGCTACTGGAGGCTGATTTGCTCCCCCTGTGTAATTTAGAGCAGTTTCAGGGCTGCTGTAATTGCTGCCTCTTTGTACCAGCCCCCTAGGGGATGGCAAGATCATCGTATGTTCTGATCATATCCTCTTTACTGGAAAAGCCAGGGAAGGGTGACGCAAAACTCGCTACACTGGTTCTATGACAATCAGGGATTTCCCCACCTTTCATCTGTCCCATTGGATCCTGCCACACCTTTGTAAATCTGGAGTGACTCAGTTGAAATCAATGGGCGATGACTGAATTCTCCACTAGTCTGAAAATAGAATTAGTCTCCTGTATCTCAAAACCAATCTAGTTGTTCATTTGGTATAATTAGGTCTAGAAGGACTTGGCTTTTTAGTTTTTATGAATTTGGATAGGTAGATGTTTATTTCCAGAGATTTTTTTTTTTTTCAGTTTTTGCCAACTTAAATGTTTGCCTTAGAAGGAAAATAAAATCCAAATCCTCAGATACTAATTATTATTTACGCAAAATATAGTGAGTATAGCAATCCAGATCCAAAAATGTAAGCTAAAGCCTGCAATTAAACTTTGCATGCAATTTTAGAAATATTTTTAAAACACTGTGCTATTCCCTCCCTGTGGCGTTCATGGGTGAAACTCCTTTTCCATTGGTTTCTGGGTGGAGGGAGAAATTGACAATTATTGGCATTTACCCATTATTGTCTAGTTCTTCCAAGGCAAAGTATAATCTTTCCCAACTACTGTACCCCTTTCAGGAGTCTGATTTGTCTTGCGTACCCCAAGTTTCTCCTCACTTAAAAACTACTTGCTTACAAAATCAGACATGGAAATACAGAACTGCCACAGCACACTATTACTGAAAAATTGCTTGCTTTCTCATTTTTACCATGTAAGTATAAAAACATCAATTGGAATATAAATATTGTACTTACATATCAGTGTATAGTATATAGAGCAGCATAAACAAGTTTTTGTCTGTTTGAAATTTTAGTTTGCACTGACTTCCCAGGTGCTGTTTATGTAGCCTGTTGTAAAACTAGGCAAATATCTAGATGAGTTGATGTACCCTCTGGAAGACCTTTTCATACCCCCAGTGATCTACTGAGTACAGAGGAAATTCTCCTCTCATATCCACAGAGACCCTCTTAAATTCTGCCCCTTCATACGCACAGAACTCCAAGAGACAGGAGAACAGAAAATTAGCTGGGAGTCAGCATGAAGACCTGAAACAAAGATTTTGCACCATTAAAAAAACCCAAAAGAACCCCTAGAAAGCGAAGTAAATTAAACCACATTATCTCTCTAACTGCTACAGTTTTACCGGTGTACCCGTACAGACATGCCTGTTATCACAGCATTGTTCCCAAGCGGGTTATAAGAAGGCAGGTTTTAAGATAGTGCAATGTTCTTCCTGACCCTATACAACTCTGACATAGATACACGCATGCACAGAGGTGTGTACCCATGCCCGTGTGTGCTCACACCCACCCACACGCTCACTCTGTGATCACAACTATGGTAAGTTCCCAGGCTACTAATATCCTGGTGGCCTAGTGGGCAGTTATGAATTTTTATCATTAAGAGCAAGGGGCTAGATTCTGTTCCTGGTTCTGCCACTAACATGGTCTATGACTCTGGGGAAAATCACTTAATCTCTCTGAGACTTAGTTTCAACCTCTGTGAAATGTGGATAAAATACTCTAGGTGGTGTGATGCTAAATGAATTTTTCATAAAATGCTTTAATTCCCTTTTCTTTTGACACCTCCACAAAACTTTTCAAGGCTAATAAACACTACTGGTCCTTCTAGACCTCTGCACTGAATTAGCCCCCATGCCCTTATGCCGCTTCAGTCTGCTGGATTGTCCTGGTGTCACCCCTGTACACACCATGTGCTGCATATGATTGTAACAAGTGGTGCTTTGGAGCTGCTGGAGGCGGCAGCCCAACGATACAGTGATGGTGATGGATAATCATCATGGCCTATTAGGCTGACTCTAGCTTCTTCCAGGAACAGATCTGCGAGCAGAAGAAAACCACACAACCTGAGGGACGGAAAGAAGCTCCTTAATTGATTACTACTCATTGGTTATTGGATCCATCTTCTTCAGGCCACATTTTTAAATGTAAACACCTGATGCTGACTTTTGGCCAGGAGGGGTGTTACCTGCTGCCACTGCAGAAGCTGCAAGGGCTGGCTCAACCTTTAAAGAAAGTATTTTCATAGCTATTTGCTGTGGCTGGCTCTCTGATTTTGGAGGCGAACTAATCTCCATTGTTTTTAGCAGCGAGGAATCAATGCAGCATGACTTATAGACTTGGAGTGTTGCTTTTATTGTATAATGCTAGCAGCACGGATGTCAAAATGAGAGCAAGAGAGTGCATGTTTACAGGAGCCATAAGGAGGGGATGGAGCTAAGCAGGGATGACAAAAGGAGAATGCTAATCATGTTCAGTGTTGGCAAAAGCCAAATGCTGCACAATAAATAGCCATTTTAATTACTGCACAATATTTATAAACTCTCTTCCTCATTTGGAAAATTAAAACAAATGCTCCATCAAAAAGATCAGCATTGTACAGAGAAGTGGAGGGTTGATAAGGAAGCATATTTGCTCCTAATGACAGAATAATTGGCACCCGATCACCGACAGAGCTTTACATTCTCTGCTGTTCTTTGTGTCTTGATTGCAAAGAGCACCTTCACTCTCTGTAGGGTCTAATTGTTCCAGGCTCTGGTCTTGGCGCCTCCCTTGTCTTCCATGGCTACAGATGCCCATAAACACAGAAGACAAGGCGTGTTTCTAGTGTATAGGGGAGCAGGAATTGGGAGACCTCACAGGGTTTTGTGCACTTTGAAATATAGCTCCGGTAGAACTCAGATGTTTGGGGACTGAGATGGAGCACAGAAAGTGCTGGGGCATCAAAAACTATGTTCATATATGAGAACAGCTATTCCCCTTGCTGTATTATCCACCTGTATCGCTATATGGCACCCAGCACCATGGTGATGAAATACTTAAGATTTGCCAACTCTTGTGATTTTTATCACGAGTCTTGTGATATTTGGTGTTTTTCATGAAGCCCCAGCTCCTGGAGTCAGGTGATTACATGAAACTCATCGCTTTCATTTAAAAGGAAAAGTTTCTAGCCCTCATGGGTGCAGACAAAAGCTTGAAAATGTGACCATTAATGGCTCAAACAGCAGGCAGCAAATGAAAAGAACCCCCACGTTTAAAAGATCTCATGACTTGTAAGCCAATCTCATGATTTTGGACGGGCCTGGCTTATGATTTTTGAGCATCTGGGGTTGGTAATAGTGTGTTTGCCTGAAAGTCATCCCCGTACAGAGAAGGCTTAAGTGGAATTTAAGGGGTGCAGAGGCCAGCCCTCTCCACAGGGGGTGAATTTCACCTGATTTGAGCTGCATTAGCATCAGGACTGTAACTGGGTGATCTAGCCTAGAGCTCAGCGCCAGGAGTGGAGTCAGTGTTGGGATCTGAATTCATACCAAGGGCCGAAGGTGGACTCAGCGGTGGGGGTCGGGGTGAGGAAGCAGCCACCAGGAACAGAGCATGGTAACAGAAGCAGCAGGCAGGGACTTGGTCTCTGAAGGTCCAGGAACCCACAGGCCTAGCAACTAGTTGCTCAGAGAAGAGGGTGGGTGAGCAGGGTGGCTTTATACCCAGTGGTGTCCAATCAGCAGTCTGCTGCTAGTCACCTGACTCTGCTGAGTTAGGAGGTGTTGCCTGCGGCGAGGCATTCGCTGGTGGTCCTGTGTCCGAGCTGGCAGTGCAGAGGTGCCCTCAGTAAGGCTTTCACTTGGCCGGCCTGGCTGTGATGTCTGTAGTTGATTGGTAGCAATTGGTTAGATAAATCATGGGGTGTGATGGATTTTTTGGTCCTCGGAGTGGGAGTGTACAAGCACTTCCAGGGCCAGGACCCCCACGGGCAAATTGCATTTCCACTACTATTCTTCTGGGCGTGCCTTGGACGTGTGTTATCTGTGGCTGTTTGTGAGTCGATGGTGTGAGTGTTCTTGGGAGGTGATTTCCAAAAGGCACCAGTGGAATTGTTGACTGCCCGGTGCTGCGGGCCATGTTCACGTGGAGCATGGCCTGGTTCCCCGCGTAGCACAGTGGGGCACTTAGCAATCCAAGCGACTAGCAGATGAGGAATTTTGCTTTTGCTGTGTTTGCCCGATGCTATGAAAGAGCCATTTTTCTTTTCTAACACAGGGTTGTGCCTTGCATGCTTGTGGGTTTCATTGCAAACCTGGAACACAGCCATGCTTTGCAACAACTGAACCGCGTGGAAGTTATGCAGCTGCACCCCAAGGGTGGCAGTAAACCTTAACTGCACCCTAAGCCCTACTGCGTCTTGTTTATGCAATCCATTTAGGTTTTTTGCCCTTTCCTTAGCCTTCCCTCTCTGTTCCCCAAGTACTTCTGTTGCTATGGAAATGATGATGTCATTAGTATGGGTGGAGCTTAATAATATTCATGAGTGTAATATAAAGTCAGCTTATGTAATGGACTGAAATGTATAGCCCAGTCTGGAGACTATTAGTAATTACGATAAACCCGGCTGGGGTTTAAAAAAATAGGGTCAAATTTCAGCTTTAGTGGGGCTACTTATGGAGTAAGGTGGTACTCAGCATAAAGGTATCACAATCAGGTCCTTGCAGAATTTAGGGTAGGTCTACCTTGCAATCAGAGGTGTGAATGCAGCTCTCCTGGACATACCCATGCTAGCTCAATTAAAGCTAGTGTGGGTGTGGCTAAAAATAGTAGTGAAGCTAAAATGGCTCAGACCTCAGCATGGGCTAAGAATTGCAAGTAAGTAACCAGGGTTCTGGGCAGGTTTGAACAAACCATGCTAAAGACCACACAGCCGCATCTTCAGTGCTATTTTTTTCCATGCTAGCTAGATTTAAACTAGCACAAGTGTGCCTACGCAAGCCACATTCACATTTCTGATTAGAATGTAGAAATACCCTGCATGTGCACATGGCATATATATGAACGGTCTGCATATATAATTCATATATAATAACATACACACACACAAATGTGTCTTTCTGTGACTTTAAAAATGTTCTGGCCCAATTGCATTTCTGTTTTGGATACAAAATCACCACAGTTGTATGTGCAAATCAGGGGGTTTCATAAGCAAAGGGCCATTTTGATGCAGAACTGCCTATCTGCATATGTAAAGTCCCAGTTTTTGGTATGCACATACAGTAATTGTGCCCGCAAGTTAATTCACGGTTGCATTTTTGACAGGCAAGCCCTCTGAGTCAACATGCTTTCATGATAGACTTTAATACTGCTCTGTTTCATTTCCTACAAGTGATATTAATTACAGTATGTGTCAATAACCTTTATTATTTGATCACTGACCCAGAGAGTATGTACTACACTGGAAAGTGAAATATGTTGATTTGCTAGTTAAAATGCTAGATTATTTTAATGATTAGTGCATAAATAATACAGATTATTTGCACTGTTAGCCAATGTGCATCAGAAATGGGTCATGCTGAAGATTTCCAATGGCATTTGATAAAGCATCAGGATTTAGTTATGAACAGACACCTGCAGACTGCCTAACAGGTCATTCCAGGTTAGAAGATTCTACTTGCCTTGAGAGAATTAGAAAAAAATGAATCAATGGCATTTAACACTATAAACATTTGTTTTAAATGAGCCAATGGGCCCCTCTTTGGCCCTTGCATTAGTGGAGCTGGGAGCATCAAGACATCTATTTTTCACTAATCAAAGTTATGTTCATTTTCAGGGCTGGTGACACAACAATGGAAAGTCCTTTGGCAATGGACAGTTGCTGTTAGGTCAGGACATCAAGAGGAGCACGAAGCTATGTGGCCTTCAGAAGGGTTTGGGTTTGAAGTAAGAGTGGAAGGCCGTAGAATGGTCAGAACCTAAATGGTCTGGGGCAACCATTGGGAGGAGAGCATGGCTCAGGGAATTGGTAATGGAAAATGAACCCTTTTCTTCTAGGCAAATGGTGTGAATATGGAAAGTTATTGACAGCTGAGGACCACTCAAGAGCCCTGAGCCCATGTGGAATGAGTTGATTAGTCATAGCTCAGTTCCCAGATGATGGGTGTCCACAAAGCTAAGAAATCACCTGTCGCAGTTGGGAACGAGCTGCCAGCCTCACCTGAGGCAGGCTTATTGCTGATGCTTCACCTCCTGCTGGTCTGTCATTCCTTGATCTTCATGGTTGCCTTTCAGCTGTTCTTGTGGGCAGAAGGTTGGTGTCTGCACCGCACAACACAGCATCGCTGTGCAGGAAACCTGGTCCACGCTCTGAGCCATGAGACAGTTCAGACAGCAATAAAAGGATTGCAAGGAGCTGAAGCAAATCCAAGGTGGCTGCGCTCAGACTGACAAATCCAAGAAACAATTTACTGTCACCGCCAAATAGCAGCTGGTATAATCTGACTAATAATTATAGCAACTGACTTCCAGGTTCAAAGAGTGACTCCAGATAACAGGCTGAGCGTGGTAAGAGCCAAGTATAGAGACGTAAGCAATGTGATTCCCATGCAGAAGTCATGCTCATCAAACATCTCTCCTAATTCAGCAAATGTTTGCACATTTTACTGAGGGAAGAGGATTCCATGTAGCTACAGTTCTGACAGCCTGGCCTGACCAGGTTGCCAGCCCATTTGACGGATGTGCTGATGGCTGTCGGTGGGCAGAGGGTGCAGACACTCGGGTTATTTCAGCCGTTCAGATGATTAAATAGCGCAGTTCATTATGCATTAAAGAGGAAGGGCCTGATTTGCAGAGATACAGAGCACTCAGTGGGAGCAGCAGGGGCTGTGCTTCTCTAAAAATCAGAGCTTTCTTTTTTTCCCACAGACCTAGCTGCACCGTATCCAAGAGCGAGGCATCCCTAGGGTGTTGATTTGATTGGATTTTATCTGTTGTCCAGGGAGAGTCAGTTTCTTTAACTGTTGCTTACTTTTGTAAATGTGACTTTTAGCTAGGAAAGGGGCAGGCACAAGGGACCTGATTAACCCCCACTGTGTATCTTGGGCTGTCCCTGACACCTGCCCCAAGGGGGGTAAAATGCTGCCAGATCAGAATTATACGCTCCCTTCCCTTACGCCAGTGGAATCATGTCTCCTCCACTTGTTGTGCTCAAAGCCTGCACACGGCCCCAGGCAGTGGAGCAACTGGCCAGCTTTTCTCCCAAAACACTGACTGATCCAGGCTACTGTTGGTTATTGATCCGCAGTAACGATGCAAATGGATCTCCCGCCCCAGGAGATGATTTCCCTGGCCCTGTGCCATCCTCAGGATTAAAGAGAGCAAGCTGCAGAGACGCTGTGCAATGATATCACTTAATTCCGGGTCACAACAGCCCTCTTGGACAAGTCAGCTTTATTAGATCCCAGCACGGAGGGGTATGTCAGGCCTCCTCTGTCCCCTGCTGGAGGTACCAGCACCCCGACACCCACCCTGGGCAGGTTGGGCTACCAACAAGACTTAGTCCTCCAGTGGCCTAGAAGAGCTAGGATGAGACACTGACCAACCAGGAGCCAGCAGGCCAGTTAAAGAAGGCTTGCCTGAGTGCTTCTTCTCAGGGGCGTGTTGGGTGAGACGGGGGGAGAAGTGGAAAGGCTCCGTACTACCCAGACCCCCCAAAACTAGGTCAGAGCCATGGCCTCAAGCACTGCAACTAAGCATTTGCCTTTGGGGTTTTGTTTGCATATTTAAAGGCCCGGACAGTCGAATTCAGAGTTGATTTTTATTTAGTTGTGTAGAGACTGACACTGAGCTCAGCACGCAGTACGGGCTGCCCAGCTCCGACTAGAAGGCCAGAAGGTGTAGGCGAAGGCCCGGGAGCACCTGCAGCAAGGGGTGCTATGAAGCAGCCCCACCTGTGCCACCACACTATAGGTGGGGTGTTTCTGCCCAGTTATGAACAGCTGTCTGTCACTGAAGGTTGAAACCAGCCATCTCCCCCATAAATAGCAATTTTAAAGAGAATTCAAATTTTCTGGGACATGGCAATCACAGTCGGGCTATTTGCATCATAGAGGAGGCATGTACGGCATCACCTCGACAAAGATTTTATGAAGGACTGAAGAACCTGAGAATTTGCAGCAGTGCATGAACACAACGTTCGCCAAAGGGATTCCAAAAAGAAGCTTTTGTCTGCACTTGTGAGTGATATCATTTGTGTCTGGGGCTGTCTACAGACACCAGCTGAGATCGCAGCCCCATTAGGCTGTGCACGGTGAGAGGAAAAATAGGATGCAAAGCACCCCTTGTTTTTCACTATTACGTTTTGTTCTATGTACTGTTTTTCTTTTTAGAACTGTCTTGCTAATGGGTGCCATGTCAGTACCATGGATGGATGGATTTGAGGTGTCTTTCCAGGAGGGCGAAGAGGGGTGTATGAGCTGGCATTATATAGAATGCACTGATTTAGCTACAGTTATGCGGTTACCATGCAAGAATTGTTCCAGGACGGAAACCTGTGACTCATTAATGTTGATGGCAAAACTTCCATTGCCTTCAGTAGATACAGAATTGGGGCATAAGGGTGAAGTTCAGCTCTACATAGAGGGCTGATGTGCTGCGTCGGTCCCATTTCAGCCCACCTTAAATGAACACCGGGTGCTGGGGAGAATCCTCGCTGAACTCCACCCCCATAGCCCTCCAGCAGGGTATCAAGAGACCACACGGCTGGAGAAGATTGGCGGATCTACTCAGAGGGCAGGGCGTGGGTTCTAGTGTCTTCTCAACACTGCCTGGTCCAATGGTTGCAGACTCAGATGCTTGTGGAAGGAGAGAAGTCTGTGCTGAGGGAAGGCAGTGCAGAGTCTGTGAGTGCAGAGCAAGCAGAAAGGAAAGGAAGAGAAAAGGAGTAGCTACAGCACTCTCCGGTTCTTCTGACAGTCTGGGGGGCATCTACAGCCTTCAGATAGGGAGATCAGTAAATGGCACATGCTGATGTCAGGGCACATGACCAGGGCTTGGGTTCCTCTCCTTCCCATTCTCAGCAGAGTGAACCTTCATCCACACCCTGCCTTCAGAGCTTTGTCTAAGATTGAACCCTTCCAGAAGTTAGAAGTGTGTTTCTGGGCTGTTTCCAGAGTTCTTTGCAAGTTACCTTAGTGGTTTATAAGCCAGTGGAATTTTCAAATGCTGTGCTTTGGCCTGATTCGCCATTTGCCTGCATCCTGGGTCATCATATACACTAGCATATAGTGGGTGTGAAATGCTGCTATTCTGACTCAAGCTATGTCTGTGCTGCAAGAAAAGACATGTTCTTTGCTCAGGCTGCTAACTCAGGGTTAAAAGAGCAGTGGAGACATGGCCACTTGGCTTTTAACTTGGGTTAGTGGCACGAGTTTAACTCCAGGCTCCTCTATAGGTTTGAACTCAGGCTGCTAACCTGGGTTAATGCCTATTTTAACCGAGTTAAGAACATACCCTTAGTGGCATTCTACACCCACGGTGAGCTGATCTCCCCTGGCGATGGGCAATGGAAAATACACCCCCGTGTGGGTGGGTGGGAAGAATCATGACATTTTGTAACTTGGAGTCATATAAAGTGAAAGCAGTTTATTGATCAAAATGTTTGTGAAACAAGCAGCAGAACTTGGGAGTTTTATAATTAACTTTGTTAATCATCTGCACAGGGAGTAGGTTTGAAGTTATGGGCCATTTCAGAGTACATGAAACAGAATTAATTTGTTCCTCCTGAAACCCCAGCAGACAAGAATATAAAATATTTAAATAGCCTGCCCGTCGTTGTGATACACCGAACCATGTAAACACTTTGCACAATTGTGCTCTCTTCTTGCATTTAAATCCTGATGAGTCTGTTTATGCAGATTTATTAGGTGGTTTGATTTGTTGCCTCTTTGCTGGGAGGTGGGGGTGTGGAAGTGAGTCAGTTAGTAGCAGAGAGTCAGGCTATTGCCAAGCCTAATTTATTCGTCTGTAGTATGTTTGCCCTGAGCAGAGATGGCGGAAACAGCAGCAATGCTGCAAACAGGTGATCCCTCTCACCGAAACCCCAGCCCCAGCTGCAGGGGAGTCCAGGCTTTTAGCCAGAAAGCCACTGCCTTTTGTAATCCTAATTCTCTCTGTCTCCAACGCTCCTCTCTTCCTGTGTCCTGCCTGCCCCCAGCTGGGAAACCCCTGGGCCCATTCTCAGGACCCTCATTCATCTCATTATTGAAGAGAGGCTGGTGCAGGAAGGCCTGGGTGTTATGTTCGTTAGGCCTGGTGGCTTGGTAACACGAGATGTTATAGCTCTTACATAACACTGTTCATCTCTAGATCTCAAAGCACTTGAACAGCATATCATTATTTTCATTGTACAGTTAGGAAAACTGAGGGGCAGTGAGAGACCAAGGGCAGATCTTGGACTAGCACAGAGATCTCCTGAGCTTCAGTCTAGCGTCTTAGCCATTAGGCTACAATGTCTCTGAGGTGCTCATCAAACAAGCTAAGCCCATTGTCCATTGGAACTGGCTTCTCTCTCCACCTGGACCAAACAGAGTGTTTAACCCACCCCATCTCTTTCATGGCCACTGTGGTAAAGTCAGGCCAGATGGCTACAAAAGAGTATACCAGGGCTGGTATGAGGGCCTGAAAGGTTAAAAACCTTCTGTCTCGCAGGCAGAAGGAAAAGCACAGCAGGGCAATTAACAGCACCTGGACCCAATGAAGGGCCAGGCCAGCGGTATTTAAACCCTGCCTCCCCTAAAGGAGGGGGAGGAAACAAATGTAGGAGAAGTTGCGGAGCAGTTTTGAGGAGACATTTCCCTCCCAGGTCAGGGGACAGAGCTCTGCTACAGCCAGGGGAGACGGGGTAGCTGGGGTGCCCTGACCACTAATGGAAGGTAAAAGCACAAGACCTACCATGGAAGCGGGCAGTTTGCCACACCACCCAGGTGTGGTGCTAGAGCCAATCTTTATAGAATCCTTTGGCCAGGCCCTCTGTCTCTGTGGAGAGCTTCATATCAATTGCCTACGGATCAGTAATCGTTGTAACATGGACTTATGGTATGTTACTAAGTAAAACTCAGGAAAAGATTGCCCTCCCAATAGAGGTGCATTAAATCCTGTTTGTGAATGTAAATCAGAATTCTCTACTGCCATGGGGAGAAACCATTCTCCCTCCCCCACCCATTGACATATGAATTCTGGGGCTAGGTTGGTGCTCGGTGGGTCCCCATTTAAAATTAGAGCAGCTCCACTTTGGCCAGCCCCCTGCACCCGTACACCAGGGCCATGTAGTAGCTCAGCACCAGGGGCTGTGGGGTGGATCAGTGCAGAGCCATTTTACCACATCAGCCATGGAGGCCCTCTGCACTGTGTGTATTGACCAGGGGTCATCTCTGCACCCTTTACGGAGGTAGATGGTAATGGAGAACTGGGGATGATGTTTCTGAAACTGCTTCAACCCAATAATGTTTCTGGATTTCTACATTGCTATTTACCTCAGAATTTTTTCCTCTCTGCCTCTGTTGCCTCTGGCTGTATGTTTGAAAAGTTCACCTCTGTCAATAGCTGTTTTATAGGGTCACAAATACAGATTGGAGCCAACAGCTCACTCCTTAGACTCTCCTGCCGGGTAGGCTTTCACATTATGAACTTCATTCCCACTACACAGAATAAAAATTAAAGCAATATTTGATTCACCTTCCAAATGCATCCACATCCACACAGGAGATTGTGATTCAGTATCTGAATTACAGAGTCAAAATAGGATTGTTAAAAAAGTGAGTTAAAAAGTAAATGGAAAATGATTGCTTTTCTCATCTGAAATGGGGGCAGTGGCGGTTACGTTCTAATGTCACTGCCTCCATTTGCCTCCCTGACTCTTGCACATCCCTGGTTATTCAGTGAGAATGTGTGTTGTACTTGTGTTCTAACATTTGCCTGGCAGGGAAGAATGTGTTTGTCCCCAGTGGGTGTGTAATTAAGTCTTTTTTTTTCTATTCTCATCTAATTTCATATTCTCTCTTCCTCCTTTGGTCTGTCTCATGTGACTGGAGGTATGAAATATGCAAAAATTTGAATGCAGAAAGAAAGAGCAAAGCAGCTGCTCTTACTCTGGGGGCATAGAGGAGATGCTATTTTGCCTTATATTGGCCCCAGTTCCACTGACGGTGCCTACACTGCAGAAATGAACCAATTGGATGGCACTGGTGTAAGCTTCAGCTGTGCAGTGCAGCCACATAAGTCATGCAGTTTCAAGAACAGCTGGGCCCCACATCCATGCTTGCACTGTATTTTGGGTACCTATCCAACAATGCTTCTGGTGCCTGAAGCTTTTGGGAGCCCAGGAAAGCTGGGGGTGGGGGCAAAATCAGTTACCCTATCACAATTCCCTGGGAAATGCCCCAAAATCCCTAGCCATGAACACCACTTCCTAGGTCATTTCTCCAATGGGAGGCCAGGATGAAAGCTCAACTCTTGATGCTTGCTCAGCAAAGAAAGTTTCGGCTGAACCTTTTGCAAAGTAGCTGTGAGAGAGGAGTCTGTAGTAGTGTGGTGGGGTGATGGAGGTGTCCAGGCAGTAGCTATGAGACCCAGGGGCCAAGACTAGCAGTTCAATGAGCTATCGCTGCAGTGGTCTTGCACTCCCAATTGTGGAGTAGCCAGATCTGTGCAGTGTTTCAGCATGTCTGCCAGTAGGAGCCTCACTCCCGGGGCCAGACCATAACCAGTCTGGTGCAATGGAGTAATCCTTGAGACTTGCCTTGAGCAACAGTTGCTGCATGATTGTGCCAGTGTCCACTGAACTGGAGGACTATGTGATGGCTAGCCTTGCTCAAAGCACATCTGAGTGTACCGGTGCTGTGCTCACTTCTGCTCTTGGGGGGTCACTTTTGTGCGTGGATAAGAGGGGTGTTCCAGGCATGCAAGGGGGAAGAAGTGGTAGCAAGTGGGCCAATTATAGACAAAGCCACTGAGTGCAGGGAGAAGAGGTTATGCTGCTGTTAGTACTTGTATATTCGATTTTGCTATGATGCTTTTTCCGTAGGCTTTTTTGTGCATATTTAGGTCCCTCAGAAAGACATTCTCAGTGGGGAAAAAACAAAACAAAATGCATTCTCAAGGCTCTTCGAGTTTGAATGCAGAGAGAAGCAGCCTGGGTGCATGAGGCTGAAGCACTCTGAATAAATAAAAGGCAAGTGCCTGTGGCCCATGTGCCGTGACCGATAATGCCAATGTACACGAATCATAACTCCATGACAGTTAACTCCTGATAGAACACTGGTGTCCGGGGAACACCAACACTGCCGCACCGGGGGTGGGGGCGGGGGGTTCTCTGCAAACTGTCCCTTCCGGGGCTGTCTTTTTTCATAGAACTCAGTGCCAGTTATTCCAGCCGTTCATCATAAGGAAACCTGTCCTGGCAGGGCTGTAATTTCTTAAAACTCTTTTTACTACAGAGTAAAATTCAAATTTACCAAAGTAAGAAACCAGGGAAATGAATCACACACTAAACAGGCAGCAATAGACAAATACAATCTGCAGTTACAATTCGCCTCTTTCTCTTCACTTAGTTGCTGCAGTTTGATACAATACCAACATCCCCTCCTGGCCAACATGCACTTTATTACTTGGAGCCATGCTAGAGGAGACGTGTCTTACATTGGAAATGATATTTCACTTACTACAACTAAAACGTGACTGAAGTTGGGCAGCTGAGAGAGTTACTTTATACAATGTGTGCTTTTCTATGCTAACATGGTGTGCACAGCACACTTTACATACACACACCAATCATGTGCGGGTGTGATTTTTGCTTTGAAATGTTCTCAACTACAGTGGGTCCATTTTAAGGTTCTGATTCCGCAAAGTGCTGACCACCAATTTGAGGATGAGGGTATTACAGGTGTTACATTCCCGTCTGTAACATCTGTGCCATTGTGAGTCACTCTGGTGTCGTCAGAAATGCCCTGGATATCCATGAAGAATTTCTCACAGAAACTTCGGGTCTGATCCAACTCTCACTCACACCAGTGTAAACGGAATAAACCCTATGAAGTCCGTGTAATCACACCAGTATATAATTGACTTCAGTGAGAGGAAAACCAGACTTTCTTTAAATTAAAATTAAATGTCTTTCTGGAAGACCTACATAGAACTACAAGTTTGTGGGCTGAATAGGGCACCCCTGGATGAGTCCTGTGTTATGGACATCAGTCTGGAGGATCATAATGGTCTCTTCTGTCTTTGGCAGCTCCCCTCTGGTCTTCCTCGTGGACACTCAGAAGAACCTTTGTTATTTATTACCCTTAATTATCACATCATGACCTAAGGCCAATCTCTCCCAGCAAAGTGCTTCTCATGACCAAGATGCAGTACGCAGCTCAGTCATTTGCCCCGCTCCTTCATTTCTGCAGGAGCTGGGTTCTTCGTATCCCTTCCTAAAGATGTGAACAACATCTCCAGCTGATCCTTCTCTTGCTGTCTCACAAGTCTCTCCTCTGTTGCTTGCATTTTTTTTCACACCCTCCAGCAATTGCAGGGAGACAGTGGGGTCTCGGAGTGACTCTGAACTTTTAAATTCTATGCCCAGCTGATTCTGTGCATCTATAGTGCAAGGAAATTAAACATGTGTGCCTCATTTTCCCCATCTATAAAATGGGGATGGCACTTACCTATCTCTCAGGAGTGTTGTGAGCATTAAACATATTATTTGTGAAATACCTGAAGCTCTCCGGAGAAGAGAGGGGCAATAATGCATCAGGAGCAAAATGTCTGAAATATATTTTTGCTTATTTTCATGTTCAGTATCGTGCCCTTTTTGCCTGGCAGAAGTCATGGCCTTTTTCAGAGGAATGTTTGGTACAAAATCCTGTCTGCAGTTTTATGAGAATAGGAATGAACCTAGGTCACTTGCCGGTGGATTCTCTGTACCTTAAAGTCTTTAAAGCATGATTCGCGGACTTTAATAACTAAGTCAGAGGTTAGAGATTTATTACAGGAGTGGGTGGCTGACGTTCTGTGGCCTGCTTTGTGCTGGAGGTCAGACTAGATGATCATCCTAGGTTTCAGTGCACCTCTGGGGACCATTCTTGTATTAATAAAAGTACTGGGAAGTTTAGGCTGACATTTTCAAAGCTCCCTAAGAAAAGTGGATGCCCAATTCCCGTTAAAATGAAATATACTCTTGAAAATCCTTCCTTCAACGTAATCCGATTATATGTGTTAGTTTAAAAAAAATAATCTCCCAAATATAGGAAATGGACCCTGATATTGGCACCTCTCCACATGCCATTATGTTTGATGCTGGAGTCTGAATGCTAACATGATTATTAACACTTAAACTGAATTAAAAAAAACAAAAACAAAACAAAACCCAGTCTCTGTGGTTCTGCTACAGTTTGGGATCCCGTGCAGTTATAATGCAGATTTTATTTTGAAAATGGGTAAATAAACGACAAAGACCAACAAGAAAGAAATAGACAAAGTGCACAAAATGTGCAAGCAGCATTGAGCAGAATTCAATATAGTTGTGCTAAATGTAGCATGCACTCAGGGTAATATGTCCTTTTCTTTAGCAAAAGTACACAAGATGTGACTCAAAAGGACGCATTATTAGTGATGTTGTTATTCCTCATTGCTGTGAATGTGTAAAGAGTTATTTCTAAATGTTTTCTGAAAAGTTCCAAGCATAGCTTTAATCACCACAAGTGATCAGGACCTCACAGTCAAATCACAGGCCACCCTGCAGCATACGGTGGGGTGTTCTGACCTAGCAAGAAGAGCATCACTAGCTGAATCAGGGATACCACTTTCTGCAGCATCTTTCACTTTCCTCTTTTGGTTAGGTTAGGACCTGTGATCGTGTCACTGGAGTTGATGTGTGGGCACAGTTGACAATGTGGTTTGTTGCAGGACTTCAGCGAGAAACTGCAGAGCTGGAACTCGTGCAAACTTGACACAATCAGATTGGGTCTGAATAGAGACTTGGAATGGTTATCCCATTACAAGAAGTAATTGTCATTGTTCACATATTCTCATCTTCTGATCAACGGTTGTGACTAGGCCTCATCTACTCTACCTTAAAGGACTTTGTTAGCACTTGTTGTTTCTTACCCTTGGATGTGTATGTATATACCTCCTATCTGTGATTTCCACATCATGCATCTGATGAAGTGGGTTGCAGCCAGTGATGATATCCAACCGGTTCGCACCGGTTTGCGCGAACCGGTTCTTAAAATTAAAAAAATGTAGTGAACCGGTTGTTAGCGCCCTGCCCTGTCGCGCTCTGCGGGGCGCTGGTGGGGTTTCGAATTTGACAGTGGAGAGTGAGTTTCACAGCGGAGATTCTCCGCTGCGATGCCGAGTCTCCCCCTCCGCCGCCAAAATTGACAAGGCAGAGTCAATTTCACGGCGGAGAGTAGTCTGAAGTTCAGAATAGGTTCTTAAATATCACCTGCCTTTATAGAACTGGTTATTGGAAATTTGGGATATCATCACTGGTTGCAGCCCATGAAAGCTTATGTCTGGAGAAATTTGTTAGTCTTTCAGGTTCTACAGGACTCTTGTTGGTTTTGCTGTATACAGATTAACACAGCTACCCCTCTGGAACTTGTAAATATAGTAGCTTTTAAAGTCTTTGAAGTGGTGTGGTTTTCTGCAGAATTATTTATGATATAAAGTAACTTTATCTCAGCTGCCTAACTTTGGTTATATTTTAGTTGTAGTAAGTGAAATATCATTTCAAACATAAGATACAATGTCTCTTCTAGCATGGCTCCAAGTAATAAAATGCATGTTAGAGTCAGGAGGGGATGTTGGTATTGTACCAAACTGCAGCAACTAAGTCAAGAGGAAGGGGTGAATTGTAACTGTAAACTGTATTTGTCTATTGCTGCCGGTTTAGTGTGTGATTTATTTATTATAATCTACTAGTGTTAATATTCCTGAAGATTGGCGCAAGTCTATCCTGGAAGCATCCATGAATACGGGAACTATCCAGGGATAAAGCTTTTTGTTGCATGGAATGAAGATACTATAGCATATCCTTGAAGTTAGGATTAAGTTTATATTGTTCTCACGTGTCTTGTTTATTTTGGAATAAGCAAAAGAAAACCATCACATGATGGCTTTCATAAACCAAAAAAGTATTTAACATCCTTTTTATAGAAATATTCTCATTATTGGTTTAAAATTAAAATAAAACTAAATAAAATTAAATTAAAAGTATGGATTTAAATCTTGCCCTGCACTATTTTCAATCCCAGCATTGCAATATTGGACTGGTGCATGAGAATCTGAAAGTAAAACTGACTAGACACTAAAATGAAATAGCTAAATCTCTTTTCATTGTCCAGGAATAGGGAAATACATCAGCTAATAAAAAAATATGCATGCGAATGAGATTTTAAAAATTCTGTCCCTTTAATTATCTGGGGTATTTTTTTTTTTTTTTAGTAAATTTGATAAAAGAATTGTTTTAAATTGTGATTAAAAAAAAAAAAGCCCTCATTGGCTCTAGGTTCCTTCCCCCTACCCCACTTCCTCAGCATAAACAAGACATGTGAGCACAACAAAAGCAAGTCTTTAGTCCCTGACTGTACTGCTGTTATTCGGCTTCATTCCTGAACCGAGTCCTGTCCTCTGAGCGTCAGTGCACATATGAAGTGGTTTGCCCACAGGGTCCAACTGCAGGATTGTGGCTTAAATTTCTTCCTTTCTGAACTCAGTCTGGAACACCCCATTCACATTCCTTCTCCCCACTGTTGCAGTTCAGTTGCAGGAGATCAAACTAGATCACCAGGGTCTCCTTGGGTTATTAAGATCTATGAAATCTCAGGGAACTTCAAGAGAAAAATAACTTCTAATGCAAGAATTAAAATTTTCTCTGGATATTTTCTGTACAAGACTGACATGTCCCTTAACGGTTTAAAGAAGGGATTTGTATATTACATTATTTATTTATTGCATTTATTATGTATTTGTATTGCAGTAACTCCTAGTCTGTCTTCATCCCTGGCTATTACTGTGGTGGTTGTGAAGATGAGGTAGGTTGTGTTTTCCTATCCTTGAACATTTATATAGAGGGAGCGCACATTTGTTCCTGGGTCATTTCTGAATCATACCTCTAGATCTGTCATGGATGAGTGTTTTCCTTTCCTTTTTAAAAAGAGATGTCTCCCCTATCTTAATGAGGGTCTGTCTATTTCTAATGCGCTCACTTTCCCTTCCTCCTTGTGTCCCTAGTCAGCCACGTTCTTCCTTCAGCCTGTGCTAGGGCTAAGGGCTTTTTTGCTGGAGCATGGTGCTCCGGAGGGGATGATTCCTCTCTGCATGGCACCCCCTGGACTGTGGCACTCCCGGCAGCCACCTTCGCCTGCCCTTAGCCATGGAGCGGAGGGCTCGGGTTGGGAGTCACTTATGCAGATAAAGGAGTTGATGGGCAGCGCTAGTCCCTGCAGAAGGTGCGGAGGGCATGGTACGCAAATAAAGGGTGGCCGGGGGAGACTTCGGTGGGGTCTGCCTATGCACAAGGGGGGGTGCAGGAGCAGGAGCAGGGGCTGCTCCAGCTGTGACCTAGCGGGACAGGCGGCGGTGGGGGCCCCCAGGGGCGTTGCCTGCCCCCAGGGGCGTTGCCTGGCAGAGCCGTGCGAAGGAGGGAAGGCGGGTGTGGAGCAGACACGTGCCCACGAGTGGGGAGCTCTGCCAATTAGCAACACGTGGGCGGAGTTTGCAGCTGAAGTTGGGGGCGCCAAGCCCTGCCCCGCGGGGGGGCGGGGCTATGCAAAGCGGGGCCCCGCGGCGGCTCTGGAAGCACCGCGGCTCGGAGGCTGAGGACCAAACTATGCAAATAGCCCCGCGGTGGGCGGGGCCCGGGACGCGCCTATTGAAATGAGCGGCGTGGGCGGGGCCGGCAGCCTGGCGGGCCGGCTGGGGGCAACGTCGCGGCGCTCGGAGCAGCGGGGGGGCGAGGCTATGCAAATCTAGATCCGGGGCGGGGCTTGGCATGCAGATGAGGGGGCGGGGCAAGGCGCGTCGGTCTCTCCCCGAGTCCCTGCCCAGCTGCGGCCAGAGGTGCCGGGCTCGCGCAGCATCAGCACCAGCGGCGCCGGGCTCTGCGGGATGGCGGAGCCGCCGGCGGCGCCCGGCTCGGAGGGCGAGGAGGGCCCGGTCCGCTTCGCCCGGAAGGGGGCCCTGCGGCAGAAGAACGTGCACGAGGTGAAGAACCACAAGTTCACGGCCCGCTTCTTCAAGCAGCCCACCTTCTGCAGCCACTGCACCGACTTCATCTGGTGAGGGCGCCGCCCCGGGGGCCCCCCGCCCGGCCCCGGCACCCCCCGCCGGGTCCCCCCCGCCCGGCCCCGGCACCCCCCGCCGGGTCCCCCCCGGGTACTCCCCCGCCCGGCCCCCCGAGCCCCCCCGCTGGGTACCATCTCTGCCCGACCCCCTCCACAAACACCCCACCCGTGTACACCTCCCCGCCCGGCCCCGGCCCGACGTGCACCGCCAGGGACCCCTCAGCCGAGCCTCCCACAGGGCACTCCCAGCCCCCCTTGGCGGGCATTTCCAGGGACCCCCGCAGGCTGTGCTCTACGGGGAGCTCTGCCAGCTGCCCCCCCAACTGTGTATCCTCTGGGGGTACACCAGTATCCCCTACATGCACTGCCAGCTCCCCCCCACCCCTTGGGTTATATGCTCTCCTAGGGATCTGTCCGTATGACTGTGCCCCCTTGTAGCCCCATCTAGACTATACTCACCAGCTACCCCTGCCTCCCTTGTGCACTCCAGGCATGTCCAGCTCCCTGGCATATTGCACTCCCTTGGCAGCAAGGACCCAGATTTGACCTGTCTAGGAGCACTCCCTGACTACCAGCTGGTAAATTCATTCCCTGAGGCTGGGACACATGACCATTAAACTGGAGTCCCCAGAGCTCCTCTCCCCTGCTTTCTGAGTGCACCCAGCATTTCCCAGGGGCAGGGAACAGAGCCCGCATCGGGTTGTTTCTGCAGCACTGAACCAACTGCTGGGCTCTTCCCAGCCTGTATTCCCAGGGGTGCCTTTGGATGTCTCTGTGGGGCAGCAGCCTCCCTTTGTTGGGAGCAGGTTGCCAGCTGCTGTCACTGCTTCCAGCTCTCGCAGCGGCTCTCAATAGGGAGGCTCAGCCCAGGGGTGAATGGGGAGTCAGCGTGTGAGCTGATGCACGGGAGATGCTAATTGTGTGTGGTTTTCCCTTTACAGGGGGTTTGGGAAGCAAGGATTCCAGTGTCAAGGTAGGTGCTTCATCTGCATTGCATTTCAGCTTGTGTGTGAGTCAGGGGGAGGGCTGGAGTCACCTGCCGTACAGGCATGAGCATGCAGGGTCCCTGCCATGCTCTAATGCAGGTGTTGCAAAGAGGGGAATCTCTGTGCCTCCTATAGGGAATCTTTACATTTCTCAAATGCAGCTGGGAAAAGCCTTGTGGAGTCTAGTGCTCAGGTTTTCATTGTGCTGACTTGAAGCCAGAGCGGCTCCTTGCCTGCTGGTTTGCGTCCCTGACTCTCTGTCAGCACCAGGACTTCCCTTCCTGGAATGTGCGCAGAGCACATAAGACAAGGCTGGGAAAAACAAAACCAAGGGCCCCCTTTGGTTCGGTAGCCTTAAGGTACTGACAGATACTGACACAAGCCAGGAAGTGCAGGCGGATGGTGTGACTGGAGGGGAAGTGCAGTGACAGCGTGTCAGCCCAAACCCTCTGCTTCCCTTTTATGTTATTTCTGTCTGTGCTGGGGGTGGCGTGGGGGGTTTGGTTGTTTCTTTTAGTTCAAAACTTTCATTGATGGCTTGGTTAGCAGTAACTTTCCCCTGCACACTGCAGTAACTCTAGTCTCAGTTATATCTTTATTCAGTCAAGGAGGAGGGGGGTCTTCAGCAACGGAGGGTGGGTTTTACTTGCACCTCCATCCAGTGTAACCCCGTTGACCCAAAGCTGATCACTGCCGGGGAGCGTGCATGCATGTGCTGGATGGCACACAGGCTTGCACTCACTGGCTGCTGATGTCCCTGTTAGTGGGCTGACAGCAGGGCTTTGTCATCAGGAGGTTTTATTTTTGTGTTTCACCTAGTGAGATCCTGGTCCATAACTGGGCCTCCTGCGTTAGGCAGTGTGCGGAGGGATTTACAGGTGAAGTAAGCCATGTCCTGGCGGATGCCCTTTTCCCCAGCCCCTCCCAACAAGTCTCCCCTGAATGCAGAATATGAATGGGATAACGGGAGGGCTTTGCTCTTGGAGCTATTCCAACATAACCTGTGAATTACCACTTCAGGAACATTGCTAGTGAAAGGGGTGCAGGTTACGGGTGGATGATGGACTCAGGAATCCAGTCAAAATGTCTGCAGAAGTTACTGGGCTACCATCACAGTGTAATAGCCGAGTCAATTACACCCCCCTTAATATCTAAGAAGGGATTGGTCACTGCTTTTAGACTGGTTGCTAGTCATGTTTCATTACTCGAGTTACAAGGTTGTGCCAAGAAAAACATCGGAGATGGGTAAACTCATTTTTATGTGCATAATGTACCATCCAACCTAGTGCCTCTTAGCAAACTGTAGGCTGTCTGGTTTGCGGATTATTGTTTAATGATGCAGCCCAGAAGAACTTGAAGGGCTGTGTTAAACTGCTGGGGAAAATAAGGCTTTATAACAAAAACCAAATTGCAATAATCTTTGCTATAGGGTTACTAGAATCAGAACTCTTCATGGTTTGATAATGCTGGAGATTTCTTGTTTTCAGGGATTTATGATGTGCCTTTATTACATGAAATCGGTAATCGGTTTAGCTTGATTTTATACTTGGTGGTTGGCAGTTGTCACTTTATCCTTTTGCAGGGAAATGCTTAAATATATTTAAGTAACATACATGCAAATACAGTGTAAATAGGTATTGGCTGAGGAGGTTTGGTTCTGGAGTTTTGTTTGAAGTCCAGTCAGAGCTGTGGGGTTCTTTTTGGTTTTTTTTTTTAATGATATTGAAATCTTGCAGTCATGAAATCTTATCCCCAAATATCCATTCTGATTGGTGGCTTTCTCCCAAGATCAGACATTTTGCATGAGACTGACGGCTCTGTGGAATGAAACCTCATAAGAACAGCTAGTCTTGGCCGACTTTATCTGCATCAGAACCAGAAAATAAGCCCCATCAGACTTTGGAAGTGACGTAGAAACAAAACTCTAGGCATGAGATCACTCTCTGGAGATTTGAATCCAATCTGATATTTGCCCCTAAAACACCTCTGAAGCCAGAGAGTTTCAGAGGAAAGGTTTTATTATGGCCCATCTCTGGAATATAACAAAGGTTCCAATGTACTGCAATAAGGTGAATTCTAGTCTCCAAATCTCTTGCTAGCACCATTGCAGACACTTCCCCAGATCCTAGCGTTCTGAAGATCATTTCCAATAAATCTAATTGTAACAGTTTAAATCATCCTGCCTTTCCGCAGAGCTGCATAATGTCTGCCACTTGTGTAAAGGGTCTTTCTGTCTTAAACTAGCAAAATCAAAGAAACTCAGAGCTCACGTTCAAGGCCTGGGCTGACATTGAAGACTTCACGCCTGCTTTTCTCCACTTGCCAGCAAGTTCTAGTGGTGGTAGTCAAGGTCAGCATCTCGCCAAGGATCTGTAGCTGTCACTCTAAGGATTTGTACATGCTTTTAGAGTCACTCCTGAGGTTACTCCAGTGGAGTGTTTTGTGGCTTAGCCCCCCCCCCCCATTCCACTACTGGGTGTAACGGATGCCAGGGATGAAGTCGAGGGTAAACAGAGTTTGCCCACTTCTCATTTGCAGAGCGAGGAGGTTGGTTTAGGTTAGTTTTGTGCCACTGCACCACTGTAACGCTCCACAAGTAGCCCAGTGTTCCTGCTGTGTGCAGCATCATGGCCAAGTGCGTCCAGAGAATCAGAATGTAATTGAGAGTCAAAAGCCTGATAGAAAAGAGTTAGCCGGGATCATCCAATGTCAGTGCAGAATCTCTTTCCTGCTGTATAACGTCTAGTGCTTTGCCCTATTCTACCTGTGGTGCTCAGCAGCAGACACATTTAAGGTTTTTACAGTCTCTTTTGGGGCCATTAAGAACTATTGACCAAGCCTGTAATTGTGCACTTGCTCCAAGGTTTAAGCGCTATGGTTGTAACCAGTATTAAATTAGTCTGCTGTGTGGGGTGAGCAAATGGCACAGAAAGACTTTCACAGCTGCAAATGCACAGCACCTGGCCTTCAAACAGAGACCGCTTCTCTTGCTGCAAACAAACCCTCCCCACACCCTACAGTCTTTTTGGTGGGATCTTCAAAACCTCTGTGGGTTTGTCTGCTCTCTACTATGCTCGCAGCACTGAGTCTCGGAGCCTGGGTCAACTGACTTGGGGTCGGGCGGTGGGGCTAAAAATAGCCGTGTGACATTCCCGCTTGGGCCGGAGCCCAGGTGCTCTAAAACCCAACAAAGGGGGGAGGGTCTTGGACTCAGGTGCCAGCCCGAGTGGGAATGTCTACACTGCTATTTCTAGCTCCCGTGAGACCAAGCCAGTTGACTTGGGCTCTGAGACTTGGTGCCATGAGCTTTTCTTTACAGTGTAAATGTTCCCTAAGTAACACAGGAACACAAGTCCCATTGGTGCTCAATGGGATTTAGCCTTCGAAGTCACTGAGGCATTCTTGAAAATCCTGTCTCAGTCTGTAAAGGGTCCTCCTTGCCTTAAGAAACCATCCCCCTGAGCTATTTCAAGTTATGACCATGAAGAAATCGTCGTTTTGTATTCGAGTAGCACCTAGAGGCTCCAAACAGACTTCACTTGGCAGGGCACAGCATAAACATAAAATAGGTTGTGCCTGCCCAGATCGCTTCCCAAACCATTAAACGTCTATGGGATTTCAGTTTCTACGTCCCTTTGAGATCTGTGCATGAAAAATATTCTCAGGGGTAGTAGAATTAAACTTAAGTTACAACAGTTTAATCATTAACAGTGGAACTCACGTTTATAAGAACCAAAAAATCTTACGTTATATGTTCAGTTAGTTTAAAAGAGATACAATCTATATGGAATATTTTTAGGCTTGAGATTGAAGGCATAGACTATAACTTGATGTGCTACCTGGCTTTAGACCAGTGATCGTCCAAGGAAAACTCCAGAAGGGGTGTTAATTTCTCCCATGGCAGTAAGAAATAACTGAGGATCCCAGGCCTGGAAACATAGGAATCCCCTTTTCCCCCAGAATTGATCGATTTTAAATCTTGATTGTTCCCACCCTATTACCTGTCAATCTGGTGCCAAATTTGTCATCTTGTTTCCTGAGGCTAGGATAACGCCGAACGTTGGGGTTTTTATTCGTGTTGGGTTCCCCCTCCAATCAGGTGTTGTCAGATGTGGTATTGCATCCAGTAAGTGTATTATTTCTAAATGGAAGAAAATATCCCTAATTCAGTTCTCATTGATGACGAGAGGCCTTTCATAGTCCAAAATTATCCCAGGTCGAAGCATTTTACTATCAAACAGCAGCTTCGACTCTATGACGTTCTTTAGCTTCATAAAGAGTCTCCTGCGGTAGCTGAGAACTGAAGGGCAGTTCTGTCTATTGTGTGCTTTCTGGCTATGTAAACAGCTCTCTTCTTGTCAGTGTCCATGCATTGGGGCTTCATTCTGTTAGGGGCCCAGCATAAAAGACCCTGTCCTGAAGAGTTGGCAAACTGAGGAGACAAGACAAACCCAAGTGGGAGAAAGGAAGGATTGTTATACCCCTCTTACAGATGGGGAACTGAGACCCAGCAGAATTCAGTGACTTGACCAAGGTCAGACAGAGTCAGTAGCAGAATCAGGAGTTTAACCTAGTTCCTCCTAATTCCCAGTCCAGAGTCTGAACCATAAAACCATCCTTTCCATCAGCATAGCTGCGGAGAGGTTGCTGTGGTTAAGAGCTAAAACGAGGAGAACTTGTCTGACTTGGTTACAAGAAATGGCCCTGCATCTTTCTGTAGCTGGGTCTAATCTCTTTTGTTTTGGAAATCAGTCTAGTCTTAGATGTAACAAAATACTTGTTTTTATGTAAGTGTCATGCATCTGATGGAATCTGTCCTTGTCACTTATTACTTCATTATTGTTGTAGGCCTGTCAATAGGGATCTTGATCCATCATGCCCTTTTTATGTCAGATGTGCATGCCATAATGAGTTTTCATTTAGTTCTGTTTCCTTTCTCATAAGTGTAGGTGTTTTACAATAAACTGCTGTTGAGGTTTTAAGAGTCTCCATTTATTCAGTAAAAATTCAATTCAGGTTCGGTACTTTCTTATTCCAGTATTTTTATTCCATTGTTTAGGAGATGTCAGGAAACTTGGCTGAAGTATATGCTTTTCCTATTTCTAAACTGCTTTCTCCTGCCCGTACCTACTTAAATAAGTTTTCAGGTGTGCCCTGCATTTTTTTTCTAGGACATCTACAGTAATTAGTTTATTAATTACTGTGACTCTTTCTGTAGTAAGTTTGGGGAGACTGACTGGAAGTAATTTGAATGACTAAGCTGCCATAAATTCCATACTAATTGCTGGTCTCTCTCTAATGTACCTTAAGCGTATTGGGGCAACTTCTCCCTTCAGCTAGGAGAATGCATCTTTGATTAGCCAGCAAGAGTCTTTCATATGGGCTGTATCCCATAACAGAACTTGGCCCCATGATTCTTATGAGCGAATGATAAATATCAGTGTATGTTGAGAAATAGAAATATTGGAAACCTGTAGTCACACTTGGGGACTATGAATGTGTTTGGAGTTGCCAGAACATGCAGAAAGTTTGGCATGCACTGGTTATGGTTAAGCAAAGAAATGATACAGCTGGAACTCTTTGAGAGCGTCATAATGATTGGTCGTAACTGAAAGGCAGGAAGGCTTTATCATGGCCTTGTGAATAACAAAGGGAGAGGGGCGTATGGCTTTCTTGGGGACTTTGAGTTCCCTCTGCTTCTTACAAAGTTTAAAATAGATTTCTTTCCATGCTGTGAGAACTGTGTAGAGCAGGGACGGGGAAATTATCTTACCGTCGGTTTACTGGTCATGTGAGAACATCATGTATGGCCTTTCACTATGGTTAATGGTTGGTGGTGTTGCCTTCTGGGTATTCCTAGCTTAATGTTTTGATAATGGTAACATTAAGTGTGTTGGTGGAAGTAGTGGTAGACAGCAGCCTGGGAACTCTGCAAGAGGCTGACAGCCAAAATCCTAAAAAATAGGAGGCTGAAATCAGGTGTATTTAGGCATCCAAGCTTGGGTTCTTATTTTTGAAAATTTTGGCTAGTGGTTTTCCGGTGGGATGGAGTTCTGCTAGTGAAGCAAAGCTACTCTTCTAATGATCACCTGCTCACCTCACCCAAGGCGAAGGTGAGAACAACGAGGCCCTGCACCTTGATTAGATTTGTTAGGCCTTACCATAATACAAATAACTGTGTGGAGATGAAAAACCAGGTACCTTTATAGAAGTAGGCTTTAATAAGGCTGTACAGAAATTGCCTTCTTGCTATAGAAACTTTTCTTTCTGAAGAGGGTAAGATCTTCACTCCTTTTCAATTAAAAAAAATAAACAGTGCTTGTGGAAAAGGACGGTTTGACAACCCGGGAGAACGAAATCTCTCTGTTTATCCCCAGAACTCATTAGGCCTGAGCAGTGGCAGTCTGTTTTTCTCCACATCAGTTTGGTTAACATGCCCCAGTTCTGGCATGAAGGGAACACGTGGATTCACATGGCCCATTCAATCCTTGGCACCTCTGCTGAGGTTGCTAACAGGCCTGCCAGTTGTGCTGCTGGCTGCATAATGAGGACATATGTCCTCTAGGAACTGGATTTGCTTAACAGCTGTTTTGTTGCCAACCAACATGGACCATGTTTCTGTCACTGCTGACCCAGGCCAGACACTGACCTAGAGATGAAGAGCTAGGCCGTGTGACTCTCCCTTACTTGTGGATGTTAAATAACTTGCTCCTGTGCTTGCAACCTTTTGAATGTACAGAGCAATTGGAAAGGATTGGGGAAAGGAGAACCTTGATTCTTTTTAAAAACAACAAAGTGCCTTATTTGCTCATGGAAGCTTAGCTCATATGCAGCAATTTTTTATTTCTGTGTGACTTTATATGGCTCTCTATTAATTAGACTGGCTGAGGTGTGTTCACCAAATATTTAATTTAGACTGAAGCTGGGAAACAAAACATTCACTCTTTTTACAATTCAGCTTTTTCATTTGGCTTCGGTTTCCAAACTCAACTCTTGGTGCAAAACCCAAGAAGCCGGAGAAGGCTCAGTAGGATTTAATTAGAGAGAAACACTTGCTTAGAAGTTATCTGCTTTGAAAACCCACCCTTTCCTTCCCCCACTCCTTTGCTGCCCTCCAAACGGAAGTGAAACCTTATACGTTCTAAAGTTGCAAACCATTCTCAAGCTATGTTCTGTCTTATCTCTGTCCCCGTTAGCTCCATGTAACTACTCAAAGTGTGTCTTTATTGACTGTGTAGTAAGCAAGTGAGAGAGAAAGCAAAACAAACTCCAATCATTCAGAGTTGTCTCAAAACTAGTAATTTAGTGGGAACATAATACGTATGCTGGAGAAATGTTAGTGATCGTGCAGACTAATTCAAAATGGTACTACAATTACTTTTGCAACACAAATGATGTTAATTATGTAATGCTGCAGAAATTGGAAACATAATTTTGAAGAATGTTTGGATGACTCTGTGGTAGAACAAATCTTAATATACTTGAATATTTCAACAAGGCAGTGTGTTTGCACACATGGAACCCAACTCTTTGTGCTGCTAGAACCAGTGCATTTGAGCAGGTAAAAATAGAAAGGGGAAGTTGGCCTGGTCCCCAGCTTGCTTCTCCATAAGACGTTCAGCTTTGCAGAATTTTGATGAAAATTATGTTTGATGACACAAAAGCAGAAGATGGACACTCTGAATTTAGGTCAAGTAGCTAGGCCTCCTCCCAAATGTGCTTTAAAACAAGAAGCAAGGGGTGATGGTTCCTTCCAGTTTGCTACCCCCTCCGCCCCCTCCCATCTTGCTCTTGACTTCCCCCCCCCAATTGCTTCATGGTTTATTAGCATGTTTTGGGTTAAGGAGGGAATTCTGGAACTTCAAAAGTCTGCAGCTGCCTTGGAAAAATGTTCATTTTGTTGCAGCATGTATCACTTGGGTACGTTAAGAGGCTGCAACTTAATTAGCACCTTTCTTCTGACAACTGCACAGAAATCCATTAAGTTCACCAGGGAAATCTATTTTTTCCCCATTGCAAGTAACGTCGATGGATTTTCCTTTCTAGTCTCCTGAGAAAGGATAGCTGCCACCTTTTAAAAATGATTTTAGCTCCGGTAATTGAGTACTCCTGTTAGAAGGGCAGCAATGGGGCCTGACAAAACACCCATCCCTTGGAGTCAGGCATATTGTCTGTTTCGTGCTTCCTGTTGCTCCATCGGGAAAGGGGTATTTTCCCATTCTCTGAACCATCCCCAGGAGCTGAGTGTGATTAAATTCTTCTACAGTGTGAAAGGATAATCCAATGTTTGGGCTTAAATAAGACCTATATAAAGACATGCTGTAGAATAGACTTTTCTTTCACTTCTTAAGGGTTCGAATACTCGGGCCCCCATCTCCTTTCCTCTCTCAGCTGCTCAGAAAATATCCGAATGATGACTTCTTGTCAGAAAAATACAAATTTGTTGAAACCAAAAGGGTTTTTTCCTAGGGAAGGATCAGTTTTGATGAAACTGTTATCAGGAAACATTTCTCAAGTCCAGGATGGACTTTCAAGAGAGACGCCTCCTTAGTCTGGTGGATAGGGGACTCATCAGGGTGGGGGAGACCTTGGCTCAGGTCCCTGTTTTGAATCAGCGTCAAGTCCTTGCTCCAAATCAGGTAGAGTTAGGACTTGAACCTGGATCTGCCACGTCCCAGAGGAGTCCCCTATCCATCAGGCTGTGGTGGGTGGGTCTCTCTCTTTCTCTTGGGTTTTTCATGGTCTCAGTTTCATCCGAATTCAGAACGGGAAGACTGGACATCTCAAATTTTCATGGGACAGAAAAAACATTTCACTGCCAGCTCTGCCTCTCGGCCACCTTTGATCGTACAAACTCCTGCCGTGTGGCAGGGAGCAGGGGCTCTTACTTTGGTTAGGAGTCAGTTGGTTCTCCCTGTTGGAGGGTGAAAGCCAGAGCCCTAGTCTCCAGGCTTCACAGGTGAGTTGAAGTTAACACTTCTGAAAAGAAACTTTTATGCACACAGCCCCTGGTCTTGGAGAAGTAGAGCGTTCCATCTCTTTGCAAACACTGTTTGGCATTGGCTGTGGGTGCATGGGCTAACATTTAGCCATCCAGCCTACTGTGCCAGCAAATCGAGTAGCCGTCATCGGAAGCTCACATGTTGCAATCTGATCAGGGTGGGTGGACCTTTCCGTCTGCACTGGCTCCCGTGGAGGTCTGTGAGGTGCCACAAAGGTAAGAGTTCGCCTGTGTGGGTCAGATTTCAGGATTGACTCTTAATGGCAGATGCAGAGTTGAGGCTGGGCTGTAACTCTGGTTAAAGCCAGGCCCAAATTCTGTTGGGATCTTCATAGAAGTTAGAATTAGAAATGATCCATTGGGGAACATGGTCCATTCTTACCTTTCTGCCAGCCAGTCACGGCAATATTGTTTTCTAATGTTTGGTCCAGTTCAACTTAAAATGCACATCACTTGTACAATGCTTAGAACTTTCACAGATGCTTTCCGGTTTACCCTTGCGTGTAGGAGCTAAAAATGCATGTGGTCATTGGGACTACCACAAACTTTTAATTCTGCCCATCATTCTAGCTCGGGGGGGGCTTGCTCCATATGTGGAGCACTTCATTAAAAAGTGTGCAGTCAAAAATAAAATGTGAATAGGCCACCTCCTGATCCTGCCTGTGGATATGTGCCGTAACAAAAAGGGACATTTTGCTAGTGGTGGGTGGGATGGGATTGTGCCAAAGATAAATGTTTGGGTGTATTTCTCTGCAAAAGCCAGCTGTGAAAAGAATTAAAGTGTTGCACATGAACGTAAACACAACTCCAGACCTGCCAAAGTCCAAACGTGGGATGGGAGCCTCTTAGGCATGTGACAGGGCTCCAGCGCGAGGGACAAAACAAAACAGCAGCGGGGGCTGAACCGAGTGCTGTGCAACGAATGCCTTCAGCCTTACTCCCTGAATCATTATTTTGGAAGTCCATGAACTAGAGCAGTTTTAAAAAAGGGAATAACACGTCTCTGTCGGAGAGAAGGAACTCTAGGTCTTGCATGCAGCACGTTCCTCATTTGTTCATGAGATGCAAATGCAAGGCAGGTTTGCTCAGGAAACTGTGCTGCGCTGGCTCTTAATGAAGGCAGCAGAAAAACTTCATTGCAAAAGGAGAACTTCTGAAGGTCACACAGTCTTTCTATTGTGCGACCATCCTAGATAATCTGGCCCCTGGCTTGTCCTGATAGCTCCCAGAGAGGCACAGTTGCTGTCATGTTTCCTTCAGGTCACTTAAGAGACCGACTTCTCTATTACGTGCTCTGTGATAACCAGGCAAAGGAGAGGAAAAGTATTCTTCACGGATCCTCTTCAGTTCAGCATTGGCATCGCAGCAGACAAAGCAGGAAGGTAGATAATAGGTACATCTTGAACGTGGGGATTGTGCCAACCCTCGGTTTGGCAGAAAGCTTTCTTAGAGTCCCAGGCTATTGTGCTCTAAAGAGCATAAGGTCTGTACTGGTACACGAGGCGCGGGATCCAAGCATTGCACACTCAGTCCCTTGCTCTCAGGGATGGGAGCATCATGTCTCTGGTATATCTGTGTTACATCAGGGCAGCGGTTAAAGAAGAGAGACTCTCCTTCCTTCACCTCAGCAACCAAGGAGCAGGAGGAGGGGGGGGGGAAGCTGTGGGGGATGCTGTGTACCCAAGCCAGGGAGATAAGGGGACAGGCGTAGTCTCCCCTGCACTCCTTTAAGCTCTGCGTTGGGGCCATGGAGGCAGCTTGCTTAGCCCTGAGGTAAGGAAGAGCATGTCATACCTCTCACCACCAACTGCCCCACGCCATGCTACTCTGAGCCGCCAGTCAGCTCCCTCTTAGTGGATTTCCAAGTCAGCAGTGTCTCTCTCCCCCATGCAGACTTGCCAGGGGGCACAGGACTTGGGGACTGGGGTGGAGAAGGGACAGAGGGCAGAGAAGTACAATGAAGGGAGTTAATTTAAGTCTCCAGACACTGACCCTGTGAGTGACGATTAAATCCATGCTCACAGATCGCTTCCCTGTGGGGTGCCTGCACTGGGACAGAACACGGGCCACTCCACCGGGCCTTGTCTTTATGTGCTGGAGTAGCAGTCACGGAGCGTCAGTTTCCCACAGATCCCAGAGGGCCTGAGTTATTTGGCTGATGTAGGTAGTGCCACAGGCAAACAAGGCACTGTGCAGTAGGCAAAACCGATCCCTACAAATAGTCCTTGCCCTGGAGAGTAACCGCCTAAAGACACAACTCCTGGGGAGGGGGTGTCTCTGCTCTGGTTACACACTCTCGAAAATGAAGCATGTGGTGCCGCAGTTACAGAGAGCCTGCTTCTGGTTCTGTGATGCCAAGGATCAGGGTCCCACTGCACATAGTGCTGCACATCCAAGAAACTAAAAAAAAAAAAAAAAAAAAAGCCCCCCAGCTTTGCAAACTATACCTGTTTTATTGTCCCTTGCTCCAAGGAGTCAAATATCAATGGGGACCAGGTGACTCTCAATACAGGGGGCTGTCAACTCAGGATTTAATGTCATTTGCAAGTCAATGGTAGGAAGTGTGAATGGGAGCAGCTGCCCCCAGCGTGCTGTAAAATATTTGTGTATACACTCTTTTGGCCAGATCCTCTGGTTGTGGAATTCTCCATCGCTCGATGAATGTCAGTGGAGCTACAACATAGGATGCCAGCTGAGGAGCTGGCCCGTCATCTTTAATCCGTCTGGAGGCCATTCCCTTGGATTTGCTTCTATCCCCTACACTCCTTGCTGGTGGATTTCATGTTCTGCACCTGTGCTGGGCAGGATGCAGCTCTGAAAGGCTTTTCCCTCTCAAAATAACTTCTATAAGAAGTAGATATGAAATTTCTATAGGGGAAGGATATTTCCACATGAACGTATCCCATAAAAAGTAGGCCTGGGGTGACTTAGAATGAATAACCTTGTTTTCCTTGGAGGTCAGGAGGAATCTGAAGGGCATCTGCCACTCTAAGATGGATTGAGTAGATAGACGATGCAGGGCAGAACGCCCTTGGTTTCTCGCAGCATCAGAGACTGTTGGTTGGCGCTTTTAAAAGGGAAGGAGGCGCTCTGTAATAATTGTACCTTTTCACCACCTTAGCTGATGAAACTGAGGCTGCATTCGATTTCTTGGCTGGGGAAGCTGGGCTGATACGTTGAAACTTTTCTTTCTTAATAGAAATCTGCCTTACAAAATGTTTGGTGTTTTGGATGTGGAAGCTCTGATGTCCTTAAAATTCAGGTGCTTGGCTCAAGTGGAATAAAATAAATTATTGCTGCATGTAAGTTATCAATTTTTCTTATATAGGATTGCTTTTTAACCTGTTGTTGGGACGGTAGGAAGTTATTTACACCTCTCCCCGTTGGGGTAAGTCAGCAAGGGTGTCCCGCAATATCGTAATTCTTTCAATTGCTTACAGTGGCTGACCACATTTGCTTCTTACATGGAAAATTTGTTCCATGAAGCAATGGCTGATACATCCGTATGGCTTCGCTGTGCAAATTCAGCTGTCAGTGCCCTTCTGTCTAGTATCTGTTGGGTGCCTGTGATGGCTATTGTCTCTTGGCTGTACACCGAACTGCAGTATATAAATCACTTCAGGACAGTTCTTTCTGCAACTACCTCATCTGCAGTTTTGGGTTTTTTTTAACACGCTCATCGCAAATTACAGTTGTACTTATCAGTTTGTCTCTTGGGTTGCAGCTCTTCACTGTACTGATAAAGGCCATTACCGTCTGTCCAGCTCCCCCATACACAATGTACTACAGCTTTCTTTTCAGTATCTTCCTAAATAAATTGAAGGCTTCCCCTTCCCCCCTTCTTTTTTTAAAAGGCAGCTCAGTTTCAAAAAGCACGAGACTGCAGTCAGCATATCTCCTATGAAAAGATGCTGCTTCCAAATTCTGCTTGGTGCATAGACTCTCCTGTTACGCTCCTGTAAATTGCTTTTCACTAAGTCACCATACTGTCTGTTACTGTTACGAACTCAGAGTAACAAGCTACTGGAATCAAATATCTCTGTAAGAGTATGGGAACTGGCCATGACATGTATTAACGAACTCTGTAGGTAGGGTGGTTAGTCATATACTTTAATGTGTATGTTATAACTGGTCAGCTCTGTGTGGATCATATTTGATCCTCCACTATAATTAAGGTTAAGTTTCCGTCATGAGTAATTTTAGTAGCAGTCAGGGGCAGGTCACAGGCAATAAACAAAAGTTCACAGGTGCTGCAACCTGTCCCTGGCTGCTATTAAAAACGCCCCGTGGGAGGGAGGAAAACAGAGCTGCAGAGGATTGCAGCTGCTCCAGCCCTGCTGCTCCAGCGGGCTGGCCGTCCAGTCTGCGGTTGTGCACCGGTCTGTGGGGCTGGCAGCAGCGGCAGCTCTGCCCCAGAGGTCCTGGAAAGTCCCAAATCTCTGACCAAATCACATTCTTAGCTGTAATCGTGCCTGTACTGGGAATTGTCGGCTTTCCAGGGATTCAGATGCACTGCTGAGGCTGCCTTTATGGCCACAACTCTCCCTGTGCAGGGAGAGGGGCGAAAGCTCCTGGCGCTTGCCTTCGAGCCTGTTAAGAGTCCAAATCTCCAGAAGGACAGCAAGTAGACTGGGTTTGAGACTTGCGAGGTCATGAACTCTTTGTTTTAAGAGTTGTATTTTCTTGGCACCAAGAGGCGTAAACACCAGTGTGGCTGAATTCCTCACACTGAAACTAAATTGTATTGATTTCAGTACCTCGTGCATCTGGGCTGTATTTTATCTGTCTTAATATCCTGCTTCCATTTTTGGCTCTTGCTTCTCTGCCAGATTTGTGTGTCTTGTCTGTTCTGCTAGCAGCATTTAGATGCAGGCTTGCTGTTTACCCTAGTGTTGCAGCCTGTGCTAGCAGTAGGCAACAGCATGTGAGACTGGATTTCCTAGCCTGCTGTGGCATTAAAATACGTATCGCCAGTTAAATCTACCATGTGCATTCAGATACCTACCCTAATGCCCAGACACCGCCCCCCATGATCTTCCTTATCCAGGTGGAAGCATTGGCCGTCCTCGGCAAGCAGATCTTGTTAGTGCCATGCAGGACCTGAGGCAGGATGGATGGTTTCTGGGGCAGAAGGATTCATGGCTTGGGCAGAGGAGGCTCTGCAATGAGGGCTTAGGAACATTCCCTTGGGGAGAGCTTCAGGATGTTGGAGTTACTAGTCAACTTCAAGAAGTCGGGGGAGTTTGCAATTATACACAGCTTGTGTACGTTCTGTTTGGGGCAGAGTGGGAATGCTACCTGGTGAGAGGCTCATCTACCTCTTTTCTTTGGGGATGATACAGTTAAAATCCCAGTGCTATTTTCATAATCTTAGCACTTGTCTTCTGAACTAGGCTGCTTGAATTTAGTCTTCAGTCAAATCCAGTGCAGCTAAAAAGATCATGATACTTGAATCATGGTTCTAAAGTGAGTGAGGTGTAAAACATCCCCCTGCCATATTGTTAGCATACTTGAACGGATGGTGCTGGTGGCATTTGTGTTGCTCTGTGTTGCATTTAGAAATAATGTGACCGTAATAGCATCAGACCTTTAAAACAGAGGTATTTAGTTGTTCTTTCTGGAGGTGAACAGTTAGAACATCTTTGGTGTTGACACTTACAGCACTGCTGAATGCATTTTCATGAATTCCAATTATAGTGTAAGAGATGAGAAGTGAAGTCTTAAAGAGTAAAATCCTCTTCGTGGCTCTTGTGAATGGCTTAATCTGATGTTCTTCAATGGTGAAAACCTCTGAAATTCATATCTAGTCTTGGGATTGTTTCTGACTATGAATCAGAGGCTGGAGTGAGCAGCAAGCAGCACAGAACGCTCCCTGAAAGCATTTGCTCCTAAAGCATTCTATAATCCTTGCTTTCTACTTTGCCTCCAGATCTGTTGCCCTTTATCAGTGGATTGGTGGACAGACGTTATTCAGAGATCATTACACCTTGGCACTTTATTTGCCTGGTTTAATTACACTTGCGGTGTATGCAAAATGGTAGTGCTGTCAAGGTTCTGAAACTTGTACGTTCCGGGCCTATTCTGAAGAAGCGGATGGATTCATTTTAGCTTTTTTTTTTTTTTTAAGCGGTGTGTTTTTGTTTGTTTGCATTAAACCAAGAAAAAGCATTAGTTTTCGAAACCTGAAAATCCTGCATAACTCATGTAGCTAATAGGGGAGAAAAACAGGAGTCTTAGCCAAACAATAAAAATAATCTCTCTCTCGTGGTGGTCAGCTCTCTATAAGAACATATATGTGAAGAACTGTCTCCAGAATGCTTGCCACTTTGAACCTGGGCCTATTAAACTAGACCCTGCCACTCCCTGCTGCCAGTTGTTATTGTTGAACAGCACCCAGGGTGTGGGTGTGTGGGGGGGGCACTTTTATGCATAATACTTCTAGGTCAGTGCATTGTGGCTTCTCCCCCTACTGAGGGAGTATTCCTGCTAGTTTGGAACCAAAGTCTAGATACAGTTGCTGTTACTGATTGGCACAAGGTGCTCTAATGCTGTGGAGAGGCAGAATTGTGGAATCGCAGTAACAATGTTATAATCAAGGTTGTTAATAAATTTGTTAAGCTTCATTTGACACACACCTGCTCCAATTTTCACATGTGCCACTCCTGCAGGAAAACCATTTTTTAAAGGGGCAGAATCTGGCATTTATTGAACAAAGAGCTGCAGATCAGTGGAACTGGCTAAAATGTTCCCGTCAAATGTTTTTTGACAGAAATAGAAAATAGCATATTATTTTCTGAGCAAAGTTTTAATGGAAAAATTATTTATTTGAAAATATTTAGGGTTGTGGGGGAGGTGAAGTGAGATTGGGTAGGGGAATGGAAAAAAGGGGGGTTAAAATCCAAAAACTTTTTGGGGTTAGTTTTTCATCAACTTTTTTTTTTTTTAATTTCATGGCAAATATTGGGGGATGAATGAGAATTTTTCAAATTCTCCACAGAAAACAACAGATGGTAGTTTTTGAACTGTTCTAAAGATCTACTTTTGCTGTTAAATGCCATCTCAAACAGCTCATTCTGTTAACTTCCCATGTCTGTTCATTTGTCCCTGGGACGGGAAGATGCCTCATGACTCAAGTCAGACTTGTAGTTCCTAAACTGTGAGGCATACCATTGCAGAAAAGTAAAACCAAATCAACCCTCCACAATGCTGGTGTGAGAAGCTGCCGACAGGCTTCCTTCAGGTGCTTCCCCTGCAGTCAAACTGCAACTTTGGCATCACCATGGCTTGTCAGAGTTTCTTTCCCCATTAACTGCCTCATTGGAACTGCCTGAGAGGATCAGCTGGAATGGCTTAATCCTGGACATTCCCAGCAGGCTTGGTAGCTTTCTCCTAGTGGGACATGGCAGTGGCTGGAGGGTTTAGTTCCTCTGGTCAAACTTACATTTTTTTTTTGTCCTGACCCTTCCCTCCCATGTGCTCTGTTGCAGCTGTGGTGTTTCAAACACCAACTCCATTTCTGCAGCAGAAGTAGAGCTTCTGCCAGGTCTGCTGAAGTGGGTGAAATCCTGTCTCCATTGTACTGCAATGTTTGCCGTTGACTTTAGTGGGGCCAAGATTTCACTGTGTCTTGGGATCTGAGTCCTCCTGATTCACTTACTCACGTGCCTCAGCTCTGAGAACAGAGGCTGCTAGGCTGCTTCAGGGAAAGAAGTGGGTTACCTTAGTGCTACGCATTCTAGTGATTTCCCCATTCAGTGGCCAGGTCTGTGCTATGAGTATGTCTACGCTGCAGTCAACAGGATTGCAGCCCGGATATGCATTTAGCTGGATCACTAAAAATAGTGCAATGGTGGCAGCCTAGGTTAGCGACCTGAGCATGTACTCTAGGGTCCTAGGCAGGCTTGTGCTGCTATTTTTAGCAAGCTAGTTTGATCTAAGTGAGTTCACCCATGCAACTGTGTAGTGCAATCGCACTTCCTGATTGCAGTGTACATACAGCATCTGTATCCTGCCCTAGGAGGCTAGTGCCGTTGAGTGGTGTCTGGAGGGCAAGGTTTGTTTTGGAGTGACTTGCTTTCTAAATCTGTAGTGAATCCCTGTGTCCTGTTCACACACACACTGTCCGTAAGGTCCCTGGCTGGAATTGGTGTGGTTCTAAAATCTCTTAAGAGCTGCTGGGGCCAAGAGAACCCTTGGTCCTCTGCAGTTTTCAAGCTTGGAAGGTTCTCTAGCCTCATTAACTGCACCTGCAGAGGCCATCAACTCTACATGGTAGAGAGAGAGAGAGAGATGCTAAGTTTGTGCCACAGCTCCTGCAGAGCATATGAGCACCGTAGCTGAGAGTTAGCATTAAAGTAGCTACTCCGATACCTTTTTATTAAACCTCTATCAAACAGTCTGACTTGAAGCAGCCACATATTGTATCTATGTGGGGAAATATAAAGTCATTAGTGCTGTTGGATAGCATTTTCTCTTGCCCTGTGACCTGTCCCCTTGCAGTGCTTCTATAGTAGGCAAGGCTCATTTAATTCCTCCTTGGTTTTTTGGCTGTGAAGAGCCTTTAATTAGCCTCTGCTCGGTAGGGTGGCTGTTAAATGTTCGGGATGAGCTGTTACTGGGTTTTAAAAAATTGCAGCAGTGGCTCACTTGCTAGGTGGAACTGTTACGGTGATTAGCATTTGTGTGATTATGAAATCCTTGCTGGTGTTTAAATATATTTTATAAAATAAATGCATTTCTCAACCAGAGGATTCAGGTATTTCCCCCTTCCTTAAAGCAGAATGATCAGATTTTCAACACAAAACACTTCAAAGCTCCAGTTTTTTTTTATTTTACATTTTGCTGTTCTAGTTCTCCTCTGGGAAAGAGAGCACTTTCCAGCTGTGGACAAGTTCCATCATCAAATGTTGTATGAAAAATGATTTCTCTTCCCAAGCCGGGAGTAGAATTAAATCCTCAAATGGCTGTATATTAAAAGCTATTCCATTAAACAGCAGCTGCTCTAAGAAGTTGAATGTTTAATAAACACACTTCTAGCTAGGAAGGGCTTCTGGCATGTAACATGCCAGAACATTCCAACCTGCTCTGAAATTTAGTTTTGTTGCTGCTTTGATCCATGGATATTTCAAATATATTCTTTAGAACTGTTTGTCACTGGCACATGGCAGTGCCCATTGGCTTTGCTGTACAAAAAGCTAGCTACAGCAGGGATTCTCAAACTTCTTTTTCTGGAACCCCCTTTGAAAATTTTTCTGGCTGTGATGACCCCATGCCATGCCACCCTTATTTCTGCACTGCTGTCTGGTGTGGCACTGCCTTCAGAGAACCCCGCCACCCAGCTCTGAAGGGCTCTGGATGTTAGTCATGCACAGGCCTGCAGCAATGGCATGTGTGGAGACTCAGAGCTCATGACCCCCCCCCAATAACTTTGTGACCCCTTTAGGGGTCCCAACTCCCAGTTTGAGATCCCCTGAGCACCTCTGAAATCTAGAGCAAGGAGTCAGTTGTTAGTTGCAAACCTTGATCAAGTACCCTGGTTTCTGCAATGCCTATGAAAAAGTTAATTGGGTCTCGGCAGTTGCTGGGTAACAACTTGAAGGCAGTCCCTGCTTCTAGCAGTGGCAATTTATTCCAACATAATGCTTCTGTCCTGTGTTTCATTGCTTTAGTGTGTTGTAACTCCATGCTCTGGGAGAGCAGCATAGCTCTAGCAAGGTTGTTATGGGGTTATTTCCCCAGTGATGGCGCTGGTATGTGAATGTTTTCTTAGAATATCCAGTCTCGACTGCTTTCCAAATTCAGTGGTTTCCAGCTTGCTCAAAGAGCTAAATTTTGCATTTTAGGAAGAGAAATTTTTCTCTCTCATCTGCTAAAATCGGATGACTTGCTAAGAGGCCTGTTCCAGATCAACCCCAAATTGTTGGGATTGATGCAGGGATCACTAGGTGAACGTCTCAGGCCTGTGAGCTGCAGGATGTCAGATTAGTTGATGAAAACCGTCCTGTCTGGCTTGAAAACGCTGCTCCTGTGGAAGACAATGAAAACGCCCCTTTGGGAGTCATCGGGGCGGTGGTTTGGCTTAAATAAGTTACTAGCCTACTTGTTCTCTCTCCTTCTATCTAATGTGATGAGGAGCCTACCCCACACAGGTGAACGGTGAGTTAGCAAGAGTCTGAGCTCGGTTAGCCCACTCTGTTGCCCTTGGAAGGTGTCCTGCTTGATTTGTTGTTAAACCCAGCTGGGCAGTAGCTGGGCCTTCAAAAGGAAGGAAATGAGAGTCGCAAGGGGAAACTCAGGATGGAGAAACCAGGACAGAGGAGGTAGGGGATTCCCATTCTCTGAGAAGGGCCTGGGAAAGGCAGACTAAAGGAGGCCGCAAGGATGGAATCAATCCCTGTGGTGGGTCCTGGAAGTGGGGTAAGGCACAGAGAGGTGGCCCTGGGGAGTCAGTATTCCAATGGAGGAAGGAGGAGTGAGGAGGACCTCAGGAGAAGACAGGCCAGGGAACCAGAGGAGAGGCTGTGTTAGGCACAGGCTGCAGGGAAACAGCACCAGGGGCTGGGTGGTAGGAAGTGGCCAGGGAAATAGGTGCATGTCTGAAGGACCTGGCCTAGATGCTGAACACAAGGTTGCTGGGCCAGAACAGAAGGTGGGTCTGGGTTCCCCTGCCTCCCTGAGGAAGGGGTGTACAAGCCCATCATAAGGATGGTTGGGTCTGAGGGGGGGAACCTGAAGATGGAGCCTCAGGGATGGACTGAGGAACAGCCCACAAGGGGGCAGAAGGATCTTTTATGTCGGGATGTTTTGGGGCTTTGAGTTGTATTTTTGTTACTCTTTGCACTATATTTTCCCCCCATTTCTCCAAGCTTTTTCTGATAGGAAAGTCTCTCTCTAGGCATAAGTGCAAGTAGAGGAAAAGGGGAGAGGCTCCTTTTATGGCTGGGTGGCTTAACATTACAACGAGATCCCCTTGATACTTGGGTGTGAAAGTACTGATTAAAGGTAGGTGGAAAAAACAGACTTGTGGAGTGTTTTGGTTTTTTCCCCTCCTTCCCCTTGAAGTGAAGTCACTTTAGTGTGGCTTGATTTAGCTGCCGGTGAAGTTACACTAACTTCAAGCATCCTTGGTCAAGGTCCTCTGCTGCAGACTACGTTAGGGTCTGTTTGTCTCTTCTGATTTGTAAGCAAACCATTTTTCTCCTTTTTAAAGGAATCCCATACTGGTTGTCTTAGAGCAAGGAAAATTTATTTCTCTAGCTTTACTATTGGCTAAATGAGACTGACAAGTCTCCATTAGACTGTCTAAAGAATTAGAAGGGCCATGGCAAAGGATAGTCTGACTTATGTTCTCGCCCTTCTGTAGCTTTTCCATGCAAGCTTTAACTTAACGCTCAGGTTGAAAGAGGCTAGTAACAAATAGTAATGCTGTGGAGGCTGACACTTTAGATCCCTGCCTAATAACTGCTTGTCTAGTGGGAAGAAGTTCTAGGAAAGGGATATTCCACAACAGTCTGTCCTTTAAAACATTCCTTTCAGGTGGTCTATTTAGAAAAATCTCAAACAATGTATAGGCTTTCAGATCAGCTTGAGATGTTACCCATGGCTTAATCGTATTACATAACTACCTTTTTAATCTTAAATATGCATGTGCTAATAAACATCTGTAACCAGGGGAACACTAAGATGGTGGGTGTATAATAGATGGAATTGTTTCTGCTACCCAAGGTTTGAGTTGGGGAGAAAGGTGAAAAATTAAATAATAATTGAACCACAAGATTATGGTGGCTGGCAAGATGAAATCATTGTGTCCCCTATTATGTAACGGGTGGTAATGCAGACAAGAGACATTAACTAGTATAAAGCGCTAATCTCTAGCAGAAGGCGTTATGTCCTGGCAAGCAAGGAAGGCCCACTGACAGCAGATTGGCTAGAATGGAACATTAGAGGACAAAAAATGTCTTTGTTTACTGCCGCTCCCCTTCGCCCCCTCAAGAAAATGAGTCTTGCAAGTAAATTCCTCCCATTAGCTGAGTTTGCAGCTCAAAGTAGAAGGGGGAAGGGAACCATAACAAGGAGAAACTGTATTTTTATCCTCCTTGGGCTCTGGGGGACAAGGTTTTTCTGGGCATAAGCAAGAGATCCTCAGTCCTTAGCCTGGGTTAGCCCTAAAGTGCATGTGGAGCTTGCTTATCATAGAAGCTTCTATTACTTTTTGAAATGCAAGATTGTAACTTACTTGTTTTACCTGCTTTAACCTTGTAAATAATTCTTGTATCCTTTTTCTATATAATACCTCTGTATATAGTTTATTATAGGATTGGCTACAAGCGTTGTCTTTGGTGTGAGATCTAAGGGGCAATAGACCTGGAGTAAGGGGCTAGCTCTTTGGGACTGGGTGTAACCTGAATATCCCTGTGATTCCTGGTGTAAGGGACCATCTATCACACAGGTAGGCTCATCTGGGTGGCAAGACAGCAGTCAAGGGGACTGTCTGTGACTCTGTATTAAGGCTGTTGTAGTAACTGAGGAGTTTACATTTGATTATTGGTTGGTGACACATAAATACAGAACTCACAACCAATCTGGGGTTGGTGCCCTGGTTCCTAGCAGGCTGCCCTCACATTGGTACTTATGATTTTGAACCTCTGCAGGACAGCTTGACAATCATCGTCACCCTTTTAAATAGGATATAGTGAAAGGCTAATCACAGGCTTATGTACAGGGCAAAGAAAATGGTTGTTCTTAAACAGATGTCCAGGATCTCTCCCTAGAGCTGCCTTTATGGAAACTGATCTTAAGAAATACCATTAATAAGACCATATTCCCATCTGTTCCCTAGTTTCCATCAAAGGGGAATAGTTCACGTATCTAGCTACCTGTGGTTCTTCTTTAATCCTTTAGACCCTATCTCTGTCTTTCCAGGGGGACAGAAGATGGGATGGGGAATTTCTGACCAGCAACGGCCCTTTAAAATGTGTAATTCCATCAATGTTCCTAGTTGCACAGGCAAAAGTTTTGAGCTTGTGTGCATGTTTTGTGTCCATCCACTGGGATGAGGCTCCTTTTACTGGGCCAACACATCTGGAAAGGAATGGTACTGAAGGGCCTTTGGGGCATGAATGATTTCAGCACAACAGGCCTTATTACATTAAAAAGTAATGGAAAGATTAAAAACTGAACTTGGTAATGAAGGCCCTTTCTGCAGAGTGGTCATACAGGCCTCCTGGAATGAATGCACTGCCTAAGAACTAACTTTTTGGGTCTAACAGGGGTATGGTTCAGTTATGGTAGAGCAACTCTCTAAAAAGCTATTTTTATATAGAGAAAGCAACTTGGCAGAATTTGATTTTAATTTTGTTAAAATTTTGACAGATAACGAGTTTTGATTTTTTTTTCTTTTAAAGCATTATTTTCTATTTTTGAGTTTAAATTTTCATAGTGGGCCATCATGGAGGGAGTCAGGCAATTATTTAATGACAGCAGACACTGAAATTCAAAAAGTTACATTTATAAATGTTAAAACACAAATTGAATATTTTGATATGCGATGTTGACAACCTAAATATCCTTAAATCAAAATCTAATAAGCTCTCAAGCAGCATTTTTCTTACATTGACTATCTGTACATTTTGATTATCAAGGGAAATTTTTTTTGTTGGCTTGGGTGTGTACAGTGAAATCAATGTTAACTAACATTTACTATTCAATATCTAATCTGTGTGTGTATGTGTGCGTACACAAAAAACAAGTGTGTATGTTGTCCTTGTTCAGAAAATCAACAATATTTCAAAAAATAAAGAAGTCCCAGTAGGGTCATGTGTAGCTATCCTCTAAAGCCCTCATCCGGCATAACTCTCCAGTTCTAGTTTTAGATAGCATCACTTTTACTACTTGCATTGCAGGAGCGGCTAGAGGCTCCAACTGAATTCGGGGCCCTCTTGTTCTGTGCTTAGTAAGTGACCGTCTTTGCTCTGACGAGCTTACAATGTAACTAAACATAGGGGTGGAAGAAGGGAAATCTGATCCCCATTTTACAAATGTAACCTGGGGCACAGAGAGATGAAATGACTTGCCCAAGGTCCAATAATAACTCTGGCAGGGCTGTAACTTGAACCCCGGATCTCATGAGCATCAAGCCAGTGCTTCATAATGGTATAACTAAATTACTTTTGTGTGGTGTGCTACACACGCCGGTCCTCCTCAAAATCACCTCTCTCTCATCCCTGTCGCGTCTGGGGAGGGAGAAAGAAACATCTTTTATTTGTAATTCAAGAGCCAACTAAATAAGATTCAGAAATCAGATCAGAGTACACGTGCCCTATACTAAATTGGTACCACTTTCTTCTCTTACTGCCATTCCTTACCTCCGTATGAGACTCCATGTGGGCTGTGTTGTCTGGCAGCAGTAGAACTTCATTTGCAAACTTTGAGGTATGTTTGTTTGGTTTCTCGTACCAGAGTCTTGGCCCTGGCAGGTTTGCGAGCCACGGGCTGTAGAATTCTGCGGAAAGCTCCTGCTTCTCACAGGTGGTTTGGGTAAACCTCTCTTCCAGCTGCTCAGAGTGAACCACAAATACGCCCTTTAAAAAGTGAGAGGAAGAGGCCACCTGAGTAGCCAGTGGTATGTCTGAGCTGCAGAGATGGCTCCAAACAGCCTGGCTAATGTGGTAATTTCTGAAGAGGGCCTAACAGGTTGGGGTTATCTTGCCTCTGTGATTCAAGGACTGGAAACTGTAGAGCCGTGGGAATAGCATGGTTGGCTGCGGTTGGTTGGCAAGGAATTAGACGTTCTGTCTAGGGGTGAAGTGGAAGAGAGGAGAAGTGCGCTGGCTTAGCAGTGGCTCTTCAGATGACTCTGCCTGCAGACATCCCCCACCTCGTGGGACTTGAGCGCGGTTCATGAGGTGGCGCAGCAGACAGGTGCTACGTGACGTGGGGCTGGCGATTCAGCACGTGGCAGACTCTTCTCTGAGTTGGCACTGAACAGCATGTTGTGAGTACGATCTCAGCTGTTCAGACCTGTTCTCGTCGGTGGAATCCCCAGGGCTCCGCTCACAAGAGCGGAGATGTCTCTAGCGTTCTTCTCAGGTGCCGGGTCTAGCATTGCCTTCTGGGCTCCGGAGAGCCCTGGCCTTGCAGGGAGAGGAAAGAGTCTTCCCTTCCCCGCAGGGGAGATTTGTGAAAGCCATTCAAAAAGCCGCCTCTCAGATGGAAATGAGCATGCAGGATAGCTGCTCCTATCTCTACAGGAAGAGTTTTTACCTCCAAACTCACCACCTTGCCTGTTACTTACTAGCTTGCTTGTTGGCTGCCTGCATATAGGCAAAGGAATGGCGCGGCCTTTCTGACCGTGATGTAGTGCATACACAGGGTAACTCCCAGCGCACAAGGGTTTGATTCGGGCACCCCTGTTAGAACCACAGCTGTAACTAGAAGGGCCCTGTTTAGCATCCCCGCTGCAGTAATGCATGTGATGCAAATGCAGAAAAACTGGTCACCAGGCAGTGAGGGTCCTGTTTGCTCCAGGGTCTTGGCATGGTTGGCAGATGCGTCAGGCGGCTTGCCAGGGGAGAAGGACAGAGCGGGTATGAAAATTACCGGGAGTTACCCCAGGTGTTCGGCAAGTGCCATTTAAAATCTGAACACTCACTGCAGTAGCATTGATCTTTGTCACCTGTGCTCCTTACACTGGGAATGGGAGATACATCCCACTATGCTGTGGTTGGAGGATCTACCTCTTCACGAGTGTCAATTCAGCACTTTCCATCAGCACTAGAAGGAAGTGTTTGTTTTTGCATGGTTGGTTTTTTTCCCCTTCTCTAAAGAAACTAACCCCTTCAAGTATCTATTTGGGGAGTCACAAGGCACATTTAGGGTTGGTTTTTGGGGGGGGGGGGTTTGAGTGCAGGATTTTGTTTTTTACGCATGCTCAGTGAAGCAGCTTGTGATGATAAAAGGAAAATACAGACTTCAGAGCTCGTGCAATGGTAAACTGCTGAGAATCCTGCTGCAAAAGGTTCCATTGTTTCAAGAGCATGCATGGTTAAATTGTAGTTAGGGGGATGTCACTGAGGTACTCTTCTCTTTCATCCATTGCTACAAGGCCAAAACTAAACACATGCTGGGGTCAGGACAGCGAGTGATTTCTCTAGCACTGATTATCCAAACTCTTTTGAACAGGTGAATTGTCCCTGAAATCTGGAAAAAATCTGTGCGCCTAAGTGATAAAGGGGTGGGCAGGAAGGGGTTACTATATGAGAACTCCATTGTTGAATCCGTCCTCAGTGGCTAAGCAATGCTGATAGACAGATTCAGGAAAGCATTTATGCACGTGCTTAACTCTAAGCATGTGCTTTTGGCTCACTGATGGCAATAGGCCTCGTGAAAGAGAAGCATGTCCTTGAATCAAGAATCAGGGCCTACTGTAGGGATGCACTGGGTTAAATGTAGGTGTAGAGCACAGAACCCTGGTCTCATCTCATCTTTTGGCTCAGGAGAACACGGGACCCGGTTGCTCTGCAGCAGTCCTTTCGAGGTTTGCACAGGAAGGCGCTGGCCCGGTTAAGTTATTACTGTGTGTTTAGGTCCTGACCCAGTTAAGTTTTGTGTGCTTCCCTGGGCCCTAATGTATTTCATTTGCCAAGCCATTATATGGAAAGCGGGCAGCTTAATTGGGAAGACTGGGGGCCCAGCATTTCAGATAACCCATGTGGAGCTTGTGTCAACAGAATCAACAGCTGCAATAAGCTGTTTATGCCCTTTAATAGAACAGGCTTGGTTTGTCAGAAGTGAAAACGTGTTTTGCTTCAGTTGTTAGATAAGGATCCATTCTTCGTTAGTCTTGTTCAATACCATAATAAACTGTTTCCTAAATAGCCAGAGAAAGTGGCAGAGACTGAGCTGCCTAAAACTACCCTTCGCTTTTCAGTTGGTTATTAGCCTCTTTATTTTTGCGTTTTGGGAACATGGCTGGCAATTCTCTGCTCAGCTGGAGAGAATAAATCCGTGGACTGGACTGCTGGGAGACAAAGCAGAACGTGCATCAAATCTAGGCTTAGTGTGGGGGTTCTGTTCAAAGCACGCCCGGCTGTCTCAATCACCTGTTTGGCAGTGCTGTAGCAGGGACGCTCTGCAGCATGAATATTGAATTTCAAGGCAATTGCAGTAGCCATATTGGGTAGAGGAAGGGGCTGCTAATAGTGAAGGTGGGGTGCTGAAATGTTTTACCTACATAGAACTGCTTGTTTTTGTTTTCAAGGAACACACAACTCTGACTTGGAACCTCTTGAGTTCTGCATGCAGTTGCCCTACATAATTACTTCTTCCCAATGCTATTCCCTGAATCCTCCTCCTGTTCTTTGGTGAACATGTTGCAACTTTTTCTAACCTAGTTTGTAAGCTCCTGGCGACAGGAACCATGTCACTCTGTATTTGCATAACATCTGCCCTAGAACAGCTCTGATCCTGAGTGGGAGATTCCAGTTGCCAGTGCAATATTGATAAAGTAGTATCCCATAATTGGCATCGGAACTGGCTTCTCTGGCAGTTTCATGGGCACTTCAAGGACATGCCTGCCACCTTTTTCCTTCCATGTGATGGTTGAGGGTGTGAGTGAGACCCCACAAGCTGCTGTCCATCCCATATTTAATTTGGGGGGTGAACAGATTCTACCTGCTATGGAGATGATTCTAGCACATTTTCCCCATGGAGATGCTCTTGTGGGGAATGTCCATCTTTGCACGCTTGTATAACTGACTGAGATCTATGATAAGCACACCATGCCCTCCTCCGCACTCCCCTGCTGGGATGGTGAGCATAATACTTTCAGCTGCTCACAAATCCTGCCTCCTGACTGTAGAAAATGTGCAAAGGTGCTGTTTACAGATACTCTGTGGCGCTCGCTCCAAGCAATGGCCCTCCTGTTTGTGGGTCCTAGGACCCTTCCCTTTCACTCCCTCTTCCTGTCTCCAGATACTGTCCTTTCAGAGCAGAAGTAATGTCACTGATTGTGTTGCAAACTCTTCCTCCTCCATTACTTGCAGTAATGCCTTAATACGGAAATTAATTACATTACAGCCAAATGCGAGGTGTGTTTTTTTTTGGCACTGATATTCCATTCAATGATGCTGGATTAGCTGGCTGACCAGTTCAGTCTGGTTATGGCTTCTGTGCAGTATACTGTTAATTTCCTATGCTGCCTTCACTGCTCTCATCAATACAAGGTTAACCTGACTCTCTCTCCCTTTTGCTTTGTTTCCCGGTGATTCTCCGCCTTGGTTGGCGCATTAGGTAACTTTCACATTTCAACGCTCATTTGTTAGCTCTTCCTGGCTGGCTACAGGGTGAAGGAAGGTCAAAAAAAAAGCTTTTGAGGTTAGGCCTTCGCTTCCGAGCTCAAAAGGAAGTGAAAGTTGCTTCACTCTTGTTTCTGACAAGGTTTTGCATACAGGACTGTCTTGTGTGGCATTGCCCTCATCAAAGGAAAATATTCTTGTCTTTCTCTCTGTGTCTTCTGGTCCCTGGCTGTACTTTAAAGCCTCTTCTAGACAGTGCTTTCTGTAAAGGAGCAAATGTACGCTGCTAGCTTCTGCTGACCAGTCCAACATAACTCGTGATGCGTACGGCTTGTACGTGAGCTCTTTGGTATGCTACTGCTTCTGGATGCTCTGGTCTAGCAGCAATACTTGGCCTTATGATCCCTGGGCGTGCTAGAACCCTCCCATCGTTGACGACATGCTGCAAATTTCTAGCAGAATTGGTGGTTTTTCTTGGCACTGGTGCTTCCTCTTTAACACTTAGGAATGCAGATTCTAGAACCCCTCTCTGGTCCCAGGTTCAATTTGCAGTTGATTTGCAGCAATACTGTGGTCACATGGCTTTTATGATCAAGCAGCAGTCGTCTTCAACGTTAGGAGAGGTGGAAAATTCCTTAGAGAGGAAGGCTGGTCTAGTGGTCAAAGAACTGGACCCCAGACTCAGGAGACCTTGGTTCATTTTTTGGCTCTGCCAGATTCCATTTTTGGCTTTGGGCACGTCACATACCTTTTAGTGCTTCAGCCCTCTCCAAATTGGGATGTCTACCTAGACTGTAACTTCTTTGGGGCAGAGACTGTCTTTTCACCGGGTCAGTACAGCATCTGGTGCAACAGGGCCCCTATCTTCCTTGGGCCCTTCAAGGGCTACTGTAACACAAATCAAGATGATGCTATTGTTTGATTGCTGCTGCACGTCAGTGGGAAGAGTGTCTCCATGTGGACACCCTGCAGCATCTTACAGCTTTGATTAAGGGGATACGCTCACTTGGGAGTGAGTGGGCTTTCTTCTCTGGCATACTTCAGAGAATGTTTGACTCTGATGCTTCCTTAAGTTGGAGAAGCCGTCTGCTTCTGCTCTGCACACGTCCACGGTACTGGTAGGGAGTCTGCACCCATGTGTCTGAGTGACATCTTGTGCCAATATGCTTCTCTGGGGAGGGAACCTTCAGATGCTGGGTCGGCAAGGAAAGTTTTCATTTGCTGCTCAGGCTGACCCCGGCTAATGCCGACGAGGGCTTGTAACTTCTCAGCCATTGCATTTATGGATGGATGTGTATAAATCCTTTTTAAGAGGGGAAGCTGCAGTGGCTTAGGTAGCAAAAGAAACAGCCGCTACAGTTGTAAGTCCTTTCCACTTGGCTCTTGGTGGTTTCTCTTGGGGAAAACAGGATTCTTTATCAGCTTGGTTCTGTTTATAATTAGCACACTCTCCTTTCTGTCTTTGTTCTTGTGCTGCAATAGGCTTTTTTTTTTTTTTTTTTTTAAACCATGCTAAATCTTGGCATGTAAACCACTGTCTGATCGCTCTGGACTCCTGGTCTGCCAGCGAAATGGCCCCTTGTCAATTCCCATCCTGGGTGTGATCTGGTAGTTCCCTTCCATAAAGAAACCTAGCTGCTGTTTCTGTTCTGCCTGCAGGATTAAATTAGATGCTCTGTGGGCTTCTCAGGTTGCCCATCAACTGACTGCTCTCATCTCTCCTCCCTTGTTCAAGAGCCTGATATTAACCCCATTGACTTCAGTTGATCTGCCACGATACCCTGGTTAGGCCAGATCTTGACCAATGCTCAGAAGATCTCATGATCAGACTGGTGTTAGCTACAGAGCTAGGAATTTAAAAAAGATTTTACTTAATTTGCAGAGTGGCTAGCACAGTAGGCCTTGATCTGGGGTAAGGCGCTTGTAGCACTACTGCGATTCAAATAAATGACTCTCCATCAACTTCTTTAACATATGACTCAGTAGCTCCTAAATCTGTATTTGATACAACCATGGGTGAAGTCCTGGAAATCCACAGTTTGCCAGCTCTCTCAGCTTTAGCCTTGTGATATTTATTTTGTTTTGTTCAAAGCCCCAGATCTTTGAGTCTCTCATAGTCATGGGACTATGCTTTAATTTTTAAGAAGTGGTTATATAGGTGCCTATTCCCCCCTCACCGCATCCCTATTTTTCACAACTACTCTCTTGCCACCCTAGTAGTCCCATTGAGTTCAGCAACTGTTCACCTGCTTAAAATTAAGCATTTGCTTAAACATTGGCAGGATCGAGGCCTCAGAAACCATTTTAGTAGCATGTCACAGCCCTTACAATCCCTTGATTCCAGAGAGAGAGACTCCCTCCCCCACGTGGGGGTGCACCTTAGAGAAAGACTGGATTCTCCAGGTACAGTAGAAAGCAGCATTAGGCTATTTTCCCAGGCTGCTTCCATCTTTAGTTTTGAACTGCTTCTTCCAAAGGTGTTTTCGAATTGCTCACCTACCATTCAAATTTGAACACCACCTGCTCCTCCAGAACTTCTCCCTTTTCCGTGCGATGCTGTGGTCTTTTTGTCGGAGGCACCAGTCTCTGGCAACCACAAGTCCACAGTCTTTCCCTGCTTCTTCACTGCAGCAGCATAAAAATAGTTCTGGCCTGAAACATAACCGTTTTCATCCCCCCAAGAGGATTCAATCTGAATCTAATGGGTTCAAATTGGGGAAGGACTGGGCCTCTGACCCAAACTGCAATGGCTCTGATCTAGAGTCATGTCGTTCGAGTGTTGACCCAGCTTGAAGTACCCTATCTACAGTGAATGCCTCGGTGGATATTCTGAAGTAGCAAGCAGCATGACTAACGTTTAGAAGCACTATTTAATTGTGTGGTGATGCTAATGAAACGTCCAGTTGGAAGTGGTGCAATTTTTGTCAAATTCTATGGGTGGAATCCCGCACCTGCGTGTCCATATTTCCCAGTCAAACGAGGATCTGTTTAGTCCCCAGGTACAGAAGAGCTGCATTCCACTGAGGAAAATGTGTTAGGAAGCAATCCTCAGTAGTGCATTTTGAATAAGAGAAATGCTGCATAATTCATACGCATTAGAGGGAATTTTTTCCTCTTCTGTCTTAGACGTTTTGAAGAGCAACGTTTTGGGTCCTGTGGAGGTTTATTTGAACGAATCTTGCAAAAGCCATTTCCTGGCAAGATCTACCACAATCCCTGACCTGCCACATTTCAGTTGCACTTAGGGGATTTGCTTGCTCTGTCTTCCATATTTCATCTTTGTTGGCATCTGGGCAGCAAACTAATAGGAGCTTCCTATGAAAAGAAAAGGATGAACATTCAAATAATTACGACTTTCCTATTTCAGTAGATTGCACAGATGTTAGTGACAACAAGCTGCATTTTCCTGTATGCCTGTGCTCCCTGAAAGATACCTTTGGTGTGCAACCCTGTTTACTTACATTTTATTAAAGTGCCCCATTTCTGAAGTAAGTTGCTGTTAAATTGCAATTGGCATGAATATACAGAGACTATTTAAAGCCCTTCTTCCCATAGGCCACTCTGGGAAGTGAAATGAGAACAATCACTTGTGATGTTCATGTTCTCACTACTTTGACCAGGTCCTTGGAGCCACTTTTGGGGGTATTGAGCCTTCCTTCCATGACGTAGTCTTGTCCCATATTCCCTCAGAGACGTTGGGAGTATAAAAAAGATTGAGCGGCTCAGATACTAAGATGATAAGCACCGGAGAAAGGGGTACAGCATTTGATTTTTTGCTTGCTTGCTTTATTCACTGCATGTAAACAAGTCGCCGATTTATGCAGCACCAAACAGGCTATTCCCCTTCGCCCCTCGTGAATCCTGCTTCACTGAAGATTTAGGTCCATTGGGCTTCCGTTGAGTGGGGATTTAGGTAGAGAACCTGAACTCAGCAAGGCTGAAGTGAAGTTGCTCTGCAGCCCCATGTCAGCAGCTTTGGAGACACTCAGGGAATGAGGTTCCCTGCTGTCTGAACTCTTGTTTTATTAATAAGATCTTAAATGTCCCCAAAAACGTGCATAAAATTGCAGTTCTAGTGCAGTACATGCTGTTCGTGCTCCTGGAGTGCTTGCTGCCTCCCACCTATGCCATCGGGTTTGTCTGAAGGCAGAGTACAGGACTATTTTGGAGAGCAGCACAGGGTTAGTGAATATTTTACACTCGGAAGTGCAGTGCTATTTATGTTCTTTGCCTGTGGTTAACGTCTGACTCATTTCCAGGTTTGATTACTTGAGCACATGACTCCATATCAAAGGGGCAGAACAGACGACGCTAGAGGTGTGCTATTACTAAGGCGTCTTGGTAATGTTTACTTCTGTGTAGCTGCAGGTTTTAATTTTAGCGTAACAGTGTGACCTGGGCTTCCCCCAAGGCTTTAGTGAAGGATGGAGGGTAAGTCTGAAGTCAGACGGTGTGAAAGAACCCTAATGGCGATGTACGTCACATGGCTGCTCACAGCACCTGTGTCATGGGGAGTTGCAAAGCAGGACTGGAGAGGATACCTACACCTACCTGCTCATGACAGGCATTGGGACAACTGGAGGAAAGGTGTCGTCTCCCCCCCGCCACCCCTTTCCTGTAGCTTCTGGAATTCGTTAGCTGCTTTAAAGGCAAACACATGTTTGTCGCTTATCCCATGAGTCCCTGGGGAACCGAATTTTTGTGCTTCTGGACTGTGGTATGTAGGAACTTCCAGACTGGATCAGATACAAGGTCCCTGCAGTCCAGTGTCCTGTCTTGGGCAGTGACCAGCCCCAGATGCACCAGAGAAACATGGAAGAGTCCTGTACTAGTGGATGGGGGCCAATTAATTAGCATTAATGATCATTGCTGATTGGTATACAACTGTCCTATCTTTCTTTTGGCCTGGATAGAGGTTAGCCTCCAGCAGCTGCACCAAGGCACCTCTACAGCTTTCAAAGGGGCTTGTGAGCAGGAAGCAGGCTGTCTGTTTCATCTGCCTTTGGTTATGCCCATCATAACCCTGGGGTCTTTCTTGGGCACTGAAGCTGCCATTTTACTTGTACAAATGCCAACCGTGTGGCAGGTGCTCCTTGGGCAGTGGGCGCAGTAAAGTCCTTGGCTCCAGCAAATTCACCTAAATATGCAACAAATGGACACAGGGCGAGGTTTGCAGGATGAGGCTATCAGGAGGCTTGTAGAAACAGTGTGGTACGAGGGTCAAGCTAAGCACATGTCCTGTTCATTCCAGTGTGCTCTGTGCTCGTGCATCATTTTCCATAAGTTAAAGAGGTGCGTGGCTGGATGATGAGAACTCCTCTGTGGCTTTGCCGTGAGTACAAGGTCCTTCTAATGGAGCGGTTGGAATCTGACCAGTACAGAGCACCTGCTGGCCGTGCTGTGCTGTATCGTGAGTCTAGGATGTTGCATTCCGTAGGCAGTTACTATATACAGTGGCGCTGGCAGCTAGACATGTCAGTGACCCTTTTTCTTCACTGTGGTATTGTTTTCCTGGCTCCTACAGTTACAAACCAAACTAGGTTAATGTTAGCCTGCGAATATTCTTGTGATGTGGTTGTGAGCTGGAGGCGTTCGGGATTGCATGAGAGAGCATCCCAGAGCCTTGCATGTGCAAAGAGCCTTGCAATGGGTTATGTAGCAGGTGAGGACTGCATGTGTTACCAGGATAGTTTTTTTTCTTTTCTTTTTTTTTCTATCCCAAAGGTTTCCATATGTTGATCTCCTCCTCCTTTCATCTATTTGCAACATGCCATGTCCCCTTCATTTTACGTTCACGCCTTAGTTCAGAATAAAAGATGTTACTTGCCTCCCCTGTTTAGTGGCAACCCATAGTTAAAGGCTGGAAGTCTTTAGAGTGCTTAGCTTGGGATCACTTGTTTCTCTGCCCAGGCATGGGCAGTGTCCCTGTATTCTTCTTCTCTCTCTGGTTCCCTTGCTGCCGATTTAAAATGGGGGTTGGTTGTATGAGGCAATGAGTAACCAGAGAAGATAGGCTACCACACCTCCTATAAGGAGGTATGTGCAGACCACCCCGAGGTTTATTAATCCCCTAGAGAGAGCCAGGACGCCTTAAGGAGGAAACTTCCCCCAATCCCTAGCAGAATGATAGAAGCAGTTGGGAGGTTAAGGGGGTCTAAGAAGAGAACTAGAGTTGATCCCAATACAAGTCCTCCAACCACATACCAACAGCACGGGAAAATTGTTAAAGAAATTTTATTATCCGCCAGTTTCCTGTTGAGGAATGGCTTAAAAACTATAAAAAAGACAGACAAACAACATTTATCCTAAACCTTTTTAACTTCAACTACTACAAACCCACTATTTTAACTAAATAATACACAAGCTTGTTCTTTCTAGGTCAAGAATAAAGCACAATGACCATAGGGTAAATGTCCTCCTAAATTTGGTCGATAAAATGTTAACAACACTTAATTTCTCCCGGGGTGCGAGACGCCGCGCTGGTAATTTTAGGCCTATGTTACAAATGAGGTGTTGATACCCTTGTTGCCCTACCGCCAGTGGCGGGATATAGCGACACAAGGTCTTGATCCTCTCACTTGCCAATATCCGCGCGCTTTCCTTTTAGCTGAGAGATCCTTTTTGGAAGATAAGAGAGTTTAGAACAGGGGAGGGGCCGTCCCGATGTGTCCCCGTAGGG
>ML675626.1:29762272-29792901 GCA_007922155.1 Mesoclemmys tuberculata
CCGATGTGTCCCCGTAGGGATCCCAGTTTAAGCCACCTCCGAGCAGGAAAGGAGGTAAGCAAGTGGAAGAGACAGCCCCAAGGCCTAAACCAAGCGGGCTGGGAGAAATCGGACTCGAGGCAGGACCCGATGACTCGTCGTTTGTGAGCTGGCATGCTGTTTAAATATCTTTTGATGTTTCCGTTATGCCCAAATAAGCTTTCGGTTTGTACATTATTCTTGACCGTTGCAGGTTTTCTGGCGCCTTTTTTACTGCCTCTTGCATTCTTGTGGGGGCCAGCGTCCATCCTGAGGGCTTAGATAAGCTTGAAGGAGGGCTAAGATAAGCTGAAAGAGGCCCACAGCCCTGGACAAAAACAACCCCCTTTTTCTTTAACAACCTACTTAACACTTGTGTGTTTTCCCTTATTTTAAAGCATTTGAACATATTACTGACAACATTTATTCAAATGAACACAAACATTTATACTACTTAACCAACATGAGGGGTAGGGGTGGTCGGAGGCCGGAGAACCCTACACAGTCCCTAGTGGCCCTTCTCAGCTAATTTAGAGGAACTGGTAGCTACCGTACCTCCAGCACTAAAACACTTCTCCAGTATTTCTGAGTTCTCATGAAATCTTCATATCAACTGGCTTTCGGTGCTATTGACAGTGTCCATGGGGTGCCAAGTGTCCATGGGGTGCCAAGACAAGGTCCATGCTCTGAGACGCCATCTCGATGGACAGAGTTCTAGATAAAGCGGGGAAGGTGGGGACACAAATGCCAGGAATAAGACAAGTTAACAGTTACATTTAGCAAGTGTCTTGTTAGGAGAGGAGGTTGGAAAATTGGTGTTTTTGGTTTTTTTCCCGGGGAAAATGTTAACTGATGAAACTTTTATTCATTTTGTCGGTTTTCCAGGGGAAAATGTTAACTTTTCAGTAAAATATCAGACATGAGCCATTTTGGTTTTCAGACACTCATGCTGTTTGATGAAATAATCAGTTTTCCTCAAAGCAGAAACTTGCCCAAATTTCATGTAGTTGAAAATCCAATTTTCCATCAAAACAGTCTTGACACGCAACTTTCATCAGCCCTTCTTGACTTTTCATATTGTCTTATCTAAATTGCAGTGTGAACGAAGTGAAAAGAACAGAAGGAAGTGTAAGAGTGGGGCCTAGGGTTGGAGAGGATCTGAATAAGATGAGGTTTGATTTTTTTTTTTTTTTTTAAAGCAGCCACAGGGAGCAGCATGGAAACATAACTGGGAGAAGGAGACAGATTCTCGGTTGGTGTAAATGGGATTAGCTCTGACTTCCTTTTTCCCTGTTAACCTCAGTGTAACTATGCCAACGGAGGATGTGGCAAACTGTTCTGGAACAGCCTCTGGGCACTGTGGATAGGTGGGGCCTAAGTCGATTAAGTTGTGCACAGCCCGGTTTGAGTTGAAAACCCAAATGAACTTGGGGGCCAGCTGTGTCAAGCAACGTGCAATGCACAGACACATCCCCAAAGAGATTATGTAGTGACCCCTCCCTTCCTGTGTGTCCTCAGCAGGGCACACACGCTGTATCATTAGCAGCACATTGCAGAGCTCTGTCACTTGGGCTCCAGGCTAATTCTGTTAACTAGTGGCAGTGGGGACAAAGCACACTGGCAGTGTTGGAACAGAACAAAGGACTACGGGTGCTGCCCAGAGGAGTTTGGACTTGGAACACATTTGTTGTCTTCCATCCCTGACTTCTAGGATTCTGTGGAGCTGGAAATCAGTGTAGCCCAATACCAGAGTTGTTCTGAATTCCCACGAGCCATCCGGACAACAGTTCTTTTTGTTTTTCTTTAGTGACAGTGCTGCCAAGACTAGTGTCAGAGGCACAAGCTGCTGGAGCCATGTGCTTTAAGGTCCCTAAGTATTTGGCTCCTTCTTGTTTTCATTGCAAAATATTCTTGTGGGGCAAAGGCCTAGGATAAAAGTTAATGTACTAGCCTGTTCTTTCCTCTGCGTAGAACTGCCTCAGCTGAAGGGACTGATGGCTGCACGGTCCCTGGCTTTCAAGTGTTAATACTTAAGTTGGCTTAATTTTTTTCTGAGGATTCAAAGCAATCACACCGTAATGTATGCTAACGGCCTGTCAGTGTGTTTTAATTTTTAAATCTCAAGTGTCTAGTTAAACTTGTGTCATGAATTCCTCTGTGGCTTCCCAACCTCCTGAGTGAATAAATGGGTTTTAAAAAAAATCCTGTGAGCTAGGAGTGGAGGCAGAGAAGAACACTTTCTCCTGGTCGAAAACGTGCTCTGCAGCTGTCTATTCTGGACTTTATTTCCCTGCCTCAGTTAAATGGCTGGACTAGCGGTGTTACAAGGGGAGTGCAAGGGTCATTTTCTACCGGCTGGTGCGGGCTCACATGCTTTGTATGCTGAAAATACACGTCAGAATTTAGGAACGTAGGAATCGGCAGATTGGGTCAGCCCCAATGTCCAGCTAGCCCAGTGTCCGTCTGGTCTCTGGTGGTGGCCAGCACTAGCTGTGTCAGGGGAAAGTGTAACTACTCCGCAGTAAATTGATTTGGGGTAATCTGCCATCCTCAGTAGGTCTCCTCCGGATCTCCAGTAGAGGGACTAAAACACTGAAGCATGAAGCTTAATAGCCCTACCAAAACCTTATAGCTAATTGTAACTGTTCAGTCCCTTATTGAGGCTTCCTAAGTTCTTTTCCCCCTCAGCGATATCGTGTGGCAATGAGTTCCACAGTCTGAGTTCTCTGTCAGGCAGGGCCATTTCCTGGAACTCGCATTGTTTGCACATGGGAGGCGATGAAGTGCAGAATGGCTGGGTGATGAGACAAATTTGAGAACTGAAGTGTTGAAAGGCCAGGCAGGGAAGCCCCATCACAAGAGCAGAGCCATGGTTGACATAGATGTGGAGGAAGAGGAGGGTGGAAAAATGCATGGGATCCTTCAGTCCAATATGACCTAGCTCTCAGCATGGGCCATCTTTTTCCTTAGGCAGAGACAGGACTACTGGACTTGTAAACCTGCAGGGGCAGACAGTGGCCAGATCAGCAATCCCTAGGCAAGCAAAGGGACACAAAAAGAATGAGACAATGATCTTGAGTGGGGTCATCTGACGCCTTTGAGGACAGCAGGCTGGTATGGTCCCCCTGTAGTGGTGTGGAAGGAGCACTGACAAGAAGCAGAAATGGAGTCCCAGCGATTCGGGGGGGAGAAGAAGCATCGTTCAGTGGTCCAGGCTGCTAGTAGTAGTAACAGGATGAGTTGAGCCAAAGGCAGACTTGGAGAGGAAAGATGGTTCTGTGGTTAAAGAACTGGGCTGGGATATGGGAGATCTGGGTTAGGTTCCCAGTGCCACCACCCACTTCTTGTGTGGCCATTGGCAGGTCACTTAATCTCTGTGTGTGTCAGTTCCCCACCTATAAAATGCAGATCATAATGCTTTGTCTTGTCTATTTGAATTTGGGATGTTGAACGTGTGCTCAGATCTTAGCACAGTGGGGCACTGGTCTCCACTTGGAGCTGCCACATGGCATCATAACCTGAGAATAATTTAGGTGACCAAGAAAAACTTCCTTGCCCAGAGAACTACTGGACCATGTCACAAACTTACAAAAGGAAGTAGTGGAAATGCTGTCACTTAATGCAACTAGCCGGGACAGAACACGGTGGAACATGCTGCAGAGACCAAAGGAGAGTAGGTGGATGAGATGACAGGTATCTTTCTATTCCAAACTCATGGGCTTCTATATAGGGTAACTCTCATTATACAACTAGGAGTCAGTGCTGTCTACAGTGAATAGAGACTCATAATGCAAGAGTCATTTCTGAAAAATACTTCCAGAAGAAATAAAATAAATGTTTGGCTTTAAATGAATATCCCACTCAAGTGGTGGCAGATACTGTTGCTGTCAGGAGGAGGATCTAACAACTCCCCATCTTCCCCCTTCCTGCCCCCCCGGGTTCCCTTCCGTGCCCAAGAAAGTGAACAAGTGAATTGAGTTTTTATTTAGTTTTTTGACACTAATGGAACCATTCAATGCAATTTCAAAAAGAAATGAAGGCTCCTGAAGCAGATTTAAATATGGAAGTTTAAGCAGCACAGGCCATCACACAGTGAGTGGGAGCCGTGAAAGCAGAGATGTGAGTGGGATCACACAAAGTGGGGAAAAGGAGTGGGTGAGAGAGAACGGCAGCTTGAAGCAATTGTTCAGCATTTGAAGTAGCGGAAAGCATTTGGGAGTGAGCAGGCTTCAGGAAGAGGCGCTCGTTACTGCACCTCTTAATTAATCTCCCTCTTCAGTGCTTGATTTAGCAAAGAGCTCGGTTGAGCTTCCCTCCCTGAGCGTGCTTTCTCCATCCCTCCAGTTATTATAACTTGATCAAGGGAGCTCTCTTCCTGATACTTGGCTGATCAGTTTTTAAAAAAAATCTCCTCCTGGACCTGCTTTGCCTCAGTTCTTCACTCCTTCGACGTATCATTTCCGTCAGACAGGACTGGGGGCACCTCTCGGTATTTTTAAGGAGAGTTCTAGAGAAATCTCCGAATAGTGACAAGGGAAACCAGGGTGGGTTTGACAGTAGTAGGTTGTGGGGAATAACTCCTAACTTACTGTGTGAATCTAGCAGCTAGGCACTAAGGCTAGAATATTTGGAGTTGGCCAATGATTTCAGGTCCCTCTGGTTTTGGGTGCCAAGCTTGGCGACTCTATTGCCTTGAACCTTCCTTGTCTTTATTGTGCTCCAGCAGCACCCAATGAGTCCAGTGCATGCTTCTGGAAACCTAAAACCTTCCAGCTCCCTGTACTTTGGCCAGTATGGTCATGAAGCATGTCAGGAAGGCTTCTACAGCTGCCATTGCCACTTGTTGCTGAAATTTATTTTGTGGTAGCAACCCATGATGTGCTGGGTGCTTTCCAAATGGGAGGGAAACAAGGAAATGGTTCCACACTCTTCAAGATGAGAATAGAATTTCCTAGGGGTGGCAGAACTATCTTTCATCTGTGCCAGTTTTTCCACTCTTCGTGGCTGCGTGTCCACGTTGCTTTAGGTTTGGGTTGATGTTCCCAGGGTGCCACAACTTAGAAAGGTCGTACACCGCAGCACAGGAAAATGTCAGAAGTTCTGTAGATAAAATGATCTGAAATGAAATACAGGGGAGGTTCTTTTCCTGAGCCCCGGGGACTCCTTTTTTTTTGGAGAAAACAAAGACTAGTTTGTGTGAAGTTTGTTAGTGGAAGCTTAACAGAAGTTTGTTAGTGGAGGCTTTGGCAGAGGCTTTTGTCTACCTATGAGATGGTACTGTTGGGAGAAATGAGACTTCTATTATATTCTGGAGGAAGATGGTGGTTTCTCTAGCTACGGCTGAATCTCTTTTTGGATGGTGTTTTTACACACACAGGGATCGTTGGTCTGGATTCACTACAGGAAACTGGCAGCAAAACATGTATCAGAAAACCCTTCCATGAGATGGCTCAAAGGAAGCAGCAGGAAGTGCTCAGTGCTGACTTCTGAGGTTTCACTTAGCATGGGATCACATTCAGCCTCTGTCTGTGCAAACAGACCACGCCACAGTGAGGGGAACATCTGGTCTGCGCAGGAGGGGCTGGAGGGAGCAATGGTTAGAGGCCCAGCCCATGCGGTGCCCCGCAAATGAAAACTTCCTTTAAGAGCACGAGGACTTGTAATGCACCCATGGATCAGCGTGCCATCATGAGAGGTTGTCCAGGGGCACTTTTCTTTCTCCACACATGAATATCTGCAAGATGGCCACAATTTCTGTGGGGCTAGGCATGCTTTGTAACCAGTTTTACTAAGGTGCAGTTGGATACAGAGGATGAGGTGATAGTGCATGTGTGCGCGCGCGCACACACCCCATTTTGTTTTAAGATGAAGCAGCTGCACTCAAAATGTGGCATTGTTGTTTTTCCCTGTCCAGGGCACTGAGTTAGCTGAGGATTACTGGGTTTGTTCCTGTGGGTTTCTTATTACACCAGCTTGGATTCAAAAACAAAGTCTGCTCAAACTGATCCTTGGTGCAGAATCCTTCAGTGGCTGACGCAGGCTGCGTTTCTGCTAGTTGTTTTGTCTTAGCATCAGTCAGACCGGGACACCGACGTCCCATTAATCTCAGTCGCCATGTTGTGTTTGTCCAGCTGCAGACCCATCTAACCTAGCCTGTGCTATGGAAATCCATCAGTGGGTTGCTTCCTTATCTTCACAACCAAAAGCACTAGAAATCACAGGTTCCTGAAATAAAGATGTAATGAGTTTTCAATAAAGCTGGGTCTGGCAGTGCTCCTTGTAGAAGATACTGTGTGCAGCTCAGCAGGGATTAACATTAATGATTCCTTGGGTGCTCGTCTGTCCAGAGTCCATGCTATTCCAGTGCTCCAGCATGCTGCTAGGGATGCAAGAGGTGATCTCTTTGGGATGAGGTGTAACATGATGGTCCCCACCACGTAGCAATCCCACGATGTGACGTAAAGGGAGGCGCGTTAGTGTCACGTCCTGGATAGAATTCCACTTGGATAATTGTGCCCACCTAAAACTTCCTTGCCTGTTTCAGCTCAAGTACAGCTCAGTTACTTACTTGAACGGTAGCGTTGTTGTGCCTTGTTAAAAAGCTGCTGTGTTCTGTCCCAGAGGCAGTTGCATTTCAGTGGCGGGGGATGTAACTTTTACGCTGCGTACACACCATGCGTATGGATGAGAGACTCCTGTGATAAAGTGCCGAAGCACGTGGTCAGATGTTAGCATACCAGTCACCTGGCAGCATGTGTGCCAATCTGTCTTCTCAGATGTGAATGTGACTCTCCCAAACGGATGTTGCTTATGCTTTTATTCTCAAACAAGCCAGTACACCTTCTTTATTGTATATGAACTCTGCACTCCTTAACGCTGGTATAAATCCTTCCAAATTGATCTGATCATACCGGCCTTACACAGTGTGAATGGAAGCAGATTGGGCTGAATGAGGAGGTTATCCTTGTGTGGAGCTTTGAGTGCCTCCTATCCTTATTTGTTTTGACCAGGGAGCCCTGCTTGGTCAGCCCGTCCTATGCACAACCTGTGATTGTATTTTGACCACCATTAACACCCTATTGATTTAAAAACAAACAAACAAACGCAATCCAGTCAGATTGTAGGGAAATCTGTACCTCGCTCACAGGTAGAATTCACCACGACTTCGTTTTAAATAAATAAAATCAATTTACTTTTCCTACTCCAGTGTTATCCACCAAAATGTATTTAATCTGTAAGCTGACATAAGAGAGAGCCCTGTTGAAAAGAAATATCTGTGGGTTTCGTTGACCTTTGAGATATGTAGAAACGACGATGCTCTAAAACGTGAACGTAGGCTTTCAGACTAGTAGGGGATTCATTAGTGAACCACTCTTCAGCATTCCTTAGGGAACCACTGTTACCTTGCTAGAGTTTTATGCTGTCCATTGGAAAAAATGTCTCCTGTGGTGAAGCCTGGCCTAAAATACCACACTCAATCTCCTTCACCCCTCTACACATCACAGGGGTCTCTGTTACTGTGTCAGTCTCTAAAACTTTAAATTTTAAACAAGAGTTGGTAGGAGGCAGTCATGGAGCATCATGCCTGGTTAGGAAGAATGTGGCATGTACTGGCTCTTGTTTAATTTATATCCTCCTGTTTATTGCTGTACTGTGCCCTGCAATGGCTTGTCAGCCCTGTTACATTACTCCTGTCAGGGCATTCACACACATCTCTGCAAATCACCCTTACACCTGTTACACTATAGCCATCTACATAGTCGAGGTAATTGTTTAAGGATACGGCAGATGGATTTAGGTTATGAATGTGGGGGCGTCTTTCACATGGTATATGGAAGTCAGACACACCTTTCATTTAAATCACCAGAGCGGGAGACTAAAGCCCAAAACTGGAATGAGATTTTCCAAGGCTTTATGTCTTAAGACTGGGTTGAGCAGCTCCGTGTTTCAGTTCAGCCCAGTACGTCGTCGGGGGTCAGCCACCCGCTAATGGCTGTTCTGTCTCCTACCGCATCAGCCAGAAGATGCTACCAGTTTTGAGGTGTGACTTTGAGTTATTTTACTGCACTTTCCAGTGCTATTTTGCTTTACGTTTGGAAGATTTTCTTTAGCACCGTAAGCGTCCTCTTTATAATGCGTGCACGTAGTATCTGAACTAAAAAAAAATCTGTTGCCAGTTATGGTTCAAACTTTTTAGGAAAGTCTCCTTGCTCCCCATTAGCAGTGGGCTAGTTTTTGTCTGGGGGGTTTACATACATTTGTCTCATCTCTTCATTAGCTGTTACATGATGGTGTAATCTAGCTGGTTCCTCTGGTCTTAAATATCCACTTCCATAACTTAAAACCCCCAGCGTTACTTCCAGCTTGGTCAAGAGGGCTCCCACCGAACATTGAGCTTCTCACACCCAGGCTATTAGGACAGCATAAGCCTTTTTCTTTTCAGGATAAACAGTTACCTTAAAAAGCGCCCTGTAACCAATAGAATTTTGCCCTTCCTCAATACTGTTTTCCTGGCCATGTTGAGACCAAGGAGCAACATGTAAATGTAGTGCATTTAAGGCTCCTATCTGCTTCAGCCTCTGAGCTGAGGATGTTTAATGGCTGATCTGGAGTTCCTAGCTCAAAGAAAGATGGTGGTGCTTCCATCAGGTGCTCAAACTGCTTCACATGTGCGACTGAAAGTCAGCACTGAATTGTGAATGTTTAAAGGGCTCATCTAAGAAATTGGTTATCCGTGCTGCAGAGCAGACTTTCCCACCTGCACTGGAAATGCTTTTTATCTAACAAGAATAAATTACCAACAGCATGTATTTTATTCCTGTTGTGACCTGAAAAGCCTACGGGTTTAACTTGTACATGGCTGCATGGGCATTGCCTAGAGCCTGTTGCAGTGCAACTAGAATACTGTCAAGTGCCTAAGAAATCAACTTTTTGTGTAAATGTCATCTGCTGGTAAGTGGCACTTTCAGCTATTTAATGTGACTATTTATGGTGTAGCATTGTTTCAAGGGCCTAAAATTAGATACAGTATATAAAGACACCTGTAACCTCTCCATTATTGCTGCATCTGGGACAGTCCCTTACTGCTGTATGAAAGTCATTGCAACCTTTGATATAAAATGAGAAGTGATTCTCCTATCAGTAGGCCCAGACTGATGGCCTTCTCTTACAGCGATGTAAAGATTTCAGTGGAATTCCTTCACAGTTGCATCAATGTAACTGAAAATGTATTGAGCCTCCTTGGTGCCGACTTTAAGAAGACAATCGCTGCACTAGAAACAAACCTTTCTCAGATGCTGGGAAGAAACCCTCTCCGCGCCTCCTACCCCCGCCCACCCCTGGCTTTAGGACAGTTTTGTTTGTGGCTTTTCTATTATTGAGTATTACTAGTTGTTACAGTAGGAGTGGAATATATGCCACAATGACGACGATTCGGCGGCAATCAATGGGAGTTACAATAACTATGCAGAAAACCTGCATAACTCCCATCGACTGCTGTGCTTCCCTTCTGCGCGCTGTATTCACTGCAGTGCTACGTCACTTGCAGGGGTGGATTAATAGTGCCAACTTCTGGATCGACTGAGCGGGTCTTCACTGACTGCTTAGTCGATCCCAATCAGTCGATCTGATGGCAGTGACTTTGGCTAATTGGGTTTAGGGTTTAGCTAACATGCAGTGAGAAAACAACCATATTTTCCCTGGTGAAGAAAAGACATCAGACCTGCTGCTCCTTTCCTATATGTGCATTCCTTCACTGGCCCCTGAAATTCATCTACTTGGAGAGCTAGAAGCTAAAAGTGAAGTGAGGTTTTCATGGCACAGAGAGGAGCTCTTTGCTCCCACATGCTCTCCCAGTCCCCCCAAGCATAGGCTCCCAGACTTCAGACACCATCCCTGATGAAAGGAGTTGTAAGAGAGAAAATCATTCTAGCTCATAGCGCTTCCTGTCAGGAGTCCTCTGGCCACTGATGCACAAACATGATGCTTCTAAGTCAAATAGGCCTCACCAAGTCAGAGATGCCCCTGTTATTTGTTTAAATGGCAATGAAGAGTAACGAGGAAAATCCTAAAATTCTCCTGAGAAATGACGTTTGAGTAATATAGAAAAATACTTGCAGTTGCTAAAGAAGCCCCAGCATTTCAAATGTAATATGATGGGGGAACTGCATCCAAAGCTGATTTAAAGCCTAGAAGAAGTTGATGATACGGGAAATGATTGTATTATGTGCAATGGGGGGGCTCTCATGTTTCCTCCATGTATTTATTGCCCTTGGCAATCAAGCTTCTATTTTTTTTCCATGCTGCTTAAACTCAAGGAATCCTTGTGCAGCAACCTTCCATCTTAGCGAAGCACCAAATTAATTTTAGATTATGAAGTTCTATAGCTGCATTTAGTGCCCCATAAACCCTTGAGAGTCCTTGCCCAGGGAGACTTTATTCTAATTTAGACAAGTAGGGTACATGGGATGAAAAGAAATGCCAGTTGGCAAAGGGGATGGCTTCTGTATGGAGATCCTAGCTGAGCGTCTGCATGAAAGGAGGGTGCTTAAAGTGAGAGCTTGTTCTGAGTGTATGGGCAGGGTGGTAGGAAGCTGGGAATAGAGGACTGACCTGGATCGTGCGTCGTTCAGGTAAAACTCCCGAGCGCTGGAAATGGCATATTGCCCAAGTAAACATAACCACTATAGCCTTGGCTGTCATTAGGGATTTAATCTGGGACATCCAGAGGTAAGACTATGAGCTTTTACAGCTTGAGCTAGCAGAATGAGTCCCCTGTGGAGCAATTATCGCAGACTGCCTGTCCTCTGTGGATCTGGCACTGAGGGGAACATGGAACACACTGAACAGAGAGTCGCAGAATGCAGGGTTGGGCCCATAGGAAGTTACTGGACTGAGGAGCATGTAGGAGAGCAGAAGAAAATTGGGACAGGGTCAAAATCCAGCAGAGCCTTGCAAGGAGGAGCAGAAATGTTATCGAACCTTTGCAATATGTCACTGCCATTGATTCAAAATATGGACTGCTGTCTCCATGGTGCCAGAGGGAAATGGAAGGCTGAGGAATGTGCCCCACCATCTGACAATTTCAAGTGAGAGTATAGGTGAAATGAGCTGGTCGCTAACGTGGAGGGGACAAGTAGGATAGCAGTGAGCAGGTGAGGGGTCTAGCCCTGGGGGACAGCAACTTGCGGCATGCTGAAGGGAATGTAGTTGCACGGTGGATTAATAGCGGCGGGGGTCAGAATTCAGTGTGGAAGAGGGCGGTTGACTCAGGCTGTTGTGGGATGACTGGCGCACAAGACGAGGGCTGTCAAGGATGGCATGGAAATAGTTGCATAGGGAGACTTTGGCAAATGTACATTGCAAATGAGAGGGGCTGGTCTAAAACCGCTCCTGCTTGTACGTGCGCATGCGCTCAGATGAAACATGGACGTTATTTATTTATTTTTTGTAGGCAATTTTAAAACCCAATGTCAAAAATGCAATACAGAACAAAAATGTTCACTCTGAACATCCCTACCCGAGATGAAGCTGTCAACCATTTCCCACAAAAATGAGGTTTTTTTGGTAAAAATCCCATTTTTTTATTTGGAAAATGTTTGTCAACTTTTTAACCACCTCTACAAATAAATATAATGAAAGCTCCCACAGTGATAGTGTGTCTTTTTCTCGCATTCTACAGAGTGTTAACTCTTTTGAGAGTGTTTCTTTTAGCTCACAGAAATACTATTCCTTCTGCCAAGGCTCATTAGAGGCTGCTAGACAAAGCAGTCACTTTTGTGACACTTCTGCCGTTCCCCCGGGCCCTGGAGTGCAGCTTGTTCTTCAGTGTCTCTGTGGGGTGGGAGGTGAACTATGCAAATAGGCTGTGTTAGATGGCTGCACTGCGATTGTTCTATGTGCTGCTGTGATGTTACACTATGGTGTGGTGTTCTGTAGAGAAACAAAAACTTAAAACGATTGCAGGTAAAATCATTGTTGGAGGTCCAGCTGTAAGAGCTTATGCACCTGGTCTGGTGAGATTCCTTGTCCTTATGACTCTTCAGCCTGTCACAGCTAAACAACAAAATAAGCATCTCTTCCTCAGCTGCATGTGGAGGACTTAAAAAAGCAGAGGACTGCACTGCAGATCTCACTTAAGACAATCTGTTTGGAAACATTCCTCATTTAGTACGCACAATCAGGAAAGCAGAAGTAATGTCATGCTCCTAACAGGGGGAGTTCATATATTAAATCTACCTGAGCAACACAGAGAAATTGATAATGTTGCTGCTGTTTACTTTATGGGCTGGTGCTGCAAATTCAACTACTTCATGACACAGCCTCATTTTAGCCACCAGCCCAAGTAGATTCAAGAAAAAATGGTTCAAGGCGGTAATGAATCTGTAGTGAATCTCTTTCCTGTTACATAGAAATAGCTAATGTTCAGTGTTCATTAAGCAATAAGAAAGAGTTACATGGTGACATGCCAAGAACGCAGATGATGGCAGTTAAGAAAAAATTTACAAGCAGTTCTTGTGATATTGATTTACAAGAGGCAAGGAAAGCTGACTTAAAGAAGAGCTCTTTAAAAATGACTTACAAGAAGCGTCTGTTAATTCTGCTACTCTGGAGTTCCTGCTGCCAGTTTCTGTGGCTCTACAATTATAACTTTCCAGCTTTGTTTAAAAAAAAAAAAAAATTCTCTCCTCCCCTGTTGCTGTGGGAAAGACCAGCATGAATAGGGAAAACTCTCTGTATTGCGGAAACGGAGACTTATCTATGCACAAAACAAATGCACAAATGTATTTCTCTGTTCTATTTCAGTTACAGTAAACTTAGCCATTACATGTAACAGATGATGGGATTATATGTGGAAATGAGATTTTCTTTAAAGTTGTGTTTAGTTTTAGGGTTTTATAGGTGACACTTTTTTCTTTACTGCTTTTATTCTAAAGAAAAAAACTAAATGTAAAGATTGCCTTTGGGGTTGCCGATGACAGCGTGCATTTGTCTTATAGAAGACGCAGTCGATGGAAACCATGCCAACTACAGCAATACAAACTTTATACAAAATCACATCCCTCAGCAGGAGAAGCTAGGGCATGTGACATCTTCAGTGTTTTAGAAGACAAATGAAGGCACTGTTCCCAGATGTTCCTGCAGTGCACAGGTTTTGTGCAAGGATTAGAGGCCATTTTGCTGGAGGGATGGGCAGAACTGCCTATCAAACCTCCATTACAAAGGCAAGTGGAATATTTCACTGGGACTGTTGTGTTAAAAAAGTAGGCCATATCATAAACATTAATAAAGTCATCCTGCCCAGCAGGGATGGAGATCCGGAAAGCAAGCCAAGAAAGCTCTTTGCATAGCTCTGTGTAAATAAAACGAAACTCTTCCGTCTCCCCTCCCCTCTTATGAAAGCTGGCTGCCCTGATAACGTTCTAATTCAACACTGTAGCATGTAATTATATAGGACCATTGCCCAAGAAGAACAAACCCAATACATACCATAATGAAGTTTCATTAACCAAGCAGAAGCTGAATGCGTCGGGCACTTTTTTTTAGGAGCTAAAACAAAATTCACTTAGCAGTAATTGTTAAAAATCAAGCAGAACTGATTTCTCTTCCCAATAGAATATGCCTTATGCTGCCTCACTTAAGGGGGGTACATTAGATACTGGATGATTCACACCCTTTATATAGATCATGAATAAGTGCTCTACGTAACAGCATTCAATTCAGTCCCCATGGGCATCATGGCTTACTGTAGGGTTTCTGATTGTGCGGGAAAGTTCTCCCATTCAATCTTGAATTTGCCCTTCAGAAAAATCAGGGAAGATTTAAATGCCTAGATCCCTTGATCCTCAGCACATGCCTGGCTCTGCATCTTCCCCCACCCCAATAGCATGGATACGCTCCCCACCACCCTCTGCATGTGTTTGCACACTGCTCTACTTAGCTCACACCCAAACACAAGTCAGATCTGTAGGATGGTCAGAGCACAGGGAAAGGAGGGAGAAGTAGAAATGGTAAATCTGCATGTTAGAAATGTCCTGTTGCATTGTACAATAGCAAAAGCATGCAAAGGGTATATTATTAAAACAAAAAACCCCCACCCCAAACAGCTTCCCCCTTTTGAATGTCTTAAATGCAGTAATGTTTCTGTGTAATAACATAATGTGCTTTAATTGTCCTGAGAGAAGGGCCTGTTTTTAAAAAAAAAAAAAAAGAGTAAACTTACCATCCTTTACACCCGAAGAGCAATATCACTAGTGTAAGGTGCAGTGAGTCGGACTGTTTGTAGTGCTTGTTTTATAAAGAGAAACATCTAATAGTTCCCACTGTGCAGAAGGCAGCTCGTCGGCTGTCCTCTAACAAGAGAAGCTTAATGTCTTGTGCACAGTCGCACTGTTATGGGTGGCAGTGGTTATACAACAGCAGCATTAGGAATAAAGAGAAGGCAATCTGGCCAAACATGGATGGCCTGGCAAATAATCAGGTGACATTAAACCCACATGATCTCTGCCAATCTTCACTGTCTGGACACTTGTTAATGGTCTCAAAGATTGCAGAGAACCTGCTGTTCCATCTAGCAATCACTCACTCAATACAAAATCATTTTATAATGCCCGAAGCTGAGGGGCTGTGATAACTGCGTCCATTACGGTTGACTCTGCTGATTACGAAGCCACATTTCTGCCAGTATGTAACTAACTGGCTATTGTAAAACCCCGGGGTGTGAAATGTACTAAATGACACAGAATTCGGTGCTAGTCGAACTGGAGCAGGGGTATAACGGGTTCTGCACTTAGACTGCTGCCATTTGTTCCCATCCACTTGTTTCTTTGCAGAAACCAGTTTTTCTGTGGATGAAGTAATAGAGCTGCTTAGTCAAAATGTCCATGTCAGTCACTGATGGCCAAGTCTCCTGACCAATAGTAATCATTGCTGGGAGACCTTCCAGTCTTTCTCCTGCTAGTCTGGTCCCCGACTGACTTGAAAAAAAGATAAAGCACATTAAAGATAAACTACAAGTCAGCGCTGGAAGTCTTCAGTTTTTGTTTCTTGAGATCACAGCTGAGTCCTTCTCCCTTCAAGAGTGGATGGGGGATGTAAACAGCAAGGGTTTAAGTGAGACTGGGTCATGAGGAATGTAGTCTAGTTACCGGAGCAGAAAGCCAGGACGCGCCAAGTCTGGGCCCAGCTCTATCCACGTGATTCGTTCATACGCTGGGTATATCATTTTGTGCTTTGCCTTCTACATTTATAAAAGGGATCTGTGTCCCCAGCTGATGGCGAGCGGTGGAGGAGAAAGTGATGAAGGTTAATGTCTGCAGTGCAATGTATTATCTCCCAGTGAAACATTCTGTCCACCTGCCGAGTGTGTCTGATTGTGAATGTGACCATTTTAAGAATGTAAAATAAAACAAAACTGTGTTGCCCCAGCACCATGGTGTTTGAATTCTTGCATCATGTGGCATGTGTCATACTCTGCCCGCAGTTCCTTGGGTCCACTGCAGAAAAAAAAAAGGAATTGGGTCTTGGTCCTATCACATTAAGCTGAGTTAGAAATATGTGTTGGCTGTGTTCGTACTTGATGACTGTTGTGTAGTACCGATCATATTTACATGCAAGTTAGTGCTGAAAAACCAAAACGCACCCACTGGAGTTTCCTTTGCTAAGTGGTTCTGCTATGGACTCTATACTCCCATCTAATCAGCTCCTTCTACTTTTCTCTGGGCAGTAGGAACACAGCGATTTGCATGAACTTCAGCTGGGTTTGCGTGCATTCACTGCCAGAGCTCTTCTCCTTTTGAGTCCAAGCTAAAACAAAACACAGTGCAAAGCATTCATTCTAGAAACCCTCGTCTGCCTTCTTGTGACGGGTGTCTGACTACGGGGGTTGCTCTTATGAGCACCTCTGCCACATCTCAGTAATCTATGTTGCATTCAGCTAGTCTATGGAATAACATTATATCCAGGCTGAAATCATCCCAGGGCCCATTGTCAGCCTTTGTAAACCACCAGAGCTCCCCTGACGTGGATGCTGACTTACCCCAGTTGAGGATCTGGCCTGATGAAGCTCACAAGTGGGTCTTGTAGAAATTCTGCCTACCGAAGTGCCTCACCCCCAAAATCTTGTTTCCTGTTGCACATTGGACTCGTTTGCAGTAAATGCTGAAAAGACTTAAGGCATTCAGCCTTAATTTATAAAAGCTCAAAGTGCAGCGGCATCCTTCTTAGGTGTGCTCTTTGGGCACAAAGCGGACTCCGGTTTCACATCTCTACGCTGGTGTGGCTCTCCTTGGTGCATTTAGTTTGGCACCTTGGTGCTGCTCCTGGGTGTGAAACTTGGAAGTGTCACAGTCCAGTGAATGTTTCAACGACCTTTTGTGCGTGTGCAAAAGTCTCCAGGGTGGGGAGGGGAAGGGGAGAGAGAAGGAAGCGCCACACAGGTTCTGAAGCCGTGGACAATGTGGCAAGTGAACTTCGTTAGCAGCAATTTTTTCATCAAAAGCTTCAGCCAAGAGCTTAAATGGGCAGCAGATTCAGTCGCAGCTGCAAACTTACAGACGATCTAGTAAGCAGGCTCTTGCCATGAATGTTTTTAAATTTTAAAATGTGTTCAATTAATCCATTTGTTCTTGCAATTCAGTTTCTAGCTGATCTATACATTTAAAAAAAAATGTTTCCCTGTCTAGTGGCTAGGACACTAAAAAATGTCTCCTTGTGTAGTGGCTAGAACACTGGACTGGTAATTGGGAAAACTCGGCTCTAGATCTGGTTTGGTCACTAGCCTGATGTGACTTTGGACACGCCCCTTCCCCTCTATGCCTCTGTTTCCTCAAGCATCCTGTCTACTTTGTCTACTTAGCCTGTAAGATCTGTGGGGCAGGGACTCTCACTAGGTGTGTACAGCACTTAGCACAAAGGGGTTTCTGATCTCAGCTGGGGCCTCAATGGATTTAAGGAGTTGGCTCTCTGCTGCTGATGCTTTCAAAATGCGTGAATTGCTTGTGCACACGTGGTCACATGTTGCATTCTGGGTGAAAGATTTTGTCAGCTTACTCTCTATATGCAAACGTTCCCTGTCAAATTACCATTTCTTTTAAGATCTTTTCTTTGTGTTCTATAAAGAACTGTCCCTAATGTGTTATTTTGATGCGTCCCTAGTGTGTTGTTTGGATATCTTTTTCCTAGGAGAGAAGGGAATGTATGAAGGAGTGACTTAAATGCATATGACTAAATCCAGTGGGAGGCCCTGCTACCGGATGGCACCTGTGCCCTGCTGGGAAGTGTGATCTTTCCATTTATGTCTGAGCGCTGTTCAGAAACCATTGTCTGCAAAGGGCACACAGAATGCACTTGCTCTTCAACTCTGAAACCTTTTCTATATAAAGCTATTCTTTAAAAGAGCACCACAGCGTGTGTACAAACCTGTCTTTTAGGTGATAGATGATCATGTATTGGTTTACCATTGAAGCTAGAGGTGAGGATGTGTGCGTGTGCGTGTGCGCTTTAACCCATCTCTCTTGTCAAAAGCACAGAGTGGCTGTTGCACAGTAGTGCGGAAATATGAATATTTGTTGCATCCCTTTCCAAAGGGGATACTCTTTCTGTATGATATTAACTGCAACGGTCCAATGTTAAAATTGGTTAATGGTTGTGCCTTTATCAAGGAAACTGACACTGTGAGTTATGCAACTGGCTTGATGTAGCAGCACTGTCACTAAATTGGCAGGCTTAGCAGAAAGCATCTTGGCTTAAATGTATATGGAATTGAAATACGGCTTGGTGTTCCCCTTCTTAGGAAGAGAAAGGGAATGTGTGGACCTAGATAGTGGAAAAAACCATGCAAATAACTTCTTAGCATGTGAAACTTCCTGTTCTGAGAACTGATATTCAGCTGAATCCAAATATTTATTTCAGATGGTATGTGTTCCCCGCCCTCACCAGTTGTGTGTGCACATGTGTAAAAGGGGGAAATCATCAAGGATTGTTACAAAGACCTAAAACCATCCAATTAAGATGGTCTAGTGGGAAAACTGGTGACTGACATGAAGGTTTTGTCACAGTTATTTTTAGTCGAAGTCACAGGTTGCATGAACAAAATGAACAAAAATTCCTGGAAGCCTGTGAGCTGTCTGTGACTTTTACTAAAAATAACGGGGGGGTGTAGGGAGCTGACAGTTCCAGTGCCCCCTCCACACCTGGCAGCTGAGAGCTGCGGGGCCAAAGCTGAAGCGAAAAATGTTGTGGAGGTCTCCGAAAGCCTAACTCCCTTCGAAATAAATGGGGGTTAGGTGCCTAAATTCCTTTCACATACTGATTAGCACCAAATTCTGTGATCAGACCTTTTCTTGGGTGCCTTAGTTGGGCTGTGTTTCTATTCCTCTTTCTCTGGACAAAAGTGACTAGCTTTTGTGTGGCAGTGGTTGGAGGCTGTTGCCCTGGAGCTGTTGTCAAATGGTCATCTCTGGTCAAGAGGCATCCCAGTCTGCATTAGGTTAAGGACTTGACAGCTCACAAATCCATTTTTCCAGCTCCTGGCTCTGCCACTTCCTCTCCCAGCTATAGAGGGCAGCGTGCAACTTCTTTTGGAGCAAGTCTGCATCACTCATAAACTGGCAGCAGTGGATGTGGTTGAGTAGCTAGGGCCCAACCCTTCTCCCATTGAATCATTGTTTTTGCACCAGCCATAGAGCTCTACTCACGTAGTAAGGGGTTCAGTATAGAACAGGGGCCTGTGCCATGGGTCACCAGTCCTTGTTCAAACACACATGGCTGTTTGCTGGAATATATTGGTACCCATGTGACAGTCAATGCTGTGCCAAGCAGATCACAGGGATGGAATCACGGGGACAGCTGTTGTGCTGCATCATGTCCGGCAACCTTCTTTGTTTTCCTGTGCCTATTCGAAGTATTGGAAGATGGGGGAATTAACCCTACACCCATATTCCATTGGAAACGAGAGCATGGCAGCTTCGGAGTTTGTCAGTGTGAGTAAATGCAAAAGGAAACACCTGCTGCACTCTCGATTTGTGGATGATGAACCTGCTTTCTGCCAGCATTTGTCAACAGGAAGTGGTTCAAATTGCAAAATGAAGTCCATAATGCTGCTGTTCTCTCTGGTGGGGGAGATCAGTCATCTTAGTCCGCTGAGCAAGACTGTGGGGCTGGTGCAGTGTAAACAGGGCCACAGGCAACATAGTAGATGAACCATTCCTCTGTTCCAGTATGACAGAAGGCCAGGTACTTCGCTAGATGGGCCATTTGTCTCTTCTCATCTGGCAACGCCTGTGTCCTGTGACGGCTTACTAAGCTTATTAAACGCAGAAGAACATGATGGCTTAAGGGGGTCGTTAGTCTGGACACGGAAGCAGGTTGTTTGAGATTCCAGCATGTTGATCAGGGATACGTAGAGCTGGTGCGAGAGATGTCTTTGATAAGTGGCTGGCTGGCTCTTGCTCACACACACAGGGTGCAATACGTCTGCAAGGAGTCGAGCGTGACAGGACAGACTGTTCAGAACCAGGGCACAAACTCCAAATAATTGTGTGTCCTATCCTTCAGTTTCACCAACCAATTATCATGTGTGAACTCCTAAGGCACAGAGTCACAGAGAGTCAGTCCCCTTAGTACTCTGATTTATTTTGCCCCCAGGTGAGCTTGCCTTTGTGATATAGTCCCTTATACCAGGAATCATAGCAATATTCAGGTTATTCCCAGTCCCAAAGGGCCATTCTCTTACCCCAGGTCAATTGCCCCTTAGATCTCATACCAAAGACAACGCTTGTAACCAATCCTATAATACATTTTATAAAGTCGTATTAAATAAGAAAAGGGAAATGAGTTATTGGCAAAGTTAAAGCAGGTAAACATAGATACACAAATGAGTTACAAAGTCTTACGAAAGATAATAGAAGCTTCTATAATTCGCAAGCTCTATTTCTTTTAGGGCTAACCCAGACGAAGCAGCTGGGGATCTCTTCCTTGTGCCTAGAAACACCTTTCACCCCCAGACCGCAAGCAGCATACTGATAATCAGCTCCTTCTTGTTAGGGATTTTATTCTCTTCTTCCCACGGGCTTTTGGATGCAAAACTCAGCTGATGGGAGTAGTCCCCTGTCTGACTCCTCTTCACAGGGAGGAGGCAGAACAACAACAAAAGTTTTTTGTCCTCTTGTTGACAGTATGTAGGGAAATTCCTGTTGCAATGGATAGTTCATCTGGTAGTGATGGACCTTTCCTTTTGGAAAGGGCATAACACCTTCTGTTGAGGATCAGCACTTCATACACTAATTAATATCTCTCCTGTCTGGTGACTTACACAGTCAGAAAGGCTCTGAATACAACCACTCAAATATTACCTAACAATATGGGACCCAGATGTTATAAGTAATGTTAATTTATGCAGCAACTCCCCAGCATTCATTAGAGACTAAACATTCCCTTAAAATTCTAATACCTGTTTTATCAATGTTAACCCACAAGTGAGCCAGACAGATTCCAGCTAGGTATCTGTTAGTGTCCATTTGAGCATGGAGGCCTTGACATGAGCTGGCATCTGGCCTGCCAGCCTTAACCACAGGCTAACTGATTGCCTTATTTGGTGTCGGGAAGGCATTTTCCCTCAGGTCAGATGAGCAGAGATCTTCTTTGCAGTGTGTGGGTGCTGGCTCACTTGCTAGGATCACCTGGGCACATCGGACTTAATTCCCTGCCATTGAGGGGCCTCAGGCATTGGTGCAAATGGGTCACTCCTGTTTTCTGCCTGTGGCACACAGCCAGTTAGTCTCATGAAGGCTGTAATACTTTGGTCTGATTCTCGTTCTAGGGCTCAGTGTGGGAATGGCTGGTTGGGGGTCTACAGGAGGCCAGATCTGGTGGTTTCTTCTGGCCTTAAACTCTAACTGTTCTAAAAGGGGTGTAGCCAACCCCTTCCCATCAATGAGCTAGCTGGGGGCCTCATCTCCACCTTCCAGGAAGCACAACCTAGGTTGCTCTGATACCATTGAAATGGCCCCCATTATAAGAACCTGAATAGAATACGGTTCACACCAATGTGACTCTGCAGAAAAGAAACCAAGATGTAGCCTGAATTCAGCTTGAATTACTCCCTTTAGCTTTTGATAGGTTACACAGCCAGTAGGTATGTTAATATCCAGAGTCGTCATTGCCTGTGTTTGACAGCACCGAGCCAGTGCAACTCGGTGCGTGTTTTTTTTGCTGTTCAAATGGACTGATGTTGGAGAACGTTCTGTTATGGAATGTGGGTTATTCACGCAAGCTTTATGCTTCTGACAGACCAGTAGGAAGCGGCAGTAAGGCTGGAGAAATGTTCAGAATTCTTATTATGGGAAATCTGGGAACACGTACGCGTGGCATGAGGGCAATGATACTGTGACACTTCCTCCTTCAGAGTTGGTTTGGAAAAGGCTGGTTAACCTTGCCACCTTCAATTGCACTAAAAGCTGACCTCTTTTAATGCAAGAAACCTCAAATGCTTTTACAACGGAGATCAAATGCTACCAAAAGGCAGCGTACCAGAAACAGAGTTCTTTGTATATATAGATTAAAAAAGGGGGGGGGGAATATTTTTGGAGCAAATTCTAATCTTAAAATGTCTTAAAACCAAAAAGTACCTAGAAGCACATTGGTATACTGTACCACGCTTGTTAGCTGGCTACCTTGGCCACTGCAGTCCAAGTGGCCCTCTTGTGAGTGAGTTATTTACTCCACCCAGAGTATGTGTAGCAAAGCCTGGAAGGTTTGTGTACTGAACGCTGCCGAGGCCCTTGAGACACATACTAGTGGATGATTTGGTAGTTACTTCACCCTTTCTTGCATACACTGGTTTTATGAATGGGATTCTCCTGGAGAAGGAACAGGTTGAAATAATGCTTTTGATGTTTGTGTCAGCACCTAGTGTTAGGCGCTGTACAAACCTATAATAAGACTGTCTCTGTCCAAAGGAGCTGACATTTGCAATATAAGATGAGAAAACAGGCTTCCTGACAGCAGGACACACAAGGAACCAGGGAGACAATCAGAAACGGGGGCACTAGCAGCGTTCACAGGACCTAGATGTGTGTGGTGTGAAAACGATAAATACAGAGTGCAGGCAGCTGTGGGCTTTAAACTGGGCAAGATGAGTAAAATGCATGTCGTATCCATTGTGCTGTCCTGAATCTCTTGGCTCCTTAAGACCAAGCCATTTTGGGGGTAAGGGAGATGAAGAGCACGGAGACCTTACTGTGCTGGTTGCGCAGTATATTCACGCAGCCTGAACTTGCTACAAAGCTACTCTCCAGCGATGGCCTGGATTTGGTATTGTCTCAATTTAAAACCCCAGAGTTCTCAGGGGTTGGTGCGGCCCATCTAAAACTCAAACCCTTTGGCTATCCCAACATCGGTGAACGTACACATCTGAGTGCTAGGAAGGAGAAGCAAAATCAGTGACTCAGGAGAAATTCCCTGCTTACCACCAAAAGTACATTCTTAGCTTTGTGCTGCAAGTAGTGCAGGAAACAAAAGTCAGGGAAAGAAACAGGCACTGTGTCTTGCTATGTATACGTTAATATAAATACCATTTCCTTTGTCTGCAGGAATAAAATGCAGATCAATCACACTGGATCTGCACAATGCTCCAGAGAACTAACACACCCACTAGCAGGATTGGTCGTGCGTTCAGGGCCTAACTGCTTGTTATATCCAGGGTTGAGAAGGAATTTCCCCATGCCAGATTGGCAGTGACTGCATTTACCAGGGGCTTCAATTTATGAACAAACCCTCTTCGTATTGGCCTCCTTTGGGTGCTTTGCTTAAATCTTGCTCAGCAAACATACTGGCTGAGTGCGCCTTTGTGACTGATCGAATGTGCAGTGCACTGAGCACAGATGCTTAATGTCAGTGGTTTGGTACAGTTAATGTGACAGGGAAATTGAGGTAAGGAAGAGATGCTAACAGGTCAGCTACTTCAGCTGTCAGCCACAGGCTTAAAATGAAGCAGCAGAGCTCCTCTGCCTTAAAAGTAACACATTAATTTTGACTTGGGCACGTCATCTGTATAGGAAGTGGCATCCTCTCCAAATCCATCCCATATTTCCATCAGCGAATCCCTAATCTGCATCTTCTAGAAAAGGCTTCTCAATTTAACACTCATTTAATCCCTATTAAATGACCAGAGGCTCAGTATTATGGTACAGTTGTTCCCTGCTGACGATTAGGCCTGAGTTTTGCAACTGCATCTGCCCTGTTCCTCTTGCAGAGAGGCTCTATGTACACATGTAGAGAGGGTCCACTCATGTGGGTCAGACTGCAGGGTGTTGGTCCTGAAAAGGATCTGTATAGATGGCACCTGGCCTGGGGATTAGGAGACCTGGCTTATGTTTCCTGCCCTGCTGCTGGGTGATCTTGGGCAGGCCATTTCCCCAGTTTGTGCCTCAGTTTCTCCACCTGTAAAACCAGATTAATGGCCCTAACCGGCTTTGAGATTGCTGGGTGAAAAGCACAAGATAGGAGTTGGGGGTTATTAATGTCAGGTCTCCATGCATTGAACCGATCGCACAAAACTCCACGATAGCTGCTAGAGCCTCTCAAGATTTTATTCACAGTCTAACCCATGTCCGGGAGCAGGAACCGGCTAATCTCCCATCTGGTACGTTTGACAGACCTCAGTTAGGAAACTGCTGGGTTTTTTTTCGTTTTGTTTTGTTTTGAAATCAGATCTGTGACAGCAGCACTGAAAGCTAGTTCTGCCTGTTCTAGGCAGATCTTCGCCCTGGCTATGGGTTCGAAATGCTCTCAGACCAGAGGGATAAAATACTTCAGTCAAATGGAGTTATGGTGCTGTGAGATTTTGGAAGGGCAATGTTGTGTTATCAGGGGCTGTAATTTGTCTTTATGAATCAACACAAGGTGTTGAAAGTAACAAACTAACAACAGCCCTAAAGAGAAAAAGAAAAGCGGCAAGATTAAATAAAATTGCTAAGCAGTTGCAGGAGTTAACAAACTTTTTCCCTTGCTGCTAAATGAAAGGGCAACACTTGTTACTTATTAGGAAATCGGGATTGCAGTTGAAGCCTTGTCTGGCATGAAGAGCTCCATTGTGCTGGGCTCTGTATACGAGCAGAGCTAGACTTGGTGCCTTCCCCAAAGAGTTCACAACTGAAATCAAGACAAGATGGAACAAATGAGTCTAGGGGTGTATTACATGGTGGCACAGTTGAGCTTTGTGTGTAATTTGCAGTTTCTGAATCATTTACATAGTTAAAAGTTCCCTCACCAACCAGAAGCCCCTGTAATCTCTACATTTTCTTCCACTTCCTCAAAAAAAATGATCAATAGCTGGCTGGCTTCCTTATTTTATTTATTTATTTCTCTCTCTGTACTGCCTATACCCCTCTCCCTGCACCCTGGCAGATAAAGCTGCATGTCTGGTTCACATCCTTTGTGACATGGAGTATGTTTGCCTGGTTTTGATAGCATTAGCCCCATGCTGGCTGGCTTGAGAGGTGCATTTTTATTTTTAGGGTCAGTTTGCTTGGAAATGTGAAGATGCAGAGGCGTAAAAGATGCTAATATAACCATCAAGATGAAAGCGATTTGCGCCTGGATACGCCACACTTTAATTTTCAACCTGTTCTCTGTGTGTGGTAGATCCTCCAGAGACACCTTTTTATATTTCTGCTTGTTCTCAGGAGGTCAACCTGGAGGTTTCAATTACGATGTTAAATTACCAGATCACTGGAGTTAAAGTAGACCTGCAAAGGTTTTTAATGATCTTCTCTATCTGCCTTGTGGAGCTTTCTTTTTTTCCAAGCTCCTTTCAGTCAATTAGATTTTAATTGAACCATCTGTAACTTAACACATTGTGACCGGGAGACCAAGAAATAAGCAAATGGGTTAGTTGTGTACCTTGTGCTGGTAGGGTGCAGTGTATTCTAGATTACCACAGGACTTGGCATTCAATTAGCAGCTCAGGTAGCAGTTTTTCCAGTGCCCTGCAACATCTATCTGGGAGATCCAGAATTAATTTACAAGCCCACATGACGAATCCAGTCTTTAAGACCCCTAATAAACCATGGAGTATGCTATTTTTGAGGTCTGGCCAGTGAAAGACCACCAAAGGGTTTGAGGTATCAAGTTGGGGTTTATTTTGAGCTAACTAAAGCGAACACGTTTACAGGCTCGTGACCTGCAGTGATGTTTGGCCCATTTTGATAGGCCCTTGAAAATAATCTCTCGGGTGGTACTTTGGCCTATGAAAGGTCACCAGACAGGTGTGTGAGACCAGGAGCACCAAGTGCTAAGGATTGAATGGGCCCTGGAGACCGTACTGAAGCATCGCTCATTGAAGCGGTGGCTTGCTCAGAATGAGGCCTAGGCACATTGTTGGAGGAAACTTCCCTGCTGTTGCCTGTGCTGCATCTGTTCCAGGGACCAATGGAGCCTTTCTCTCTACAGGGCTCTTAGTCCTGCGTCTCCAGCCACCTCCCATCTCAGTCCAATTTAAGAAGAAACCATGGTCTTTGTCCATTTAACCCCCCCAACATATGAAGTGAGTGTGCAAGCTGTGGTGATTGAATTTTCAGCTAGTCGGTTGGTGCCAGTAGGTTTGGATGTGCAGTAAATTCACTGCACAGAAGGGCCATTTTGTTACTTTTCATTCTATGCATCTGGCTCCCTCTTATACTTCAAATACCAGTGAATGTCAGCAGTGTGCAGGATGGCATCTGCTTCTGGTTGAGAGTGAGGTTAGGATGGTGTTAGATATGAAGATTTTCTGCACAGAATGACATCAGAGTCAGAACTTAAACATTTGAAGAGGATGCCACATCCTCTAAGGGATGTCGTCAACTTAAAATCAAACTTTGGTCTGAAATATTACCTACTACTGTTTCAATGACAGTCATTTTAGTTACTTGTAAGAGGTTTGAGAAAACATACTCTTTTCGGTTGGTGTATTTAGAGCTGCTGACAGTACTCTTGTGTAGCTAGTCAAGTTGGCTTCCCCAGGCTTTAAACAGTAAGAGGGAGAGAACATCTTGAGGGCAGTTTGTGTGTGTGTGGGGGGGGAATGGGAGTAGGGAGGTGGTTGTAAAAGCACAAAGACTGGCAGGATAGGTCGGGGCGGATTTAGTACTGGAATCTCCTCTGAACACCCCTTTTGAAATTCCCCTCTGTCACTGTTGCTCTCACCCGTCTCTCTTATGAATGGTTCTGTAAATTACCATTTCGTTTTTACACTTATGTTCTGTGGTAGCACCCGGAGGACACCCCCACCCTCTTTTATGTTCTTGCAGTAATTCAGATATCGAGCAGAACTTGATTTACTGTCCTAAGTATGAAAGGAAGCCAGCCCATTGGTGCTACCTTTCCTGGATTAATTTTTTTCTTCCTGGAGTGCTGAATGTAGAGACCAACAAAAACGGAGGCACAAGTAGTTCCAGGTACTTAGTGTGCAGCTGTAGTAAGACTGGTACTGTCTCTGCAGACCAAGCCCTTGTCTGGCAAGTGGGAGACTCTGTATTTTTTTAACTAGTACATTTTCCTGCATTATATAGTTTACACATCATTCTCTTCCCATCCTTCTGCAATGACAGCTGAAAAACAGATTTCTTGCCATCTAGGCAACCCCTGCACTTGGGACCAGATTCACTCTTCCTGTTGGCTCCGGAAGTTGAGAACTACCCCAGTAACTTGGGCCTAAGCATAATGTTTTCAGGCCCAGTACAGACTTGTAACACGGGCCCCCTCCCACACACACACCACAATCCCCCACCCCAGACATACAATCTCATGAGCCATGAAATCTTTTTTCCCTCATGGTAATGGGGGTTGCAGCCTGGGCCGGGCCCCGATCAACTGTACCCCTTCCCGTCCCCCCACGTGCGGGCCCTGCCAGTAACTTCCAGTAGCAGCTGGGTCCCTGGCACCCTGGCATGGATTCAGATTTATCCCAAGGGAGGATAACTGATAGGTGCTGCTGTCTCCTGGAATATCCGGGATGGGGAGGAAAAAGAGCAGGTCTGAGCCAGATGGGCCATTCCCCCTGGGAATTCCAACGGTAAAGGCTATTGTGGGAACTCAGTGACATGCCGACTTCTGTGGCCCAAGCTCTTCAGAGAGAGGTAGGACTTAAGAGTCGTGCCAGATCCTTGGTGGCGTGGAAGTTAAGAGCCACTTGTGCTGCTCCAGCTTCCCTTGGCCCCTATGGACTCTGCTAGCAGGAGCTGCCATAGTGTCTGTGCCAGTGGAATCTAGCCCTGGGTCCATATTCCTTATCAGTGACCTGTTTGTGAGGCCAGATCAGTGTCACGTGCCTTGAATGTGGTTTTGGCGTGTGCCTCCGCGGCGCACTGGTGAGGGAGTTGAGGCTTTCTTCTCCCCCACTTCTCCCCACAGTCTCTGAGTTCTAATGCTGTCATCTTCCCTTCGCCTCCCACACACATTGTCGTTCTATGAATGATTGATGTCCCTGCTCCAGCCGGAGCTGACTGTGTTCGTTGTCATGCATAATATACTGTCAATCCCTTACTACATTTAAAAGCTGCCGGCTATTTTTTGAAAGTTGCGTTCCCATGTTCTCAAATCCTTGCAAGATGATACATAATTTTGTACAGAAATTTTAACCTGTTTCATAAAGTGAATATTAAAAGTAACTCAAAGGTGAACTGCCAGAGCAAAAAAAGTTTTACCGTTTGTTATACTTAGAAAAGACTAACAGGATCTTATTCTGGGGGACAAGGCAATATCCCACATTTATTGTACATGTAGGAATATTAAAAAGCAGTCACATTCACACACACGTTCATAAGGTTCTGCAAGCTGGTGTGAGATAATTACCACTCCTTTTATGTGTTGCTCAAGCCAGCCTAGTGGCTGACTAGGCTGGGCATGAGGAGGGAGCCAGGTCTCTGTCAGATCTGAATCCGATGGTCCAGGATGACAATTGCAGAATGAGACCCAAAGTTTCCATATTTTTACCCATCTTTTATCCTTGCCAGCTCTCATGGAAGTCTTTGGGCTTTGCTGTGTCGTGCTGCCTCTGTGCTCAGTATAGTGGTTAATCACCAGCTAATTGAAAGCAGAATTATTCTCTTATTTCTATACTTTCTTTGTTCCCAGGGTGGATCCTTCTGTAGTTTAGGGTCGTTAATTTGCACTTTAGGGTTGTTGATAGGTATTCCTCGGCCTTCAGGGTTAGGATGGCAGTCGGTGTCTTTTCTCCCCTTTCCGTTGATAGAGCAGTTTAGGTTGGCATCTTTTTATGCTCTGCACATACATTCTTCACTCACACAAAGAATTTATCAAGATATTTTTAGGTTCAATAATACAAGTTTCAGGAAAGAGCTCACTTCAAGAAGCTAACAAGATGGAGTCCACTTATGCCACACTTAATAGCGCTATACCATTATCATAACAGTAAAGGAAAAATTTCTCTCTACCTCTCTCTCACTTATACAATAAAACAAGGTGTCTGCATCTGATTTGTTTGCACAACCCCCGGGGAGGGCTCACATCTTTACTGCATAGGAGATATTTTTTCTGGGTGCATGCACACGTGTGTATGTGTATGGGTGTGGTGTATTGCTAGTGATACTGGGCTCTGGCTTAATTTTTTGAAGGCCATTGTTAGTGAAATGATCATAGCTGGAGGCTGACTCCTCCGCTGGAGCTCTCCCAGCACAGGGTTCTGAATCGCTCTCCCTTTGATATCTTGGTCATAACATTTGTGAAATGATATGGGAGCTGTATGATTGGAGAATATTTTAATGCATGTTGCTATGCGCCTGGGGAAAGAGTTAAGGTGGACCTTTTTTCAGTCTTAACACTAGTGCTGGTTGCAAAACATTGACAGAACAGTTTTCCATCAGAAATGTGGTTTCACTGAAATTGAAACATTTCACTGGAGCGTTTCGACTTTGATGGGGAAAATTTTGAAGCTATTTTTGTTTGACTTTCTTGTTTCAATGTCAAAACATTTCAATAATGTCAAAATGATGGTTTTGAATATAAATTTTATCATGTTTTAGATATTTAATATCAAAATTATGTTTGGCATTATCAAAAACATTTATTTCTGATTCAGTATTTTTATGAATTTCCATTCCATGGGAAGTTTCAACTTTACATCCTGATCCGAGATGGAAAAAAACATAAGTCATAATTTCCCGTGGGATGGAAATTCTTTTCCCCAGCCTCTCACTGTTCTGATGTGCCTATCTATGTAACCTGAATATTACATTAGCATTACAAAGTGTGTGTGTGAATTGTTAACGAGCTGTTGGTTATTTTTACTCTGGGAAGCCCTCATCAAAGCCTGAGGGAGGCACAGAATAATGAAGTCCTTTCTGAGGTAGTATCCAGTGGAATTAGAGATGTAGCCCAGCTCAGTCAGGCATTTGCGATGGGTAGAACTTCTGCATGCACAAAGTCTCTGACATGTTAGGGGAAGCAGCAGTTATGATTCACAGAAAGAATTTGAAGACGCATTTGATGGCAACGATAGCGTGCTGCGGAGCCCTTGCTCTTGCTTAATAGCTCCGTGGCTCTGACTCAGGCCGGCATAAACGTCCTAGCATGTCTTTCGCCCTGCCTGAAGCTGTAATGCTCTACAGAACTATTCAGCTTTCTTGCGTCACAGAAAGGGAAACAATGCTTAATTTAAACTCTTCAGCATTATGCTACATGCCTGACATGAGTGCTGCGGTAGTGGGAAATCTCTATGTATTAAAAACTAGGATTGAAAGCTAATGGTTGTGCATTGTTCTGATATGGCCATACATAGCCACTTAGCATCAAGAAAACTAGGATTTCCCCTGAGAAATCAGGAAAGGAATAGTCCCTCTCTGTCTTCCGTACCGCTGTGGTGTGACTGTAGTTGGGATGATAGTTCGGTTCTGGGCACAGTACTATCAGAAAGATATTGACAAACCGGAGAGAGTTCCGAGCAGAGCAACAGAAATTGACTGATTTACGAGGGAAGGTTAGGAAAGCTAAGTCTATTTAGCACGGCTGAGCAAGGATTAAGTGTGTGCGAGTTCTTGTGGGAGGTGCAGCAAGGCCTACAAATATCTGAAGGACTTAAATGCCAAGGGAAGACATGATCTTGAGTGGTATTCAGTGAGAAACTAGGAGGAAAGGGAGGTAATTTAGAAAGAGAAACTTCATTTTAGGATGAATATTGGGGAGAGGGGAGGGGATGTCTGAACAGTGAGATAAGTTGGCTGAGAGACCACCTCCCCACTGGAAGAAATGGAAACCCCTTCATGCATCTTACAACTGGACAGGGCAAATCCTCAAAGTATGGTGTGGGGAACAACTTGCGCATTATCAAGAGATAAGCTGGATGAGCTATCTGGCATTTCCATGTCTAGCTGCTGATTCTAAACTATGGCTCAGATGGCTCTTGAGTTTTTTCTTAGACCAGGTTTTAAAGTGGTCTGCGTGTGAGGAATAGAAACCACAGTGAGCAAGACGAAGCATGGCCCAGATTCAATTGTCTGCTCTGCCACAGACTCCTATGTAGCCTTGTGGATGTCTCTTAGCTTCTCAGTGCTTCAGATCCCCATTGGTAACATAGACTCATAGACTCATAGACTCATAGGTCAGAAGGGACCAAT
>ML675626.1:29792911-29843374 GCA_007922155.1 Mesoclemmys tuberculata
ATCCGCAAATTTTATTAACACATTCTCGCTCTGTGTGTCAAGAACATGAATATAATAGAATTCCTTGCCTCACAGGGGTGTGTGAGGTTAAATACACTAAAGGCTGGGAAGTGTCCAGATACAACAGTAATAGGGACCACGTAGGTATGTAGATTCTTAAAGGTCTGGTCCTATCTTAAGTTTGTGGAGGAAAATCCTGTATTTTCTTCTTGCCCTAACGACCACAAAACTCCTGAAGCCTCTGAACGTACTGTCAGCCTCGAAGAGGGTGAAACTAACTTGGAAACTGTTCTTGACAAGGTCCTGACTCATTCATATTTAAGTCTCCACGTACAACAAATATCTTCCAATGCAGCCATGTGTGGGTCCCACTGTGCAAGGCCTCACCTAAGAATGGGCATGCTGGAGTCTCTCGTTGCCCTGGGCTTAGCTGTCAGCCACTGTAGGTCATTCCTGAGTTGGACAAGACATACTGTCCCCTGTTGAGCCTGGATATCCTATCCTCTTCAAGTGCCCCGGAGCTTGCGTTCCTGCTCAGCAGTGAATTTGAAAGGCAATTGGGCTGGCTTTTGGCTCAAACACCTCAGCATGGTGTGAATCAGACTAATAATAATAACGCCTATAATCACTTCATTGGCGAAACTGTTTTAGTCAAAACTGCTGGTGAAGTAACCACTGGTAACGCTAATATGGGTTTTTAACACACAGCACATGTCAGAAAGAAGCCCCTCCTACACTGTGTATTCAGTAATGCCGTGAGCCCGTATGTTGCTGAATTATTCAGTCTATACAAGTGAAAAGCTCCATTAAAGCTTGAGATATGAGGGATGATGAAGTACTTTAAATTCAGAGGTGCTTTTCCCCAGAACTAGGGCAAGTCTGTCTGTCCAATTAACATCTTTCTACCTCTTTAAATGTGACTTGCAGTCTTGGCTCCTTGAATAGCACAAATCGTTGGTCCCACCTGGTCTGTTCCTATGTCCCCCTGCTGTCGGTTTGTAACACAAACTCATTGAGAATGGTGGGCGTCCTTCAAAAGGCTGACTTCTCCCAAGCCTTAGAGAACCTCTTTGAACTGCATCAGCTGTTCAGAGAGTAAAAAAGCTCTGCAGGTTCTAAGAAAGGGAGAGAAGGGGGGGGCAACATCTCGGATAATTGGGGCTTGTCTTTTGGTACAGCAAATAGGAGTGTTGCAAATGACTCTGAACTGGCAGAGCAGCAGAATGGTTTCTAAATACAGTAGAAGATTTCAATCTTCCCTCGGAGGTTTTTTTTTTTTAAAAGGATATGTGCATAAAAGCAGAATCCCTGTTTCTTAGGAGTTTAATCTCTTGCCACTTACTTCTCACCTGAAATTTTAAGCCTTTCTCTTGACATTGCAATCATCTCCTCAGCAACCGATGGTGGTGAAAGCGCCTGCAGGCAAGGGGGAAAGCAGGAAGAGCGGCAGACTCCTGGGGGAGAAGGTGTGATGGAGATGTAGTACATAGATTTGGACAAAATGCTAAAAAGAGCAACAAGCTTAGAAAAATGTTGCAAGCCTATTGCATCAGCACAAATGTCTCTAAACGGAAGCTCTATAACACTTTCCCAGGATGCCAGTGGAGTATCAATAAAAAGGCCCTGATGCTGCAAACACTTTATGCTCATTGGGAGACCCCCTGAAGTCAATATGGGATTGCTCAGGCAGGGAGGAAGGGGGGACGGGGACGGGGGGGAGGGGAGAGGAGAGGAGAGAGAGAGAGAGAGAGAGAGAGCGAGAGCGAGCATTTGTTGCTTTATAAAGGGCAGAGAGGACCTGAAGCATATGTGGGTTTTTGTGCTGGAATGTGAAGTTGTCTGTTTGACTCTTGCAAGAGATCTCGGACCCCGGGATGCTGTGTGGGGAGCTTTCTCATAGGTGCTGGGAGTGCTGTTGCATGCCTTGGCATGAAGTGGATTGCATTATATCCAGGGTTTACAGTTTGATTCAGTGGCTCTCAGCACCTCCACTATACAAATTGTTAAAGCACCTCTGAGCTTTGTAGGCCTTATTTGAAGGGTTGGGGCTCTTTGAATCTTAAACAAAGTTCCCCTCCAGCCCCCAACTGTTAGCAAAATTATAAACCGCCTGAATAAAAATTCAGCTTTGAATTCTTGTGCTGTGCTGGCAAACCGCATCGTTCTAATACTGCAGCTATTAGGTCAATTCTCTTTGCAAAGGCACTTTCCAAATGGTTTCTGCACGTTTGGAGGTTGTGACGTTTTTGAAGGAGAGGGTTGCTTTTTGGGACTGCTGTTGTTTGTGTTACCACGGCATTGGCAGGGATCAGCCTAACAAGTCATGCCAGATTTTGTTCATTCTTCCTTGCACTATGTTTTAATAACTCCTGTCAGGGATAGAAACCTGTTGACAGGAGGCATTCACGACTTGCAGTGTGTCTTGTGAGAACCAAGGGAAGTATTAAGGCAGGAAAACAAAAATTAGGTATCAGATTAATTGGGGAAATTAAAAAAATAATTAGGACTCTTGACACAGAAGCCATCAATTACATGAGGACTGCAGTGCGTAATTATTTCATGGAAGCAGAAAACTTGTAAAAGCATAAAATAGATGAGCAGAGGGATTAAAGCTATATAGCAACAGAGTTCCCGGAGATTGGTGCAGGTCTGTCCTGGTCCCGATATGTAAGAATGGAAGCATCCATGGTTGGGGGTAATATTGAAGGCTAAAGCTATTGTCACATAGAATGAAGATACTGGAAAGTATCCTGGTTGCTGGGTTCAGGAGACTGGTGATCAGTTCCTCGAGTAAGAACCGCTTGGCTTCAGGAAGGAATGAACTGCAGATGCCAGCAAGGGATAGAGAAGTGGTGGGAGTACCAACAGGATGGCTTCTGGCCTTTTCTAGACTGGGAAAAGGCATCTGATAAAGTAGACAGAAGGAGTCTCACACCAGTGCTGAGGCAATATGGCATGTCTGAGGATTTCGTTACTTGGGTGAATGCACTATATCGACCATCTGAATCAGCGGGCCAAACCTGTTTTTAAATGACAAACTCTTTCCGACTGAAAGTCGGACTGCACCAGGGGTCGGCGCTCAGTCTGCTGCTGCTTTGTCATTGATGGACTGTGTCAGCAGGAAGGTCCCCATGGGAAAAGGTGAGACGCTCATATATGCAGGTGACCTAGCAATAAGGGCACCTCAAAAGAAGACCTAGAGGAAACAGTCAACCAGTGGTATGACCAGCTAAGCTGGCATGGGATGAATGAACCTGACTAGGGGTGAGGTCAGTAGTGGGTCAGTAGAGGTGCCGCAGAGAAACTGGACATAGAGGCTGATGGAGTTGGACGAAACCCAGACCGATCAGTTCAAATACCTTGGCTGCTGGTTCACAGAAAACTGTGAGCTCGACCGTGAGGTACAGCGCAGGCTGGGGAGCATGAAACAACATTTATGGGGTTATGCATGACCAGCATATATATGCCACTGAGACTGAAAGCTCAGCTACACAGAACAATGGTGCATCCCTGCATCAGAAGATGGGCGGTAAAGGGACTGCAAGTTCAGATGTATTTGTGCCATAAGAGGAGTTACATGAAGAGACAGATTTCAAAATGAAGGCATTAGGACGGACGTCAGTCTATCATGTGGCTGACAAAATCAGGGAAGCATGACGATGTTGGTTTGGATACATGCCGAGGATAAATGAAGGGGATCTGGTGAAGACATGGCAGGAGAAAATTCAGCCATTGTCGTCTTGGCTGTCTCAAAGATGGTAACCAGGTGGACCCTAGTGCCCCATCAGATGGACGAAGGTGGAGGATGCTTGCCTGATGACCTGACCCCAGTTGATAGATTTTTGGGGTGGGGAGGGATGAAGAAGAGAACAGAAAATTCATAAGACTTAACTACCTGAGGAGGCAATTGATGAATTCTTCTGAGCAGATTCTGACTTCACATTATAGTTGCATGTTGCTGTGCCCTTCTCTCTTTAATCTTTCTCACCATCTTCACTTTCCTCAGACTTTGTATTTGCTGTGTATGATACGAGATGTAAAAAAATAACCACCAGACTAAGGTCCTGATCCTGAAACGAATGTGGATCTGCTAGTAGGAGAAGGGTCTAGACTGTTAGATCTAGGAGGTGATGGGAACTGGAAATCATATTAGCACCAAAACAAAGACAATTTTTGGTACTTCAGTTTTGTTTTTAAGTAACTTTAAAATAAATAGAATAAAGTTCCCATATCCACCCACCAAATTGTGTTTGGAAAGGACAGATGAGCATGGCAAGGAAATAAAGGGAGTATTTTGAATGTGGCAATGGATTTTTTCCCTCCTTTTAAAACAAATAAAAAACAAAAAACACTGGTGCTTTAAGTGGAGCAGTATAGATAATAAATAGACTCTTATCTGGCTAAAACACATTGTTTGGTGTTGCAGAATCAACTGAAGTCAGTGGAGCTCTGTGGACAATGTTTAACCATTGCCACTAAAAAGCTGCAGGTGAAGTACATATATATTTTTGTAGGACCTATTAAATTAAGCTGAAGAAACAGCATTCCAATCTGGTGCTTGGCTGGAAGACACTAACCTATTGTAAGAACTTGAGTACTTTTGGTCAAAGCTGGGAGTTAAAACCAAAGAGTTGGTGTAAGCAAATTCTCAATATTGCTTTTTTTTCCAGTTTGATTAGAATTATTAAAAGAACTGCAGAGCGTTGTAAGGAATCCTAGACTTCCCTTCCTAAATAATTGCCCCTTTCTCCCTATGTGAAGATTCCCATGTATCACTGGTTTTGTGTGTGATAAGGAACTAATAACGGCCACATATGGCTAGCAATGATAAAATTCTGTGATGATAAACTGTTCTGCAGTTCAACTAATGTGTTTCTAACAGTGCTTTTTCCAGACATGTGACAATTCATTCAAACAAGTTGGCCTTTAGACTGCTTTTAAAAACAAAGTTACTGTTTATCCAGCATAGATAAGTGCAGATTTTTCTCTTTTTCCACCTATCCCCATTCTGATAATCTTTATTCAACTTTTGTTCCTTGAATCTTGCTGTTCATAGTGTAGAAAACGTCTTTAAAAAGAAAGCCTTATAGAACTGAATAGGGAATAACCACAATCCGTTAAATTTTTGAATCCGCCTTTACAATTTTATGGCAGAAATATCATCTTTTATTAATTAGAGTTTTAAAATCATTGATAGCATGCATAACTTTCCATTAAATTATATAGGTTTTTTAGAGGAACTTCTGTCGATTGATCCCCATTGGCTTAATCCCTGTTAAACTTTTTCTTAAAGAGGGTTTCAAACGATGCCCTATTTCGACACGAGGTGTGCAGTGTCCAAATACATTGCCTTCAGAAATTGTTAATAGCAATGAAGGGTGATGAAGATGAGCCTAAATAGCGTGCGTAGGACTTCCGTGTAACAGGTGCAAATGTTAGGGCAAGATAGGAAGGTGGTTGGGGTGTCTGGATGGAGTTAATCATTCTTGTTTGAAGGGCTCAGTGAAAATAGATCAGCACCCTCTTTCTACCCTCTCCCTGAATATCAGAACAAGGGCGATATCCAAGCAGATAGCGTGCCGGGTCAGGGAATGATTCCTCGTCTGGGTGCAGTGTTACACCACTGGCCAGGTACATCACAGGGTATTTTTGATGCACGGGGTGTAGGGCAATGCTGGGGACAGGGTACGGGACCAGGTGGCCCAGTCACCTACTCTAGGATAGCAGCCCGTTCATGGGTCTTTTAAGTGCTTCCCCTTCTCCAGCCCCCTTCTCTCATTTCCTTCCTCCCCTTAGTACCACCTCTCATTGCGACTGCATAGGTGGAGATGGCCTTCCCTTATGACTGCACACTGTGAGGATCTGAGTACTTTGCATAGCATGGGCAGCGTATTCCGTTTTACCAGTGGAGAAACTAAGGCCCAGAGTAGCTTTCCCAAGGCCACAAGGCAAGCCTGTCGCAGAGTCTGGAGCAGAACCCAGGAGTCTCAACCAGCAGACTTGTGCTCTAATCACTAGGGTGCATGGCTTCTCCTTTAGGAACGGAAGTGCGACTGCCCCTGCTACTGGTACTCATGCAGATTAAAAGAGGTTATCCCTCTTGTTCCTTGGCCACATGACACTTTTTGGGAAGTGGGGGTTGAAGGAATCTCTCATTACTAGAGCCCTGCGTGGATACAAAAATGTGGATCTGCATCTACAACATTGAAATTACATCCAACCCGCCATCTGCCGTCTTGCTCTTCTATGGCATCCGCATCTGCATGCACCCACAGCCCTGGGCCCCCAGTCAGCTGTTCGGAGGCCAGCCCCACTTCAGCTGCCACCCCGATCAGCTGTCCAGGGGCCAGGTCCTACAGGCAGCTGCCAAACAGCTGATCAGTGGCCTGCCTCCAGCCCGGGATCTCAAAGGTGAAGCAGCTTCAAAGGTTATGAGTTTCAGACAGCTGCTTCCCCGCCTTTTTGAGATCTGTGTTTGATCCACCATCTGCAAAAAATGGTCCGTGGCTATAAAGCAGATATTTGCAGGGCTCTACCCATTACTGCGCTAGCTCTGGGTCTTGTCCACTGGGTGGTAGCAATGCAGAGAGCACTCGTAGGCAGGATTTGGCAACCACTGGTGTGTCAACCAGACCAGACCCATTCTAAGTAGGCTTGGCTGATAGTGAACAAAATGCCAGTGGTCGATCTACACTAGTGCGAGTGCAGTGAGCAGAGATTTCCCAACAAAGCTTTAATTTCCTACAGCAGCTCACCCAGGGCTTGCATCTGTGGTAGCCTCTGGAGTGCACGTGTCTCTCTCTTTTTTTGGAATTGTTCTTACAAATATAAATCTGACCCACCAGAGAACAGTCCTTGAGCTTCAGAACCTCTGTGGGAGACTGCATTTTGGTTTTCAATGGTTCAGAGGGTGCCCAGTTACATATTGAGGCTCCCAACTCACCTCGTGTTGGTGAGAGGGAATTATGGGTTGGAGGGTGTTTCCCCAAAGCAGGAGCCACTGGAACAAATAAAAGATTGTATTTCAAAATAAATAAAAAAAATCTCAGTATCCTGGTGGTTTTGGGCAACTTGCCCAAACTCTCCACTTTCAAAAAAGCGTCCAAACTGTGATGGTATGTGTGAGGTGACGCATCTTGCATATGGTGGGGAAATTCCTTTGCGTTGATTTACATTTTGTAAACTGAAGAACAGATATTCTGAGCCAGAAATAAGGTGGTGGGGGGGGAGAGACATGGAGCAAACGAGTGTCCTGTTTGCAGTAAATAAATCTGGTGAAACTCAAAGGATTGAGAAACCTGGCAAAATGCAGTGCTGTCAAGGCGAACTCGGGCAATACATCTGATTTGCATCCTGCCTTTCAGTGGGAGGTGCTGACTGCAGTGTGATGGCAGGCAGGAGGGGGGTGCTTGGAACAGGATTGAACTACATACGGCCTCTTGACTCTTGGCTAGGATCACAATAAGCCAACAGGCATCTCTGCACTCCTGAGTTTGCTGGCTCTGCCAACCAAACTACAATAACTCAGAAGAATGAAAGGCTTTGCCACTGCACACTTACCGGATAAGACAGCAGCACTGGCTTCTCCTACCTCATGGTGGTACCTCTGGCAAACAGTGGAGGTTGTGAATTCTTGCAAGACATTGCAAAGCGTGTCGCAGTTGCCTGGCCGTCTGACAGTCCTGCTGCAGCAGCTTGCTCTCCCTGTTGGGGCCATGGAGAAAGGTTCTTGCATTGCTTTCAAATGACCCTGCGGAGGAACTTCCTTCCAGCCCTCCGAATGAGAGCAGTGGCAGAGAGACAGGGAAGCCATGCCATGAACCGTAGGCTATGAAGGCCATGCAGAAACCCGAATTGTGTATCACTGATTGATCCTTACCGGCGTAGAAGCTCATGTGGGGTCCCATATAAGCCAATGAATCTTGTACTGGTATGTCAGCTTGCTCTAGAGCAGGGGTCTCAAACTCGCGGCCCGCGGGCCAACTGCGGCCCGCGGGCTTGTGTCATGCGACCCGCAGTCCGAATCCGGCTGCAGGCTTGTGCTGGCATTTTTTTTTGAGCGGAGCTCCGGGAAGCTGTGGCCGTCTTAAAAAGGAAATGGCCGCCGAATGTGGGCCCCACAGAGAGATTTGACGGCGGACAGTGGAGCCTGCAAGTCCCTGTGAGAGCCTCTCTCTCCAACTGTGCCGCCGAATTTTACCCTGCGTGGAGATTTTTTCGGCGGAGAGTAGAGCATGAAAGGTACAGTAGAGTAGTGTGTGACATGTGCGGCCCCCCTGAACTCCACTCAATGTAAATGCGGCCCGCCACAGCAATTGAGTTTGAGATCCCTGCTCTAGAGCATTATACAGATTCCACACTCATAGCTCTCGAGAAGTGGTAGAGGTGGTAGAGTCAGTTCACCCCCCACTCCCATCCCTGCATCATGTAGCTGGGTGGAGCTCATTGGTCCTAAAAGAACGGTAATGTTTACTTGTCTGCTTTTCGCTTCAAAGCAATCTCCCAGGGCTGCTTTTCCACCACTCCCTGCAGCTTGGTTTGTTGTCCAATAGTCCTCTTGGTTACCAGCAGTGTCTCTTCTGTTATGGTCTTCGACTGCTAAGGGTAATTGTTCTAATTCACTTACTCTAGAGGAGATGTGCTTGCTATACAGAAGCAGCATCTGTTTTGAGAACACAGGAAAAAACATACTGGGATCTGGAGGAAGAAAATCAATGCTATACAGCTGTCTTGTCCAAATTAGCACTAGCTGTGCAGCTCATGTTGGCCTTTTGGCTTAGAATATGAAAAAAGCTCTTGTGTTTCAGAGTTCTTCCTCCACTTTCCCCAGGGCAGGGCAGGGCAGGGCAACACTGCAGACCAATATAATTAAGTCCTGGATTTGTCTCCCACCCTCTCACTGTAGTTGACCTACCATGCCTGGAAAATACATAACGCTTATTGCATTAATTAGCAGCAATATTGTTGCAAAATAGTAAACACCTGTCACAATCCAACAACTGCTATAGAATTGCTTACCATTTACAAGCTTTAATTTGGTGAAGTGCCTTTCTGTCCACAGTAGACCTGTCCAGCTCCCTGTGTTGAGGAATGCACTGTCCTATGAAGTCAGGCTGAGTAGGACCTCCCCACAAGTTCCCTTCGTCCCTGGTAGCGCAACTAGACTTACTTTCTAAAGTTCATACTCCTGGAACAAATATTGTCATGTTTTTCATGACTCTGATGGGCTTGGGAAGTTGCTTTACAACTTTCTGGGGGATTGTTACGGGTTGCAACTTAGGTTGAGAAGCTTCTAAGTGATTTTTGTTACTTTCCACACTTGCCCTCTTTCCTACCACCAGAGTAACACACGCTTCCCAGTACTCTGGCATCTTGCTGCAGCTGCAGAGTTTTGTGTTGGCATGTTTTGCTGGAGAACGGCACTGTGACCCGTCCGTGCCCAGGGTAGCCCACTGATTATGCCAGGGTCAGGGCAGGCTGTAAAAGGAGAGCAGATTCTCCCAGCACTGGTGGGTGACACTCAAGTCAGACTTCCCAACCAGCCACAAACAGTGCTTCTGATTCCCCCACACTGGTTATCAAGAAGCCACTGTGCAAATACACACAGCCCCCTTTACTGCATTTCGGTCTCTGGCTCCCAAACTGCCACTAGGTCCAGTAAAGAGACCAGTTGTTTAAACTCTATGCTCTTTACTCAAAAGATTCCCTCTGATCCCAAAGGATCAGCCACAGTACCAGTTCACTATAAGTTTGGATCTTACCCAAAATACCATGCTGCCAGCCAATCCTTTAGTAACTAAAACTAAAGGTTTATTAATAAAAGAAAAACAAACAGTAAGAGAAGTGTTAAAGGCTTAAAGCAATCAGATCATACAAATGATTTAAAAGTCCATATACATCAGGTTTCTAGAACAATTGTGGAGTTGCAGGCTTGTATAGTCCCTCTGGTATACATCCAGTACCTGGATGGGTCTCAGTCCTTCAGTTCAGTTGCAAAGTGTGTTGATCCAGAGGTGTGTCTGCAGCTGGACAGGAACAAAGACAAAATGGTTTCTGTGGTTTGATCTTATATACCCTCTGCCTCTGGCCATGTGGCTTGTGGAACTTTACCGGAACCCAAATGGAGTCCAGAGTCACATGGGCCAATCCTGGTAACACTTTAGGTATGCCTTTAGTTCCTTCCTGGGCCTTTGGCTTCTGTAAAGGTCTTAATGGGCCATTAAGCGGACTATTGTCCTGCGGCCTCTCTGTCTGGGGTGTGTCTTCTACAGCACAGTTTGAAATACAGGTATATCAAAGGTCTCCATAACTTCCTTCACACATATCACACATGAACACAAATATTATCTTCTTACTCAGCACATTATAACCTTTCTGACAGTACCTGACATGGCATGCCTTACATGAATCATTATGATTTTGACATATTAATGTCAAACAACACAAATGCCCCCCCCCATCCAGTCTGCATGACAGGCACCTCTGGATTTCTGTGCTAAAACCTTTGTTGTAGAGAAGCAGCAGAATTGACTAAGATTTTCTTGCTGTGCTGTTAATAAACTGTGTGTGCATGCATGCGCACAGTGAAACATCTAGGGTATTTTTACTGGTAGACTTTTAATGGCACTGCTCATCTAAGTCATCGTGAGTTAGTTCCCAGTGCTGCTTGTATGCAGTTAGCTGACACAGCACTGCTGTTAAATGGTTTTTTACTTGTGGTGCTCACTTTCATGTCAAACTGGGCTGGCCTGCCGGTGTCTCGTGCTGAGCAGATGGCCATTGCAGCACATGGTACACGAGTATGTCTCTGAACATCAAGGGTGTGCCTGTGCGATCACTTGACTGTGTCAGAGCCCCAACCCTGCAGTTGTGCTGAAGATGCCTTCAATCCCCAGGAGTGGTTTATAGTACTCTTTGAGCTGCTGTCCTGGGCAAATTGGGTGCTGCTTCCGGCTTTCCAGCATCAGGGACACCTCCTTCCCAGTTAGTTACACTTTGCTGAAATTCTGTCGAGACTATAAGAAGCGACAGTTTAAACAGATCCAACTCCTATGGCAGAATTAGTGCCCTGTATGCATGTATCTTGGTGAGTAGCCTGCTAAATGCAATTCAAACTCTGTCTGTCTGTCTGTCCTTTAGTCTGGCCGCTTGATCCAGAGCCCTCCTGAATCCTCTACAGCACAAGCTTCCCCTTTAAAAATCTCGAACGAAATGATGCTAAACTCCAGGGTTAATCTTATTTCCCCGCTGCCAGGAAGGCATTTTCCCTTCCCTCCCTCACACCCATCTGTACGGTATTGCACAGGTGCAAACTGATGTCTTTTATCTTCCTGTGAATCAGCCATATTAGCCATAGCCAGATGGAGGACCAGTGGTCTCAGGGACCAGTGTTCAATCTGGTATGGAAAAGGCTGTTTCCTAAACAATATTTCTTAAAACTAGAGGGAGAGGTGTGAGTGGAAGATGGTGCTTTCTCCCCTGAATGACTCTGGTGGAGAGAACATATGTTGACTGAATGGGAATTTCAGACCAGCACATTCCTGCATTGAGCAGTGGCAAATGATAAAGGAATGTCTGTTTGTTTTTTCTTTGCAGACTACTCATGATCTGTGCAGTTTATCTGTGGGTTTTGATGACTTTATTATCCATATAAAATCTAGAGATTAACTGTCTCATTAGAGACCTGGGGGAGCGGTTGCTTGTACTGTAATTTCTAAACTGCCAAAGATACAATCTTACAACTCCTATGTGTAATGAAATTAATACACTGGTGCAAAGGAGTGCGTCCTTGAGGGACCAGTGCATATATAAAGATGTTTAGTTGCCTGATTGGGCTTTTGCACTTGTGGAACGTTTGTGCAGAAAGTCAGTCTTCGGGTTTTGCTCAGCAGAGTGGAAACTGAGCAATTCCTTTCCGGTATAAAGCACTGGATTAGTCACCAGAGGACAGATCTGATAATCATCTTCTTACTTCTGTGTTAGACGGGTTGCAGCTCCTTAGGAATTATGGCATGGTCCTGCAAACACATTAGCACCTGTATAAGTTTTGTCACGGGAGTAACCCCATTCGTTTCTCGCTGGCAAGAGCGGACCATGTGGGTAGTCCCAATTAGAAATTAAGCATGTGCTTACATTTTTGCAAGGTTGGAGCCGAAGGGCTTTATCCCAAGGCCAGTGAAATCAATGGAAAGCTTCCCATTGATGGACTTTGGATCAGACCCTAGATGTGCAGAGGAAGGATACATATTTATAGTCTTTTCAGATGGATTTCCGTTACAGAAATCTATGTTATGGGTGCAACAATCTGTGTTCCTCTTGAAAAGCCTGGTACTGCTGCTGCTCGATACACAGTTACCACAAAGATGATTTCCCTGCTTGTTTGCAACTGGCGGGGTATCGCTGACTTAACTGGACTGTGACATGTAACATTTTGAAGGCACCGTAATTATTTCTCTACTCGGCGACAGAACGTTGCATTGCTAATGTGCATTGTGGGATGCCAGTGAAAGGTCAGGAGGTGTTAACTGTGTATGTATATTTAATGACTTCCTTAATTATTAAACTCTGAAATGAAACCTCGAAAGAGCTGGGGACAGACTGTCATACAAAACTTGGGATGGTTTGAAATTCTGAGCAGACCGTAGCTTCCTAATTTCTCTTATCACTAGACATTGTTGTTTTGACACCTTCGCTGCTCATGTAGAGGGAAACTTAAAATGAAGGCGTGGTGCTTTCCTTCCTAACTTCACAGGCGAAAGGGTCACAGGCTGAATTTGACTCCCAGATTTGTGTGGGTTTCCCTTCTGCCCACTGACTGCTGGCTCCAGCCCTTCTCAACATTTCTTCTTTAAGTATCATTTCCCCTGCCCTCCATGCTTATCTCCCTCCTTATCTCACTCCCACTCCCTTTTTTCCTCTTTAAGCTGATCCCTTCCTGTTTTCTCTCCTCCCCAGCCTTGCCCGTTAACACATTTGTAAAATCCTTCTCCATTCCAATATTCTAAGGTATAAGTAACAAAACCTTGTATGTAGGGTTTCCATTATTATTTTTTTTAACCTGGCTTCTAACCTTCATTGTATGTTGCTTATTCTGATACCAATATTGATTCTGATACTGGTGACAGTGTTCCTCTGATCTATGTTGTGCAGAAATGCATTGCAAGACAGCATTTTATTGGCACGTGAGGGTGGCCGGTCCTGGGAAGAAGGGCTTAAGGGGACAAACAGCTTTGAAATTTGAAATTTTTGTTTTGTTTTGAAGAAAGGCGCATGAAAGGTAACTTCATACTGGCTCCTAGGATCAGCTCTGCAAATGAACTTGTCAGTCTATTCTACAGTAACAAAATGCATGGATTTGCAGTCTGTTGAAGAAAGGAAAGGTTTGGAGTGGAGTCTTTCAAAACGTGGTGGTTGGGACATGTAAATAGGTTGGCAAGGGAAGTTGCAGTTGCAACACCAAGCAGTTTGCAGGTAAAACAGCAAGTGCGATAAACCCGATGGGTGGGGTTTTCAAGAGTGCTCAGCGTTGGCCTCATTCTGCCTCCGCTGAGGACAGTTGGAGTTGTAGCAGAGTTAAGAGAAATGGTGAAAACTCCTAAAACTGCCACCCAATTTGTTAATCTGTCAGGAGATCTTTAAAGCTCTTACCCATGTCTCTGAAATTTTAAATGAATGCTCCTTTTTAAACAGAGCTAGTGAGGAAATGCATGTTCAAGCAATGATCTGGATGAAAAGCTGCAATAAACCAGCATTAGTGATGGAAATTGGAGTATTCCATGTGTAAAGTAAAGAGGCTACCTTTTATATCCTTCAAGGTAAAGCCCATGTGGCCGGATGCCCTCTGCTGCAGCATTCTGTCCGACTGCACATCACACAGAAGCTAAATTGGCACTGGCGGACTAGTCAGGCTCTTTCTGTAGCTGAAATCTTCCTGGCTCGTGACAGTAATTTTGCCCAGCCAGGTTTTAGTGGTTGCTTTCACAGTTCCTGGAAGCGTAGCAGGTGCCTCAGAATAAAAGCAAGGCAGGGAGCAGGTTAGTTTTAAAGAGCTGCAGATCAAGTGGCAGACATGATGCAAAGGAGGGGCTCGAGAAGGGAGGGGGCGCAGGTCCGCAGCAGCAGGATCACTCAGCCGAGGTGAGGGCACAGCGTGGCAGAGCAGCCGCTGTAAATAAATGCCTGACTCATTTCTTGCCTTGCATCAGAAGGGAGCCTGGAGGGTAGAGGTCTGACATGTCTGCTCAGGAAGGGGCAGATGTCATACATGTAGGGGCGGCGCTGCGGTAGAGGGAAGTCTCAAAACAATGGTGGGAGATGCTGATAGCGGGTTGGTCCAGGCTGTTGGCATTGGAGAGGCCCTAAGGAAAGCATTAGGTCATGTAAGCAGGTGGGGGGGAGCGGCACTTTCACAGGGTCTGGAAGGCCAGGACAAGATGCAGTGAAGAGATTCAAGAGTGGGTGATGTGGTCTGACTGGCAAGCTGGTTTCAGCGGATGCCTTGTGTGAGGCTTGGAGGGGGAGAGCCTGAGGGGGAAGCTGCAGAAACGGAAAAGGCAAATGAAGGGGTTGCTAAGAATTCCTGTGCTCTTGGAGCTGACGGCTATAGTGGGAGTGAATCTCTTCGGTAGAGGTCAGGTTCATCTGACCACAGAGGAAGAAGCTGATTCACTGACACATTGTCAGTTACCTAATGAAAATTGCTTTGCAATTTAACTTGTTCCTCTTTATCCTCTTAGAATTTGGGTCACTTTCTGGTTTTTCCCTGCTGATTCTTTTTGTCTGTCCAGCAAACACAGCTTTCACTTCATTTCCCCCCTATTTTTATACAGTACGATCATCCTGGCTGCCTCTGTTTACCTCTGTCTTCCTTGTTCCGTGAACATAGTGGTGCTTTGACTTCTTCCTGTGGTGCAGCACTGGGAGCTCATGCCTAACTTTGGGATGAGGCATTGCATGGAAATAATGGACACACTTATTCCATCTTGCTCTAGATGAGTTCTATGGGATAGAAATCGGTGCGGTGCCTGCTCTGGCTATGTTCTCTGCCTAGCAAGGGCACCCTGGGATTGCTCTTTCCTTTAAGTTCGTCTCTTATTTTTAAAGCCTCTCTGTAAATGCAGCTTCTGCTGCTGCCCTTTGCTTTCCCCTCCCCCCCCCCAAATGCTAATCAATTCTCCCAAGTTGGTGTCTTTTTTCCCCCTGGCCAGGGATCTCATCACTTCATCCTAGACCGATCGATCTTGGCCTAGTAACAAAAAACAGTGGGGGGTGGAAAACATTTAAAAGTAAAATTTGAGACAAAGTTGCGTGAGAAGTGTTGGAACCTGGGAAGGGAGGTAGATCATCTCCCATTAGTTATTTCTTTAGGATGCCACTCTAAGGGATGGGAGGATTAATGACTAGTCAGGGAAAGAGGCAGTAAGGGCAGCTGCGTCTACCCCAGGACATTGTCACTTCTGTTGGGGCTCCCCTGGCCTGTGTGTGTGTGTGTGTTGGAGAATGCTGTGAGAATGACCAGGTGCGGTAAGTTTAAACCGAAGGGGGTTGGTTGGTGGGGAGAACATGTGGGGGCCAGCAGGGCATCTGTTGTAATGGAGCAAAGGGAACCTCCAGGTGGGATTGGTAAATTGGGTGTTGAAAGATCAAGAAGTTCTAATGCAGGCTGATGTTGCCTGATGGAGACTAGAGTCCTCTGCCCACAGCCCAAGTTCTTCTCTCTGGTTGCCCTGTGGTATTTTCCCCCACACCCTCCTGCCAGGCTGCTTCAGGTCTGACCAGAATCTCTGGTCTTCTGAGGAAGAATTCTGTCTCCATGGCTTCTAAACTCAGGCTACCAGTGTGGAGGTGGCAGGCAGGTAGGTGGGTGGGCGCTATTCTACTGGGAACCAGACTTCAGGCTGCTCAGCCATTCCATAGAGAGCACTCAGCGATTAGGGAGTTGCAGCTCTCAGCCAAAATCAAGTTGGGGCAGCTTCACAAAGTTGAAAAGTTCCGCGGCGTACTGTCCAGTCTGTGTAATCCAGTCTCCACCTGACTCTCCATCTTTAAGTTAACAACAGCTCATCAGAGCAGAAGTGAAATACACAGTTTTAGCTTTTGTTAGGGAAGTGACCTGAAGCCGGTTCCTTCCTAGAATCGAAGGCATTTAACAAACTGGCCACTAATGATATAAAGCACAATTTACAGCTTTCTCTTTTGGGCTGCCATCTCAGTCCTAATCCACTCCTTTTATTGCCCATAGTAGTGGGCAAGCACTGATTTTGCTGTCAGCCGTCTATTGCTATCGACTTATTGTAAGAAGTGATGTGTCATACCATTCCTGTGCATCTTGAATATAGGCTCAATCCAGACTACTGACTCAAATTTGTAGTGTGGATTCCTTTGCGCAGACAAGGCATGAATTAGTTTTGATGCACAGCACAGCAACGGGCAGAGAGCACTGCTGACTGCCTTCTAGATTTTCAGAGTGAAGCTTGCATTCAAGAGCAGAGTCTTTTTTCCTTTGTGATTGGGAGGAGGGGAGGACAGTAGTACAGCAAAGGGCCACTCAATCCAGTGACAATCTCCCATGTTATTGTCCAAGTAAAAATTAATCAAACCGCCCTGGCATTTACCTGTCATCATGCAACATCTTGATGGCGCCTGCACTACAGTGTGTCTTGGAGGCATATTTTAATCTGTACCCAGGTTCAGAGCAGAGCTTTGCTAATAGATTTTTAATATATTCCTTTCTGCTTCTCAGATTCTGCTGTCTTTGTACACAGATGAGTAACAGGAAGCAGCATAGAAACTGTAAAGGAGCTCCGTGGTCCAAGAAGACAGATGCTTGTAGGACATGGAGGAGCAAATAAAAGTTCCTATGGGAAGAATTACTGGCAGTAATTGTGCCATTCATAAAAAAGCCTTGTACCTTCACTTCTTCCATTTCCCGTTTCTTTATGAAAGCACACACTGGGTGTGATGGGGTGGATGAGGCCCAGAGGCCCCCTCCTGGAGGCCTCAGTGTCCTGCCTGACCCATTCCAGGAAAAGAGCAATAGAGGAGTCCTCCAAGCAGCCTAGAGTGGCTGCAGGGGAAGCAGCCAATCTGGGCTCAGGAGGGCCATATAAAAAGGAGCTGCAGTGCAGACCACAGTCAGTTCTTTGCTGGAGCCAGGGGAGTGCCCCTGGGGCTCCTGGATGGGCAAAGGTAATTGCAATACCATGGACAGCTCAGTGCTGGCAGGGATCGGGGCAGTGAGAAAGAGCTCCTGGCTAGCTGCTAGGCCTGGATGTAGAAGACCCTGATGAAGCACTGGTGAAAGCTGGGACCATGGAGAAATGGCCCAGGGAACTGAATGCAGTTTAGTTAAAGGATCATGCTGGCACCTGGCTGTTATTCTTAGGGTCTCTGGGCTGGGACCTGGAGTAGTAGGCAGGCCTAGGTACCCCGATAGGTACAATTAGACTGCTATAACCCCCCAGGGGGGAATCGGAACTACTTAGTGGTCCAGCTGGAGAGAGCTGGGGCCAGAACAGATCATTGCCTTCAGGGAGGAAGCCCTGTGGATACGGCCCGATACCAGGGCCAGGACTGTTTAAAGACCACAAACACACCTGACCAGAAGGGGGCACTTGTGAAAGGTGGGTGTCACGGTATGACACCCCCTACCTCTAGCTACGATGAGAGGACTGCAAAGTTTAGCTGCAGGTTTCATTTGCTCTGTGCTTTGGTCCTACAAAAAAGATGTCCTCTACCCAGGTTATCAAGCCTTCGTTTTCATTTTTGCACATGTCAGTGATCCCTGTCTCTCTTTCGTATGCTCCAGGAGTCTTTGATGAACCTTTGGTGCTGTGTATTTTCTTTTGCTCTTGAATTTAATTTCAGAGCTGCTCTGGGGAAGAGGCTGTGCTTCTGGAGAGAAGAATCACAGAATATTAGGGTTGGAAGGGACCTCAGGAGGTGTCTAGTCCAACCCCTGCTCAAAGCAGGACTAACCTCAGCTAAATCATCCCAGCCAGGTCTTTGTCAAGCTGGAGCTTAAAACCCTCTAAAGGTGAAGATTCCACCACCTCCCTAGGTCACCCATTCCAGTGCTTCACCACCCTCCTAGTGAAAAACTTTTTCCTAATATCCAACCTAGACCTCCCCCACTGCAACTTGAGACCGTTGCTCCTTGTTCTGCCATCTACTACCATTGAGAACAGCCTAGCGCCACCCTCCATGGAACCTCCTTTCAGGTAGTTAAAGGCTGCTATCAAATCCCCCCTCATTCTTCTCTTTTGCAGACTAAACCTCAGCCTCTCCTCATAAGTCTAGTGCTCTAGCTCCCTAATAATTTTTGTTGCCCTGTGCTGGACTCTCTCCAACTTGTCCACATCCTTTCTGTAGTGGGGGCCCAAAACTGGACACAATACTCCAAATGCGGCCTCACCGGTGCCGAACAGAGAGAAATAGAGGCCTTTGCTGAGGGGTTTGGAGTTTTAATGTGATGAGGTCAAAAGAGTCTTCGTCAAAGTTGCCTTGCAACCAAGACCAGTTCTTCCATAACCAAACATCAAGCCAAGTTATTAACTGCTGCCATTCTGTACTGCTTGTGCGCCCAGCTAAAACTTGAGAGCTTACAGTGCCTCTATTGATCATCGGATAGGTAGAGCAGAGCTGGAGCGAGGATGGGAGAGGGAAAAGATATAGGAGACTAGTGCATTTGGTCAAGTAGCATTTCACTGGGGATCTTGTCTTGCCAAGATTGCTTTGTTTAACCCAGGAACTGTGGGTGACTGGTAGTGCTGTGGAATTTAACACACAATTTCTGCAAGTACTCATTCAAATCCTTCAATGCTGTGCTCTGTTGTGGGTTGGTTCTTCCGTGAAATGTCAAGTAATCCCATTCTAGGGAACACAAATTCAGACTCAATATTTTAAATTGTGTACATGCAGCTGTCTGTACGGGAAGTGCCTGAGTAAGACATTGCCTTAGGGCACGTGATCATCTCCTTCTGCTTTCTGTAACCAAGGCCTAGAACAGCTTGCCACTGACTCCAAACTTAGTAAGTTTGACTTTAACTCAAGCCTGGGGTTTGGTGCTGCCTATCCTTGGTTGGATCTCTACAGACTGGTGCATGTTATAGATTCCCACCTCCCTGCACTCAGGCTTCAGCATCTATGAGTCAACCTGTAGCAGCTCACAGTTGTAGCTCTCAAGATCCTTGGCTCAGTCTCTAGATGGTCAGCCAGAATGCCCATTCTGCTCAGAACTGAAACAATGTCATGTGACTGCTGGTGATTATTTGAGTAGTTCATTTCGGGAAGTGCATTTGAGGCGATTAGAGGATCAAGTGGTTGAATTTAAAATGCACCCTTCTTTGTACGTGTAGGGCCTAACCATACAAGGTACACAACTAAGTTCACCCAGTGAAATGCTGAGCACCGACCTCTCTCTGCACCATCTGTACTGTTGCCAAAAGGCAGTGGAAACCATGGCTGAGGCGGCTACTGTAATATGCAATCATTTAAATACATTGGCTTATAACAATACAGCAAAACACTTCCAAGCCTACTATTTTCCAGCCTCCTAATCTTGTTTGCAATAATAAATTAAACTCTGGACTTAATGCTTTGTGACAGCTTGTCTTTGTTTCTTTACCTTTCCAGTTTGCCAGTGTTTGCACCTTAGGTATCTGACTAAGACTACCCTTGAGTCTTTGTTTTTCTTCAAGAAATGCTGGCATGAATGTTTTGTAAGATGGGCATAAATATCAATTGTTTTTCAGTAAGCCGGTAGAACGCTTGGAGCTGTATGGAAACACTTAGGATAATACTTTCACGCCTGGGTGCCTACAGTTAAATCAGTATTTAGGCATCGAAATCGAAGTGGCTTTTAGCAAATTGACCAGGCCACTTTGATTTAGGTTCCTATGTACAGCTCTGATCCAGCGAACCACTTATGTAACTCTGAGAACATGCGTAATCTCAGAGACTTCAAAGGCATTACTTGCATGTTTAAAGTTATATTCTTAAATGCTTTGCTGGAGCAGGGCATATAGATCTAATTTTAGGCATCCAGGTTTGAAAACATTGGTCCTAGCATACTGTGACTCATTTCTTTGTGATAGTCCTGGAGGAAGGACCTTCACACAAAAGGCTTGAATCTGTGGATGGGTTCATAGAGTAACATATAAATACCCTAGAGAAGAGGAAGGGAAAATGCTTTCCTAGTATGGCAAATTACCGAGGCTGTGGAGCTGGAGAAGGAAGCTTTCCTTACACAAACTTAATATTATCTGCCATTTAAAGCCAACTCTCCTTTACGCTGTACAGTCCTAGCATCTGTCTTCTGTTGCTCTTTCTTTCCTGTTCCGTACATTCACCTTGAGAGAGGTGGGAGTCGGGGCATGCCGGGGTGATTTATACATGAGGTAACTTCCGAGCATCCAAAATTAGTGATGCTAATTGAAGTGGATGTCGATTCCATCCAGGCTGTCTATAGATTGTTTGCTTGTTTATGATGCTCATTCAGCTTTTTACTTCAATGAAGTTGCACTGAAATATGATCTCCATTGACATCCCACAGCAGGCTGTTCTTAAATTCTGCCATGATCTTGTCAAAATATGACCAGCTATAGGAGTTGTGGATGTCTTTTTGATGAGAAATAACCAGATAATGCTCTTAATTCTGCCTGATAATAGATAACAGTTTTGAAAAAGTGCTGTGATAGGAGGCTAACGAGGCATGTCTTACAAAGAAATAGAAAATGAAATGTAATGGTCCAGCACATTTTGGTGGACACGTGGAAAAGCCTCAAGTCCTGGTTTAACTAGGTACAGTTTCCCTTTAATTTACTTTTTGATTGACATTTTCACTGCGTTCTCTTTGCAGTTTGCTGCTTCGTTGTACACAAGCGGTGCCATGAATTTGTTACGTTCACCTGCCCGGGTGCTGATAAGGGCCCTGCTTCTGATGTAAGTAAATTCAGCAGCTGATCGTCTGTTTACGGCTTTGCAGTGTCAAGACACTGAGGGAGTCAATGGTTAGCCAGATTGCAACCTCTGCTTCAAATGTTAATTGTGGGCAGATCCTGAATGCACATTGTCCCTCAGTAAATACGCTGTCTTGTGCATGCACAGCAATGCTTTTGAGAAGAGAGCCCTCTTACCCTTTTACCTGACGATGATTTAGCCAGAGAATATGTTGCCCTTTCACAGAACTTCAAATTTCATCACTATTCTAGTCATGTGAACTATCTGTCTATCTTTCAGGTTTTATAAGAAAGACCCTCAGCTAGTTGATAACTTGTTGCCAGTTGAGTGAAAACCACCTCAGTGGTACAAAAGAAGTGCTGAGGCATGAGCTCGGAGTTGGGAACCCGAACATCCCAGCTCTGCTCCCAACTCTGTCTGGTGCCATGAATAAGGCACTGCCTGAGTTTCTCCATCTGTAAAATGTTCATATTTAATATACCTCTTGCACTGGCTGACCTGTTTTCCCGAAGGTTAACGAACCTTCGCAAAGCACTTCTAAGTGCTCAAATAGTTGTTTGAATCATGCTGTAGAAGATCTCGCAGACTGTTCTGTTGTCCCTGGTGGTCATTTTTAAAAATCTACCCTAGCTGAAATGGCTGATGATGTCATCTTTTGACACGCTGATGAAATAACTGTCGGGATGAGTTGTAGTTTTAAAAAATGAGTCTTTAGTGGGTCACTAATCTTCAGGGTTTCCTCTGAGTCCTAAGGAATCTGTTGGTCCCCTCTTCATTAGCTTAATCATGATGCCACAGTCCAGTCTATATTACAAGTGCTAGTCCTATCTATTACACCAATATTTGATGACAGTTAGCCTCAGTTACAATTTAGACTCTCTTGGTCATTAATATACAAAGTCATCCCTGGTATCTTCACTCCATGGGCGTTATTTCAAAAAAAACCCCATATTTTTCAAGGCTCTCAATCAAAATGTTAGCTCTCAGATTTAATTAAAATTATGCAAATGTTTGTCAAACCCTCCCCTGCCCCCAGAAAAACATTTAAATCAATTTCATGCCACCCTTTTGCTTTGCATGGTCAGTGTTGCACTGATCACTGTAACTTTCCTGGGAAGGAAGGACATGAAATTGACAAGGCAATAATATCCAGTAGAGTTACTCACTGAAAAAATATCAGTGCAAGCATGAATTATGGTAAACAATGACAGTGTGAAAATCTGCCACTTTTTTAAAGTCTGCTGTTCTGAAAAACCTGAGTGGTGGTTTAATGAGGGCTTTGCTTTTTTTGCTGAATTCTGATATCTACAAGGAAGACTGGCAATGTAGGACATGGTGTACCATCTAAGATTCCCTGCAATTATTTTGCCATTGCACTTCAGGCCTGTCTGGGAGGCTGAATTTTTTTTTACCAGGGAAGCTGATTAATTTCAGGAACTTCTGTGAGGAAGGAGATTGAATTGGAGAAACTACAAGGCACCAGAATGTTAGTTATGGGAGCAGAAGGCTAAAGTTTAACTAAATGTGGTGGCTACGTATTCAGACTGTAGTGGCAACAGAACAAATGGGGACTATCTAGATTGCATGCAGGGATTTATAAAAGCCATCTTTCTGCATCATGTCAGGGGGCTCGGTTGCTGCATCTAACAGTCCCAGAGCACCTTGGTCCCTTTACAACTGGCAGATCACATGCGGGCTCCTAGTCTTGTGTCCCGCAGGAAACCGTATATAAAGGTGGACATAAAAGGGAGGGTGGAACACTGCTACACCATCCATTGGTTTGCTCCCCAACATGAGGATACCACAGCTGTGACTACAAAGGCAGGTTTACCTCTCAGCACCCCGCATAGCCAGCTTTTGCCACCCACAGGTTACCCTGCATCAGGAGGAAGGGTTAGAATCAGAAAAATGTAGGACAGGAAGGGACCTAGGTACGTCATCTAGTCCAGTCCCCCGAACCAAGGTGGGATTAAGGATTGTCTAGACCATCCCTGACAGGTGTTGTCTAACCTGTACTTCAAATGTCGGCAGTCATTTCTTACCTTGACACTGTAGTTCTTTTGATTTCTCGATTTCCCCCTCTCCCCCACCATAGCTGAGTGGGAAATTCACACAGCCCATTCAGTCCTCGGTGTTTCAGCTGATGTTGCCAGTGGGGGATTTGTTGAGTTCTGTGCTGGAGTATGACGGCTGCCCTCTTTGCTGACACAATGAGCTGAGCCTGGGAGCTGCAGAGCTAAAAGCATGAGCTACTCCCACGCCGAGCTAAGGCGCCAAGGCTCTGTAGCTGGAGGCCGTACTGCACGCATGCATGCCCATGTCTGAATGGAAGAGTATCTCATAGGACACAGGCCATGAGCAATCCCTCACTGCCATCTTGGCCTGTGGGGTCAAGCCAGAGATTTAGAAGTGAAAGGCCCATTCCATTCCTGATACTCCTCCCATCTTCCCATCACCCGTTACACTGATGATAAATAACTCAGCCCTTACGTTTAGCTACAGACTCATTCCCTTTCTGCTAATTCCTCACACCGCTCCCTGTGCCGTGCGTTCCATGCGTACGGTGAGGGTCCTGTCCTTCATCTGCATTTTGTGCAGGGTCACCCTTTGTTTGGAAATGAGGCTGTCTCACGTTAACTTCCAGGTGACTCCTGAGCGAATCGCTCAGTTGAACCTGTATTTCCCCTTGCTAACAGGGTCCTTATACCCCACTCTCCCCCCAGCTTTGCAACGGAGCAGGGCAACTAGCTGGAAGCTTTTTTTCCCAAGTACGTCTTTCAGGCTGCATGGCCAGAAGAGGCTAAGCTTCGTGGGCTTGTTGCCAGCTTGGGGAAAGCTGCTTTTTCTTTAACAGACAGTAAAGGAAAGAAAAATGCCAAGCAGCCTTGTTACCTAACCGCTGGAAGGAGCTGGAGAGTGTTTGTGCATTGGCCTTTGGGTTTGGCAGGGACGTAGAGGTGATTGTACGGCACTCCCCTCTCTCACCAGTCAGGGCCCTGGTTTTAAGGCTTTTAATATCGCCATGTGAAACTAACCAAAAGTCCCTGGCTGGGTTAGACTGCATTCACTGAGAACAGTTATTTGTTGTGCTAACTGCCGCCTCCCTCCCCCCGCGAAGCTTCAAGTAGCATGCTTCAGGCTATTGTATTACCCAGGAGTGTGCTTAACCCTGGTCCTTCAGCTTCCAAGAAAACACTTGATGCCGTGAGCTGGGTTTCAGTGATTTGGCGGGTGAATGAGAAGGGTGACACAGGAGAGGCAAATGTAGCTTTTGCACATCCAGCAGAGGCCAGGTGTCCAGCCGAAAGGCCTGAAGGCTGCAACGGGTGTGGTTGTGCTCTGTCTATATCTGGCACTGGGTTAGCCGATGCCAATACCTGTTCTAGGCACCAAGGCTGTAGGGGCTAAAGAAACAGCCTTGCAGAATTGATGTTTTGAGGCTTCTATGTAGCGGGGTTAAGTGTCAGTGTGTTAAAACGTGTCACTGTTACAGAATGTTGACACAGCAATGCCATGAGCGTTGCCTGTTCTAGCAGGCAGCTCCGTGGGGGCTGCTTTGTCCCTGGGCCGGCTGGTAACTGAGCTGCTGGGACTCCTGGCCATTTTCCCCCTGGTTTAGCAGATGCCAGAGTGCTGTGCATGAAACAGCACTGGAAGGTCATGGATAAATTGGGTTAGGCCATGTCTGTGCTGAGTGTAATGCTGATAATGCCACGGTAGCCAAGCACTGCTGTGCGGATGTACATGGGCAAAGCTGCACTCTGTCCTGGTTTAGTAAAATCGCCCCATGAGCAAAACAAGTTTTACCCGTCAAAGTACAGCTTTGCTTTTATAGCTGTGTCTGTGCAATGGGTTTCTGTTGGCAGGCCCATGCTGGCCTCACCGCACCTCTGACTGGCAGCTCTGTGCTGGCAGAAGTCGATAGAGTAGAACTGGCCTTATACTAAACTTTGCAGTTAAGATAGAGATAAATCTTCTATCCGGTATGCTAGTCTTTGTTTAGGGGAGTTTCCCCAGCTGCCTACTAGTGTTTTCTTTCAGAACTGGAGGCTGTTTTTCTGTCCCATGTTGACTTCAGTTTTGTTTGGGTATTTTGAAGAAAACGGTACGTTTTGCTCCCCCTGGAAGGTCCGAAGGTGACTTGATCACAGCGTAGAAGCACCTACATGGGGGATAAATATTTGGTAATGGTCATCAGTCTAGCAGATAAAGGTATACAAGATCCAGTGGTTGGAAGTTGAAGCTAGAGAAATTCAAAATGGAAATAAGGCATACATTTTAACTGTGAGAGTAATCAACACTTAGAACAATTTTACCAAGGAATGTGGTGGATTTAAAAATTGCTAGTAATGGAGAATCAAGGTGGGCTATGTTTCTAAAAGATCTGTTCTAGTTCAAACAGGAATTATTCTGGCAAAGTTCTTGGGCCTGCATTATTTAGGAGGGCCGACAAGATGAACACAGTGGTTTCTTATGGCCTTGGAATCTATGAATCCATAACACCATGCTGTCTAATAGCTAAAGTGCCTAGGGAAAAAGCTCATTTGTCCAAGACTATTTGTGTCTTGGTTGAAGGCTTTCTTCTACATGGGAGAGACTTGCTAATTACTGTCAATTTGCTAATTACTGGATTTTATGAATTAGTAAATGGAGGGAGAAGGGAAATACAATAAGCAAAGGAGTGCCAAACAGGCTAATGCTTTGCAAAATATTCTGTTCATGTAGGTAATTAGACTATATAGAAAGCCAGCAGAGGCTATTATGACCATCTAGTCTGATCTCTTACATAATCCAAGCCATAGAATTTAACCCAATGATTCCGACATCAAGGTCAGCAATTTACAAGCATTCTCTTTTAGACATCCAATCTTCCTAGTGTACTATAGATTTTGTGAAAAGACTGGCATCTTAATAAGCGATTTCACTGCACTACCCCAACATTTAATATGTGGAAATAGGGCAAGGTGGAGAGGGGGGGTCTCAGTGAATTATAAGGTATGTGCATCATTTTGTGGATACAACAAGATGAAATTCAATAACGACAAGTGCAAAGTACTTCACTTAGGAAGGAAAAGTCAAATGCACAACTACAAAGGGGGGAATAACTAGTTAGGAAGGAGCACTGCTGGGCACCTCGGGGTTATACTGGATCACGAATGAGTTAACAGCGTGATGCAGTTGCGAAAAAAGTGAATATCATTCTGGGGTGTATTAACAGGTAGGTCATATGTACGACACAGGAGGCAATTGTCCCACTCAAGACTGGTGAGGCCTTGGTGGAGTACGGTGTCCAGCCATGGGTGCCACACCTGGAAAGATGTGGACAAATTGGAGAGAGTCCAGAGGAGAGCAACAACAATTATAAGAGGTTTAGAAAATGTGGCCTAGGAGGAAAGACTGAAACAACTGGGCACATTTGGTATTGAGGAAAGATGACTGAAAGGGGGGGGGCAGGATTAGCCTGTGGATGCATTAAGGGCTGTTATAAAGAGGATTGTGAGCAAACATTCTCCCTGTCCGCTGAAAGTAGGGCAAGAAGTCATAGGCTTAATCTGCAGCAAGGGAGATTTCAGTTAGAGAGTAGGTCCAGGTTCCTTCCAGTCCTACATTTCTATGATTTGACGCTCATCCAAATTCATTCATAGATCTTTGACTTTTTTTTTTTTTAAAGCCTTCATGTTGGATTGCATCCAAAGAGTTGAACAAGTCATAAACATGCAGAAACTGTCATGTATTTTACTTTACATATTGGATGGGTTTGGATAGGAATAAAATCCTCTTTAGAAGAATGTGAGAACATTAAATCTAGTTTTTGCCATCGGAATGATTCCGTCAGTCATATTCATGATCATTTCAGAAGGGCTACAGATACACTTGTGAGAGAGAAGCTTTGGTGCTGCTTCAGTACACAGGATCTTTTAAGTTATAGATGCAAAAGATTTAAATCTAATTGAACACTACAGCTGGTCAGATTTTTTTATCATAATGTTAACCAAAAATGTGGTTTGTTTGGGTTTTTTGAGGGTTTTTTTTTTTTTGGTTAAAATCTAAACATTTATAAAATATATCAACTTTGACAACTCCATTAAAAAGAAAAAAAGCATGCTTTGATAATGTCAAACATTCTGCAGCAAACTTTTGAAATAAAACGCATTATTTTTATATAGAAAACATTTAAAACAAAAAAGTTAAGAAGTCAGTATCAGAACAAAAGGTTTTGGTTGACCTGAAATGAAACTTTTTCAGAAATTCATTTCCCATAAGATTTCAAATTTCATTGTTTTCATTCCACATTGGAATGACAAATTTGAAAAATTCAAAATCACAGAATTTCCTGCAACATATAAAATTGTGTTGCTGCCCAGGTCTCCCTAAACTTGTCTCCCCTGTCACTGTAGTTGTTGTGGTCCAGATTAGGTTTGTTGTCCCTAGTTAGGAGACTGCTTTTCCTTGTGGCTAGAAAATTGTCTTCCCACTTTCGGGAAGCATTTCCTGAAATTTAGCTAAAAATCTTATTTTTATTTAACTTCATCCCATGACTTTCAAATCTTCTCCCTCCTGGATGTTTACACCATTCAAGTATAGATCTATCAATGCAATAATCAGGGAAGGAGAACTAGAGAAAGCATGGGGAATTTAATTGCCTATGAAGTGTGTTTATAAAATACTTGACGTTTTTGCACAGCACAAAAGTGCCTCCTAATTGAATTCAGTCATGCGAGCAATCTAACAACACTTCTGTACCTGCAAACGTCTTCAGATTCTTTTTAATTTTAGCATTAAGCAGTGGGTCGATGAAATTGCAGCGATATCTGCCACCAGCTTTTCTGTTAGGCTGCCTGGCTATTCCCTTGAGCAGTACAGTATACACGTCCACAGCTCCTTCTGGTGGCCGACTTTGCTGTATGGTAATGAGGACCTTCACTATGACTTGGTAAATGCTATGCGATTCCATATCCAGTGTAGCTCTAGCCCCAATGTTAAAACCTTCAGTCTTCTGGTCCCTCCAGTAGGCGCTCTCTGAAGGAAAAGAAAGATACAGGGCCTAACTATGCTAGTTTTAATCTTAACTCCCAGCAGTAACTGAGTGTGAGTCCTGTAAACAGAGAGAGTTTTCTTATAAAACTAACTTCAAATGTACCTAGAGAGAAATTTTCGAAGGTGCTTTCTGAATTGTTCCCATCTTGTGTGCAGAGAAGTCGCTGCTTCTGTGCACCATTTTCGCATACCCAAAATGGTACTTGCACTCAAAAATGAGTAAGCGCGTGCTGACGTCGTGCAGGCTCACATGCAAGCTTTTTCACTTGTAGCATGTTCTGCAGATGTTTAGGCAGGGGTCTCCTTTGGAAAACTTGGCATCTTCTGCTTGTAAACAAAGTTCTGTTAAGTGCTAAATGTTAATGATTGACTTGTGTACATTAGCCACTGCATTGGTGCACCTGGCATATATGTTGAGACAGATATTACCTATTGGGGTGGACCCTACATACATGTCCTTTGTCTAGCTCTTCTCTTAAGGGGCTGTTGGCTAATTCCCACAACCTGGCATTCATTTTCACACGTCTGAAATTGTTTGGAGCAGTAATATAGGAAATGGCAATGTGCTTTTAAGAGTCTGGAGGGAAAAAAGCAAATTATTTGCCTCAAAATAACCTAGGAGGAAAATGTTGAAGTCTGGCTTTTTGTTGTTGATTTTTGACTTTAAAACCAAAAAAAAGCTGTTTGCTTTTTCAATCCCACACTGCAAATCAAAATGCAGATGCACCAACAAATGAGCACAGGTGTGAGGAGTGTGTTAGGGAAGAACAAATTTATGTTGCATCTCCAAAGTTTGTCATTTGTTTTTCTTTCCCACTTTGGAAACCGTTATACTAGAATTGTTGACAGATGACTGCTGAGTGGTTTTGATCTATGGAGGACACACGGAGGTGGTTAGAGCCCTTCCATTGGGAGACACACAGAGTCTAAAGTAGCCAGGAGGCGCAATTGCAACAGAGATGAAATTGAAGGATTCAGAAATGGTTAACCACTTACCCTTATTTTTCTGGTACAAGACATTGCCGACGAGGTTTGGCAGGGCGTGAATGGTGAAAAGCGTTGGGCCAGATCCCACCACCCTACCCCGTCTTGGCCCGGCTCATCAGCTGACCTACCTACCCATGTGCACGGGGGTTGAGGAAGGTCAGGTGCACCTCGCCCCTTTGTGTGCAGGCTGACTGTGGCCTGCCTTTCCCTAGGAAGGAGAGGTTTAAATTAAAACTAAATGGCTATGTTTCGAGAGCCCCTGCCTGAGGGCAGATTGAGTGTAAAGAATGTTGGCCAATGTTGAGCCATGTTCTGTTGGCTGTCAGTCTTGCAGGCTGGAACCTTAGATGAGAATTACCGCTGTAGTTAGTTAAGTGGGCAGGTAATCCTGTAAAGGCCAACCCAGCTGGCATTAATTAACATTTAATACGTTACTTCTGCAAATAAAGAGCTGATGACAGTTACTTGGGTTCTTCAAAAGGAAGCAACACTTCTCCTTTTGTAGCTGAATTTTCCCCCACTTCGCTCAGCCTTCTAGCCAGCTCTTATGTCTTGCACGTGCATCCTGACAACGGTCACTTTGGGATGACTGGGGAATGCACACAGGGCAAACTTGCTGTTTCTCGAGCTGCTGAGAATCAAGCTTCTTATAGCACTTTCATCTGTAAGGAGCTTTAAGGCAAGAGGCTGTGAAATACTTCTCATGGAAATGCTTCAGCCAGACCAGGAATCAGATGAGGGCACCAGGTTCATTTTGAACCAGTGCAAAGCTAGAGATTTCCTCTTCCCTAAAGATGTTGCTAATAAGCTTGGCATCATTGTAAAGCAACCCACAATTATGACAAACAAAAAGGTCTGTGTTGTAGTGAGTCGGTTGTGCATTTTTATGGTAATGCAGCTATCTGGTAACAGTACAATTTAATTGGATTTTAATATTGGTAAGAGGAAGGGCAGTCACTTAGCTGAAATGTAAAATGATGGATTTGCTGAAACCTGAAAACTGACATGAAAAAATCCCTGGGATTATTCTTCATTACAATAGGCCACCTGTCTTCTGCTGAGGTGTAAGGAGGGTTCCTGGTGCTCTACCAGCTGTAACAGCTTGCTTTTGGAGAACAAGGTTACCACTGAAGTCACTAACCTAAAAAAATGTTCCAGCTCATAGTGATTTGCAGGTCAGCTCAGCTGATGGTATTTAGCACAGTTCAAACATTCATTTCTGAAATATGTACAATAGGTGAAATGTGTAGGCATTCCCGTGGCGTTGGTAATCGGAAAATGACTCGCTGGCTTTGGGTCTCTCTGCTGCTCTGTGTGGATCCGGAAGCCAAGCATCTACTCGGGAGATGAGTCCGTAAAACGTTGTGGCTGCTGAGCTAGACACAGATGACTGCTGGAACGCACTGCAGGTTTTTCAGGTGTTTAAATGGGCGCAGAACATTAACAGAACGCATTTTTCAAAAGTGACATTACAACTCAGAATGCCAGCCCTAATTTTTAAACCTGAACCATGAAGCAATACATCTTCATGTTAAATATGTCGCTCTGAAGACAGTGTAAGGAAAGTGCAATGTTACATTACCTCCTCTGCTAGAGGAAGGATTGCATTTGACTGACATTCTAGAGTAACTACAGCTAATGGTGTCTGCAGTTGTAATGCATAACATGAAGTGGGGCCAATTCAACTCTTGCAGTAAATAAAGGCCTTGAACATTGGATAGACGCTCTGAGTCTTCACCCCAGTTAATATTGAATCTAGCTTGTTTTGAATCTAGCTTGCCGCGTGCTTCTGTCACCAGGAATGACATAATACACTATTTCTAGTGCGACTGTCCACTGCCAAGTAATCTTCTAGAACAAGTCTGCCCTCACCCTTTGATCTCTCTATTTTTCAAGTTTGGCACAGTTGCTTGAGATCTGGGGATCCCCTGGCTCCAATCTGCAAAGCACTTAAATTTGTGCTTAAAGATAAGTGCACCTGTATGTCCATTTAAGTCAGTGGCACTACTCAATAAAATGCCTAACTTTTAAGTGCTTGTGTAAGGACTTAAATGGAACTACTCGTGTGCTTAATTTTAAGCCCATGCTTAAGTGCTTTGCAGGATTTGGGGCCTGTGTTCGTATGCTGCACGTAACCATAGGTAGAAGCTGAAAACTCTTTACAGAGAATAATAAAGCTGAAGGAGAGAAATGTCCAGAGGTCTTTCCCTGTTGTTTTGTTAATATCCCTGCTTTCAGGGGTATGTGCTCTCTTTGATCTACTTACGTTTGAACCTCCTTGAAAAGAAGGTGTGTATTTAACCTTGTAGGGCATACTGAATGTGAATTTTCTGCATCAGTGTCTGTGAGAAAAAGGGTAATTATACAGAGATGGCAATGCTTTTAAATAGCTATGTCACTTCACGTAATAGGGAATGTGGCTCTGGTGGTAGGCTCTGGCACTGGAAACATCAGCACTATTGCTACATTTATTATGCTGCATTCATCACCCTAAAGTAAGGGCAAGTCTTTTAAAAAAGTCTCTGTACTGTTAGGTCAGTGTGCATGTCCATGGGTTGGGGCTCCAGTCACACTAGCAGCAGACAAGCAAAACTAGAGTCCACTATTAAAACAGTGACTGAAGAAGGCTCCATTTTTCACAATCTATTTATGTACCTAATTCAGTCCACATTTGTGCACTGCAGAAAGGATGGAGCTGTGCTGTGCCGGTGATCATGAAGTCGCTGTGTGCTCAGCTGGTGTTCAGCTTTGCTATCATCATAAATGGAAAAACTGAGGGGGTTTGTTTTTTTTATCCAACAGCCTTTTAACCCAAATGACACACACAGAAGCTACATTAAGGTTGCAAATTCAAGCACTCAAAAACTCAGGAAATGACAGAATTGTGGGTGCCCATGCAGAAAGCTGTATGGGAATTTCCACAGGGGGCTGGCAGCACGATCGATGCAGTGGGTATATGGAGAGTTTCATAGATGAGGGACACGCTCGCTGCAGATGGAATGAGAGACAGATGAGAGGAGAACAACCAGCAAAGCAAGCATGGGAGGTAGAAGACAGCAAAAAAGGACAATGAAGACTGAGGGTATGATGGAAAGACTATCAAAAGACGTTTGAAGAACAAAGGACTGGAACTCCAAGACCTCCAAGTCCACGCCATAGACCGGAAGGAGCAGCAAAGAATTTTGGCCACCTCCGACCCCATGTAAATGGGAAAAGGTGCTGAGAAGTGAAGTGAAGCGATGAACTAAACAAATTGAAGATGTATATGACAAAAGTTTTCATGATGGTCTGTTGAATATACAGCCACTGTTATACATGGGTTTCATGACATCATAGACAACAGGGAAGCTTTCTTTGCTGGTGGTTCTTCTCATGTGTCCAGCCCACCTCAACTATGTGCTGCCCAGTCTATCTACTACTGAGTCCCAAGTTCATCTTCCTCTAATTTCTTCCATGCACACTCTAGTTACCCGCTGCTCGCCTGCCAATCTCCTCAGTATGGTATTTTCTACAATGTGTATTATCTTTTCTTCCATCTCCTTAGGACTCCCTGTTTCGAAACTGCAGAGCAGGCAGGGGCAGACACCCACAGCATACACTTTCTTTCAGTGTTTTTTACTTAATTGCCTGTCCCACAGTACTCCTGCCACCTTTTCACTGTCACCCAGACACACTGAGTTCTTCTTTTCAGTTCTCCTGATTTTTCTCTTTATGTATAGCTCATAAAGTTTTCTAAATTATTTATAGATGGCATTTGACTCCAATTAGCTCCGTCATATTTTTGTTACTATGGTGGCTCAGGGATTGGAGGAATTGCCAGGAAATAGGAACATACCTGCACCTGGAATGGTTGTGTCCAGGAATTAGATGGCTTTGGTAGAGAATTATTATAGATTAATTTTATGACAAAATGCTGGATTCCTATGTGAGATCACCTGACCTGCATACCTAGCGCTCCAGCAAAGGATTTATCTGTTAAACAGAACAACCAATCATTTTTTATTGTTAGCAGCTAGACTCTGTATATTGAAAATTATTGGAAATGTGACCCATCCTTGTATGGAATTGTGGTATAGTAAAATGTGGCCTGTCCTTGTAATGGAAAAGCTTTCCTACCAAATATGTACACAGGGAAGTGCCAAAAAGAGGATATGTGTTCAGAAGTTTGGTCACCCTTCTTGGTGTATTTAGAGAAAGAGGTTCCCCAGCCAGCAAGCCTCAGCCATTAGCCAGGTTCTTTGAATATTAACCTGTTCCTGAATAAATAATGTACAATGCAGCATGTTAACATTTTTGTAACTTTGCCTTAATTAAGAGAAAAGCTTTAAAAATGTTGGCTACTTTTCAATGACAGTAAAGCCGTCTCAAACTCAGGCTGCATAGGGGTCTAATGAGCATTTTCAGAATGGGGTTATGAAACTAATATTGATGTAAACAGCAAAGGAAGCTTTTTTCCTTTTGTTCTAGTGGGATGTGGAGGATTTTATTCTGTGAAGCTGCAACTGTCATATCTCCCTTGGCTATTGGCTGTCCGACTATTGTGTGTGTGTTTGAGATCCATCATGTCCATAAAATGTATTCACTTGCCAGAGGCTCTGTGAGGTGGTCTCAGTGAGCAGTCCATGGCCATCTGGTTGACATCTCAGCACTAAAATATTCTAATGTTTAAAAAAAAAAAGAAAAGGAAAGTGGAAGTAACATCACATTTGCTGTTTATCACACTGGTCACAATGCTCGTGTTCTCCTCCTCTCCCCACCCTGTGTCTCTTGTCTGTTTTGGCTGTACAATCTTTGGGGCAGTGGCTCTTTGTACAGTGTCTGTTCTTGGCTGGCTAATGGGTAGTAAGTGATGGAACAGCATTTTTGATTGTTGCTCCTATAAATGAAATTACTGTCAAAGCACCTCCAAGGAGTTAGAACACTGCTAGAAATGGTGCAACAGTGACTGAATACAAAAGCAACTGCGATCTTGCCCAGAATGTGGTGTCCTCTTTCTACATAGCATAGCCTACCTTAAAGGCAATCTTCAGTGATGAGAGTAATAGTAAAATGTACCCTTCTTTAAGTCAAAGCCCATTTTCCTACCACGTGGTTTTCCCTTAACTTTCCTTGCTTCATTTGCTGGTTCTTGAAGATATTTCTCAGTGAAGGTGTCCTTCGAAATCCTGTACGATGCCTCCTCTGGCAGGTTTGCATTAGTTAAACAAGCTGTCATTAGGGTTGAGCTGCTATTGAGTCAGGGCGCACTAGCAGCATCTCAGGTTGGGTTTCACCAGTATCTGGATGAAGCATAAGGGTGCAGATACTTTGGGCTTTTAAATGCCCCACACATGGCCTCACAAGATGACTTTTACATAACTGGGGTGCAGTCCTAGATTGATTGGAGGGCCAGAAGAAACCATTGTGATCTAGCCTGACCTGTATAATACGGCCCATAGACCTTCCCACCCTCCCCCCAACAAAAAATGCCTAGAGAAAATCTTTTAGAAAAGTACCCAGTCATAATTGAAAAATTCTCAGTGATGCAGGGGGGCTGGAACACTGGTACAGTGGGGGTGCTGAGAGCCAGCTGAACCGCACTGTAAACGCTGTATATGATGGAAACCACTTAAAGCCAGTGGGTGCTGCAGCGTTTACAGTGCGGTTCAGCTGGCTTTCAGCACCCCCACTGTACCAGTGTTCCAGTTTCCAGTAATGGAAAATTCCCCTTGATCCTGAGTAAATTGTTCCAGTGGTTAATTGGCCCCAGCATCACATTGGAAGCTCATGTTCAGCTGATTATCCACCATGACCCCAAATCTTTTCTCAGAGTAGTTCGCTGCATCACTCATTCTATTCTTGCTGAAAAATGAAAGTACCTGGTGTGCTGAAGTAAACAGCCCGGTCGCCCCACCCAAACTGCTTGTTGCACTTCAGCCCGTAGGTAGGAAATAACATTGGCAAGCATATTAAATTCTTGTTGTTAAAATGCTGTAACAGAGTTACTAGTTCAGCAAAATGATCCTTTTGCTTGCTTAAGATAGAGAAAATTCCAGGAGAATTCATCTTGCACATGCCCCTATTTTAATTTCTTAACTGACTTCCCTTTTTCCCATCAAGTCAGAGCTGCTTATGCTTGCCTGCATCTCTACTGTCTTCTTCCTAGCCTACCCAAGACTCCCACCCTTTTCCCACTCTTCTCTTACATGCTGCCATTTATCATGGAAATCGCTGTGTGTTGCAATGCCAAATTCTTTCCACTCCAGTCCCTTCTTAAAACATGCTTTTTTTGAAGCCGTTCAATATTAATCCACCCAATTTTTGTCTATATATCAACCCTATACATGTGTATACTTGCATTTTGTATGTGTGTGTGATTCTGATATTAACTGATCTGCATTGTGATGACCTCTTGGTTTTTTCCAGTCCCTGGTCAATGGTGTAAAGGCTGAACTGTATTTTCCACTGGCTTTTAGGTTTACAGTAGGCTCTTTAGGGCAGGAACTGTTTTCCTCTGTGTAGTGAACAGTTCTGAGCACAGCGACTGAAACTGAGAACAGATATCCAAATCATTAAGATGAAAACAGCACTCAGTTCTGTCAACAAGGTTGGTGTATTTGTGTCTTATTGCATGTGGTTTTAAGTGGTTGGTTATACTGCATTTTCAGATTCCGTATCAAACTCTACCTTCAATTTTGGATCTAATGAAAAGTCGTAACCCTAGGAATTTACTTCTCAGAAATCTAAGTAGTTTATAGTGCAGTCCAGTTGGGATAAGAACATAAATGCCAGAATTGGAGCATATCTGATCTAACAGACTGACCAGAGCTGGGGGGCTTAAGAAGAAGCTGTCTTTAACAATACAGGATTGTGTGTGTGTGTGTGTATACAGTGTCATATTGCTTAGAACAGTGGTTCTCAACCAGGGGTACGCAAACCCCTGGGGGTATGCAGAGATCTTCCAGGGGATAGACCAGCTCATCTAGATATTGGCCTGGTTTTATCACAGACTACATAAAAGCACTAGCCAAGTCAGTAGAAACTAAAATTTCATACTGCTCTGTACACTATACACTGAAATGTAAGTACAATATTTATATTCCAATTGTTGTATTTTATAATTATATGGTAAAATGAGAAAGTAAGCAATTTTTCAGTATTAGTATGTTGTGGCACTTTCGTATTTTTGTGTGTGATTTTTGTAAGCAAGTTGTTTTTAAGAGATGAAATTTGGGGTTCCCAAGACAAATCAGACTCCTGAAACGGGTACAGTAGTCTGGAAAGGTTGAGAACCACTGGCTTAGAACGTGTAGGTTACAACCAAGGGTTTCCATGATAATGGTAATGGTGCCATATTGAAGCCTTGAGGTTTTGTGTCTCTTTCCTACTGTACGTCATGTGGGGTTTGGTAAAATTAGTGGAGCATGTGCCCTCATCTTTAGGGTATTTCCCAGTAAACAAGATCTTTTTTACTGTTCCCATCTAGCCCCCAGATCTGTGTGGTGTCCCCATGTGGTGCTACCCATGACGTCCTTTCAAAGTGGTTCTGCTGGGACCACATCTTTCAGAAAGGCTCTTGAGAGGTTGGTTCCAGATCGCTTTGTCAGAGACACTTTGTATGTAATGTGAGTCCTTTCTTAAGAAAAAGATCATTGTTTCCAGCACAATAAGTGATGCTGATTTTTTTTCGTTTATTTCAGGAAAACTTTTAGACATGAACTCTTGCTTCCCTTCCACCCCCTAACTGTTGTAACTTCAAACAATGGCTCTGAGGAATAACTCTGTTCTGAACTCCCTCGCCCTTTTGGAGGGAAATAGAAGCCTGCAGGATAGGTACCCTGGGGTAACTTGGCTATGATGCAGTTGTTCTGTTTCGGCTGCCTTGTGAAGAACAGACACAGAATGCTCCATCAGCATTTCATTCATACTATTATTAGAATTGGGCACCGAGATGTTGGTATAATGTAGGGATCAGTATTTTCCAATCCAATGTCAGTCAGATTCTTAAAAGATCTTGGTCAGGTTATATCCCTATGTCACGGATCTCCTTCACCTTAACAGTTAAATCTGGTGCTAACAAGGGTGATGGGTCTGCCCTTTGAATCCTCTGCTCTCTGCTGCATCTCTCTCCAGGTAGCATTTTTGGTAGCAATTGCCTCCTCAAGAAGGGTGGCAGAGTTACTATGTGCATTGGTGGCTGCCCTCCTTGCAGTTTTTATAAGGAATTGCCACATCTGAAATTCCTGAGTAAAGTACCATTGGCATTCTACCTCAACAAAGCTGTACGCTTACTGACATTCTTTCCTAAGCCTCATTCTCATAAGGGTGAGCTACTTGGGCTGTTAGAAGGGCATTGGCTTTTTACATAGACAGAACTTGGTCTTTTAGATTGTCATCCCAGCTGTTCACGTCAATTGCAGATAGGAAGAAAGATTTTTTTTTTCAGGTTTAGCAGAAAAGATTTTGTCCTCGATTTTTTTTATTTTTTTTTTAATGGGGAGTCTTGCATGTATTTGTGCTATGACATCACCAGTGTGCGCCTCAAAGTTGGGTGGTAGTGCACACTACGTTCTGAAGCAGCTTCCGAAGCTTTTTTTTTTTTTTTTTTTTTGTCTCAAGTGCAGACGTTTGGAGAGCTGCAAATTGGTCATTGAGACATTCCTTAACTAATCATCATGCAAGATCTCAGCCCTCGAGAGAGGATGGCGAGTTTGGACAAGCAATTCTTCAATCATTGTTCAGGTAGATGCCAAACCCCACCTCTGGATGGAAGAACTTGACATACCTGAAGTAGAATGGTCATATGCAATCTGTCAAAGAAGAAAGGTTACTAACCTGTTCTTTAATAGTTGCATATGCTGCATGTCCATTCCATGACCCACCCTCTTTACCTTCTGTATCTGAAGGAATTGAGGAGGGCCTGAGGGTGACTCCATCCTTTGACACCGCAAAGTGGTGTGAGGCAGTGGAGGGTGCCTGTGCCATCCTGGCAGGTACCACTGAGGGAAAGATTTGACTCCAGTGTATTGGGCATGCACACGCCTGCAGTGTAGTTGTCATGTGCAAAACATGAATGTAATGCATATAAATTATAATGAATGTCAATCAGAAGCTAGGAATTGTAGACAATTGATAAGGGAGGCAAAGGGGCACAAGAGAAATGTATGGCCAGCAGAGTTAAGGACAATAAAAAGGAGTTTTTAATTATATTAGGAGCAAAAAGAATCCCTGCAATGGTATTGGTCCATTAATAGATGGAAAAGGTAGAATTATCAATAATAATGCAGAAAAGGCAGAAGTGTTCAATAAATATTTCTGTTCAGAGTACAGGGAAACATAGATGATAGTCTAATCATGTGGTGGTAACTCTTCCATTCCACTGGTATCTCTGAAGGATGTTAAACAGAAGCTATTAATGTTAGATGTTTTTAAATCAGCAGGTACAAATAACTTGCATCCAAGAGCTTTAAAAGTCTCTGGACCATTAATGTTGATTTTCACTAAGACTTGGAGCATTGGGGAAGTGTCAGAAGACTGGAAGAAAGTTATATTGTGCCAACTTTTAAAGGGGTAAACAGGATGACAGGAGTAATTATAGGCCTGTCAGCATGACATCGATCCTGGGCAAGGTAATGGAGCACCTGATATGGGACTTGATTAATAAACAATTAAAAAAGGTAATGTAATTAATGCAAATAAACAAGGGTTTATGGAAAATTTATCCTGTCAAACTCACTTGATACATTTTTTATAAGATTACAAGTTTGGTTAATAAAGGAAATAGTGTTAACATAAGATATAGACTTTTTAAAAACATTTGACTTATTTTGATTAAATAAACTAGACCATCATAAAATAAACATGCCACCCATGAATTAAATACTGGCTAACTGATGGATCTCAAAATATAATTGTGAAGAGGGAATTGTCATCAAGCAGATGTGTTTCCAATGGGGGCCTGCAGGAATTGGTTCTCGGCCCTATTTCATGTAAAAAAATTTTATCAATGACCTGGAAACATGAAATCATCCCTGATAAAGTATGCAGACATTAAAATTGGAAGGAATGTTAAATAATGAAGCTGACAGGTCACTGATTCAGAGAGATCTGGATTACTTGGTAAACTGGATGCAAGCAAACAATATGCCTTTTGATATGGGTAAATGTGTATATCTAGGAACAAAAAATGTCAGCCATATTTACAGGATGAGGGACTCTAGCTTGAGAAGCCATGACTCTGAAAAGGATTTGGGGGTTGTGCTGGGTGATCAGCTGAACATGAGCTCCCACTGTGACGCTGTGGCCAAAAGAGCTAATGTGCTCCTAGGGTGTGTCAATGGCAACCTCAAGTAGGGGCAGAGAGGTTTTTTTCCCTCTTAGTATTTGGTGCTGGTATGACTGCTGCTGGCATATGATGTCCAGTTCTGGTGTCCACAATTCAAGAAGGATGTTGATAAATGGAAGAGGGTTCAGAGAAGAGCCATGAGAATGATTAAAGGATTAGAAAAATGTCTTCTGGTATTGGAATTATTAATGTTGCTGTCAGAGACCACTAGACACTAATTTAACCATAAATTCCCTTTTTAAATCCAAAGGCTGAATGGTATTTATACCATTGCTCTAAATATGCCTACAACGCCTAAATTATAAGCAATTTACTAAAGCCAGACAGTAACAAAACATTTATGAGCTTTTGATCAAGATGTTTATAAACAGGCCAGACCTAGGGAAAACCATCTCATCCAGGTGTGCTTCAGCTCAGGTAGGCTCTGGCAAAAAACCCCCAAAGTCATTACTCTTTTTATACCTTTCAACAAACATATGATGTCATAACCAATTACTAACTTTAGCTAGCAACTAATTTGAGACAGTTCACTCTAATTTTCAATTTTAATCCAGTTAAGACTGGCAACCTGCTTTCTCCCCAAGTTCTTTCCTTTTTATCTCTTCACTTCCTTCTTACTGCCCAATGATTTTTTTGCTGCCTCTGGTTTCACATATGCTTTACTTTTAAGATAACACTAGTGTGTCGTGTGGGAATGGCCATACTGGCTCCTTTAAAGACTGATTTTTTTTGTGCGCCTCTTGCTTAGAGGTGACTGCAGATGGTTTTATCAGTCAGATGCCTTCTCTCATTAATAATTTTTCGAACCAGACATCCTCCCTGGTCCATTCCTTCTAGCCTTATAATTCATTATTTTCAAGGCCTTCTTTTTACTTGCTACTCAGGGTCTTTCTATACAGCACGTATAAGTTTAAATCAAACTTAAGCTAACTCTTAATTCATTAATTTCATATTTCTACAGAAAATGGTAGATTCAAGGAGCTCAGTCTATTTATCTTAAAGAGGAGGTTAAGAGGTGACTTGATTACAGTCTCAGTATCTACGTGGGGAACAAACGTTTAATAATGGGTTCTTCAGTGTAGCAGAAACGTCTAACATGCTGCACATTCACAGTTTTACCTGTAAAACAACAAAACGTGGAAGGGCATCAATTAGTCCCTGGGTTTATGGCTGTTCTGGTGCTCTAGCTTCTACTGAGACAATGTGGTATGACAATTAATGCACAATTTAGTCTGAAAAGACATAAGACTAGAAATTATTGCGTCATCTAGGCCAGTGCAAGATAGCGCTCAAGGCTGTTTTCTAGAGAACACGGCTAGTTTGGGCCTGATCCCACTCTCACTGAAAGCACTTGGGGTCCCTCTTCTGTACAACTAACAGAAATAAAACTTGTTAGTCTTTAAAGTGCTACAGGACTCTCATTGTTTTTACTGTACAGCTAGAGTTACTCTGCAAATCTTCTGGGGTTTTTTGTTTTGTTTTTTGCTGATACGAATGACTTCTGATGTCCGGGTTAGCCTCTTTATTGTTGAAGTTTATTCTTTTATTTCCAACTGCATCCTGAAATCCTAATAATTTCCCCTAAAGCACCTGGCAAGATTTCCCTTAATATATTTTTTATAGGACATTGTCAGGCCTCTTCCCATTATGCCTCTCTAGTACAAGTTGGACTTATTCTCAAATAGCCCTTGGGAAACGCCCTCGTGTCATATGGCAAAGAAATGAAGACGCACAAGTACTGATTTTTAAATCCTTTTGATGCATTTAATGAGGTACAGAAAGCACAACTGCTTCTGTGCTGCTGGATTGCGGTGCTATTATGCTGTAAAGTCATTACGAAACGTATTTTAAACATGCTTTTCATGTGAACTGTGTTAGTTCTTCAAAAGACATAATTTAAAGCTTTCTATATGAGGGGCAGAAAACACCAGTGCATAATTAAAGGAAAAATTATAATAAAAAGCTCTGCAGCTGTTTTGCAGAGTCCAGCATTTTTGAAAGTTCAAAAGATTAAAATCTCACAGACCATTGATATGTTTTGGTATGGAACTAGCTTCCTCTGAGCCAATTATTAGGGGTGGGCAGACTGCTGGAAAAGGACAAATACGATTCCTGCAGTGAGGCACAGAGCCGTGTAAGCTTGTGGTTGACCTGCTTTAATAATAGAAGAGCCATTGGACAAATGTCAATGTCTTTAATATGAAATTTTGGATTAATATTTAAACCAGGGGTAAAATTTGCAAAATACCTACCTGACTTAGACACCTCCATTGCATTGATTTCAATGAGACTTAGGCGCTTTGCAAATTTTACTCTAGATAACATTTTAAAAAATAAATAAATAAAAAATGTGCAGGTTGGCGACTTGACAAGTTGTGAGCTGGGGCTTAATTTTTGCAGGATATTAAAACATTAGATTTTGAGCACTTCTCTGCCGCTTGCTAAAGAGGTGAAGGTCAGTGGTGGTGCGTAGAATGAGTGAGTGCAAATGAGCTGGCATTGCACTGAGCATTACAAAACAGCCTGGTCTCTGAGTAACAAGATTGAGAGTCATGAGACCAGGTCTTCAGCTAGGCACAATAGGTGGAGTGTTCTTGTTGGTGAGAGGGATGTGGGGAAAGGGATGACTTTTTCAGTGCTGGCTCTCAGTATATCCATGCAGTCCTTCTTCACTGCACACAAATTTGAGACGTCTGTGGGGAGAGGAATGGTTTTTGGAGATAATTACAGTCCTTCCCTTTTACCTGGGTAGCCAGGAGGCTCCCATTATTGTTCTATGCTTGTGCTCTTCAACATGGCTCCAACTCTCCTCTTCCCATGGCAGATTGCTGCTTGGTGCCTTGTGGCTTTAATTGATGTCATTAATCAGACTTTCTCATTAATGAGAAGGTGACTGCCATCTCCTTCTTGGCCACTGGCATCCTGGCATTTTTGTTTGTTGTTTGTTGTAGGATGCCCAGCCAAATCCAGTGTTGCTGTGTGAATAGTTGGGAGAGGGCATTAAATACAGCAGAGAAGATCCTCTCCCTAAAGATGGGACACCTTCTTCCCACAGTGCAGCCCACCATCTTGAAATGTGGCTCTTGGGCTGTTGGCTGGAGCCACCGCCTCATCCCCTCCTTTTGCGATCACATGTTAATGCACTAAATGGTGTAGAATCTAGCGATAGAAACATCTCACACCTCCCAGAATCTGGCAGTGTAAATATAGTCACTAATAAAAGACGACTCATCATTCCAGGATGCCAGCGCCTAACCCTCAGATCAGGAGGAAGATTCACAATGTATATTTAAGTGATTTATAAATAAACAAGACTCATACAATCCGGAAGTCATCCTTTTTAAAAATAGAGCACATAAGTAACAAGCTCTACCTAGTTATGAATTCACTGTCAGGTGAAAGCTGTCCCAACACCCTGTCCTCAGGGTAAATCCTGGCAGGTAGATTTCAATTTGAGAAAAATAGCATGAGAGAAAGGAGCTGGGGAATGGACTGACCAACTGAGTCGTGCTTTGAAAGCTACCTGCACCTTTTCATGGCTGAAGAGGGCTAATGGCCTTGCAGTGAGAGTACTGTAAATGCCAGTGCCTCTTGTAGGTGTGTACCAAGTCATGTTGCCAACGGTCTCCTCCGAAAGAGCTAGGCTTCTGTAAGCAAGGCAATCCCATCATGAAAATAACTCATTTGCTTTCTTCTTCCAAGGAGACAATTGCTAAGGGAGGGTTTAGCTATTTGCTGGGTTAAATGGTGCTGTCTGACCTTAACCCTATCGAAGGCAGTGGCAAAAATTCCCATTGATTGCAGCAATGTGGGCTCATGACCTGAATAGCTGTTACCAGCCATGCTAGAGTCCGTTTGTGCCCAGCTCCAGTGAGATTTCCCGTCGAGGGGTATCTGAGTTGATATGTATATTTAGGGAGGGAGTGAGGAGCAAGTGCTTTGTCGCTACGGAAGATACGAAGGAAAACCTCTCATTGTGGGCAATGTGGAGCTGGTGCTTTCTGGGTGTGTGTGTGTGGCTGGTTTTTGCATGACCTCTTTTGGGGACTGGGTTGTGGGTCTATCCTTGCATAGTGGTGCCAGGCAGGCTGCAAAGATGTGTCCTTCCCCCGCTCAACTCTCCCGCCCGCATCCACTCTAGTCTGCCACTGCTGTGGTGAGGGGCCCAGGCATTGTTCAGGTCTAGAACTGATGCTAGGTTTCCACCAACCTTCTCTCCTAGGCAGCATAGGTGCGGAGTGAAGGGGGGGGGGAAGGACTGAGTGCCTGTGGCAGCCTGCAAAACTCTGGCAGAGACCCAGGCCTGGCCAGAAGCCTCCTAGGAACCTTCCTTGCTACACAGCCCCTACTCAGCCACATCCGGGGGACTAGAGCTTTAGTGCCACTGTCAGATTTCTTCCATAGATTTGCTCCTGCAGCTCCATTTCTAAGGCCCCAGTCCTGCCGTCATATTCAGGCAGGCGGGCCTATAAAGGCATAAGCCCATGCAGGGCTCTGCATTACCAGCCCCAAGTGTTCCAGACTTCATGAGTGAGGCCCCCAAAATAACGAGAGGGGCTTAAAAATCTTGAGCCTTTTAAATGTTGGGTTCGCATGTCACCGTTGTGGTTTCTGAGCTGGTACGTGGCTTGCGGGCGTATTTTCAAGCTTTTCCTCTGCGGTGCTGAGGGCGAGACGTTTTTAAAATGGAATCTAAGATTCTTCTGAAATAACACGATTGCAGGAGCAGGGACTTTACCAAACGCCTCCAATCTGGCAAGACTCATGATAAAACTTCCTGGGCTGGAAACGCGTAGAGCCGCATTAATGTCCACATTAATGTCTGCTCAGGCACATAGGGCTTGGGAGTGTTAAAACACCTCCCTTCAGGGTGTGTGTCAGCTCAGACTTACGGTGGGTGTCTCCCCTCAATCTGAGTAGGCTCTGCTGCTCACCGGGGGCCTCTGCTCTTTGACGCCACATGAAGCACAATCTTTTTATTAGCTGTAGCGCTTATTTTTTAATTTACAGTATTTACCTTCCAGAGCTGCTGGTAGGAGCTCCTTTCCGGCTGCTGCTGCTTCAGAAATGACTTTTTGTAAAGTCTATTTGACAATGCTAAAAATGTCCCTTTATGTAAATAGCTTCTGTGGGTTTGTGCCAGCTGTGTGCTTGGCTCACGGGGTCTTCAGCACAGTTTCTCAGCACCAGCTTATTAAAAGCTTAAGTTGAAGCATTAATTACTGTCTGCAGCAGGCAGTGGCTTAGAGCCACCTAGCCTGTCCTCTGTTCCCAAAGCAGTTCCAGAGGTTGGTCTCTTTGTAGGAAAGAATTTAAAAGGGATAAAAAGATGCCTTGTTTTCAACCGTCTACTGGTAATGTGGAAGTCAGTGGTATCTTGATGAGGTTTACGGTGTATTCAGTCAATGGTCCTTGCAAAAGATGAACAGTTATCCTATTTACACTGTTGCTGACTATGATGAGGCTCTTCTGCAGTTCTGAAAATGTCTAATGGTCTCTGTGGGCAGTGTTCTGGAATGATACAAATGGCAGTGCTGTGCTTTGAATCCAGTCAAAGGCCCAGAGGCATTTATAAGAGGAGGATAGCTTCTGCATTTTTAGCCAAGATCTCTGAATGCGTTCAGGCTCTGTACACAGCATTGCAGGACTTACAGATGGGAAAGACCTATTGGACCAGCCATTGTATTTCTCTGTCCATGCAGAATTGTTCCCAACTGGTCACTTTCTTTGTTCCCTCCGCTTTTATTTCAGTTGTCAGCGCCGTTGGAGAAGCTATTGCACATTCTAACAACGTACTGTCAGGAAGCTTTTCCTGAGACCGAGCCTAGATTTTCTTTCTTAAAATTCCTCCCCAGGGCTGCTAGTTATTAAAACTCTCATCCTTTATCAATCTGTTCCCTCCAGCTCCTTGATTCTCTGTTAGCTATCTCCTGGACTCTCTGATCAAGTCTTATTTTTGTCCTTCTAAATCCTGCTGCTCCTCTTTTGTGCTCACTCCTGATAATCCCTCTTTTCTTTCCATTGCCCAGCTTGGTTTGTAAAACCACCAAAAATTGTCCTGAAACCTCTCTCTAAAAGGAACAGCTGCAGAATTCAGTGAGAACCTTAAACACTGAAGGGCGTGATTCTCATTTATACAAGGCCCTTTTGCACTGACCTGGGAGTCCAAAGGGGAGTTGTCTCTGAGAATTGGGGCCCTAACGCTTCTAAAGAAGCCCGGCTGGCGTTCTCTCACTTACAAGAAAATTGAAGATACTCTTATCAATGGACTACTGGCTTTGCCATGCAGACTGCATTTGAGGGTGGATAGCAGAGGGCCATTTGTGGGGCCAGATAAAGGGCACCAGACTTAAACCAGAGTAGTTTAGTTAATCTGACTAAAACAGTAGCTGCTCTGGATTTTCCCCTGTGTAGCTGAGATCAGCAGCTGGTCCAGGAACTCTGTTAAAATTATCTTGTGCTCAGAGTTTCAGTTGTGCACAATATTTCAGGGGCGATCATTTCAGAATTGTTGCATCAAATGCATGTTGTTCCTGTCCCAGTAGTGAGGTCTCAAGTTCACTGCTCCTTATCACTTTACTCACTAATGTTTCAAGGTTTTCTTCCTGTCACTAACTCTGAGACAGAAGGCTGGTGTGCTGCCAGGTAATTCTGTGTGGCTCCTCTAATTGCCAGCTGCCTCACATTGCAGCTTCCTATCTGGCTGCTCACCCCCCCATTCCAGCCTCCCCCCAGAGTATAAGGAAGATGTATGTCATTGCAAAACTTCTTAAAATGTTCTTCATTGTGTCATTGTCTTTCTTAGCATGACTGAGGGTTTAAAACAATTTGTTTTGTGGCCCCTCACCCCGCCCCCCAGTTGGCTAAAGCTATTAACAGTCTAGTATGTCAGTCTATAAAAAGATCTTTTCTCACCCCTCCAGTTGGCTGGGAGGGGTACAATCTCTTGGCCCACTATTGAGTTGTGCATTGGCCCACTGGAGATAAGAGAAGAGGAGTTGTTGCTGGCAACCTGATGATGCAGGGGTAGAGACCAATTCCAGAAAAAACCCCAAACTGCAAACCACCTTGCCAACGTGCAGACTTCAGGCCCTCGCATGAGGGCCGAGCACAGCCAAGTTTCCTGTGGAATATTTGGATCTAACTGTCCCGTTCATTTTTGCTGATTCGACTAAGGGGGCAGCTACTGGCCAGGGATTTTCCCACAGAGCTCCCCTGAGATGATAGGGAGAAGGCAGTTGTGACCATGCAAAACGCCCTGGCAACGTTCATTAAAAAGGCATTTTAACGTTTGAATCCAGCCGTGCTATTTAGTAACGTATCACCTGCCTGCTCATGGCCGGATTGTATCAATTACTGCCCTGGCAAGACAGGATGAAAAGCATCCAATCAATAAGCAAAAGATTGAACCTTTCCAAGTTGGACATTGCACCTTTCCTTGAAACGAAAGCAGGGTCTGTCTTGGGTGGGCCAGACTGCAAATGTTACAGCGCTCCAAGGGTCTTGCAATCTGGAAAATAAATGGGAGACCCAAGTGTGTCTCCCCCCACTCCCAACTCCTGCCCCTTCCCGTCCTTGCAGACTCTAACTGTGGGGTTTGAGGGGGCTGGTGAGATTTCGCTTCCTGATTTGTATGAGGCAAAGCTTTTGCTATCCCTGATTAAGGCTCTCGATCACTTTATACACCGTGGTCCAGTCAAAGTTTAAATCTCTCAAACAGTGACTGTGAGGTCCAAAAATAGACCTCTGGAGGAATACTTCAGATGCCCTTCAAAAATGTAGTGCAAAATCAGTAGAGGTTCTTTCTGGCTTCTTCTAAAGGGATATTGTTAGGGCTGCATTGTGGGTGGCTAGCCTAGTGGCCGGAGCACATGTCAGGGACTGGAGGTGTGGGTCAGTCTGGAACCAGAACCAGGGGCGAGGGTCAGGAGTTGAGAAGCCAGGCGGTAAGGCCGAGGCCAGGAAACAAATCAGCAGCAGATCAGCGAAGTCAGAAACCAAGGATCAGAAGCGGCCTGAGGAGGCAGGATCTGGAGCATCCACTAGCTAGTTGCACAGACAAACGTCCTGCATCCTTCCCAGGCTTAAATAGTGTTTGGGCCAATCAGCAACCGGACATGCCCTGCCAGTCAGGCCCTCTGTGGGCCACGCGTCCTGTGGCAGTTGGGCCCCGGCGGGTCCTGACCTGCAGTGTTTCCACTCTCAGAGCTGTTAATTGGTGGTTTGGAGGCAGATGCTGCCCGGTGGGACCTAGACCTGCTGCTTCCTATGGGTATTCACAATGAACCACTGGCCCTCAGCCTTTTTTTCACAAAGGAGAAAATACATGTCCATTAAGCCTTGGGTCTTCCCTGATTGGTTAAGAGAGCTGTGCGAATACTGATTGGTCACTTCACTGGCAATTCCAAAAAAAAAAAAAAAAAATTAAAATTCCTTATTTAGGCTCAAACAAAACATTTTGTTTGTCCCAAAACAAAATGTGACTTTTGATTTTGAGCTGTTTTGAATGGCTTCATAATTTTAACATTGAAAGAAATTTCAAAACAAAGTAATATCTAGTCCCAAAATCAAAATGTTTCACTTAGAAAAAGTTGAAATGAAATGTTTCAACTTTTGCAGAACTTTTCTTGACACAAACAATTTGGCAAATCCAGCATGAAATGACAAAATGTTTTGGTGTTGCCGAAGCTGCATTTTCCCCCCAAAAGAGTTTTTTAGCTGAAAAATGTCACCCAGCTCGGTATAAGTTGTTTTTGACTGTAGCTACTTTGCAGCATGTTAGCCTAAACACAGTAGAAGAAGTTGATAATGTAATTGTTGTGAGCAGGTTGCAACTGATGTGTAATGAGATGTGGAGTTCGTCGCCATCCTCATCTGGTGTGTCACCTGTTGGCTGGCTGGATTGAAATAAATGGACAGTGGCAGTCCAGCTTCTGCTAGGCAGATGTCAACACACAAACAGCCACCACAGTACATTCCTCTGGGATGCAGGGCACAGGCCAAGGACTGAATGTAACATGGAGGCAAATTCTCCTTCCCCCAGTGTAAATCTCTCTCTGCCACATTTAAGAGCACGTTGGTAGAACAGCATGGGAAAGCTTTCCCAGCCATTGCCCCTGCTGTGTGTGCGCACATACACTTCGTGTTCCCTTTGTGGGTTTTTTAATTGCACTAAGTGCTGTTCTTTTGGCAGTGTGCCATTTGCAGTTCTTTCACTGAAATGCCATCGTTTTTTCCCCCACCATAAATTCCTTGTCCGGTGGGAATTCAGCCTTCATTTGTGAGCTTAATTGAAAGCCATCCAGTTCAGTGTAGAGTTGGGTTTTTTTAATGACACAAGTTTTTGTTTGCCTGAGCAGATAAGTCTGTTTCCAGAAAGGAAAGTGGAATTTAGAGACAAATCACATCTTCTCCCATGCGACTCCAGAATGGTGTCAGCCTTCATACACCAGGATTGGACAGGAAAACCTTTGCTATTTCATTCCACTTCCGTGAGCTCTGTCAGTTGGCTACTGTCTTTCTACTTCCCAGTGGGTGTGCCAGCAGCAGGGGAGGTCTAGGTTGGATATTAGGAAAAGGTTTTTCACTAGGAGGGGGGTGAAGCACTGGAATGGGTTACCTAGGGAGGTGGTGGAATCTCCATCTTTAGAGGTTTTTAAACTGTGATTTGACAAAGCCCTGGCTGGGATGGTTTAGCTGAGATTAGCCCTGATTTGAGCAGGGGGTTGAACTAAATACCCCCTTCCAACCCTCATCTTCTAACCTCCAGCACAGCACTTCTGGGTGTGTGGTGTATGCTCACCCACGCAGGAGTAACCCATGAGGGGAGACAGCTTTGCCTTCTGTGAACTATTCTGTGATTTAGAGGATTAAGCCTAAGATACAGCTAAGGAAAGGCCAACAATCATTTCTCACCAGCAGCCCATATGTTACATTTAACTTCAGTGACAGGAAGACATTGCTCACAGCCTCGCCTCTGCCCCCCTGCTGCCAAAGGAGATACAGAGCAGAAATTGCAGACATAAAACATTATGATAGGCAGCATCAGACCAAATCAGGCTAAATGCTAGGTCAAGGCGCTGGGGGGAAAGAAGCTGCGACAAGGAGGGAGCCCACCAGATGCTCTTTGCTACCAACAGCACTGACCCCTCAGAATGAAGGAGGAAAGCCTCTTCTCCCTCTGTGGAGAGAAGAACTCCTTCCTTGGCAAAGCCGCTTTACCAGCATATTTGTCCTTTCCAGAGAGGAGCCTCGCTCTCACGTAGGAGTTCGTTCCCCTTTTGAGAAGGAGCTGTGAAAACAGAACAGGGTGTGAACTTGAAGCCATGAAAATGACCCTGGGGTTTGCAGCCTGAGGTTTTAAATGCCATGGGATAGCCAAGAGAAACTATTTTCCTTGCACTGATAAAGCTAGGTAAATTCAGCTGAATAAATACAGCAGATCTTCCATTTCTGACTCTTCCAGACCCTGTTTTTTCTGCCCAGATGGTTAGGGCTCTAATAGGTGAAGGGGATTTGAGCAAGCCAGAAAGTTTTTTGGTTTTGGTTTTTTGGGGTTTTTTTGGTGGTTACAATTTTTCCCTTCCATTTTCTGGAGCAAGTGAAAATCAGATGTCGTAGGGCACCCAGGAAACAAGGAGAGAAATTTAGCAAAGCTGACACCCATTGCTTCTCCAAATGTATTGAGAAGGCTATGAGGTGTACACATACTGTCCTCTGTCAGACAGGGGCCACGAAAATTTCCAGGCCAACTCTAAATAGTGTTAAATTGATAAATAGTAATTTCCTCCACTGAGGACTCTGCCATGTTATATTACATGTGAATGGCTTAGCGGGTTAGCAATCCCCTACCCGAACTAGTCTCTTCTTTGATTCAGGCCTGAATATAGAAACCATAAAAATAACCTCTTTAAAGATAACCAACCTGGACTGATAGTGTAACTGACTCTAACCATCTAGGAATGGAAAATGAAGGTGGTGTACAGGGCTAGGGGCTGATTCAACTAGACTCGTGGTGGTTTATGCCAGTGTAACTCTACGGACTGAGAGAGCGAGTTGAAATGTAGACACTTCAAGAAACTGGCTTAGGTTCTGCTTTCCAGCACTTCTGCTTCCAATCTGTCCCTGTACAACCAGATCATCTCTGAGAGCTACTC
>ML675626.1:29843774-29887185 GCA_007922155.1 Mesoclemmys tuberculata
TCCTGGGGAAGGAAATGACAATTCTGTTTGCAGTCAGATTTTCCTTCATGCCTTTCCCGCGGGCAGGGCAGGGTGTGGCAGGGGATTGCCCTGCCTGGAGCAGCTAGGGATTTGGTCTACAGAACACACATATCTCTGGGCCTCTGCCTTAGGTCACTGCCATCTCTCCAGAGACCCAGTGTTTCTGCACTGCCTCCTCCTCACCTTGCTCCCCATGACAGCCTGGTTCCACACGTGATTTGGAGAACATGTTTGAATGGCTGGAGTCCTTCCTGGAGGGATGCACCTAATGAGTAGGGTTGAGGAACGACACCTCTACCACTAGACCCCTCACTTGGGGAGTCTGACAAGAATCACTTCTGTGTCTAGTCCTGAAGGCTACCGTAATACAAATGAGGGGTCATTGCTTCTGCCCACCAATTCCCCTCACCTAGATACAGTCGCCATCCAGCTCCGAGCCCTTGCCAGGGATTCTGGGCACTGCGAGCAGCTGCTGTTCCTGTGGGAAAGATGGCAATTGGGAAAGCCCTACCTATTTTCAGATTTCAAACTAGCCTCTTTTTAAAAGGGGGTGTTGGGAGTGCTGGGTGGGTGCGGGGACCTCCATTAAACGCCGCTGTGCTTACCTCTGCACCCAAATCTTTGTATCTGTGCCCTAGGCTAGCCCTGCTTTCAGCTTGAGGGCCATGTCTGTAGAGCATTCCTGCTGTGTCCCTCTGTCTGACTGGCTAGAAGAGGCCACTTTTCCTGAAGGAAGCTTACAGTAGTTTTCAGTTTTCTCAAGTGTCTTGTCTCATGACACGGTCGGTGCTATTCTGACTCAGATTCATAGGAGCCAGAGCAGTCCGAACCCAGCATAGTGAGTCTTTGAGAGGTTAGGTGTCTTTAAGCAGCCCTGTAAATCAGCTTGGCGAGAGTGACTCTCTCCAGGGCATATGACAGAACAAGGGCTGAGTGCTTGATGGCAAGCTCACTTGAAAGTGATGGGAATAACCCAGATCCCGCTTGTTGACCATGTGGGACATGTATGAGTTGTATGGGGAGGTTGATATCTCCAGGGGTATGAATATCCCCTTTAATAGCAATTGTACTTTACTGATCTGATTCTCCCAAAGTGGCGTGCACAGCGAGTTTCCGTCTCCTCCTCAGGCTATACTCTTCCAGAAAGCCTCTCAAAAATCACCTCTACCAGAGCACTGCAGTTCGTTCTGGTGGTATGAGCTGTCTCTGAACTGCTCTCTGTACAGAACACAGACAATGAACAACAGGATCTTTAGATGCTGAATGCACCAGCAACCCTGGCACTCAACAACCAATATATTTCAGGTGACTTGGTTGGAGAGCTTGATCCTGTTCTTGTCAGCCATCTCCATTCCATCGCTGAGTTTGACAGCAGAAATCTCAGGCCCTGACCCGCCAGTCAGATACAGACTGCTGTCTGAATCCACCACTGCAGGGTGCAAACACAGGTGCATGATTTCTGCTTCATTCCACTTAACACAGAGATCCTCCTTATACAGGCCAAAGCTGATCAGTGTGATTATTTTGAGCTTCTACACAAATAGAGCTGAGATTAGAAAAATCAAATCCGGGTCACTTTTAAGGACTTCCATGCAGGGGAAAGTTGTATCTGACTAAACCCATAAGCTTCTTTACGGATTTTTCAAGGTGTGCTTTTTTTCTTCTCTCTCTTTTTTTGTGGGCAGTGGCTTGTTTAGCCATTAATATTCATAGACTTTTAAGGCTGGAAGGGATAATTAGATCATCTAGTCTGACTTGTACAATACAGACCAGATAATTTCACCCAGTTACCCCTGTACTGAGCTCAGTTACTTGCATTTAACTAAAGCATATCTTCCAGAGAGGCAGCTGTTGCTTTTTCATGGCCTACTTCCTCCTCTTATGCAGTGATACCGTGAATTTTGAGTCAGGGACATGCAGTATTTTCCGATTGGCTAAGTAATTGATTGCTTTGCGGCAGCTCCAGCAGCGACTTGGTGGGTCAGTGGGGAGAGAGAGACTTTAAAACACACGTAGCAAAGGAGCTTCCAAGTTGATTTTTTTTTTTTTTTGGTGTGTGTTCAACTTTCCCATCACTAAGTTTTCATAAGTAGGAAAGTTTCTCTGTTCCCTCTTTCATGCTAAAATCAAAGTTTGACTTTTCCTGTGAAATCTCTGTGATGCCTCATTGCATCTCCAGGGAGCACAGGAGCTTTTCAGAAGTACAGTATTACTTAATGAACTAGCTTTCTTGGTGTCTGGAGGCTTCCAGAAGACAGGTTAATTGTTGTTAACCCTCATCCTTCCAGGCTTCCTATTATCCAGATGACAAACCCAGCTATTAAAAGGAAGTGTCTTTTGTTATGAATCTAAGAGAGGTTTTCTTAGGGTAATATGAGACCTCTTCAGTTTTCAAATGCAATTAATTTTGCTGAAGCACGCACCCAGTGTCTTGCACTGAATTAAATGAAGTTCAGTTATTACCCGTCTCTCCAATGTCACTTGAGTTATCTGGGGTATCGTGAAAGGAAACTTGTCGTGTATTTAAGCGATTAACGCAACTGAAAGCTTATATGCAATAAGGGTGAGAAAATTAATTTGAATAAGTGCGGTGTTGACAGTCATGGTTAGCCGAGGCAGGCAGGTGATTTTCAGCTCCGTGCGTTATCTTATGTCTGATTTAACTTACAGTTCACAGAGAAGGGGTGTCTCTTTGGCACCTTGCCCAAACATTAGAAATACAGTCAGCTCAAAAGACTAAGCCAAGAGCAACTCACCCCCAAGCCAGCAACCGATTCACCAATAATTCAGCCAACCCGGTCTTTCCAGGAATGCCAGCCTTTGCTGTGCCCCTGCCCCAAAAGTCCAGGAACAGGTCTGGGAACATGTCCCTAAATGGTAACAGCATTTGGGTTGTTTCAGACCAGGGTGGGGGTATTGCTTGCAACCTGGAGGACCTCTCCAGGAGAACCTGGTTGAGACCTCCTCTTTATATAGCCAAGGGGCTCCCCATTGAGCTCTCCCAATGATCTCTGCTGATGAAATTGTGACTAGGGTTGGACAGTTGTACACTTGGTGTTCCCCCCAAAGAAATGTTTCCAGACAGTGTGGTTTGGCAGACTCCCTGTTAACACTAACCAGCCCATGGAAAGGGGGATGCAATGGCTGGTGAATCAGGGGAAGACATGTCATTTCACAGTGCTTGGGATCTGGCCAAGACAAAATGGGATGGACCTGCCGAGTCCATCAAAGGGCTCCAACTAATTGTGAAAAATGATTCTCTTTACACTGTGAAATGCTACAGGCTCCCAGCTGAGGAGCAATGACTGTGGAGCTCGGTATGATGCTATCCATCGTAACAGGCAGAGAAAAGAAACAAAAGGAGAATGGGGTGTCCTCGGGTGTGGATCTCACTATGGCCTGTCCAGCCTCAGTTGAGGATGCAAGAGTTGCCTGCAGTTGAGTGTGATGTGGGAGGAAGGGGATGGCTCCCCTCTGGGATTCCCAGCAGAGTTCCCATTGTGGGAAATTTATCCTCCTTTTGGGTGACTAAATCCTCCCTTTGCCTACACGGTGGGGTCTAGGAGGCAGGCGCAATTCCCAGCAAGATTTGACATAGAATCTGATTTGGATTCCTGAGAATTTTAACTCCGAGGGATGCCCTGAGCTCTTGATATCAGAATGGTGTGCGAAGGCTCTCACTTTTACCGTAATGAAATGAAAGCCAGAGTTTATAAATGTTGTGAAGTGACATTTCTCCAGGACGAATTCAGGATGGATTGAAGCTAACTAAAATTTACAAAGTGGACTGGTTAATTGGGCTTCAATTACACAGGAGGAGGATGCAGAAAAAGCTCTTTCTGCTGCCAGCACTTGCTTTTTGTTTTCCATTGGTTGATGTTCTGCTTTCTGTTCTTGTTGCCCTCTGTAATTGTACAGGTTCCCCCTGTAGCGATAGCACCAGTCAGGAAAGGGGCAACGGATACAGGGAGAAAACCAGGCACAGCTGTGATTAGCTTGTACCACATTCCTCATCCAAAGAGGGGGCACAGACCACAATGGGCAGCATTTTGTGTAATGACTCCAGCTGGTTGGAAAAATTCCAGCAAAACTTCTTCTTTTTTTTTTTTTTTTTTTTGTGGTGTGCTGCTGTCAGAATTTTCCGGCTTTCATTGAAACTGAAAGGTTTGTGGGGACAATTCTAGTGTGGTGAAACTGCAACGGAGCCCAGGTAGGGCCGTGACAAACTCTGCTTGGTTTCCTGCTAGCTCACCCACTCAGCTCCTTGGCAGTTCAAATGAAGGACTTCCCCAAAGCGGGATACCAGGCATCCAGGCGTTGGGGAACCTGCTGGGCAGAGCTCCCTGGAGCCGGGGCGCCATTCGCTCTGTGGTGATAACCTCAAAGATTTTGGTTTTCATTCCAAATTGGAACAAAGCCAAACTTTGGAACGTCAAAAGCCCCTGCAGAATGGACGTCCGAGTGCTAATCGTGGTTTACATTGGACACTCCTGTCTCTCCTGACTGGGCTTCTGTGATTCGTAAGAATGCCCGTTCATGCCGTATTACTGAACACCACATCACCCCAACTGCCTTCAGTAACCACAGGATCTTGGGTTCTTAGATAGCATAGGAGTTAGGGTCAGAAATCGTGGTTAGATCATTTAGTCTGACCCACTGTATGATACAAACCAGAGAACGCCGCCCAGTTACCCCAGTGCTGAGTGCAATAATTTATGGATTGGCTGAAGCATAATTTCCAAGAAGGCATCCAGCCTTGATCTGAAGCCAGAAGAGATGGAGAGTCCACCACTTCCCTTGGCAGTTTGTTCAAACAGCTAATCACCCTCCCTGTTAACAGTTTGTGCCTTGTTTCTAGCTGGAATTTGTCTGGCTTCAGCTTCCAGCTGGCCTTCTCTAGATTGTAGCACTCTTCCAGCACTGGAATTGCTACACCACCGCAAAGGGGGCCTAGAGTCAACAGGACTCACTTAGTTAGGGTGCTGGGCTGTTTGGGGAAAGTGCACAGCTGGCTTAAAAACCACTCAAGACATTAGAAAGAATTAGATTAGTTTCTTGTTTGAAGTGACGTGGTTCCCGAAGAGCAGACTGGCTGCTGGTTGGCTTCAGAGCGCAAGGATGTTTATTGTGCAGTCTTAACATGGATGGAGATCGTGAATATCTTTTCCCACCTTGCTACTATAAGTCACGAGGCCTAGTGAGTGTGGTATAAGAACCTATATCCAATAGAACAGGCTTTGTGCTGACTCTCTGCACAGGGGTTAATTTCACCCTGATGGCTTCCAGGCTAAGACCTAATACATCAAGTAAGTTACTTTGTTGCTTTTAATTAAATGTCACTGGATTTTTGTGGCTCCATGCTGATGTTTGGTGTAAGTCAATGAACTACTACCTTTGACTCTTTTTTTCCCTTCTAGGATCCAAGGAGCAAGCACAAATTTAAAATCCACACGTACTCCAGTCCCACCTTCTGTGACCACTGTGGCTCATTACTGTATGGACTCATTCACCAAGGGATGAAATGTGACAGTAAGTGAAGCTCCGTGTCATGGCCATTGCTGATATAAAGGGGCAGGGTGAATCTCTGGTGCACATGCCCAAGGATGAAATCCTGGCTTCACTGGAGTCTCAGGGCAAAATTTGCATTGACTTAGGCGGGGCCAGGATTTCACTTCCTGTCCCCATGCTTCAAGCCTGACTACAGCGTGTTAAGGTGAAATGTGCATTGTATTAGTCATGAATTACTTACCTGTGTGCAGTTATGCTTGCTGGATGTTTTCCTGATGTCCAGGAAGGACAGTCCATGCTCATGAGAGCCCGGCAGGGCATAGCAGAAAGGGAACTCTCTTCTGCACATCCGTCAGATTCACTGTGGGCAAAATTGCACTTCTCACTTTCCCTGCCTCATTTCTCAGAAGTAACCTTGGAAGTGAGAGTGGGCGGAGGCTTTCCCCAGGTCCCGGTCAGAGAGCAGAGATCCAAAAGGATGTGCAGGCCCCCTGCATGACTGAAACTCCAAGCCCTGACCCTGAAAGGCACATTCACGGTGTCCCCCCAGCGCTTCCCAGTGGTCACACCTCACTGCTGTGTTGGAAGGGGAGATCAGAATGGCCTGGGGTTCTGAATGGAGAAGAGCAGAGGAGCTCCCTGGTTGAGACCAGAAAAGATAAATGGCCTGAGTCTCTCTTGGTTAGTCTCGCCTTTTTGGCCAGCCCTTTTTAAGGCTGACTAAAAAGGAGGTGAGAGAAGATTTTTCCAGCATTTTTTCCCTTTGTTGTCATTTTTCCCATGCCCCAAGGGACGCTGGTATGCAGTCCCCATGGTGACGCCTGCTTCCAGCGTTGGGTGGCTGAGGGGCTTTGTAATTGGCTAGGGAGCTTCTCAATACTAGGTCAAGGGTTCAAATCCAGCCCAGTATGGAAGTGACCAGCATCTCGTACCATTTAATGATGGTTCCACCTCCTTCATAAAACAAGCTATAAGGCATTGCAGTTCCCAGGGAGATGGGGGCCTCTGTCCCCTTCGGCACATTTAATGAGCTAGACTGAATTCCCCCCAATCCTAGATGTGATCCTTCCACTGCAGTGCTGTCATACGTTGGCAGGGGCTAGTGTGAAGAATTGCACGGATGTGTGCTTTGTATGAGGGGAGAGGAGGCGAGAGGGGAAACCTGCCGTAATTTCAAACCATGTCGCTTCAAAGAGACTGCCCTTATGTGCTGGCTTTTAGTGCCCTCCTGCGGCTGTCCCACAGCGGTGACAAAATGCCCTACGATTTTATGCAACTTCAGCAGCCCCTTCAAGAAAGCATTTTCTCTGTGCTAATGCGGGTGTTGAAGTGCCGTCACTGGTGGAATTCGTCAGAGAGGAATGACAGATCTTTTCACTTCTCAAATGCTAATTAAGCAAATGGCATTTCTGTTACAATGGGGATAGGCAATAACTAGCAGAACTGGCGATGGATACTGAAACTCTGCTTTAACAGGAAATCTGTCCAGCCTCCAAGGCCTGCACTCGCCAATATTTATGAAGTGCTCGTTTTCCCACAAACATAAAAGCTTGATGATTGGTGCAGGAACTGCTGATCAATTCTCACTATTAAAATGTCACCAAGTAGAAGTAATTTTTTTACATATTCCACACTCTCTCTCTCTCACTTTCTCTCTGCTGATCACTGACAAATTCAACCTAATACATAACATTGCAACATTATGGGGGGAGAAATCTGGTCAGCTGTTCAAAGCCCCACCATGGTGATTAAAACCAGCAGAAAAAAGCATTAAGATGTTCCTGGCCCTGATCCTGTGATTGAAAACCCTGGTAGTGGAGCCTGCTGTACATGCAGAGCTCTGCTGAAATGACCCAGCGGGACTCTGCCCAGGCCCAAATGTCTATGTGCAGAACCAGGGTGTGTATTTGTACCAGATTCCTCTACAATCATGCCCATCTCACAGGAGGCTCAACTTCTCACCCCGCTCTCTTCAGAACTTTCAGGCAAGATCTGACTAGGAGCTAAGACTGGGGAATATAAACTTCTCTCCTGCTGTGGAGTAAGTGTTTCTGTTTCCTTCTGTGCAGCCTGTATGATGAATGTCCACAAACGCTGTGTGATGAATGTCCCGAGCCTATGTGGAACAGACCACACTGAGCGCAGAGGCCGGATACACATCAAGGCTGATATAGAAAAAGATGTTCTCACTGTTGTAGGTAAGTTTACGGCTCTGCTGTGTAAATACAGACTCCTCCAGTCCCTCACTATTGGAACTTACTGGTATGGAAACTTGGCACAAATGTCTGGGGTGTATGAGTGCTTTTTGACCATGTAGTGCCCGTTAGTGGTGAGTTTGGGAGAAATGCCCTCTTAATTCTCTGCTAGGACTCTGCCTCTTCTTCCTGATCCAGCAGGTTTAATAAACTGACAACTCCAAACTGCCCCCACCATCTGTTTGTCTTGCTGTTGTGTCTCAGACTTAGACAGCGAGCTTTTGGAGGGAGGGATCTGTACGTTTGTACAGCATCTAACACAATGGGGCACAAGTCTGTAAGCACAAACATAAAGCGAGTAACAACGTTCTGCTGATCCCTTGGTACTTCTCAGGGCCAGCTGTAACATGCCAGAACAATTCTTTAATGCTAATGGGTGCAGGTTCCCTGAAGCCAGGCAGGTTTATTGCAAGCTGGCTCCAGAATCAGGGCATAGGGCATATTTGATCAACGGGTATTTTGCAAATATTTAAGGGGAAGCTTAGGGAGGGCAGCATCTGCAGGAAGAAAACATGAAGCATTAGAGCCCCCTTGTGGTGTCTCGCACACAGGACACGTGCAAATGAGAAAAAAATAGATGGCCTGTGGGCTCTAAAGAGGATTATTGTCTGCCTCCAATAAGCCCTGAGTTTCCATTTCTGGTAGCAGAAGCCAGCCAAGTGTTAGTAAGGGATCTTGATTCCTTTGTGTATGGTAACTCCCGGAGAGACCAACAGCTGAAGAGCAGTGGAGGAACACCTTGTCCAGCTAACAGCTTGCACTGAGTTTGAGGCAGAGAGAGGAGGGGTCTGGACGGTCTGGGAGGGACAGAAGCTGACTCTGAGAACATGTGGTGGTTTCTCTCTCGAAGATTGAATGCGATGCATGGCCCCACTGAAAGGAAGGAGAGCTCAGGCTGGTGCTCCTGCGTCGTTCCCACGCTAGCTAGTCTCGGTAACCAGGGATTGTTATCAAGAGGCCTGCAGAGTTCTGTGTCTGGGGCCTGTGCAGAGGACAGGAAGGATACACACCTGTATTAAAGGGACAGAGCAAGGCCGCTGTGTCTCTGGTACTTTCAGCTTTGCTTTCTGAATATTCCATTAATATCAGACTCTTCTTTCTGTAACAAGGGCTGAATTCTGCTCTCTGGGATCTCCCAGCTCTGTGGCTCTTTCTGTAGCAATCTAGTAGACAGCTTCCTGCAATGCAGATCTGGAGGAGATTCTGAATTTGTGCTCAGATGCTCTCTAGTCAGCATTCAGTCCAGAGCACCCCCACCTCTGGGGCATAGCTTTGAAATCATAGAAGATGAGGGTTGGAAGGGACCTCAAGAGGTATCGTATCTAGTCCAATCCCCTGCTCAAAGCAGGACTAACCTCAGCTAAATCATCCCAGCCAGGGCTTTGTCAAGTCACAGCTTAAAAACCTCTAAGGATGGAGATTCCCCCACCTCCCTAGGTAACCCATTCCAGTGCTTCACCAACCTCCTACTGAGAGAGTTTTTCCTAATATCCAACCTAGACCTTCCCCACTGCAACTTGAAACCATTGCTCCTTGTTCTGTCACCACTGAGAACAGCCTAGCTCCATCCTCCCTGAAACCCCCTTTCAAGTAGTTAAAGGCTGCTATCAAATCCCTCCTCATTCATCTCTTCTGCAGACTAAACAAGACCAGTTCCCTCAGACTCTCCTCATAAGTCTTGTGCTCCAGCTGCCTAATCATTTTTGTTGCCCTTCTCTGGACTCTCTCCAAGTTGTCCACATCCTTTTTGTAGTGGTGGGCCCAAAACTGGACACAATACTCCAAATGCGGCCTTACCAATGCTGAATAGAGGGGAATAATCACTTCCCGCGATCTGCTGGCCATGCTCCTACTAATGCAGCCCAGTATGCCATTAGCCTTCTTGGCAACCTGGGCACACTGCTGACTCATATCCAGCTTCTTATCCACTGTAACCCCCAGGTCCTTTTCTGCAGTTACCAGCTGCCAACTAGACATCGCGCAATTGATCACTACCCATTGAGCCCGATGATCTAGCCAGTTCTCTATCCATTTTATAGTCAATTCATCCAACCCATACTTCTTTAACTTGCTGATGAGAATACTGTGGGAGACCGTAGCAAAAGCTTTTCTAAAGTCAAGGTATATCACGTCCACTGCTTTCTCCACATCCACAGAGCCAGTCACCTCTTCATAGAAGGCAGTCAGGTTGGTTAGACATGATTTGCCCTTGGTGAATCCATGCTGACTGCTCCTGATCACCTTCCTCTCTTCCAAATGCCTCAAAATGGATGGAGCTGGCTCTGAGGACTCTTGTTCTGTTGCCAAACACAGAACAGGCTCCTTAGTTTCTTGTTTAGGGGGTCTTCAGTCTGAAATGGTCACAGGCTGACTGCAGCTAACACAATCTGAATTGCGTTTGTGCTGGGAGGCTGGGATTACACGCATCTGAAAAGACAAACTCTCTGCCGCAGTATTCTGAAAGGGAGATAATCTTTCTCTCCCCTCCTACGCCCACATCCTCCTCTCCCTCCACCACCCTCACACTTCCTTTTACCGGAGCGTGTCCCTCTGAACCGCGCAGAGAAAGGGGTGTGTTGTTCTAAAACATTCAGGGACCTCCCAGGTATTTGAAAGAGCCCTGGTGACTGAGGCTTGCAGTTTGCGATGTGAGTAACAGGATATTAAAACTAAGCAATTAAAAACAAATCTGTTGTAGAGTGTATTGAGTGGGCACAGAAATGCAGGGAGCCCTGGCGTCTGAGCTGGCACGTGCCTGGATGACTAGGTGGGAATGCTTAAGGTGGGAAGAGCCGGAGAGAGAGAGAAAATAATGCCTATGGAATGAAATAAGAAGGGATTCAGAAAAGAGCCCCAAGAACGATTCAAGGTTGGGAAAACCTGCCTTTAAGTGAAAGACTTAAGAAGCTCAATCGATTTAGCTTGTCCAAGAGAAGGTTAAGATGTGACCTGGTTGTGGTTTACAAGTGCCTAAACGGAGAGACTATTTCTGGTAGCAGAGGGTCCTTTAATTTAGCAGACTAAGGCAGAACAGGGTCCAGTGGCTGGAAGTTGAAACTGGAAAATTCAGACCAAAAGTTGGTGCCTTATTTTTAATGGTGACAGTGATTAACCACTGGAAGAACTCGCCTAGGGATATGGTGGTTTTTTTGTCACTTGGAGTCTTTAAATCAGGACAGGTATCTTTCCAAAAGATCTGCGCTAGCTCAACCTGGAGTGAGGTTCTCTGGCTTCTGCTATACAGGAGGTCAAATTCGATGATCACAGGGACTCTTCTGACCTTAGGATGTATGAAGGAATAATTATTTTAATGAAAAATGTCCATTGTTATTGAAGACATTCAGGTTTTTGATGGAATAAAACCAGAACATTTCAAGGAAAACTTAAGAGAAAAAAAACCCAAAACAAACCCCCCACAATGTTCTGTCAAATGTCTTGTAGGAAAAAACCTCCTTTCCTAGATGACTATTCAGATGTTGTGAGATGTGCATAGTATAAATTCCTGGATTTTACATTAGGTGGGAGGGCTAGATGAATGGACAAAGAAAAATCCTTGGTCCCCATTTCAGGAAAGCCTGAGACACCCCCAAAGGCTCTCCAAAGCTGTGGCACAACCGCCACAAGGCTCTTTGAACCCTTTCTTATGGAGCTGAAAATAGTCAGGTGCATTCCTTTCAAACTGGTTTGACAGAGTGATTTATTTATAGCCTTTTATGGCGGTGTCAGTGGAAACCTGTCGTGTTGGCTCCTCTAGGAAGGCACGGAAATGAACTGAGTTCTCTTTCGCATAGTTAATGAAGGATTGGGAGCACATGGAGAGGGAGAGGATTTCTGTATGCCCCCTAGGGGCTGTTCTGTGGCCTGACTTCCTGCCTTTCTTTGGTGCATGGATGTTTTTAACTCTTTGGGGTCTGCTTGAGTCTTTAAAACTCATGCTTCTTGTATGGAGAGGAGACACAAGCTGGCATAGGGAGCTCTGTATTGTGCAGAAGCTGGGGTGTGCACTGTCCTTTATTCTGCCATCCCCAGCTCTGATATAACTCCAGTAGCTCAGCGGATGTTTCTGTTCCCCCAACAACTGTTTGCTTTGAGGGCTTGGGCATAGCTGCTGAATGTGCGCTCAGCACTGTCCCGCCTCCTGCTCAGAGAAGCCAGGGGGGAAAGCAGACACTCTAGTACAGGCACAGGCTACAGCTTGTTCTAGTGGTAGGCTGAAGCACAGCAGAGATTGAATGGTGTTCCAGGAGAACAAGATGCTCTGGATTGCCTGTTGTAATTCTCCTGGGAGGAGGGAATCTATTTAAGTAGAGCCTTTTGATCCGCACAGATAATTCATGCAGCATTTCTGAGTACACTGTACTGATTTCTTTCAAAAGTGGTAACATGTTGCTGTGCCCTAAAGACCCTCACTTGAGGCTGAGGGGAACAGCTAAAACAAAGGCCTAAGCTTAGCAGTACCCTCTTCTCCAGAGTGAGAGGCAAGCGTGTATTTCCAAAAGGTGAAGGGTCCACAATCCATCCTTTATGGTAGATGTTACTGGCTGGGAGGCAGATCCAGTCTGCAGAGTTTTGTTGGCTTCGAAAGGCAGGTCAGTGCCATTAAACAAGTCTTCTGAAAAATCTGCCAGTCCTGAGCCCAAAAATGCTTTCTTGAAGACTCCTCCAAAACCTTGCTAGCTCTTTGGCTCTGTTCCCTCAACCCTGGGCTTCTGTAGCATGCTTTTCCAGATGTACTGAGCACGTGCATTGAGCTCATCTGGAATTTCCGATCAGAATAATTTACAACTGTAAATGCCTTTTTCACAAAACTGAAAATTTTCAGAGAAAACGGAATTTTTTCCAGAAAACTTTGATGTACACAGCAGGAAGATGGAAATGCCACCTGTCCATTTCCTGTCTCTTTGGAAATAGAAATTAACAGGAGCCTTCCAGGCAGGCAGCCAGGAAGCAGAAAAATTTCATTTTAGTTGTCCCCACATGGAATCTTTCTGGAAATCTATTCCTATGAAAACTGGGTTTTTGGTTTTTTGTTTGTTTTTGTTCTTTTACTTTTTCTCCTAATTTGAGTTGAGGATTTTTTATTAAAAACGCAGCGTTTTCCACAGGAAGGGATTGCCTTATTCTGTTTTCTTTGTGAATGCTCAGTCAGTGTGAAACCTGAATCCTAAAGGTTGCATGATTTGCATGATTTGCATGTGACACACATGCTAATCACTGTCTGGTGAACGTTTGGGTTTTAGACGTGCTTGGCTGTTTGCCTCCACACGCATCATGTCTGTGTACCATGTGCAGTGCAGTCTGTGAACAGGTGGGATGTAAATTGCATGTTATCCTCTAGATAGCAGCACAGGCCCATAAATGGCCGCAAAGTCTGTCGTTGTGGGCAGCGCTCCATGCAAATTTAATCTGAGCCCCGCAAGTGCAGCCAAGAGGCTCTTGTCTCATTGGGCCTGGGCTTTTCCTGGGTTGTGCCTGTGGTGCTGAGAGCACCAGGTGCCCGCAGAGCTGGCATTGCTGAATTCAAGGGGCACTGCTGGGAGCTTGAGGCATGAAGGGGGTGGGACAGCTGCCTCTTGGCTGTGATGAGAGTTGAATAATGCTGCAGAAAAGCCACCTTCCCAAGTCCCCTTCCCCTGCTGCCGAGCTCCCTCCTTTGCCCGGGTTCTGTGGAGCTCCCTCTTTAGGAATTGCTTCCTGATTTCTTTCCAGAGGCCTGGCAGATCAGCCTCAAATGGTCCTGGGTTTGTTGAAACATCCCTATCTCCGCCCCGCCAATGCATGGACTGTGCGACACGTCTCAGGCCCCTGCACCGTCCAGCCATGACCTGCTCCATGTGCTGGCAGGTCGGGGCAGCGGCGCTCATATGCGAGACGAAAGCCCATCCTCTTCCAACTGGGAATGGCCGTTTGTCAAAAAACGGCGCCCCCGCCCTGTCATACCCAGAGAGCCCGAGCAGGGGGCAGTGTTGGTGTAGGAATTCCCTTTTTTAATAGCAGTCTTCACTGCTGGTACCCAGGCACGGCAGAAGTGAGTCTATTCCAATGCTAAATCTGTTTCCCAATCAGCAGAGTATGTCAGTTGGTATTGTACAGGATAGTGCGGGACAAAATGCCAGCAGGAGCTCCCCGTGGGATCTGACTGGCCTCGGGTGTGGTTGGGAACAAACTGATGGGAACTCGCATCTCATGGAAGTCATAAAATCAAACCTTCTGACAAAGAATCGAAACCCTAAATATAAGTTGAAGCTGTTCAGCAATGCATGTTCCCATCTTCCCCCACCCCTGGGTGAGACTGCCCAGAACCAGAAACTTCCTCTTGGCTCCTTCAGCGTGTGGAAGAGGCAGAGAGGTGCGATCTAGGTGCTGGATTTCCATTGACTCCAGCAGGAGCTGGCTCAGGTCTTACAGACCAGGATTCCCGTGCAAAGCCCCTTTGAACTCATTACAAGTGTCTCCCCTTTTGCGAGTGACTCCTGCTTGCTGGTTCGTGCAGGTGCTACCAACTCGCTGGGCCATCCTTTTAGGAAAGCACAGGACAGGACGATGTTCTTTCCTCTCTGGTACCAGACCTCGTGGTGATGCTGCTGCATCTCCAAATGCAATGTGTTTGGATTGGAAAAATGTCTTCTGTCCACTCTGATCGTGTCGGTGTAATAACTGTGCCCATGAGTCCACTAAATGGTGAGGCTCCTTGTCTCATGAAGGCTTAAATATTTTACCTTTAAGGAGACATAAACAGCTGTGTCGGTTAGGACGGCTGCAATGAAGGGAAGTGAAGATCAACTTGGGGTGAAGGATGGGTTGTGGTTGATGTGGCAATTGGCTTAATAGCCTGTGTGGGTGGCAACATTGATGTTTCTGGCTCTTTACAGAGGGACATAAGTCTGTCTTTTTTGGAGCAAGCGTTGCTAAGGAAAATAAGCATTGGCCACTGTGGCTCCCTGCCAGTCGTGCTTTTGGAGCTTTCAATCTGCTTTAAAGCAGCAGAAATAGTTGTTTGGTTACCGGGTGTGTCTGGGAAGGCAAGAAGAGAACATTCATTGAAAACCAATCAAAGGAAAAACTTTTTCACACTGTATGTAAGTGGATTGTGGAACTCACTGCCACAGGAAATTGTTGAGACCAAAAACATACCAAGATCCATAAAAGAGAGAGGCTGTTTATAGGTGTAACAAGACTGTCCAGAGTTCCAGTTGATGGTAACAAAAACCATGGAAGAGTTATTAAGCCTCCCATTTAAGAGTTTAAATCAATCTCTAGGCTTCCTCCTAATCTGTGATAGTTAATGCGGAGGGCAGATATCCCACATCTGCCTAATGTGAAACTTCTTGCCCCTTTCTCTGAGGCATGTGGGACTGGCCACTGTTGGAAACAGGATACTGGGCTCGATGGACCCTTGCTCTGATTCAGGCTGGCTGTTCCTGTGTATGCCGCACTCTTTCTCTGCGTGGCCAGGCACAGCAATAACAAATGAAAGCCTCGGAGAACGTGGACGGGGAGATGTTACCAGGCTGGCAGGGCACGGCGGTGCATTGTGCCTGCTGATGGCTATTTGATTTGCATAGCTGTGTTCTCCAGGCTGTAAGGCAAAACACCTGGTCCCCTCAGCACCTGTTACACCAGCTGTTGTGCTGTGCTCATTAGCCACTCATGGTGTGCACGAGGTCAGTTCTCCCCCGTCTTGCTGGATAAGCCTTTTGGAGTCCAGAAGCGACAGAACCTTTGTGCTGATGGTCCCAGCTCCACTTTTCCATTTGCTCTGCTCAGCCTTCTGTCCTGATGTCCCTCCCTGCCACGCTGCCCCTTCTCCTGACCCTTCAGTCCTTCCTCCAAACAGACTCCCCTCTGTGAGGCCTTTCAGGAGACGTCAGGCTGAGCTCCACCTTCGCTCCCGCTCTTGTGACTCCAGGACCTTGCTGACACCCGGAGGGTGGGATTTTCTCATTGCTCTGTGAAAGCCTCCTCATTCCCAATAGTATGTGATCTCAGCAGCCCTGCCATGTTACTCCCCTGCCACACGCACCCTTGGTTCTGGGGTCAGCCACCCCCCCTGCTCTGAAATGCAAGGAGTAGAGGTTAGCTAGTCAATGCATGGCCAAGGGCATTGGTAGCCCTTCCCTCTGCCCTCTCACAGCTTCCATCCTCTTTCCATTGCATGTTTGGAGCGTGCAGCAGCTCCTGTCTATACTGCCTCCAGCCCCAGTTGTCCCCACCTGCCCACGTCACCATTTAGCTGAGACAGCAAATTTGGGACTAAGACACCCGCCTTCCCCACTCTCCCATCAAGTCATGTTTCAGCTCCATCCCCTTAGCTGGAACACACAGCCCTGGAGGTGATGCGGTCTGGTCCTGCCATGCAGTTGGTCTTACACTGAGCCAAATAAACTAGGTGTCTCCATCCCTTCCCTGTCAGCCTTCGTCTGGGAAGGCAAAGGGGGCTGTTCTTAAATGTGGGTGCTAGGGTTAACAGAGCCAGAATAGCTTCAGTGTTCGCGGATGCTGCCGACATGTCCAGGGATCGGAGGTGCCCGTTTCCGAGATGCAGTGACACATGAGGAGCAGTTAAAGATGTTTTTCCTGTGGCTGCTGTAGGAGCAGCTTCCAATTAGGTGTTGTTTTCTTCTCAAAAGCAGCCTTGACTGGAGCAGTGACCTTTTCAGAGAACTGTGTATTGCTCGTCAGTTCAAGCCTTCATCTTCAGTGGGATTAGGCCCGGTCTACGCTTACCTTTGCGATTCGGCGGCAGTCGATGAGAGATACGCAAGTGACGTAAATCACTTGTGGCTCTCCTGTTGACTTCGCGGCATCTCCTCTGCGTGGCGTTCACACTGCACTGCGTCAAAGGGAGCAGACTGCTCAGTCAATCCAGAGCAATTGATGTGACGGCGGCAAATTTGCTGCCGTCAGTGTGGACCCAGCCTTAGTGTGAGGTGTCTCCTGCTCATCACCGGGGAGAAGTAGCAGTCCTAAGTGGTGACCAGCACTTTCTCATGTGCCATGCTGGGTGAGCTGTTGCTGAGGGGGGAGTCTGTGGTCAGTCACTGCCCTCCCCCTATCGGGGTTTTGGGGTAGGCCCCCTCAAATCAAATTCTCTTGTTTCTGGACTTCTCCATGCTGCCAGGTGACCCTTGTGCCGTGAGATCCCATTGATGGGCACTGACTAGGAACCCAGAGAGTGAGACGGTGAAGTTGCTAGCCTGCATTCTTAATGAACCTGGCCAGAGCTGAAGACGGGTGTGAGGTGTGTCTTTCGGGAAGCGTGGCCTTCAGCATAGCTCTGTGCATGCATTCTGGGATGTCTCTCAGGAGTGAAAAGCCTGCGGGGCTTGCTGTTCCCCATTTCTGATAGTGGACTCCATGCAAACCTCACCCACTGATCTGACCACAGGCTTGTGAATAAGCCACTCTCCTGCACGACGTAAGTTGCACCGCAGGCCGGTGTGGACCGCGCTATGTGGGCGGGAGCCGCTGGCGGAGGTGGAGTAATTATGTCACTGGCAGTGCCGGGTGGCCTAGGACGTCTGCACTAGCAGCACTGCAGCAGCGCAGTTGCATTGGTGCAGCTGCACTGCTGTTGCACTTCTAGTGTAGACTAGCCCCACATCACCCTCCTCTCTAAATCCCTGCTGCCTTCTCAGACCTACACTTAAAACCTCTCAATCCAGCCACACCCCCTTCCGAACCTTGTCTCCTAAGCACTTCCAACTCCATTCCACCAGTGTGCTCTCTGGCCATTCCCTCCCTCCTCCCTTCCTCTCCGTGCATCTTTCCATGCTGCCCTGGATGTGCGGAACCCCTTTCCCAGCTCCATACCCTCCTTCCAGTCAGTTCCCTCCTAAGCACCCACTTCTGTGAGACCTCCAAGCAGGGAGTTAGTCACCTGGAAACTCAAGCAAGCAGAAACAGGGTTAAAAAAAGAGCTAGAGAAGTTCATGGAGGATTGGTCCATCGATGGCTATTAGCCACAATGGTCAGGGATGCACCCGCATGCTCTGAGTGCCCCTAAACCTCTGAATGCTAGACTCTGGGATTGGACTCAGTGACTGCCCCACACTGTTCATTCCCTGTGAAGCACCTGGCACTGGCCACTGTCAGCAGACAGGACACTGGGCTGGATGGACCATTGGGCTGACCCATTGTGGCTGTTCTGATGTTCTTAAACCATGCAAGCCTCCTCTCCCACCTCTCCAATATCCGGTTTGCCCAGAGTCCATATCCGTTCCTGGAAAGGGTTCCTGGCTTGGTCTTTCAACTTGCCCAGTCAAAATTAATTGACAATGGTATTAATCAAGCCTCAGATCATGCAGCTGGCTTAGAAACCACAAGATGTTTTTTGTGATACAATTTTGATTTTGTCATCTGTTTTCTGAGTCCCCAGGGGGGCCCTTGAGTCCAGTTTTCAAGCTTTTCTCTGCACCGGTGAGTGCTGGAAACATGCGCCTTTTTTTTCTTTTTTAAACAAAATTTGAGATTTCGTGAGCTGGCTGCAGGAGCTGTGGCTCAAAGAAAAACACAAACTGCCACAAAAGTGGTGATAAAATCACTAGAGTGGGAAACGCTGGATTTATTTAGGCCCCAGTGCAGGCCTCCGTGCACGTTGTGGGCTCTTCTGCTGTAGGAGAGACCCTTCTTAATGAGAACCAGTACTGGTCCTGGAAGCAGAAGGTTGCTGGTGGCCAATGCAGTGCCCTTTCTCGGAGAGAGCATCTCAGCTGCCAGTCAGGAACCAAGAGGGCCCACCACAAGGGCTGGGATTGAGCTGCGCCCCTGCAGAATAGTCACGAGGTGCCAAACCAGCACTGACAGTATCAACAGGGCTGCTTCAGGGCCAGAGAGAGAGCTGCTACCCTGTAAAACAACTGAATGAGCTGGTGCAATCTGTCAGAGCGCTGAATGCTCTGCTGAAGCCATTCCCATATTTTCACTGAGCTGCTTGTTCCTTCTCCTGATCTGTCCGCTCCCGGCAAATCTGAGCCCCAGCTGCCGCCCACTCCGGCATGGTTACACAACGCCTGAAGACCGGAGATTTGGATGAATTTTTATAGACGTTAGAGTTGGTGGGGGGAAATTATTTTTATTAGAAAAATGGCTTTTTTTTTTTCACACCCAAAATCTAAATATTCATAAAAACCCTTTGCTTTGGTCGGGTTCTTTTGGATACTTTTCATTTACTGAAAACCTTTTTATTTTATTTTATTTAGTTTTTCCAGGCAACAAAAAAATCCAACTGATGATTTTCATTTTTTTTTTTTTTAATTGTGAACAATTTTTGAGAAACGAAGAATGGGTCAGTTTCCAATTCTGTCCAACAGAAGCAATGTGTTTTTCATCACGTCTCTTTCATTTGTTTTAATCGGCTCTATAATGATATATTTTATTGGAACTAGGGGGGCTCAGAATTGGTGACTAAAATCCCAAATTTCAGCCAGACTTTCTTGTGCCCCCAACATGCATGCGCTAGGCACCTGAAGGACTTTGAATCAGGCCCCTTCCCATAGGTTAACCATCCATATCGAAGGATGTCGAAATGCGCTGCTCTTTGCGTGGGTTCCTGCTGTTGTGTTATAGGAGAGGAGCCAGGCTGGAGATAACTTCCTCCTGGGTTGGATTACAGGCAGGATAGCCCAGGAAGGTGTGAATTGCCAGCATTTCTGGAGCTGTGCTAGGCCAACAGCCTGTGCCCGAAGGCTGCCTCACCGCTGGGCCGTTGTACGTACAAATGTTAGCAGTTGGAGTGTAGGCCGCTGCTCGCACTGCAGCCCTTGAGTGCCTCGGAAGCGAAAGCTCTAGCTCCCGGGTGCCAGTAGGACTTTAATGCGGTAATGCATGGAACAATTCGGGGCTGTGCCTCAGCCCCAGACCCAACATTTACACTTCAGCAGCGCTGTCGCTGTAACCACAGCAGCCGCAGAGGCCAGTTGAACTGCCTGTCTTATTTAGCTGCCCCAGCAGGGCTAGTCTTTCTGTTTGTGCTATTAATCAGTCCTTTCTGGTAGGAGCAGGGCTCCGTGAGAGCTCCTCTCGTTCCGTAGCCTTGATGTAATTGGATAATGGGCATGCCCAGGAGTGTGGTTCTCTATACTGCAATCTGAGTTTTATTAGCGCTGTTGCCCGCTATGGCATGTGCTGCTATGAAGCACAAGGGTTTTCTGGAGTTCCCAGCATTTAAAAATTCTGTTCACCGCACTGTTTTATCTAACAACCTAGTTCCCCGCTTAAATAAATGGCACCGTCTTAATGCTGCTGCTTTATGAAACTCCCCAGCTCCAAGTGAGGTTTCAAGGATAGCCGGTCTCTGATTGGTGGGTGGGGAGAGAGATTGGAACGGCAAAGACCAGGAAAGGTACTCGCATTTCCAGCCAGAAGCTCTTTCTAAAATGCTGGGTTTTTGAGGACCTGATCCTTTATGGCACTGAGCATCCAGTCCTGATCTGACAAAACATTTAAGCACATACTTAACTGTAAGTGCCTGAGCAGCCCCTTTTGAAGTGCAACGATGATGATGATATGGGTTGTTTGGGGTTTGAGTGGGATCCTAAGGGGAAGAGTGAAAATGTTAGTGAAAGGCAGCCTGTGCATAAAGCAGGTCTCCCAGTGGCAGGGAGTCGACTGCATGAGCAGTGACCCCTTTGATGTGTTCTGCTCTCAGTAGAGGTGGTTGAAAATTTTCCAATGAAAAACTGACTTGTTGGAAAATTTGATTAGATGAAATCAAAATGTTTTGTGGGAATAGTTTTGTTTTAGCTTTGTTGCTTTGCCTTTTGTTAGAGTACAAAAATCCAAAATGACAAAGTTTCGATAAGGTTGTTTGAATGTTTCTGACATTTTGACTTTTGTTTTCTGATTTGAAATGTCAGAATTTCCTGCCCCACAGAAGTTCTGTTTTCTGGGCTATGCTAGTTCTTGGCTCCGCTGAGGACATTATTAATGGCTCCTCTTTCAGCTAGTGTTAGAATCACTTTATGCAAATTATAGCTAAGAAAAAACCTCCTCTTGATCATCCAAGTTTAAGGTTTCATCTGTTTTTGCAATGCCCCCTTGTATTATTGGTATTATAGTAGTGGCTAGAGCTTCAACACAGATCAGGCACATTGTGTTAAGAATATAAGAACGGCCATACTGAATCAGACCAATGGTCCATCTAGCCTGGTGTCCTGTCTTCCAACAGTGTCCAGTGCCAGATGCTTCAGAAGGAAAGTACAGAACAAAGCAATTATCAAGCTAACAGGGTATTGGGAATCATTAGGAAAGGGATAGACAATAAGACAGAAAATATCATAATGCCTCTTTATAAATCCATGGTATGTCCACATCTTGAATATTGCTTGCAGAACTGGTCACCCCATCTTAAACAAGATATATTGGAATTGGAAAAGGTACAGAAAAGGGCAACAAAAATGATTAGGGATATGGAAAAGCTTCCCTATGAGGAGAGATTAATAAGACTGGGACTTTTCAGCTTGGAAGAGAGATGACTATGAGGGTTGGGGGGATATTATAGAAGTCTATAAAATCATGACTGGTGTGAAGAAAGTAAATAAGGAAGTGTTATTTCCTCCTTCTCATAACACAAGAACTAGGAGTCACCAAATGAAATTAATAGGCAGCAGATTTAAAACTAACAAAAGGAAGTATTTCTTCACACAACTCACAGTCAACCTGTGGAACTCTTTGCCAAAGGATGCCAAGACTATAATGGGATTCCAAAAAGAACTAGATGAGCTCCTGGAGAATAGGTCCCTCAATGGCTATTCGCCACAACAGGCAGGGATTGCTGTTTGCCAGAGGCTGGAAATGGGTGACAGACAGGGTCACTTGATTATCTGCTCTGCTCATTCTCTCTGAGGCACCTTCCATTGATCACTCTCGGAAGACAGGATACTAGGCTAGATGGACCATTGGTCTGACCCAGTGTGGACATTCTTTTGAACTTACTTCAGTATAACTACATCTCTCGGAGTGTGAAAAATCCCCCTCCCCTCCCAGCAACATAGTTATATCGACCTTAGCCCCCTGTGTAGACAATGATATGTCGGTGGGAGAAGCTCCCTGACTCTGACATAGCTACCGACTCTCATGGAAGTGGAGTTACTAAGCTGACAGGAGAGCACTCTCCCGTTTGCTTAGCGCATCCACACTAGAGACACTATAGCAGTGCAGCTCCACTGGTGACTACAGTTTGTTCTAAAGCAAAACTGGAATGGCAATTGTATTTTATCCTAGTTTCTGGAACGCCGTGCGTTAGCGGATATGGAATAAAATGGGGTGTCATAAGAGCTCCAGCTGTGTAGATAGTGTGGTGTGTATATATTTATATATTGCCTTAAGTGAAAGGCAGGAAGTGATGGAGTGTGACAAGGTGTAATTTGGCTAGTGTTGGACAAGTGAGAATGTAGCCTGTGTTCTATGGTGGACTTTGATCAAGTATCTTATTAAAGTGAAAAGACTTCACTGAATAAAATGGGAAATTGTAGCAAATTAAAATGTCATCAGTGTTTTTGCTTCCATAATGTAACGGCTTCCAATGTAGCGGCAGATTATTCTAAGCCTATTGTATTAAGAGGTGTGAATGCTTGAGTCTGTGGAATGGAGGAGCAAAAAGATGTGAAGCTAAGTCATTGACTCGGCTTGAAGTCCATTATTACTTCTCAGCTACTGCTTTTCAAAGGCAGTATGTTGCACATAGCATGAAACAGAATTTCAGTGATAAAGCTATTAATATGAAGGACTCTCTGGGTGTATTGCCTCCCCAGCTCTATGCTGCTAACTTAGCTGGAATTAGGTTTGCCTGCTGCACAAGTCTGTTCAGAATGGTGTTGCATCTAATTCACATGTAGCCGGCTGGCTCCCAATGGGGAGTTCATATGCCTGTGCTGTAGATTGGGTGATCTCTCTGTTCCCTGCTGGGAGACGTGGCAACGCCAGAGAGAATGAAAGATGCATCGATGTATGTGGGTTTGAAACTAAGGAGCCTGTTTTGATCACTATAATCTTGGGAGCGTGGAATATAGCAGAAACCAGCAAGAGCTCTGGCTACCTAGCCATACATGAGCAGTTTTAAGGTCCAGAAACAATTTTTGGTAAACCTACATCAAACTTACATTTGTAAATTGGCATCTTGGATTAAATGCACATCTGGCCCAGAGCTGACCTTCCCCTTCAGTGTCCTCACAGGCACCCCAGCTGGGGTGGGGGCATCGTCCTGGCACAGCAGCTTGGTCTAAACCCGCGTCTGCTGGGTAGTTCTGTGGGCTGTTCGGTATTCCTGCGCCATGGTGGTTGGGGGATTGGTGACCTGTGGAGGCAGAAAACAATCTTCTGGGGGATTGCCAATGATCGGTATGTTCCATGCATAGGAAGCTACAGTGTGTGTACAGCACTTATTCCTTCCACGAATAGCAGCGGGCATGGGTGGAACAGCACCGAGAGCATCTTGAGTGCTTAGCATTGACAGAATGAGCAGCAGAGCAGAGTTCTTATGCCCTTTATAGCCTGGTCTAAATGCCTCTTCCACCAGTCTAACTAAACCTATTTAAAATCTGTCAAGTTACACAGCACAAGTCCCTCGGATAGACTCACTGAGACTGGTGTAAGTCAGGTCTAAACTGATCAGTGAAGCAAGTTACTGGGAAGCTAACACCCTGTGCCTCTGCAGCTAAACATTGTGCCACAGTGCGTGCGAGTGGTGACAGTCCCGTGGGTGCGTTATTGGCATGTCTGCACACCTCTGTCCCCTGCTGAAGGGGCTCGGATGTTTATCAGCCTTTAATGGTCTCGCTCTCTGGTGGTGGTGCAAGTATGTGCGATTGAGGTGCGCGGCACTTTGCAAAGTGCTTGAGACAAGGTCCATGCTCCCAGTCTGCTTTGGATCAGTGTGACAGCTGAATGCATGCGTGAATAGTGCAAGAGCTCCTTTGGTCATGGGTCACTGTGGGAGAGCCCGCTAGGGTTCTCGTCCTCCCTCAGCAGGCCCAGTGTTCCCCTGCCAGTGAGGCTTCAACAAGGTGGCCCCTGCTATCGAGGAAGCCAGTTGCTCTGTGCTGATCCAAGGCCCTCTGGAAGGGCTGAGCACCCTTCCCCAGCCATCCCACTTCCAAGGCAGCGTATATATATCCCTGCCTGCTGAGACCTATGGCTTCTTCCAGGACTGAGCATGGTTTCCTCTCTCCCCCGGCTCAGAGCTGTCCACATCTCCCTCCCGTTGGGCGCCGTTCTCAGCAATGGGTGGGGGTTAGGGTAGAAGGGACAACTATGAATCCTCACTCCTGGCTTCCGTTCCCAGCTCTGCCGATGGCTTTATGTGGGATCGGGCACCAGTAGGATACCTGCTGGCTTGGGAAAGAAGTTCATAGCCAAAAGGCTAAGTCAAGCCATTGCTTTGAGTCTCCAGTGCGATGAGAGGCCCCGCACCAGGCACTATTCAAGAGTGAGTGTTGGGGAGCTTTGCACAAAACACTTGAGGATTTTTGTGGGGAGGTGGGTGGCAGGACTGGCTTGTCCTGGTGCTACAGACAGGCCTTTTGGCTACAGCAATGCCAGTGTGTGTATCTGGGCACATGCTCGTCTGGGGTGCCTTTGTGAGTGGCAGAAACCTGATGAGTATCTTAAAATATTTCTTTTTGCTGTTTCCTTGGCACTGGCACGTGCTGTGGGGACTCAGTCCTTGCTATTTACCGAGTTGATGAAGTAGAACATTGACCAAAACTGGAACCAATTATGCCGTGATTAGATAAACGAGCTGGAAGTGCATTAATTAATAACCACCAGCCCAAGAAGATGCAACCTTAATGAGTCCTGTGCTTTTTCCTATTATGTGCAAATATATTCTTCTGCAGCATATTAATTAAATGATTTAATGCACTTGGGTGTTAATCGGCATTCTGTCCACTCCCTGGACTGCAGGGGGAAGAGGGGGGCTGTGACAGTGTCTCAGAACCCGAGTCAGCTATATGGACATTTGGGCCTGGGCTGGAGCCTGGGTTCTGAAATGCAACAAGGCAGAAGAGTCTCGGAGCCCGGGATCCAGCCCAAGCCTGCATGTCAGCGCTGCTATTTTTAGCCCCACAGTCCAAGCCCCAGTCAGTTGACCTAGGCTGTGAGACTTGCTGCCGTGGTTCTTTGCTGCATGGATGTATTGTTTGGGGCTGGGATGGTGCACACTGCTGGAAGTGATGGTGCTGTGCAGTAGGTCAGCCTCTTGTAAGCATTCCCTCCCCCAAATCCCACCCAAGAAGGTGTGTAATTGTTTGTGCCCTGTGCGTTTCATCCTTGGCTGGCCACTGGGCAAGAAGGTCCTGCTGCTGCGTAGTGGGACCAGAGGGTGCAAAGGCTGGGCACCTCTGCCCAGGGAATAGTTACAGGGCTCCCAAGGGGGATATAGCCTCCCTCCTCCTCCCTCCTGTGGATTTCCAAGTATCTCCCGGCTCTCATGTGTTTATCTAAGGAGAAGGGCCCTCTCTGTTATTGTGCATTGTATGATCTCAAGCACATGGTTCACACTAAACAAATGATAGTAATAGCTCTGCATGCGAGGCTGGGGAGGCCAGTTGATTAAGCAGCAGTGTTTAAGTTGTTGTAAAACGGGCAGGATTTTTTTTACATGTCCACACCCACACCTGTACTGCAATGCATGTTTAGCTAAGAACACTGGTTTCAATTTAGCTCACGTATTCATTTCGCCTTCCTCTGAAATCTTGCATGTTAGCTGCTACCAGATGCAGGCTACTAGGCTAAATGAATGACTGGTCTTGATCCAGGATGTTCCTGTAACATGCCACCAAGTACCTGAGTTGTTTGTGTTCTGAAGGGTGATCCCTCTCTCTCTCTCTGTGTGCTTGTGCCCACATACTAGGCCTGAGGCTACAGACTCTTTGTCCAGTGGGATGAAATGTGACTGTCCTCATCCTGCACGATGTGCAGGTTGGGACCATGTGCCAGCATGTGGTTGGCCTGTAATGTGCCTTCACCCCTATGTCGATGTCAAAATAGTGTTGGGTGGATGGATGCCTATTTTCTTTCCTTTTTGATTGGTTTAAATTTTGAGGAGGATTTTATTCTGGATGTAGTTCTGCAATCAGGCATGCTAACAGATCGTAATTGGACAGTCACCACCTTGGCTGACAACAAGGATGGAATGGGGGGATGTCCAGGGTTAAAGCAGGAATCTCCACAGCTGGCACTCAAGAGCCGGGCTTTGTAGCTGAGACCTGTGGTTCAGACACAGGGGGACACGGTGTGTGCCCCAACCAGTGAGTTGCACTCCCTTTTCCGCGGTGTCAGCCCCACAATGCCCCTGCAAGGTGGGTCAATATTCCAGAGAGGAAAAGTGACCTGCCCAAGGTGAGACAGCAGTGACGGCTGTGAAATTGGCCATCCCTGGCGCTCGTTCCCCATCTCATGCCACACTGCCCTCGGTGGCTTTGTCCTTCTCTCAGATGGATTTTCTAAAGGTGATTTTTTTGGGGGGTGGCATTTTTCTTATTCGATAAGTGAATGTTTGAAATCAGTGTCTCCCCCGGGCCCATCCCTGCCTCTACAGCTGGCTGAGTAATTAAAAGATACCAGCTGAATAATTCATATGGAAACTATTGCAAATTTTGTGGAATAAATTATTCAAATGCCCTTTGAGCAGCTCTACCTGTCTGGGCTCTGAGAGGCAGAGCTGGGAATGGCTCCCGTGTTCCCATGGCAACAGAGTTGGGTCCAGGTATGGGACTGCAAAGCACAGAGGCTCACTGTCGAATGAGCCCCTCTAAGGGCCAGAGCACCCTACAAAGTCCAGCTGAGTGTTCCCGGCTCTGGCACTGTAATGTGGTCTGATCTGGTTTAACCACTTTGTGCTGCAGCCAAGTAAACTAAGGAGAAAGGCCATGTGGAAGGAAAGGGTGTAAAACCAGGCTCCCTCCTTGCAGTGCAATGGATACACATCTGGCCCATTCTCAGCTGGTGGTAAATCAGCAATCCTCCCTATCACACACACAGCCATACCTGCCCCTGTGTATTTCTTCCCTCTCTTTTCCACCAGAAGCACTAAAATGACATAACCACCTCTGCTTCTCTCGGCTCCAGTTCAAGTACTAGCTGAACTGTAACTTTTTGGTGGGCCTGCTTTCCCCAGAGGACAGGAGAGTGCCTTGGAATGGCAGGTGCAACACAGGAGAGGTATTAGGGAAAGCAGTCCAATTCTCTCTTGGAGGCTGTGACGTGTTCCTCTTGCTTGTTATGTTATATTGAGGGCTGTGCTGGAATTGCAAGCGATGACTTTAAGAACAGGGTTTTTTTCTGGTCCTGCTTGCACGCTTTAGGGCTCTGCCGGGAAGCATGCACTGTGCTGCCATTATTTAGTCTGCAAAGGGCCACCCTAGAAGGAGGTGGGTGAGTTGTGCGCCTCTGCTTTTTGGGAGCAGCCTGCTTTCTCGCTCCCTGTTTTTGTGTTCTTGTGTGGTAAGGTTCTGGATTCTAAGAAACAAAGTTGTCACTCTTGCTGGACGGTTGCAATGTATTTTATGTTTCTACTCCAACTTCTGTGCGTGCGCTCATGCAGTGAACCATAAAAGTTGTGTCACGGGCTCCACGTAGCTGGATGACCTGGTTCCAGATATGCTCGAGAGCATTATCTGTCACTGTGCACAGTCAGCACGTTGCCCATTTGAAAGTCCTGAACACTGTAGGATGCTCTTCTCTTTCCCTACTCATCTTCCATACAACAAAGCCAGGTTGCTCCTGGATCAGGAAATGCAGCCAGTCAAACCCTACTGCCTGCTCTCCCCCATATTGATGGAAGTCCTTTGTTTTACACCAGGATTCCCCTCCAGGGGGAAAGAGGTGTGTGTGAGAGAGCGCCTCAGGCAGGGAGCTGTGACTGAACAAAGTCACCTTGCACATTTGCGGGCAGAGGACTGAGGAATGCAGAGTACAGTCTCTGTGAGAGACTTGGTGAGCTCAGCCTTTCCAAACAAAGGACCCCAGCCTGAGTTCTCTTGCTGTATTCTGAACTCCCCGTGTTGGTCTTCGAAGCCAGAGGGCAGCCCTGGGACAGCCTCGTGCACAAGCACTGGCTAGTTTTGTGGGATGGAAGGAGGGCAGACCTGATTTGAGGCTTCCTCTTGGGGTGGCAGCCGGGTATGTTCTTGTAGCTGATTCGTTCTCACTCATGGCTCTCACTGCCCAGCCTGGGCCTTTGCACTCCCGCAGGATGCCTGGGGTGGGGAGGGGACACAGGTGTAGGCGTGACTGTTGCCTGGGGACTTGCAAGCTGTACAAGGAGCATAGGGACAAAGCTTGGGGAATCGGCTCTTCCAGCCAAAAGCCACAGTCACCCTGTGGGTTAATTGGTTGCTGTGCGGACCCTGGCTAATCAGGAGGGAAAGATTCTCTGGGCAAAGCCTCCATCTGGGGATGATTCCTGCTTGTGAATCTGTCCTCTAGCAGCCTAGTGGCTGAGAGCTCCTGGGATAGCTGCCCTGCGCCTCTTTTACCCTGCATAATCCACGTCCCCGAACCCTTTTGTGCTCAGTCCTCCCTGACTTGATGGTTTGTCGAAATCAAACCATTTCAAGGAGACGTTTCCAGAGTGAGACGAAAGAGGCTGGCTGCGTAGCCTAGTGGGCACCCTGCTCGTCTGGGGTAGGGAAAATTCAGGCTTAAGTCACCCCTCTGCCTGGTTCAGGGCAACACGGGATGAAAAATTCCACTGTGAAATCGGGCCACGTAGGGATTCCAGCCGGCATCTCCCACGTCCCAAGACAGTGCCTTAACTGCCAAGAGTGAGCCAGCCCACCCTCCTGCCACCATTCCACAGTCCTCAAAGCAAATGAAAGGTTTTGGGTTTGGTCCAATGCGGAGTAAAAACACATTTCAGAACCTGAACCGTTGCTGAGCGATGGAAATGTCTCTCTCCAGGCAGCTCATGTTTAATACATGGCTAGCGTGAAGCCCTGTTCAGCCTGGAAGGGCTTTTGCTCGTTTTGCATCCATAGTTTAGTTCTGACTCTCTTCCTGCTGTTGCATGGTCTAGGCTTCACTTTATCCTGGTGATGGGGATGTGTCCTGTGGAGTCCGATTCAGAAGGGCACCCCTTAGTTCCAGAGAAGTCCAGAAGCACATACCCAAGTCCCATTGAAGTCCAGTGGGATTTAAGCTGGCTGATAAACTTTCCTGAACTGCAACTTTCTCCGGAGTTAATATTTTTTAAGCAATTGTGAACTGTGCTAGCTTATTCCGCAGAATCCAAACGCGTTGTAGAGTGACCACCTTAAATGTGACCCTAATATTCTTATCGGTCACTGTCATTAGCAGTGAAAGTGTTCTTTGCCGAAAGATGCATGTAGCAGTCACAATTTGAGAGAGGTCGATATATTTTATAATGGAATTTAATAGTCTAAGAAGTGCCATAAATTTCCAAAATAAAGCTTGTCTCTTCTCTGCCATGCCTGAGAACTCTAGGCCAGTCCTCGTAGGATTATATAGTATATCCTGATGTAACACCTTGTGTGTGCATGTGAGATTGAGAGAGAGAGATTCTTTAAAATCTCTTCCCCTTAAAATTGCCGATTTCCACTTGAACTAGAAAGCTACTTACAGTCAAAGGAGGAGGGTTATGCCGAGGTTTTTATTTTTTTTAATGACCTGATCATTTTATTTCCATTAATAGCATGCATGGCTAGAAATGTTGAGATAATGACATTGGGGTAATCAAATCTCATGCTTCCAGGCATAAACTGATTGACTGAAAGGGTCAGGAATTCTATTTTCCCCTCATGGAAAGCTTTGCACAGCGGCCCAGATAAACAATGCAGGGTTTCTTATTTGCCTGCCTCGCAAGTGTGTTAGGTTGGCCTGTGCTGGTGGTGGGATACCACGCTGTCTGCAGCATTGATCTGATCCATTCTGGCTGGAAGATTTGTGGGGGGTACAGTAGTCGAGTGAAAGAATGGGTGAAGTTGCCAATATTTGAAGCTCGTGAGAGCTTGCCATTACAGGTGTTAGATTCCTGATGTCAGCACAAACACACCCAATAGCATAAGCATTCCAGGGAAATCTGAGGGGTCCTTGTATTTGTTTATCTCCATAGTTCTGAGGTGAAGGGTGGTAGGAAGAGCTTTCCTGTGGTAACCAGAGTTGGACTCACTCTAGTCGCTGGATGCAGGAATGGCATTTTACACCCCTTTGAGCTGGAGAAAGAGTCTGCTGCATGAAGAAAGTCCTGCCGTGGTGAGGGTGGGAGGGAATGACTATGAACCACTTAGGCTCTCAGGTTTGCTTGATCTTTGATGGCAGTTCAGGTGCTGAACTATCTCCTCTTGCTCATTTGGGTTTAACAGATACAACCAGCCAGTTTTGTGCTGTCCTGTTCAAAACTAAGAAGTAAGGATTGAATATGTGCATGGAGTTGAATGAGACCTTACTGTGGCGACCATTTCCATAAACAGTGTCCAAAAACAGGCTTGACCCCCAAGGGTCGAAATGGTCATAAATAATACAGAGCGGTAATGTGCTGCTAGTGCATGCACAAAATAAATCTTGCTCCTAGCCTGTAAAAAGCCCTGTGTGCCAGAATACAGGCTCTTTCATCGAGTAGGTCTGAGACACTCATGATTTCTTATGCAACCCTCACTCACTGAGGAAGGAAAGAGCAGTGCCGGGCAAAACAAATGGACCTTGAGGCCTCCAATTCAATAAAGCGCATGGCCAAATGTGCTGTGCTAGAAATGTTTGTACTTCCGGAAATACACTTTCTGCTGCTCGTACTGCATTGCCCGGAGCACAGCTTGCCATTGCTACCAGATTCACTTTACAGTCGGTGTCTTGTCTGGGGCATCTCGCTCACTCAGAATTTTGACATGCATTTACTGGCAGTTTTTTTTATAGAGGTTGGTTGAGTTACCAAGCAGTGGAGTCAAAACAAAGGCGTGTGTGAGTGCATGGGTGAGAGAGGGAGAGAGAATACAAATGACCAAATTATGTGAAAGATGCTGGAGAAGGTCGTCTTAGCAGCATATGGACATGTTTTACTGCTTGGCTTTTAATACAAAAGGCTTTCACTTTAGGAACCAGCATTTAGCAATTACTTACGTTTATTTACGAATATGATAACGCTTGTTTTCTTTAGACTTGTATTATTAGTCAGATAATGGCTTGTTGGGACCTAGTTTGGGATTTTTATTTTTTTAATACATTTTGTGTTTCATTATTCAAGAATGTGGTTATAACTATAGGAGTTTTCTATAAAAAACAACCGATAAAAGCACATCACAATGATGAGAAAATATGAATTCTTCGCCCCAGATGGGCGTAGGGGAAAGGGGAAATCATTCTGGTTGTATTGATGTAGAGCCTTTTCATGGTCCTTGGAAATTAAACTCATTACTTAGAGATTTCACATAGCAGATTTCAAGCGCTCAAGCCATTTTTGTGTGGATGGTACAAAGACCTTCTCTAGAAGATTTTGACTGAGTGTCCAAATTAAGCCGCAGAATAGCTACTGTGTATCTGCTCTGAGGCACAGCATTGGTATTTGTATTGGCTTAACAAAATGATTAATTTACTTAATGGCACATGAAAGTAATTGTCTGAATGAACCTTGTAAAATAAATAAATAAAGCAGCACTGTTTGTCTCTCAGTGAGCTGTTATAAAGGGGAATATGGCATGGCTATTAATAACTTCCTATAGAACTAAATTCTGATCCAGTTCTACATTGCTAATCACCACAGAGACTTTTATGTTTATTATGTGCATGCAGTTATCAAAGACAGATACTCACCAGGTCACAATAAATCAATAAAGATTGTGCACTGTTACTTTAAGTTTTCTGGAGCCACTCTATAAATGTGTGGACTATGGCAGGGTCTCCTAAGCTTTTGTGGAGCTGGCATTTCATTAGAACCTCAAGTTACAAACACGTTGGGAATGGAGGTGGGTCGTAATTCTGAAATGTTTGTAACACTGAACAAAACATTATTGTTGTTCTTTCAAAAGTTTACAGCTGAACATAGACTTAATACAGCTTTGAAACTTTACTGTTCAGAAGAAAAATGCAGCTTTCCTTTCATTTTTTTAAGTAGTTTATGTTTTATATAGTACTGGACTGTGGATTTTTTTTTTTTTTTGGTGTCTGTTGTTGCCTGATTGTGTACTTCCAGTTCCAAAGGAGGTGTGGTTGACTGGTCAGTGCATAACTCTGGTGTTTGGAACTCAGAGGTTCTACAGTAGTTAAGACAAGAGCCTTTGCAATGATGTAACAGTCTATAACCTTACCCATCTCAAGGCAGCTTGAATCAGTGTTTTAACCTCCCTTTCTGAGCCACGTACAGATTCTTTAGAGAGCATTTTGCAGCTTGGTTCACTTACTGTTAACAGCTACACAGTGGAGAAATCACCCCAGAAGGGCTGCTGCTTGTCTACTGAGAAGTTTTTCTGAAACAGCTATTCCTGATTAAATCTGTGTGTGAATGGTTTTATTCCAGAATGAGTGCCTTATTCCAAATTAGTTTAATCCTCATTGGAAGTGTCTTAAATTAATTTAGAATAAGGCACTCTTATTCTGGAATAAAAGCGTCAAGACATGGATTTAATTAGAAATAGCAAATCTGCTTTAAATCCCCACCTTACTTTTATTGAGGATTAATTTTTGTATGTAGACAAATCATTTGGCATATGCCTGGAAATGACCTTATACAGGGGATGGGATGTTGCATTCTCAAGGGCAGAATTTTACTTGTATTTTTTAACATCCCTTTGCCCTCCCACTCTCCAAATCCTCGCAAAAGAAGCCATTGGAAATCATACCGAAGAATTATGCATTGACATATCAGATTGTCTGATATCTACAGAATTCAAATAACCAACTCAAAATAATGCATCTGGATTTAAATTTTTTTGCCAGTATCATTGTTCTTCTGGCTCCCTGTTGGGAGTCCTGGCTGGTTTTGTTGTAACGACAGAAGTGAAGTGGAACAGGAGCACCTGAATTTGCACAAAGGTGTTTTTTGGTTGATTATTCATCTCATTAACATTTAGCACCAATGCAGCTGGGTAAGGAGAGAGAAAAAGTAATGATATGCTAATACCCTGTACGGTGTTTTTACTACAGTCACTCCTTTATAAAGGGAAATAAAGCCTAATGTTCCTTTTATATTCTTACCCATGCTCTAAAGAGGGGGGAATAAGACCTGTAACCCATGCTGTGCACTCTTTCTCCAATGGCTTATCCTCCAACAAGGGTAGGAAGCTGCTGCAAAGGGTTCATCAGCAAAACACATCTGGTAGCATCTTTTATACAGATGTTGGGCTGTGGTATTTTCTGAACTAGTAGCTTGAAGACGGTCACTAAGGGAGGGGAGCGTCTTGTGATCCTCATGGTGTGAAATCATCCACGCTTTGTATCCTTGGGAAAACAAAGAGGTTGTCATTAGCCAACATCTGCCAAGAGTTACTACACCGTAATATTTTGAATGCCCATCATATTTCCTTCCATTTAACAGGAAAGAGCTATGCAGTCTCAAATACTGTGATGCAGAAATTGTTGGTAAACGTCAAATGGCATCCGCTGTACATGGGCACTGTTGGCCCATAAACTTGCAGTAAAGAGATGCAGCTTGTTCCAGACGTATCATGAACTGCTGCAGGTCCCTGCCTACTATATATATATATATATATATATATTTTTTTTTACGTGGCTGTCAATAATGAAGTCAATTCTTTCCTCTCCTCTGTCAAAGGTGCAGGAAGGTTCTTTGATCCAGATGGCTTGGTCATCTTCTGACTTTGAAGAATATTTAGCGCTATACAATCAACGATACTACCTAGGTATCTTTGATTGGATTGTGGGCTATTCCCTGGCAGTTTTGCTTTTCTGTCTCTCACATTCATCTGTTGAAAGTGTCATGTTTGATGAATGAGCTACTTTCTAAATGTAGATTGGATTTTTGGCTGAGTTTTAGTCTACGGAACCGGAAATTAGGTTGCGCTTCAGGAGGAGAGCGCTAGATTGCAGATTTTGAAGCAGTAATCCCCTTTTCCAAACAAACTGGCTCCTAGTCCTGTACTAAGAAGGCTTTCCAGGAGCCTTGGGAACCATGGATATTTTTTAGTGACCTGGATCTTTAAAAGTAATCCCTAATGTACACATTTAGCGTACAGCAGGTTGGGTTGATATTCCCTCTTCTGAACAGAATAGTGGGTGAAATCCTGGTTCCATTGAAACCAGTGGCAGAATTCCCAGTGACTTCAGTGGGGCCAGGATTTTGTGCATTGCCTTTTCCTTCCCCCACCTTTTGTCCTCTGGCCCGTCTTATTTGATTCCCTAATAGGTGCACTAGACAATCACCATCACGAGTCACAGTGCTCATGTTCATTACTATACTAACTGGAGAAGAGGGAGGTTCTGGCCTTCCATAGCAGCCCAACCCTCCGGCAGGAAATGAAGCAACACAACACTCAGCCATTGAAATACCAGTGAGAAGCATGGTCTCATCATCAGGGCAGATTGTCATTGACTGCTCACGCCCTGAGAGAAAGATGCCATGTCTGTAGCGTCAGAAAGGTGACTTTCCACATTAACCCTTGCCCTGGTGTGACCTACAGCCCAGCTGAGCAAACGATGGAGCCACTTGCTAGTGTTTGTATCCAGTGGCTACAGCAGAGTGAAAGAAGAGGTGTTTTCAGCAGGGGGGCTGCTGCTGCAATCGCCTCCATATTTTTAACCCCTTGTTGTCTGTGACTGAACACTTCTGGTGGGACTTCTCATCGGGAATATCTTCTCTTCAGCCCAGCAGCCGGAGCACAAATGAGATCATGCACTGAATGCTCAGCAGCTCTTTGACATAGAACGATCCAATCTGTTTCCCCACGCTCATTTTATGTGCCAAAACAGCAATCCAATTAGAAGCACTTGAGGTTGCCTGCACATCTCCCTTCCCCCACCTGCTTTAGCTCCTCAGATTCATTTTGAATTCTGTTCAAAAGATCTTTATCCCATGCTGATTGGGCACTCTCCAGAGAGAAATCATGCCTCGCTCTGGATCCAGTAGCTCATGGAAATTGCCCGGTCCCAGAAATTACATAACTTCTTGGTGGTTCTGCAGATTCCTTGCCAATTCCATGAGAAAAGCTGTGACCGTAGTCGAGCTGTCGAGCTCAGAAATGGTTCCAAAGCCGTCCTTCCCAACGTGAACTTTTGAGCACTTAGTTACAAAGAAATATGTCGAAGGAGATGGGACTCTCTGTCTGTGTTGTTCGGTTGCACCGCCTCTCTGCTGTGGACTCCCTGCTCTCACCTGTCGGTTTTGTGGGGTTGGTTTTTTTTTCAAATAAATATTTAAAACTATGTGCTAGTATGAGGAGGGCTAAAAGGGCCACAGTGGGTTCTAGCACAGTTAGAATACGGTTGTAGCCTTTCCCTCCAGTGCTGTGCCTCTCTCATTTCCTCTGGCTCAAGAAGAGACTCTCGCCTCCGTTTTTATATTCCGGGCCCATTTGCAGCGTGACTCATTGTAATTATCCTGAATCTGAAGTCAGGGTTTTAGCAGCAGAACCTAGAGTGACTCAGTAGAAGAGCCTCTGTTAGAATTCGCCACCCTGATTAAAGTTCCCGAACGTCTAATTTACCCTTGCAATGGTCACTGTTGTCTATCAGTCAGGGCGTGCATACTGGTGTGAGTTCCCCTCTGGACACCGTCTCAGCTTCTGCAGCTAGCTGAATCAATACACCTCGTTAAGCAGGACCCATAAATTACCACAGACCTGGGTAAGCAGCGAAGGCGCTTAGCCAGGTTTATTGCAAGTCAAGCACGGTGCTCGCACCCCATAGGAGCTAAAGGAGCACTGAGACATGTATGCTTGGTGCAATGGCCCGGCTCAGTTATACCCTGTTACAAAAAAGTTTCACGTTACATCTCTGATGTCGGCAGTTGTTCTATACCATAGTTTCTCAATCTGGGGTACGTGAGACACAGACAGGGTTCCTGGGGAAAAGCAGAACGAAGGGGAGGCGGGCAGCAGCCCCCAGCTTTTGGGGGAGGTGGGCAGCAGCCGCCTACTTCCTGCCTGGTCCCAGCTCCTAGCTGGGAGGTGGGTGGCGGCCACCTGCAGCTTGCCCGGATGGCAGCCTCCCTCCCTGGCTCAAAGCCCAGTGCCCAGAAAACGTGTCAATTTCACTGCTCTAGCTGAGGGCTGAAAATGACAACTGTGACTGCCCCCGATATTACCAGTTACCTTCTTTTCCTGTCTCTCTCCCACCCCTTCCTCCTCTCAAATCTATGGCAAAAACTCGGCACGGCGCTTTCTATTCCCCAGCATTGGCATGCCGCTCACAGCCTCTTCGCTTTGGCCAGCATCACCACTAGCCCAGGTACATACTTGAGTTGTGCACCCCTGGTGTAAAGGTGGCAACCCCACCCACAGTAGACCTAACGTCTGTCATATCACGGCCTTATATACTCAGCCCTTCTTCCAACGCATGGCTCCCATTCATCTGTAAACATAGCGTTCAGTGGAAAATTGAGTGTTGGTACTTATCAACATTTTCAGAAGTTAGGGGGTACTTGCTACTGAAAAGGTTGAGAAACACTGGTCTGTACCTTACTTCCAGATCAAGCACCACATTTTCATCCATCCTCCTGTCTCTTCTCGTAAGGTCAGGGTGGCTCTGTACTGTCCCTCGTGATTGTGGTTATGCACCACTGTATCTTGGGGAGAGCCGGCACTGGCCAGGGTGTTGCAGTGGCAGTCACAGTAGGAGCGGAGGGGCGGCTAGAGGCCAGTTTCCTGCTCTCACCCCTCTACTCCCCGCTGTGGCAGTGGCATACCTGGGGGGGCGCTCTGGCTGGGCTCTCCTGTGAGGAGCCAGCCCCCACTGACATCCCTGGCGGCCGCCCCTTTCCCACGTGGGCCCAGCAGTGCCCTGGCTGGGGGCAGGAGAGAGCGGTCTCCACGCGGCTCCTGGCCAGGACCAGTGGCATGCTGACCCGGTCCCATAGCCTCCCATTCTCCTGGCCCTGCCACGTGGGAAGGGGGTGGCGTGGGAAGGGGGTGGCGTGGGAAGGGGGTGGAGCGGCTGCCACGTGGCCCTGCTTTGGGGCCGGGAATGTCGCGGCATGCCACTCAAATGGTCATGCATGCCATAGGTTGCAGACGCCTGCTAGACTGTGTTTCTTTTTGGGGAGCGTTGGTACGTTCTCCCAGGTTTGTGTTTCTTCGATCACCATATGTTGGGGGAGTTAAGACGACTAGTGCTTTAACAACAATGTGTTCCTGTTACTGCTCCTCAGGAATGCCAGTGTATTACCAGTGCTGTGTTTCTGCCAAGTTCCTGTATCAGTCAGTGACCTTGTAAGCAGGGAAGCTGTTGCTGCCGTTTCCTAAAGCCGGATTTTGGTTCAGGACTCAGCTCTTGCATCTTGGCCTGTTAGACTAGGCCTCATGTCTCAGGCTCTCACTTTCTGCTACAATAATCGTTTTGCTATTTCCATTGTCCTTCTCAGGACCGTGGAGGGTGTACATGGCCATGCGCTGTCTATATCCTCAACCTGTTTCTTGGTCATCTTGTTCTTCTAGTGAAATTTACATTCAAATAGATGCCAGTATTTTTTTTTTTAAATCCCTGAATCTCCTTCCTTTTTTATTTTTATTTTACTGTTTGCCATGTTCAGTTTGTAGTTATCGCCTCTCAAAATAAGGCATTTTCAGGGTGCTTAAGGGTTAGATTTCCAAAAACCTTTAGGCCTGAAAGATGCTCATAGGCACCAGGTGGCATTTACAAATGTACCCAAGCAGGTTAGGTGACTAACTCTCCCTGAAGTCAATGGGAAATAGGTAGCCTGTTTTGTAGATCCCACTTAATACCTAACTGCATCTTCTTTAGATGCCTAAATACCTTTATAAATCTAGCCCTAATTAACTGAGGAGCATGAGCATTTGCAGGCAGGTCTCTTATTACGTCTAAATGTCAAGACCCTGATCTCAAAGGCTGCCAAAGTTCTTGGCCATCATGCCACATAATTACTAGGGAATTCATAGACCTGGGTGTGGGCTAGCTTTCAGGAGTTGAGGTCACAACCTGCTTCCTGACTGCCCACATGGTCTTGATTCTCCATATGTAAATTTCCTGCTTCCTCTCTGAGCCACAAGCCATTGCCTGTGGGTTGCTACTAAGACCCTGCTTGACCCTGCCTTGCTGCCTCACCTGACCCTGCCAGCAGCCTTGCTGTGCCATCCCTCCCCTTGGATTATATCCCCTGGCTGTCAGATCACTTTCATGAACGCTGACCGCTGATCTGGACTGCCTTTCGACCTTCCTGACTCCTGTTGTGCTAAAGCACTTACCACACTTTTGGTTGCTATATAAGTAAAAATAATAAAAGGAAATCATTCCATCAAAACCCAACATATAATTAGAAAGTGGAGCTCCTTACCATAGAAGTCATGGAGGCCAAGAACTTAGCAACATTCAAATGTGGATTATACTATATTATTATTTATATGGATGACAAGAATATCCACAGTTAAATTAATAGTTAATGCTAACAGAAGGTTGAAAGGGTTGTTAAATCTTCTGCTTGAGGGCCTTAACCAATCTCTAGCTATCAGAGAACAGGATGAGGCCTAATGTAGGAGCAAATTATCCCTCTTATGCTACTGCAAGACTCTTACGCCTTCCTATGAGGATCACCACTGTTAAGGACAAGATACTGGACTAGATGAAGAGGAAGGGAGGGAGGTCCACAGGCTTGCATCTTAGTAGACTGCCCTTTACATGTATATTGACTTTGTATTCGTAATCCCTGTTATGATGTCTGTATCTGTATTAACTCAGTCCGTATTGCAATGCAGTGTCATTCATCAGTTATGCAACATAATAAGTGAATGGGATAGAAATCTTTTAAAGTAAGCTGAGTAGGGTTGTAGATATTTTTGTAGTTTTCACGTTGTATTTACTCTCTATTCTTTCCCTAGTAAGAGATGCTAAAAACCTAGTTCCTATGGACCCTAATGGCTCATCAGACCCTTATGTGAAACTTAAACTAATCCCCGACCCGAAAAGTGAAAGCAAACAGAAGACAAAAACTATAAAGTGCTCTCTGAATCCTGAGTGGAATGAGACCTTTAAATTGTAAGTAGAGTAACACACATTGAATATTGTAGTATTTATATTCATCTCCAAAATGATTGTGAATGTGTTTTGCTGTGCTTTAATTATTCTGAAATATTAAGCTGATTCAATGGAGAAGTAACTTTTTTCCTGTCATAATAAATGTATCTCAGAAATGCTTTAACTTCTGCTCTGTACACTGATCAAAGTCTTGCATTTCAATGAAAGAACTTTACATTCACCATCTGAAATGTGTGCTATCAGCAAATTAAACATTAAAGAAATGTATTGTCGCTGAAGACCATCACTTCATTTCATATTCATTTATTTATTGAACGCACATGAGAAGCATGTGGAAGTGCAGAGATAACTTGCGCTACAGAATTTTTGCTTCTTCCCCTCTTTTATTCCAGTCAGCTGAAAGAGTCGGACAAAGACAGAAGGTTGTCCGTGGAGATTTGGGACTGGGATCTGACCAGCAGAAATGATTTCATGGGGTCTTTGTCGTTTGGAATTTCTGAGCTGCAGAAAGCTGGAGTTGATGGATGGTAAGACTCAATTTGTTCTAAAGCCACAGAGCGCTGTCCCCTTCTTGTACCTAGTAGGAAAAGATCTGGCAAGCCGTCGTTCTGTGGAGGGACACCAGACTGCTCAAATGTCTTGAGGGATGTCAACCATTTTAGTCCTAAAGTCCCCTATATCCCACACAACATGTCCCATCACTCTTATTGTTGAAAATGATTCACACCCATAATAGAGTTGTGTAGCTGAGGTCCTAGAAAGAGAGTCGTAAAGGCAGGAATCCCCATTGTGTTCTGTTTTTTGTCACATGTCGTTGTTTCACATTTTGGCTCTGGCTGGTTGTGAGCTCCGAGGCTTTCTCATTTGTACAGGCACACGTGCAACATCAGAATGATGCAACATTTCATTCAAAATCACCAGGTCCAGCCTTTGTTCTGCACATTAGTACGTAGGTTTCAAAGATTCAGATGTATTTGGCTCTGAGGAAGCATAAGTAGTGTAATCTGGGATAATTTGAACAATAGTCTCTCAGCTTTACTTTCCTAACGAGGCGCCATTGTCTTGATCACAAAGTGTGAATGCAAAGAAAAGCCAGATTGGTAGCTGGTTAAGAGCGAGAGTAGAGAAGAAGCATGAATTGTATCTGAGGGTGATGCTTCTGCAGCACGTGGACTAGCAGAAATGATGATTAGAGGTTTCGTTGAGTAAAAGGAGTAATACTGTCCAAAGCATGTAATTATTGTCACTTGTTACCGTGCGAAAGAGGAACACAGTGGGTCCATAAAATTTATGTTGTATGGGATCTGTTCATTTTCACGTTATCTTCCCCAGCAGGTTTCATGCCGTTTTAATTTCCTTTTGTAGTCACCGAGACTTGAGGGCTATGTTCCCTTACCATGTGAAGTATAGTAATTTAAACCATATTGTATGTCTCTTGGAAGCCCAAAATTCTATGGGATTGCTTATTATGGGAGGCAAAAAGCTTCCCTGGATTCTCCACTTTTTTTCTTGAAGGAACTGTCTTGCAGCTATAGAGGAAAATGTGTATAATAGCCAATATTTCTAGTTTAACTCAGAGCAGTTAGAGAAGGAAGGTTTAGAAAACAGGATAGTCAACACACATCATGCAACTGTAATTTGTTATTTCAGCTTGTAATAGCATACCAGAAAAAATGCCTGTAAATCACTCATTTGCCCTCTTAATACATGATCTTGTCCATGTTCTAATTTGACCTCTGCAGAATAGCTCCTAGCAAGGGAGGGAGGGAGTGTCAAGAAGGCCTCCTAAGGCACTTGTAAATATTTAGCAGAGCCAACCTTGTTTAAGGCCGAGGAGTGGGACTACACCTTTTTCCACCCCCAAAATCTGGGTTTCTGGATAGAGGTGTCTGTCGGTTTGAATTGGATGGCGTTATAAAAATACAGAGCAGCTCCAGGAATCGCCCTCCCAGAGCCCACCAGGAAGGTGCATGGCTCAGTGTTGGGTAACATAGCTCGCTAATGGAGCACAATGCTCTGTGATGGAACAGCAGGTTACATTCATAACTCCCGGCAGGCAGGTGGTTCATGGCAATGCCCTGCCTCTTCCATTCGGAGCTCTCCACGCCTCGCAAACGTCCATGATGCCTCAGCTCCATTGGAAGGCAGGTATCATGAGCCCCATTGTGCAGATGGAGCACACAGGCATTGGCACCTTCGAAGTCACACAGCCACTCCATGCAGAGCTGAGGTCAGAAACTAGAGCTCCCATCTCCCAGCAGCACATCCAAGTCTCCTGGGTCGCACTTCCTGCCTTAAAATATACCTTACATCGAGGCAGCGTTTCTCTCCTGGGAAGAAACTCTCTTGCAAATTCCTCCCAGATTTGTGATCACCTGCAGGAATGTGAGGGCCTCAACTGGGATCAGGCCACCGCACCCCTCTGGGGCAATGAAAAGCATGACCAATAGTTTCTCACTGAGTTTTAGAAATCACGGCAGTGGAGATATAAGTAATTATCCTTGTCACGGGATTTGGCTAGAATAAACTCTGGGAGAAGGCGCCAATGCATATTTCATATCTAAACAACTACTGTTAATGGAGAAAGCTGGCTGAAAGACAGAGTCTGTCCCTGTATTATGCAAATACCACTTTGTTCAATCGCTGTAGACACAAGCCTCGATAGATAACATCCAGCCGATAACAGTGCCTTGTAGGCTGCTGTGGAAAGGAATTCGCTGATGGAACCACGGCTTTGCCTGAGGCTGAATAAAATACCTCCGATCTGAGTGACATTTCCATGATTTCTGTTAATTGCTGGCTAAGCTCCCTCCCGCCCCCCCCCCTTTTTTGTGGAAATCTTTGCTTTACGCTTCATGACTGTCGCTATTGTTCTCAAGGCAGCAGACACTCACTTGGAGTGGGGGTGCAGATGGATAGGAGGGGGGCATAGGTTGGGTGAACTCCATGGGGAGCTACTGAGACTTGAGGGGGTGGGCAGCTGACTCCAAGATGGGGAAGAGGGGTCCTGGCCATTTGTGTGTCTCACTGGCTGCTGGGGGTAGCTGCTCTTGACCCTGGCTCCAACACCCAGGTTCTGACCTGCTCTGCAGCCCACTTCTAGGTGCTGCCGCATTTGCTGTACCCCTCCAGGTCCTGGTCTTGCCTCCACGCCATTTACCAGGAATGTTGGCTCCCAGAATATGCAGCGGAACAACTTGTGGGGGCGAAACAGCCATCGGCCCTGTTGATATTTCCATTGCGGTGGCGCCATCCCTCGCCGTCCCTGATTGCTCTGGCAATAAGCTGCTGTCCTGCTCCTCTAACCCTTTACCTCCCTGGAGCAGATTGCGTCAGTAATGCTAAAGTCTGTAGCTACCTTAGGAAATTGCAGGGAGCAAGGGAACATTCCCACGGGTGCTACCACCAGTTTAACTGCCTTAGCTGAGAGGGCTTCATTCAAAACCCACTGAAGCCAATGGAAAGACTGATTGACGTCTGTGCACTTTCAGTCAGGCCCTGAGCTTAGACATGGCTCCAGGTGTCTATCCCACTCTACAGGTTTAATTAATTTAGCCAAAAAAACCACCAAAGCCCAAACCCATCACAGTGCCATGTTGAAGGGCACTGTGGTGTTGTGTGGGTAGGGGGAAGCTAACCAAACCTTAAAGGACGCCAGCTCAGCCTATAGCAAATTCTCACAGCCTGCACGATGTTCCCAGAACACAGCTGGAAATCTGATGAAGGGGGTTTTGTGAGTATAAAGTGTTGGGTTCTTTCAAAACTAGGATATCATCATAGATGTAGAAAGAAAAGGGCGCAGAGCAGGACAATAGTTTAACAGCCAACCCAAAAAGGAGGCTGGACGGCCATCTGTCTTGGATGGTTTAGGCACCAAAAATCCTGCATCTTGTCAGGGGATTCGACTAGATGACCCTGGCGGTCCCTTCTAATCCCGTGGAAATGTGGCTGGGGTCTGAGGTTCAAGCCTGCCTTGCTTATATGCTGTTTTTGCTCTATCCATCTAGGTTTAAACTGCTGAGCCAAGAGGAGGGGGAATACTTCAACGTCCCGGTTCCCCCAGAGGGAGAAGAAGGAAACGAGGAACTCAGGCAGAAGTTTGAGGTGAAAGGAATTTTCCCAGATGCCCACCATCTTTCCTTTATAGCCAGCATGATGTGGGGTCCTGGGGTGAAATGTCATTCTCAGGAAAGGGTATTTCTTGCCTGCCTCATATCACCTAGGTGGGAGAGAAAATCAATGAGCAGAGCTCTGCTCCAACCTCATGCTCTTCCCCGTCCTCTTGTCTGTCTGCATTTCAAATGTCCTGTGTAGCCATGGGGCGGGGCTTTGTTTATTCTTGTGCCCTTCTGTGGTTTGCATACCTATGTTCATTGCACCCAGAACTGCGCACTTGGTTTCTTGGCATATAACTAAAAATCACTTCAGAGACTTGAACCCTCCTGGCTATTTTTTACCTGGGTACATTAAGTGCTGAAAGGTGAACTGTCAGGCTGGGAGGAGGTTACTAGCGGAGT
>ML675626.1:29892185-29976903 GCA_007922155.1 Mesoclemmys tuberculata
AGTGATCAGCGTAGAATCTTACTACATACATAGGTCTGTTTGGAGGCGACATTTTTTCTGTGTGCACAGTGTTGTTGTAGTCATGTTGGTCCCAGGACATTAGAGAAACATGGTGAGTAAAGTAATATCTTTAATTGGGCCAACTTCTGTTTTGGAGAGAGACAAGCTTTTGAGTTTTGGAAAGCTTGTCTCTCTGACCCACAGAAATTGGTCTAATAAAAGACATTACCTCACCCACTTTTTCTGTGTCCATGAATATTTATTTTCCCCTTGTGTTGGAAGCGTTAAACACTAAGGAACATTGCTATTCTAGGCATTCACTCCATTCGCCGTGTTTCCTTGGACTCCTTACATTCAACAGACACAACAATTAACTGGGGTTTTCTGTTTTTGAACAGCCATTTGTATGATGACATGAGAAAAATTGCCCCAATTTGTCCAGTCTTCAAATAGCAAATCTCCAGAGTTGGAGGTTTTGTGCACAACGTTCAATCTTTTGGTGACTGAGATTGAGGCCAGATCTTCCGCTGGTGTGGATCAACAAAGCTCCATCAAAGTCAGTGGAGCTAGGCCAATTTACACTAGCTAAGCATCGGATGCTGTGCAGCGAGCCCTAGATCCAAACTTGCTGCAGCAATGAATGATTACTGTGTAGCTACATTTGTACACATGCATTTTCTCCATGAGTGTCCATAGCCTATCTGAATTTTAATTAGGCACTGAGGATATTGGACAGGATTTTTACTTGACAACCTTTAATTAAATTCTTCATATTGCTTCAAAGAGAGTTTCCAACATCTATTATTGTTTGGGCCCAGGAGTCCTAATATTTGTCTTCACAAGAGCCCTTGGCTGCAGTGAGTAGTAAAGGTTATCATTAGTAAACCGTACTGTGAATCATGTTTGATCTTAACATAAATACTTAGACCCTGCGGACTCAGTGAAAGAGTGTGTTCCTATTCCCTTTATTTGTGTAACATAGCAGTGCAGATATGTGGAACCAACTGCAGTGCAATATTTCATAAGTTAGGTGGTCCGGCAGTAGAAGGTATAGATCCAGTAAGCAGCTTCACTAGGACATGAAGTTGTATTGGAGTGCATCAGCTATACACTAACCGTGGTTGGTGCTGATAGGAGTTATTTCTAATTTATTGCATGAGTTAACCCTTTCACTTCTCTAGAGTGTTGCATTTTAATTTGAAAATACAATGACCTGTGTGTTAGTTTTTAGCTCTTCTGGAACTGTGGATTAGCCACCAATGGGAGAAGCTGTTTGAGGAGGTGGGATGTATGTGCACAATTCTTTGTTAATAATGTCATCCCCAATTAATCTAGAAAAGCATTGCGCCCAAGTAAAATTTAGGATAGCTTTGATTTGTAGTAGTCTCTGTGCTATGGAGGGCTTGATCCGGAGCCACAGATACATAGCTTACTGTCAGCGTGAAGCTGCAAGCCAGCCAGGCTGCCTTTCTTTGCTTTTGTGTTTTAATTGTTGGCAGCTTTTGTCTTTCTAACTTAGACACAAAGCTTTGTAATAAACGCAGTTTTGCCATTTTATTCTCAACTCTTTAGATTAGATCTCTTTATTAGGATTTGGGATTCTACAATTTTTGTGTTTGTCAAAGTGAACACAAATGTAGCCAGAAGAGGAAACCATTATGTTAACATATTTTCAAGGCTGTATTTTAATTTAGGAAGGATGAAGCTCATGTTCTGTGATGGCCTAACATATACTTGGTGTCGGAACAACGGACGCATTGTTTGAAATTGCAATTTTACTCATGTTTTTGAAGTACAATATAATGGAATTTGTTAATCTGTTTTATCTGTAGTCTGTGGTTATAAATTAATATAATTAATGAAGATAAACTAAGATATTGATATAATTGGATTGGAGACTAAGCTTGAAAAGGAATCTTTAATTATTTTGCACACATCATGTTCTGGTAACCTCCAGTATATTATCTAATGTATTAAGGGGGGGATCTGTTTCACCTTTGAGGATGACATTTCCTGTGAATTGATACATGTTAGGAATTGATCCTTAATAAGCATTTTGTACTAAATTGTTAATGGTCAAAAGATGGGATCGGAATTCTTGGAGGAGCAACGGGGCACTATCCACAACCCAACAGGTTATGTTTTAATCCTGTAGGTAGCATTTCCTTATCAGGCTTGGTGTGGAGAGCTATTGCCTTAGCCAGCACAGTGAGGCTGTCTAACGTATTAGGAATTGGAAGCTAAATTAATTGGGCCATAGGCTGATTGGCAAGGCCAAATGATAGTGAAGGTCCTATTGGTTATGGTGCTTTTATATGAAGCACACAGTGGAAGTGCAATGCAAAATGGCAGCATCCACCTAATGTGTCCGAAGGTAGGAGCTGGAAGTGAGCAACGCTGCCTTTGAGAAGCTGGGTTTCAGGTTTCAATCCCCAAAGAAGTGTCACATTAGTGCAGCATCCTGACCTAGTTATACACTTAATCGCTCTAGTAGCGTTTGTTCCTTTTAGTGTTTCTTGCTAGTTACTTGTCATATCAAAAAGTTTCTTTGGAACATTGGAGATAGTTGTGTGTTCCAGTTTATGGTATGCGCACACCTGGCATTTTGGTGGCTGTGCAAGGTACGTGGAGAAAATATGGGGAAGGAAAAAAATCTTTGTTTGCAGGATCCCTGTATCCAGTAGCTGTTGAGCTACTAATGTGTGACCCTCCCAGCCAGGATGCAGACTGATGTGCTGTTCAGAACACAAACTTGTGAGAACCAGCTACTAAGATTTCGGCTGAAGAGTTGTTCAGGGGAATCCTTTTAATTGGCACAGACAGTGGTGGAAACAAATGTGCCTGTGAAGTGATGTCCAGAATTCGCCTGTGAAGGTCCAAGGGGTTCCTGGAGCTGGAAAGTGCACACACAGCCTAACAACATGGACTGTCCCAAGGTGAATTAGTCTGGCCTGGCTGCTATGAGCACAGGGTGTGTCGTGAAGGGTAGAAAGGACCTCAATGCAGGATGTTAATGCCACCTATAAGACACCATGATTTGGCTGCCAGCAGCACCGGGGACCTACTCCAAAGCTCGGTGAGGTTTGTGGGTGTCTTTTTTGCTGTATTTTCAGTGGGCTTTTGATCTGACCCTACAAGAGGTTCCTAAGAGAGAATCTTTAATTTGGGGCTGGATAGGCCCTATTGGCTCTTAGCGATAATGACAGTTGACCCTATCTCCTCCCTTGTTTCTCGTTATTGTAAGAGCCTCCTGGAGGCAACTGTGTTACATGTGGAGATCTGTAATCTGTCCTTAAGTCACGTGTGAAGTGAAATGGTTGGTGTAGTGGGCATCCATCTAAATTACACAACTATTGTACATGGCTAGTTGTTTCTTTGTTTACATGTGTATCTTCTTACAAGTCTCGTATGTGTAACTTGTCTGCACATTCGAGAGGAAAAGAATGCAGCTTTAATGTGGTTCTTGTTGACCTACAACTCTATGAACAAATAACACTGTACTTCACATCAAACCGAGTGTAACAATTAACAGTCTTCCACCTGTTCTTGGATTTGTTCATACTGTATTGGAACCACATTAATGTTACGTCTTGGATGTAGATGGATGGATGGATGGATATAGATCAGAAATAAATTCAGAAAATCTCACTTCACTATTGGAGTACATGACGATGCCCTCCCTTTCTTTAGAGCTTCCTTACAACCTAGATTTGCTAAGAACTGAAAATGTGATTTAAGACACAAATCTCTAACTTGCCTATCTGTTCAGCAACAGCCTTCCTAGGATGTCCTGAGAGGGCATGGCTGGGAACGCACTGTTATACTAATTGTAATGCAGTGAGCAAGACTTCTGTCATTTCGTTTAAAATGATAAGGGATAAAAAGAATCCACCAATCGATTTGCATTAGTATTACGTGATCCTGCCTCTTTCTGGGCAGCACAAATCAATAGGACAAAGTTTCTGTCTTATTGCAAAGGAAGTAAACACAAAAGGAATGATACAGAGCCCTGCATGCTACAGAAGACATGTTAAAATGCATGTCTATGTACATTTTTTCAGCAATCTGTGGCTCCTCTGTTTTGTTTAGCATGCAGTGTTATTACTGGCTAAAATGTTGATTGCCACTTGCCTTTCTGTGGGCCTCCTTCAAACTTATGCCTGCAACTGTAAATACTCTAGACTTAACAAAGAGTTCTGAAACAGCAGTTTAGCGTGACGCTTGCATTGCATGCTTTGCCAATTTTCCTTATCATTTACCAGCCACTTGCTGGAACACCTTGATGGATGTGAACATCAGCTGGTATTGCATAGAATCAGGTGCAGTAAATTAACCATGACAAATTGGATTGCACAATGACGGTCAAGTGGTTTTTTATTTTTGTGGCAACATTTGCAATGATTTAGTTATAAAACAGAGAACATGAGCATTAAGAGTGTATTAAAAATAAGCTAAAGGACTTTCACACTGGCTCAGACATGGGAAAATGAGCACATTGATGGGGGAAAGCAAATGACCTTTGATTGAGGAGTGGTTGTCTGTATATTGTGGTCTCTTCTTATAGGCACTGGTATGTTCTTAAAGGCTTTCTCCCGCCTGGTTTTGCTAAACACTGTCTTATGTTTCAGGCAAGTCATCCTCTATTGATAACTTCATTATTTGCAGTCCTAGAAATTACTGTGATATCACAAATTCTGGTTACACACTAGATGAAATGGAATGGAGGGAGCACTTCCTTAAACACAAAATCTTCAGTTAGCAATGTTGTATGGACAACAGGGAATATCACAATATTGTTAATATCACATTGAAAGAGAGAGTTGGGTTATAAATTGTATTAAAGGAAATACAAGTACTAAAACAGAGCAAATTAAAAATCTTAGATTAATTTTTCCTCTTCAGCTTGTTCATTTGCTTTTTGCATTTTCCTCAGCAGTGAAAATCTCACTCTTGGTTCGCCAATGTCCCTTTTAGGTTCTCATGCACTGGCACAGTGCTGCAATGTTTGGACTGCAAACACCACAAGGGAATATGTCCTGTTTAAAATATTTTTAAAAAAATCCTTTTTAATGTTTTTACATGTCATGGAATCTTTACTTCTGGTCCTAAATTTTGTAACAGCCTGTTTTCACGGACCTTAATTTGGAAGTTTCCCCTAATCTGACTATTCCTCTTTACTGTGCCTCTATTTTCACCTTTCTTAAAATGGCTGTGGAATGTGACTGGATAAGAACTTTTATGGGCAAAAGTACACAACCCAGGACTGCCTGTAGCTTGTCGAAGGCCTGTCTTGTTTAATTATACAAACATGAACCCTCTTAAGCCAAAGTAAATGCCCCAGTCAGTATTCATCCCATACTAAGTGGGCATGGTTAAGGACACTGTTCTAAGAAGTACTGAGGCTAATGTGAAACACGCATCCCTAATTCTGTGCTCTCATGTACATGAATTATGATCTTACGTAAGTAAAAACTGTCCTGGGACTTGCCATTCCAGATCAGAACAGGTCCATCTAGCTAAAATGTTCTGTCTGACAATGGCTAGTATCCGCTGCTTCAGAAGGAGGGAGCTGATGGAATAACTTAACAGTGGTGAAAGTTTATTCCAACCCCTGATCAGGTTTGGTGTCTACTTTAGGCTTCCCCCATCCCCCAAACTTCCCACCATGGGTCTCAACAATTCAGCTCTGACCAGTGTTAAAAATGGTGAGAGCATGAGTGCAGACAAGGCTCCGGGCAGCTGTTTGCCTTTCGTTTCAGCTTCAGTGCCAGCACAGGGTGCCAGAGGGAGCGATCTGCAATATTTTCTTTGGTTTCCATGGCAAGGCTTTCTGTAGGTGCTGCAGATGACCTTGAATGGAGAATTTTCTAGCAGGGAGAAGCTTGCAATAACCAATTAGCACCAGCAAAGTCTTGGTGATTACTTGAGAGCCTCCTATCTGGAGAAGCCATGAGAGACACTAAAATTGAACTGCAGAATCGGGTTAATGGAATTTCATGCTAGACTGAGCTCTCTGCAGTCTCTACAATGTGGCATATTTCTAAAAATTAAAACTGAATAAATTGCAAGATAGCTTTTACAAATTCTGGTTCAGTAAGTTAGATAGCCGCTGAACCAATGACAAGGCACCAAGCGAGTGAGGAGTTTTAGTATTTAAAAATGTCTTTTGCGAGGCTTCCTAATAAGCAATTGTGATTCAGCCTGCTTATGTTGTTGCTCCAAGGATGCAGAAGAAGCACTGTCAAGTCTGTATGCATTCAGCCTGAAATGACAGAGGAGCCCGGTTCTCATGAATATCAGATGTTAATAAAGCCTGGACTGGATAAATATTCCCCTTATTTTACTACAGCATGTTTGTATATTTAACAGCCCCTTGTGCATGAGGCCGGGGACCGAACACAACTGTGTTTACCTTTATAAAGGGAGCAGCTCATCTAAGTCCATGTGGTTCTTTTTATTTCCTAGGTATTATTGAATGTGTGCTGTTATTGAGGAGCATTTCTTCACACGTCGGAGGGGGAAAACAGAGTTTAAAATGTTTGTTTAACCTGCGGCATATTTGAGAACACTCCCTGGCTGATAGCAGTTTGTAAGGGCATTCCCCAGATTTTGTACTTAAAAGTATTCCAGGAGGTGGTTAATGGTCTCTGTGTTTTAGCTGTAGTCTAAAGACCCCCGTGTTCTAGCAGAATGGCTTCCCAGTGGAAATGGTGACAAAAGCATTTAAAAAGAGACAGGACAAAGAAGTGGAAAATATATAGTGTTCCTAGAGAATGGCCTAGGAGGAATGTAATTGGTGTCTTTTTCTGTTTCTAATTACTTTTTTGATTCCTTGAGGGATGCTCTCCCCTCATCAGTCCAGGATGATTTCCCCAGTGTTCTGAAAGCTGCAGAAGGGAGGCAACGACTTAGCTAACTCTGAGCTCTCCAGAGAGGGGTCATGGGTAGTTGATGATTCAGGAAGCCTTCCAAGGAGATTCGTTTTAAGATATGGGGAACGATGCAGTTTGGAAACCTATCAAACAGTGACCTTGGTGGTGGTTCTGTTGTGCATATGAAAAAGGCATTCACAGGTCAGCCCAGTGTTTTGGCTAGAAATAATCCATTTAACGTGCTCACTCTGAAAAATGATCTTTCTTGTCATTTCACTTGATTTTTTTCTCTCCCCCAATCCCCCCCCCCTTCTCTTTTCAGAGAGCCAAGATTGGTCCAGGAGCCAAGGCAGCAGAGGAGAGGATGACGCAAGCGATTTCCAAATTTGACAACAATGGAAACAGAGATCGGATGAAACTTTCTGATTTTAATTTCCTTATGGTGCTGGGGAAAGGAAGTTTTGGAAAGGTGCGGTCTGAGGAGGTCCATTCATGTGTTTGTACATCTGTAAACAGTGCTCTGCTTAACATTCATGTGTCCATACTGATTCCTACTCTAGGCTCTGCCTGATTACTCCAGACCTAGGAGTGATGCCTGGGAGCCTGGCTGGCAGGCTGTTTGATATGTGTGCGTTCCCCATCTCATGTGATGGGCGCGGAGGAGGACAGACCATGTGGGAAGGAAGTTCACATCTGAACTTGGCACTTGTGACTAGAAGAATGACCGCTAATTGCAGCATTGCTGCAGTCAGACTGTCAGCAGACAGGAGAATGAGCGCTTCCAGCAACTGCAGCCCTGAAACCAGAGGGACTTGGCTCTAGATTTGCATTTTTGCTGTCAGCAATAAAGGCAAGAGTGCCTTGAGGTCTCCTCTGCAATACAATGGTAGGGTCAAGAACTGTTCCGTCAGCCGTGATTCCTCTCACATCCTTCTGCCGTCCCAGGAAAAGCAGGCCCATAGAAAACTTAGGTACCTGCTTTAAAAAGGGATCATGCCAAAACCAACAAAGCACTTCTCACCATCTTCCAAATGCTTCTCTGTTGAAAGGCTGGAGCATTAGGGCAACCAAAGTTCCAGTTTTGTGTCCTGGGAATCCCCATTTAGAAGAGGCACCAGAAGTGCTGTCACCAGGGCCTGGAGGGTATTGGTTTAAGGCTGAGTGCTGTGCTGTTCTGACCATCTTTCACTGAGGACTGTGTAGTAATTCATTAATTTTTGATGCCTCCTAGTCACAGCAAGGAATGCTGAAATTCAGGTGTCTGGTTAGTTCACCACAGAAATTAGAGATTCTCTTGGAAACCGGGTTTATATATAGATAGATATATAGAGGAATATAGATATATCTATACATCTAGAGAGAGCACACGCATGCATGTTTATATATATGTGTGTGTGTGTGTGTGTATACACATGTGCATGTTATAGCTGTTTCTGTTTAACGGAGTATTTTTTCCTCCAAATGATAATCTACATGAAAGTTTTAGTAGACTTTACAGCCCAGTTATCTGCGGTAAGAGAATTTATTTCTTCTAGTAATTATGGGACTCCAGAGTTTTCATTTTTCTTAGTGTTTTGCCAACTTTATCAAGATTTTCATTAAAAATTCCAATCCTGAAATTGCTACTTTAGCTTCAAAGTCTAGAGTAGGCGGAAGGACGCATATCCGTTGTTGGTATATCAATACATCGTTCACTGCTATGACAGATGGCCTGACACCAGACTGTTTACTGAGCTGTGTTAATAGACGTAGAATATTCCTTCACCTCAGTATAAATATCTTGGATGGGGTGGGGGAGGTGACAGGGAACCAAGAGGACACGGCAATAATATTGTGCAAGAGAGTGTCTCTGGTGAATGTAACGGATTGAAATTGTGCCCTTCAGGATTCACCCTGTATTTACCCTCCTTCACCTAGCCGGATAGAGGAAGTGTTCTCTAGACCAGGGCACTGGGACTCAAGAGTCCTGGGTTCTGTTCCTTGCTTTGGCACCGACTCATGACCTCGGGTGAGAGAGAATCTCTCTCAGAACCTCTGTTTACCAATCTGGAAGTTGAAATACTTTGCAGAGTGATTGGGGTTTCTGGGAGGCTTTGAGACCCTCCAAACAGTGTAACTGAAAGGCAAATGTGTTACCTTCCCTCAAGCCTTCAAAGCTGTCAGAACCTCTGCCAGGCAGCTCTATCAGGAGCTTCTTGAAGCAACAGCACTGGAGAGGATCAGGAGTTCCCAGACTGCGTTTTAGCCATTTGCTCTTGGTTAGAACGTTAAAATAGTCGTGAAGATGCATGCATTCAGTTGATTCTACTCCCTTAGCTTTAAACAACAATAAAATCCCCATACAGAAAGCTGTGGGCCTCCTAGCAATTAATTAGTGACTGCCCAGCAGCATTAAATAAGCACATGCAAATTAACTCAGCCAGTCAATCAATCAAATCTCACACACCCAGGAACATAGGAACAAGTCTTCAACTTTCCCCTTCAACCCTGTCAAATCGATACTATGTGTAGCACACTCAAACTATATAAGCCTTCTCCTCCAGCGATGACCTCTCCAAAGTGCCTTCTCTGGTTATCTCAGAGCTGAGCAAGCTGCAGTTTAAAACAACAACACTAAAATCTTGCAAATGAAAGCTAGTTGCTGCTTTTTGCCTGCTCTTCTCCTCCCCCTACCTCCATTCTCCCCCCACCCTCACAGTTAATCTCTTTGAAAGTCTCCTGCTTTGGCATCTGGGAATCTGGAAGGTTTTTTTCTCCTCTTCTTTTTATTTTGAGAAACGTTAACAAACCCCTCCGTTGGAATTGTGGCTTATGTAAGGGAATGTGACTGAAACTGTTCCATGGAACAGAATGTTATAAATATGCTAATTAGTGCTTGTTAAAACTACGTTGGTTTATGTGATTAGATCCAGCCCGGCTCCTGTGTGCTCCTGCTAGTCCCCAGTGGGAGCGTTCCCCATTTTTTCCCTCTCCTTCGTTGCTTCACGTTTGTTCCTTTCACCTTTTGAAATCAAGGACTTCCAGCTGCCTGTGTCTTGGACAGAGGGATATCTGGGAACACACTTTAGAGGATTTATGGCTTTTAAGGGCTTGGTGGAGCAAATGTCAGTTGTTGTTGTTTATTTTCCACTTAGCATGATGGAGCTGTTAGACATTTCAAAATTAACCATGTGAGTCATCAAATCCGTTCCCTCCCATGGGCCTAACTAGCCTGCGAAATGGGCATGGATGCAAGGAGGCACTGGGTCTAAGCTGACATCAGCGCAAAACAGTCACTTCGGCAGAACGGGGTATCTCCTCTCTGGGCTCGTTCCTCGTAACTGTGCAGGTCCCAGGATGCACGTAGGAACGGCTGAGAAACGAATTCTGTCCTCACCACGTGCCGCGTGTTGAGCAGTGATTTGTATCTGTCACCATCGCCGCCTTCCACTGCCTGCATCTCTGCATCGGAAATTTTCTGCCTCCCTGTTTGCTGTACGTGGTAAGCCACCTATCAAGTCATTGATTTTTAGATTTAAAACAGCCTGAGAGAGCTTTTGGGGTATAACTGAACCTACTGCAGTGAATCCCGGTTTCAGGAAGAAGCTTGTTAACTCTTTGGTGCCCAGAGCCTGCATTTGCTGCTTGGTATTCTCCTCACTGGCATGCTACAGCTGGTAAGCGTCAGGAAACCCAGATCTGGGCTTCAGCGGAATTGGACAAACCTGTTCTCTCCTCAGCCAAGTTGGACTGTCTCCAGTTATTATGCTGGAACCTTCCCAAGCACGTGCACTATATTACAGAACTAAATCAAGTTAAATATCAGCTTCTCGTGTTCCAGGACAGGAATTGCAATCCGTCTTCCAGAGTGCGTTCTGTAGGGGTAAAGCCACCGCAAAAGCAGGCTTGAGAGCTAGGGGACGGAGGAGTTTTCCTCTGGTTTTGTTACTGCTGTGGGAGCTCAGTAAAATTTCATTGAGAGGGGAGTGGGTCTCCAGTTCCACCTGAACCCAGGGTGAAATGTGCTTAGCAAGAACCTAAGGCACCCCTTGCTAAATCCAGGGCAGGTTGGCCCATTCCTGGGCTGGTGACAAGCCCATGTACTCCACCATCCTAGGATGCTTTGATAGCCCAGACCAGAGCAGACACAAGCAGCTATAAATGATCGGATTTTTCCTTGAGCTTTGGCACGTGAAGGGGGAGAAGGGACCCATTGTTCTCTAGGTCTGTCTTTAATTGAACAGGGCAATGTTGGTTTGTTCTGTTTAACAAAAATATTTAAGAGCTAAATTACGCAGCTCATTCATATTTTGCAGCTACTCCGTCTGTCCCATGATTGAGCTGAGGTTTTATGGCCTTTTCTCTGGAAAGGCCTGATGAGCCTTTTGCTTCTGCAGATCAGGGTGTCGGCAGGATCTCCTGGCTGAAGGAGTTTGTGTCACTTGCTCTTCTGAATGTCTAGGGTTGATTATTTCAGAGCCTGCATTTTTTAATCGATCACATAATTATTTACAGTTGCTGAAAACTGCTCACCAGGGACAGTTTTTGTCTTGGAATTGAATCATTTTAGATAGAAGTTCTAGTAGGCACTCAGCTACTATGACGGCGAGGGTCATATGAATTCCTAGATAGATCAGTTTTAGTAGCAGTTTGCAGCAGAATTGCATTGAAGACAGTCGTATAAATTGCCTGCTTATTTCTGCTCCAATATTTATCGTGGGTGCTGCTAAAATGATGTAGGTGAACATAGCAAGGAGGCAAAATCTGCTAACGCTTGTACAGGTACCGTGCTGTCTTATTTGCACAGCATGCTCCTCCCCAGCGGTCTGGAAAATAACTTCCAAACAGGCTGAGGATCAGATCCTGTATTCGGTTATGCAGATCTGAATTCAGTGTGGCTTTTCTGACTTAAGCGGAGGAACTCCAGCTTTACACATGTGTGACAGAGAGAAAGATGTGACCCCATGTGTATCAGTCTGGTTGTAAATACAGAGTAACGTGCTGATCCAGACTTAGTAGCATATGTAACACATACACTCAATGCAAGTGCTGCCATTCCACCCACATAATACTACTGATTTCTTAGGCTGCTACAAAAAGGGGCTCTATTTTTCATGCTGTATTTTAGAGATGTGGAACTGCCTGGCTCACAATCTGTATGCCATCACACTGAGATGCATGCCACATGTTTCAGCATTGATATGCCATGAGAGAGCCACTGAATAAAATATTTACAGTTTAAGTAAAACCCTAGAGCAGTTTTTCCCATTTAATTTTGTACATCAGGAAATTGCTGCGTTGCATTCCGGTGCAGATACTAAGAACACTGATGTGGCAACAGATGTGCCCTCCAACTTGATGAGAAAGGTACGCTGACAACTTCCGAACCAGCCATCAATCTAGTTGGGGGTTTCACCTGAAGAGCTAGGCTGTAATTGACTAAGCAGATTCTGAATCCACCACATAATTATTTACAGTTACTGAACCCTGCACTCCAGTGGCTTTTTATCTTGAAATGTAATCAATTTTTATTTTTTGTACCTCCGGGAAAACTTCCCAGTGTGTTTATCCTTGAATGAGCTTTGTTACCAAAAAGATGCACACTCTTTCCTGGAGGCTTCCAGACACACCATTTTTAAAAAGCATCCAAACTCTCCAAGTTTTGTAATGCATCAATTCCTCTGCTTCATAACTGAGACTCATCCTGGTGTTGGTTTCAAGAAAGCTGCCCATTTGTGGCATTAATGCTGAGATGCAAGGTTTAAAAGATGCCCTGTAACCTTTCAGAAAGAGATGGCAATGCAACAGCCAGATGCAGCCCTGATCTTTCCAGACATTAACCTTCTGGTTTATTGTTCACTCACTTCCAGATCATCTCCCTACTTCAACTGGCTTTCAGAAACAAAAGCCCATTCTTTTTGATCAATTAAAATCAATTCTGTCTATTAAAACATTATCGGAGTGGCTTGTAAACCTGAATAGCCAACACAAGACTGTTAAGGATAAATGTCAATGATCACTTTAAAATATTCCTTAGTTCCTGCAAAGTTGTAAGAGGCTATACAGGTGCAAGCAGATGGAGTAAAGCAATCTTAACTGTGTGCTTCTGTAGCACTTTTCATATTCATAACACTTCACAGGCATTAACCAGTTTATCCCTACAAATGCTCCTCCAAGGTGGGTAAGTAGAACTTTTCCAGTTGTGTAAATGAGGAAACCGAGATCCAGAGAGGGTAAAGGACTTGTTGTTCAAGTCATGCAGCAAGGTGACAGGAGAGCTGTGACTAAATGCAAGAAGGTTCTGGCTCCTAATCCCCACCCCTCATTGGGCTGGTTCATGATGGCTTGCTAAACTGGTCTCGTGCCTACATAGAATCATAGAAGATGAAGGTTGGAAAGGACCTCAGTAGATATCTAGTCCAACCCCCTACTCCAAGCAGGACCAGCCCCAACTAAACCATCCCAGCCAGGGCTTTGTCAAGCCAGGCCTTAAAAACCTCTAAGGATGGAGATTCCACCCCCTCCCTAGATCTTTGTGCTTCGTTTAAAAAAAAAACCAAACTAAGACCTTCTAGCCTTCATGGATGCAGTGGCCATCTTAAGTGCAGACTGGCAGCTTCTGCCTGAGTCCGCAGACAGCCTAAAACAGTAGCTTTAAGAAGTGTGAACTGTTGCTGATCACCCCGGTTAGGGTTTCCGCTCTGAAGCCTACGATGATGACTGAAATGTCAATGTTTGTAACTTTCATTGGTGATTAAAACTTGCAAGAAAGAATGGTGATTATACTATGAAGATCCCCATGGACAGCTGTCAGTGACATCTCATTCTGGTGTCACAAGTGGGCAGAACTTGGCTTGTGTGCAGAGAAGTTTTCACACCATTCCCCTTTGCCCCCAGTTTGACTCCTGAAGTCACTTAGGAGCTAGTGAAGAGCAGTCCAGGGAGAATTAGGGATCTTTCCCTCTAAGGCTGCAGGACAGCCTTCCAAATGCAGCAGCTACCTTCTCTAAGTCATGGCTTCAAAAATACTAGAGGGTGAATTTGACTTACTCTCTTCTCCAAGGCATTGGGGTGCACTCAAAGTGCCACTGCTGTACAATTAATGAATAATAATCTGTCCCTGCACCCATTAGGGTCCATGGGAATCTTTCCAAGGGTTTCCTTGAGCTTTGGTGCAAGCCCTGAGGGCGTGGTGCTCCAAAATGCTGAGCACTCTAGGCTCGGGATCTAAGAAAACGTTTAAGCACATGCTTAATGGTAAGCACGAGCAGTCCTGTTGAGGGTAGCGGAGGATGCCAAGGGACGCCGGCTGAGGTGTGGGCCAGTACTGTGTTGCAGTTCAGTTTCAGTACCCATTGTCCAGCAAGGAGACAGAACTGTGGTCTCCCAGTCTGGGCCTAACGCAGCGCATTGGGAACGCTGAGATTCTCATCCTGCTTCTGGCAAGTTCCTCCATCTGTAGGGTACGGGCAGTACCATTAACCTGGCGCAAGGGGAGCTGTGGGGTTTTGGATATGGAACAGCTGTGTGTGGCTGTTGGTGGAGTTACATTAGACAAGCTGAGTAATAATGATTGGCCTCAGCAACCATGATTCTCATGCTAGTGAGCGAGTATTTGCCAAAACACTTGACCTGTGCTCAGTCATTGGTGTTTTATCTACTAATCTTACTCACGTTCTGCTCTGCTACACTCATGGAAATTTAAAACTCCTCACCTACAGAGTTATTCTAGATTGACATTGCTGGAACACGGCAGAATTGGGCCCAGTGATCCCTCTTTAATGAAACCCTTGTCCTTGAGGCATCCAGAACTGCAAATTACCTTGCAACTCCTCTTCCTCAGTGTGTGAGACGATTGCTGCTGCTTCTGCTAAACTGTCCCTGATGCTCCAGTCTGTTACCAGCCCACCAACCTCTTCCAGTCTGTTACCAGCCCACCAACCTCTTGCCAGCCCTTTATGTCACATGCAGGGAACACTTGGTGCAAGTCAGTTCCCGAGCACCTTGAAAGAGCGTTGCTCTGCAGTGTCACTGGACATTCAGACATGACCACGTTCACTATCTCCAAAGAGACCATACACCCCCCTGCCTGTTGGCTCAGCCGAGGATTCACACTTGAATATTATTGTGCTGAGATGAACGTAGCATAAAGCCAAGGATACTTTTATTAATAAGGAACAGAGATTCAATGGATACTCAGCAAGGATAATAGAAACAGAAAATGGTTATAAATAAAACAAAACCATAACATGCTTTCTAGTGTCTACAACGTAACAGACTAAAACTGCCTCAGATAAGGATTGCTCACCCAACACCCCCTCTGTGTCAGAAGCAAAACCCCACGCACACATCCCGGCCAGGATCCAGCTTTCGTAGATCTAAAAAGGGCTGCTCTTTTTGCTCCCTTGGAGATGGAGAATCCCAGTATTTGTTCCCCCTCTTCTTCTAGTCCAGTAAATCTTTGAAATAGATCCTTTGAAATGTGCCTCCAGACAAAGTTTGTCTTCCCCCTGTTTATTCTTCAGCATGTGCACATCATGCTGTTCTTCTCATCCTACTGTTAATTTGCTTCTCCTGCTGACTCAAATGCAAATATGATCCCTGTTGCCTCTGGCAAGCCCTGCTCCATTTTACATGCGAGTCCTGGGCAGACAGGCAAGTCAATATTCCTTGATCCGGGAAACCTTTGTTTACCAGGCCTGCCTGGTGTGCGCGGTAAAACATATTTCCGGATACACATACAGCTTCTTAATTGTTATCTGTACATACATCATGCAGTGGTCTTGATGACCGGCATGTTATGAATTTTCATTTGATACCTTACACAACGTTCTTTGTAGATGAATACCATGACAGCTATACGTTAGGTGTAGCGAGTTGATCAGGCCAGATAGGAATTGCTGTGACAAAATAGTGGCCCCTCAGATGGGGGCACTGAGATGCTCTTAATCGCCCATCTCCTAGCACGCAAAAAGTAGTATTTTTGCTGGGATTCTGGTCTTTTGCCTTTCCAAAGTCCCCAGGATGCTTCCTGGCATTTTCTTCTTTTGCGGCTCTCCTATGGTCTTAAATGATTTCTGTTCCACTCTATTGATGTTTATTTCCTCTGATTTATTTTCAAAACGTCCTAACGTGTGTTCTTGGTGTGACTAAGGATTTTAATAGTCTCTTTTAAATGTAAAGTAATTCAGTTCCACTGAATATTTGAATTTAATACAACGAGAGAAAGAGAGAAAACAGGGAAGCAAAACGTGGCCACTGGTGAGCAGTGTTCATTTCGGAAGCAAATTGAAGCAGTGTATTTTAATAATCTGTGGGGTGTCAGTGGGATTTTCAGGAGCCCTTGTTCAGATTGATTTGATTAATGAGACAAAATTGCACAAGCAGGAGACTGCAGCCTCCATTTGTTATAATAAATAGATCTGCAGATTGACACAACTGGTTTAAAATATTAGGTGAACAAATTATTCAGCATGAGGTGAAGCAGTTGCTGAGTGATGAGGTAGATGAATAACCGTGTTTCCGTTTAACTGGGGAGTATAAAAAATGCCACCTTTCCCTCAGCGTCACCTAACGCGGAAGAGGATTAGGGTAGGTGCGTAACTCTTTACCACTGTGGTATCTGGAGAAGACTCTGGGCCTGTGGCTCATCTCTGCTTCAATTCAGAGACCCACAAATAGGAAGTGGCGCTTGGTGAAGAAGGTGATCTTGTGGTTACGGCCTTGGACTGGAACTCAAGGGATTTGGGTCCAATTCCTGGCTTTTCCACAGACTCCATATGTGACCTTGGGTAAATCACACAGGGCCAGGTTTTTAATGGTATTCGGTGCTAAAGATGCAGCTAGATGCCTAATTGTATCTTTGGGCATTTAAATACCTTTGAAAATTTGTCCCCCAGTGTCTCCGTATCCCAATTCCCCATCTCTGACTTGAGGGGAAAAGTACTAATCTACCTCACAGTGACGTGGGGAGGAGAAATGTGTCTGAGAAGCTCACTCACCAGAGTAAGGAGAGCCAGAGAAAAACAAACAAACCCTAAGTGGGTCTCCTGGCATCTGTGATGACAAAGGAAACGCTTAGCACGCACACATGCAGAGTTAACAAATTCTCCCATTTCCCACCCAGGTCATGCTCTCAGAAAGAAAAGGCACGGATGAGCTCTATGCTGTTAAGATCCTGAAGAAGGACGTGGTTATTCAGGATGACGACGTGGAGTGCACCATGGTTGAGAAGCGAGTGCTGGCTCTGGCTGGGAAGCCTCCATTCTTAACGCAGCTTCACTCCTGCTTTCAAACAATGGTAAGTGGGTAACCCTTATATTACCATCAGCCCTGTGCAAAATGCCCCTCTGAGAGGCCTTGTGTAATTTTGGGGCTTGTACCCAACACAAAAGTTAGGGAGTGGGAGCTCCTGCCAGATCAAGAACATTGTGGAATCCAGAACAGCTCTGAGTACTGTGAAGGGGAAGGATGGAGGGTAAAGACCCGCCCCATAGATGCTGCCTCATCTCCAGAATCCAAGGAGAAGGGAACCAACCCCAAATTCTCCCCCTGCCTCAGGTGATACTGAGATATCACAGCTTGCTCTGAAGCACTATAGAAATGCTTGGAAATAAATATATTGATTGAATGTGTGGCCAGATTTTCAGCCCTCCCCTTGCCTCCCCCCCTGCCATGAGCCTGCCTCTAATCTCACACTTCACTCTCTGTGCACACAAATGACTTGAAAAGAGGGCCACGTATATTTTCCCCCTCGCCAACCTCATGATTTGTCAAATTTTAATGCAAAAATGGCTGCGCACACCAAACACTCCATGTGTGAAAAAAGTGGAGCCTCAGAATGGGCGTCTGAACCCTGGTGAATTTATCAGCCAGCTTTTGATTGAATTACACCTGCTCCTTACGCCTTTCAGAAAGACCCTTCTGTGTGGTTTGAGTTACAGTCCAGGTAGCAAAACACCACTCTTTGTCAGGATTCACTGCTTGGAATTAAGAGGCTGAACAGATGGTGAAACCTAATAAGAAATCCAGAAATTTCAGATTGTAATAGGCACCCTATTAACTTGTGCAAATAATAAATAGAAAAAAACAGATTTTTGGAAACAAACTCTGGCCAGCTGTGAGCAACATGCAAATGAAAATGCCCAGTTGCTTGTCAGTAGGAGTAGGGAACAGTAATTGGATAGTCCTTTTAGATGTACGGCAGTGGAGTCTCCGAGGATTACTTTAATATCATCCCAGCAATGGATTTACCAGACACATTCAGTGTCTTTAAAGGGTGTAGTCCAGCTTTGCAGAACAGCAATCAAACTATGGCGGGGAAGCTCTTTCAAACACCATCTTTGTGGCATCTGAAGTGAGTCAGTGCAGGATTATTTCCGGGAGATTTACAGTAGCTAAACAGTAATCATGTTTGTAATGTAATCACAGCGCGTACCAGAGTGCATTACCAAATGCAAGCACAAACACTCTGATTTCTGGGAGCACAGTCCAAAGCACAATTCCTGGTCTGGGCTGCTAGTTCAACTGACTAGGACAGAGGGAAAAGAATCTAAAATCTGCATCTCAAAGAATGAGAGAATTATTGTTCGGGCATCACAGAGGGGAGGAATTCCCAAGTTTTGCGCTATCCACTTCCTGAGAGCCGGGCGTTCCACCTAGCCTGGAAAAAGGTGGTTGTGAGTGTGGCATCTTTATAATCCCAGAGCTACAACCACCGCAAGCCAGTCCTCAAGTGTCTGCTGTTAATTGCCCATCAAGCATAATGGCACCTCTTGGTCCCAGGTGGGCCAGGCTGGAGATGAGCACTACCATAATGGTCAGTGTTGATAGTGAGGAAGCAGCATTTGGCTGTTGACCTGCCTTTACCTCCCAGCTGCAGTGTGAAGCCACCCAGGAGAAATGGTAAATGAAACCAGCAGAATAAACAGGTCCAAATAAACCCAAGAAATCTCACTGTTCCTGACTCAGCCATTGGGTGTAAAGGGTGCATGCATGTTTTATGAGAATCCTAGAGGAGTCTTGACGGGCTGTGATCAAATGTCTCAGCAAGTTCAGTTATTCCATGCCCCCTTCACAGTCCTGGCTCTTTTTTTCCAAGCTGAGGATCAGAGTGGCTTTTCCTAGCTGGCTGGGTTGGCTGTATCGAGTAGCCACCTGTTTAATGGTCTCCCCCACTGACATTGATTGATGCTTTTAGGAAACGGCTCTGAACAAGGGCAATATTGTTTTACGTTCCAGTTATTACACAAGCGTGACCATGCTTTCAGAATGGGAGTTCCCTTCACTGCACATGTATGTGTGCACATGTATGGAGGGGCATGTGCAAACCTTCCGGTCATCAGATGGGGCTAAACATATTTTAGATGCCTGTAGTGTCTTATTTTGTGTCACCTGATGGGCCCTTAGGTGTCATGTTTAATTATCCTTGAGGTTGCCGTTGTGCCCTGTGTTTTTCCAAAGCAGGAGACAGGTTTACTGCATGGGAGGTGCTGGTTTACCAAGTGCTTGTCTATAGTTTTTATTGTGGTAATGCTCGTATTTGCATATCTTCTGTTTTCCGTGCGTTTGTAGTCTTGGAAGCAGGGCAAGGTTTATTTAAAGAAGAAATGCCGAGTGAGGAAAGGGGAAACCTGGAATGGGTGAAATAATGTGAAATATTATAGGCCATGGATAAAAAGCCCCCTCGTCTGTTTCCTGTCTCAAGTTTTTGTTGTTGAATGGCCACTGTATCTGGCTGCTCCTTTATCCCCCCAAAATATCTGTGCAGCCTATTATTTTCCTTTTAATTTTATATATTGCCCAAGTCACTGGCATTGTTTTGTCTTTGGAGATGTCTGTGCTGCCCTGATGTGGGGAAGTGCACGCTGCTGCTTGGCATTCTTTGGACTTCCCTTTGCCCATCTTTGGGGTGTGGGCAGGCGCACACAGATACACACGTGCAGGCGGACACGGACACTGCATGGAGTACTCACTGGGGACCAGAAGACTCACCTGTTGCCTCCTCTCAACAAACTCTTTGGGGCCACGTGTGTGTTACCCACATGACTGGGGACCTAGCTCCCCCACCCCCCGCACCCTTCTATGCCTGTAACCTGATGACATCACAAGGCCTGTTCCTCAGGCAAGATAAAAAAAGAAAAAAAACACCCCGAGGCTTGGACGCTGCCTGCTGTGCTCCTCCATGGACTATGTCTGCACACGCCACTCCCCTGCCAGCCATTGCTGTGTGTGTGTGTGCGTGCCCCTTCCACCCTACCCCCACTGGAAGGGACGAGTCCTGCTCTGTGTGTGTTTGTTTTTACTCCTGTCCCCTCTTTTGGGTGGGAAGAGACCTTTAATTGATGGTACCTCTCCCATTTTTGTATCTGCTCCCTCCTACCCCCGGAAAGGCTGACCAGATTTAGGAGGAGTATGTGGGTAAGAGAGGCAGTTGGCACTCCTGGATGATTGTATACAAACCAACTCCCTTCCTTCCCCCCCTCCGCCCCCGACTCTCCTGATAAACCTGTTGCTTAGGGGCCAGGAGGCTGCTAATTGAACTCTCTGCTGCAGCAATGTGCTTGATGGATGGACACGCACAAGTGCTCGCGCTCTCTCCCTCTCTCTGTGTCTGGTCCGGGAGTGGCAGGTTTTCTGGCTGTGTAAGCACCCTAACTGTTTGGCCACTGTTTGGCAAATACAAGAAGATTGAAGCGAGGCATCCGGACTGATGCGAATACTGCAGATGCCTTTTCTACAGCTCTATCTTTGGATTCTCCATTAGCTGAATGTCCTTGTGTAAAAGCTGCTGGCATAGCAGTACTGCAAAAATATCAAGAGACCCAGGATCCTAAATGCCGCAGACAAATGTGTTCTGAGATAAGAAACCAAAAAAGGAAGCACTGATGTCAACAAGCCACGGTCAGGGAATGGAAATTGCTAGCAGAGGTCCAAACAGCAAGTGTGTGTCATTTAGCCACAAACTGCAGCGCATTGTGCTGACGGAGTACAGCTCTCCATATGTTAATGCAAGTTGTGCGTAGTGCAATACTCCACTTGATGTGGCAAATTGGGATCCCCGCTGCTCCCTAGTCTGGATGGGAATCTTTTTATTTAAAATGAGGATTGGGAAGTGGAGCTTGGGCTAGGGCCTCCAGCTTAGCCGTAGCTCCCTGGTTAAATTATTGAGCTGGGATGTGGGAGGACACAGGTTCAAGTGCCCTGACCACTGGGCTATTGGCTATTTTCGGGCCGGTTGCTCATGTGCCTGTATTTGCAAATTATTTGGAAAGGTCTCATTTTTGTTCCAGTGCAGACAAAACTAAATGGTGACGCCTCCATTTTATTTATTTATTTGGCAAAATGCAATTCTTGTTCTTTGGCCAGTCCTGCTCTTCCCCTATCTGCTTCACAGGTCAAAGCTTGCAACTGCACATGAGGATCAAGTAATGGGTTCTCCACACTTAGGAAGGAATTGCTGCCATCTGTCTGGTTACCTTATACGCATCATGCAGACCCAAACTTTGTCTGCCGTGTGTTGGAGGGTAGGAGCTATAAATACGAAATGCTGTATATCATTATAGAGCTAGAGGTGGCTTGTAAAAGGTGCAAATGTCACTTCCACTGGGAGTTAGGTACCTGTGCCTTTGTATATCTACCCCCTAAAACCTCACTAAATTCCCTGTTCTCATAATGCTGCTGCTGTTCTTAATTTTCATGTTCTTTTTTTTTTTTTTAGGATCGCTTATATTTTGTGATGGAATACGTGAATGGTGGGGACTTAATGTACCAGATTCAACAGGTTGGCAGGTTTAAAGAGCCACATGCTGTGTAAGTTCAATAGCCAGTGTTAACATTCATTCTTTGGGGTCGGGATTTGATGGGTCTGTCTACTGTATCAATGTGTTTAGGTACATGGTTCAATGTTCATGTTTTTGAGGTAGGAAAGGAGTGAGAGGAGCAGAACAGCAGGAATGCAAAGATGAAATGTTCCCGATCCAGACCAGGGGTCAGAAGGATTTGCAGAGAGCAGGGGTTTTTTGCCTGTTAAGGTTTCCTGGGCCTAAAAAGCACCAGGGCAGGCTTACAAATGGCTCTCTAATTAACCATTCAAAGCGTCTTTAAACAGGATAGATAACAATCTCCCTGTGATTTGCTTGCTGGCAGACAGAAGTGCTGCTGGGTCTGCTCTGGGCCTGCGGGTCACAGAAAGCTGCAGAACGTCTTACAGAGCAGGTCGATTTCACGGATACGTGTCCCAGGCCAGCCCATCCATAGTTGTTCTGCTCTCGACTCCTGCAGGCTGACTGGTGGAACTCCTCACCTGGTGAATCTACATTAATGAATCTCACGTCCATAAAAAGGTTCCAAAAACCCCTGCTCCCCTTGGGTTTGATTTTTAAGTTACAGCATAACATGCCACTGGAAGGGCATTGCTGTGGGCTCGTCTCTGCCTCTTCTTTGCCAGCACTGCTGGAAGTTCATGGGTGAGTGGGAATTCCTTCTGCAATTAGCACGCTCCGAAACAGCCTGCTGCTCCTCCTTGATGAGCTCGCCCAGTGTTTCTGCCCTCCTCGATGGGGGGTTGTAAAGTCTGTGGTTTCTAGTTGTGATCCCTAAAGGAGGAGCAGCGTGGATGGATGATACCCTTGCAGCAAATAGTGTGCCTTCCAGTCGGGAACACGCTGTGTTTACTGGGGGCAGTGTCTGATGTGCCTGCACCTGGGTGAAGATTCTCCAAAATGGATGTCTGAAGTTGCATCCTAAGCCCACCCCAGGCATGTCAGTCACTGGTCTGGGTCTCAAAAGTGCTGAGCACGCATCAGTTCCTGTTGACTCCAGTGGGATGCACATTTTAGAAAAGCCGACAGCTTTACCCAGCCTAACTTTAGGCCCCCATTGTTTTCAAAACCTTGGCCTTAGATCGTCACCTGCATAGAGATTTCAGAACCCTTATAAAGAGAGTCCTCCATGCCCGCTCCGTCCTCACATTTCAGCAACCTGGCCTTCCTTTAGCCACATCTCCATCCAGAGACCCCCTGTGTAGTGCTTCTCTCTGGCTAGCCAGCTGAGGTCACAAGGGGCTCCTCTGTAGAGAGGTGAAGATGCTGCCTCTGCAGCCCTCTCCCTAGCTGGGAGGCCGCAGCTGGATTCCCCATTTTCATCCATCCACTAAGCAGCGGTGAAGTGACTCAGCCGTGAAGCTGAGTGGAACAAGCCTTTCCTGTTGGGGTGGGCTCTTACCATGAGCCATCCTGAGAGAGAGCCCCAGCTTTGTGCTTTTTGCTGCATCATGCTCCTGGTTTAAGTGGTTTAACATGATTTCACGCTGGTAAAAAGTGCCAGGCCTGGAGTCCTGGAGACTCCCTAGAAGTCTTGGATTTCATATAGTGCAGGCTGCAGGAATGGAAACTTCCCCTCACGCCACAAGTCAATCCTGTCCTGGAGGGCTTGTCCCGAGACATTCAAGAGGAACATTCAGTCTTTGGCTATTTTACTGCGACTGCCAGCCAGGTCATTGGTGGCTTTGGCACCTGCTTACTATAATCTGAGCTGAGGGTAACAAAATGTTTCACAAGATCCACCAAATGCACTTCTTTTCTTTTTTTAAATCAGCCTCTGCAGATACAGGCTGGGTTTAAAGCAGCGTCCTTTTGAAGGGAAGCTTTGTAGCTCAGGTGCAATTCTCTGAGGACAGAATATTCTTTAAAGAAAACAGTGGTAATGTGTGTTATCTTCTTGGCCTTCCTAGGATGACATGTAACTTTGCGTGTCATGTTCAGTCAGCCCACAGTGACGAACAGCCATAGATCTTGCATCTTTTTTAAAAAATTGAGAATCTGTATAATCAGAAGTGACAGCCCCACGCTAGCCCACAGCACCTCGATCATGTTATTACCCGATGCATGGCATAGGGTAAGCTTTGTCACTCTTGTGTGATACTTGTCCAGGGTTTTTGCATTGTGAGTGCCTTTATCTTTTGGAGATGTTTTCCCAGTATGTTTCATTTTGTGTAATTAGATTTGAAAGCTTTTCATTTTAATGTATCTGCTTTAATTATCGGAGTCTTCCTGTTAAATCTTTAATTTCAGATTCTATGCAGCAGAAATTGCCATTGGCCTATTCTTTCTACAAAGCAAAGGCATCATTTATCGGTAGGTGAACATATTCTCCCTTTCTCCCCTTCTCAAAGAACTGCTGCAAAAATCTGAGCTCGTTTATTACATGGCTGGACTTTGTGCTTGGGGCTCAAGGAATATTTTGTGTCAGCTGAGTGACATAGTATTCCACACAATAATCCAAGGGCTGCTCATTGACATAGCATTCAACACAGCAATCCAGGGACTGCAGTTCATTCCAGGGTCCTGGAGTATGGTTTGGCAGCTGTCCATCGAGTATACATTCAATAAGTGGAACTGGAGGCCTGCTAATGTCAGTGCGTTATGAGAGCATGATTGTCTTTTACCCCAGTTTTGTAGGGAAGGAAGTTCATCAGAGTGGCTTTGAGTCTTCTCCTGCCTCCCTGTTTTACATTTCTGTTTGGACATCACAAATCGTGACTGGGGAGAGGTGGATCAATTGTGAGATGTGTATTTTACTAGGCAGCGTTGTTTCTCTTTGAGACGAAAAGTGCATGCACTAAATGTGGCTTGTCCTGAGACTCGCAGGCTGAACCTGGTATTTACGGTTCCAAGGCCTGCAGAATGAGTTACCTCATTCTAGATTAGCTTTGCTGGCAGGCCTGGGACAGCACTCTGAGGCACACTGTCACTGGAGTTCCACGAGGCCCAAGGTAAAGCAGAACGTCCTTAATGAATGTCAGATGTCATTAACTGCCCAGTGCTGACTGTACGAGTGTAGGCACGAGTTACTGAACACTCTGCTCCAAAGATGAAAAGCGGGGAGAGCTTGAGATGAGGGACATTTTTTGCCATCGGCTGTTGCAGAGAGACGTTGTAAGTTTGCTGGGCCTTTCTGCCTCTTTCCCCTATAAAACTGAATGCAGCCTTGGGTTTTTCTGTCCTTGGCCAATCTGAATTCTAAGCACTGTTGCCATGGTTAATGAAGTCCCCCAAAAGGTAAGAAACTGGAAATGGTGCTATTCCTGCTATTGCACTTTCATGTAATTGAGCAACGATTTAGTTTGTCGAACTGAAGAACTGGTTGACGTATAATTTTGCATATGAAGTGATCTTGGCTCCAAATAGTGACGTGTGTTGCACTACTGAATGTTGAGCTGCCCATCCCAGACCTCTATACTCTTCCTGTGGTGTCCCTTTCCATGTAGCTGCAGGATTAACAGAGTCTCACGTCTGGTTTCCCCATCACCCTGTGCTCTCCAAACGGTTTGTAATTACACCAGGGAAAACTGGGTCATGGCATCTTCGTTCCCTTCAGAGTGGAGCCAGGATACATGGATTCAGGTAGCAGGGGCATTTGTAGTTCAGAGCTCTAACATCAGTTCTTCCCCATAATTCCAATGCATTCATTCACAGTCAGACGAGAGATGGAACTTGGTGTGTGCGCTACAGACTCTGCCACTGTCACTCAAGTGAGAAGACCAAAGGCGTGCATGATTAGGTGCTTTGCTGTTCATGTTGGAGACCAGTTGGCTGCTGGGTGAGGAGCCAAAGAGGGAGAGGAGTTTAGATGTTGCTAAAAGGGGCAAAATGTTTATTTCCACCCTAACTAGTGGTTATTTTCCAGTCAAATAACTTCCTTTTCCAGTAGCCCCTACTGTAGCTCATGTTAGAAGAGCATATGGGTAACTTACATTAGGCTAGCTGTTTCAGAGCATAAGGCAGAGGTATTATGAAAAGGGGCAAGCATCAACCAACCAACCCCTTTACAGTAACTCGGGCAATTGCCTTCTGCTTGAACTACAGAAGTTCTCCTTGTTGGAGGCTCTGGGCTAGATCTTCAGTTGCATAAATCTCCATAGCTCTATGAAGTCAATGGAGCTATGCTTGTTTACATTAGATGAGAATCTGGCACTGTCTACGCCGCCATGGTGTGCCCTCAACTTCAGCTCTCGGGCGCATGGTTTACCTCCTGCTCAATTACCCTGTTAGAGATTTGCAGGCTTGGGCACAGCTTCATAAACCTTGCTGGCAGATGGCAATGGACTCTGTGTTCATAGTTCGCCCCATGACCAGTATAGTGTTAGGTTACCTGGCCTGGCGGCTTTGCTCTAGCCCTTGGGTAGAGGTACAGCACTTATGGCCTTACCCCAAATGGAGACCTTTGGACATTGTCTTATAGTACATGACAAAAACACGACAGTAGTAATAGAGCCCACAGAGCTGCCTGGTAGTTACATGGGGGAACTACTTAGAAATTAGACTTGAAATACTGAGCATTCACTGACAGACTGGCCTTCCAACTTCATTTTAGTTCTCCTGGCAGGCCTGTGTAACCCACTGGCCACATCTTGGCCGACACTGGAGGATTGGTCCAGGGACCTCCAGAACTGAAAACATGAGTCTCTACAGCGTGAGCTACAGAGCCAGAACCCTTGAGCTGAGAGGTGTAGCAGGCTTCTATTTTCTCTAGGTCAGGCACAGAGGCCTGTTGCGTTTCATTAGAAAGAGAAGTTCAGATAATGCTAGAAGCTTTTCTGACTTGGCACTGCCTGCCTTTGGGTTGCAAGTGAACTCCAAAGACGCTTTGAGGTGCATAGAAATTGAGGATGAAAAATGGTCTAGTAAGTCCATCTCCATGCTGGTGCAAACTTGTTCAGTACAGTGTGTTTTACAGTGCGCTGTCTAGCCTAGTGCTTATGTGGGATAAAAAAAATTAAAAATTTGGCTCTGGTATGCCCAGATTTCATTCCTAATCATTCTCCCCAGGATGTCTTCTTACAAAAGAGTGTGTGTGAGAGAGAGCCCGTTGCATGAATGAATGAGGATGCAGGAAGTCGGTTGGCTTTCTTTATGGCAACTCTTTCAGTTTCCCCTTTTGTGTAACAGTTATTTTATTTTCCTGCTGTAGAGACCTAAAGCTTGACAACGTGATGCTGGATAACGAAGGGCACATAAAGATCGCAGACTTCGGCATGTGTAAGGAGAACATCTGGGATGGGGTAACTACCAAGACCTTTTGCGGCACTCCTGACTACATTGCACCCGAGGTAAGAGAATGAGAGGCACAGCAGAGGCTCTGAGGCGATGGGTTTTGAAGGCTTTCACGTATAAAAATATCTTATGGAAATGTGCACTTCATAAAACACCTTTTGCTTCTGTGACCAAATTTTGAATGGATGCAGGCAGAGAAAACACAATAGCTTCAGTGGCTTTTGTCACTCGATGGCTGAATTGAATAGCTTTTGTCATAAGCCCTCTGACGATAATTGTCCATTAACAGCATTTCCTTCAGAGATGCCTGTGTGACTGAGTCTGGGTATGGCTGAAGTTTATCAGCCAGGAAGGCGGGAGATCCCTTTTGGGCCAGATGGAGAATGCATGTAAAGCAAAACAGACCTAAAGATAATTGGGCATTTTCCATTGGAATGATTTTGCAACAGAAAATGCAGTTTCTACAAAACTGAAAGTTTTGGTAGGAAAATTTTGATTTTGGAGAGAAAAAAAATTGATTTTTTTTCCACGTGGAAAATCATTTAATTTAGGATTGGCTTGATCGGAATTGGAATATTTCATTTTTTAACTGACCCAAAATAATTTGTTTGAAATAAGTTCAACTAAACATAAACTACCCTTTCCTGTTGTGACCCATTGCCTCATGGGAACTGTAGTTTTGGCCCCTGTTCTCTCCAAAAGACTGGGCTCCCAACAGGACTAAATCTGCCATAAGGCAATGTGCTGATTTCATTTCTGTCCGAGCTGTGTGGTGCATCATGGAAGTCGCATGACTCTGGAAACATTGCACAAAATGTAGTCTGGTCAAGGAGCCAGGGCCATAGGTAAAAATGGGGGGCATCCAGCTCCCAAACTACAACTCCCATAAGGCAATGTGCCACCACAGGAAAATACAGTGCAGTGTTGAAATGACTCAAAACACAGCATTTTTATGTCATTCCAAGAAACGGAAATAAAACGTTTTGATTTCAGGAAAGTCTAAATGTTTTAACACTTCCACGTCAAATTTGTTTTCAGAATTTCCAGGAAGATTTCGACTTTCCATAGCATGTTGGGACGAATGTCAATGTTGAACTGTCAGAATTTCCTGCAGGAAAGAAATTCTGAACTTGGCACAGCTCCAGTGGGTGCCTGGCATGTGGATGGCAGGCTGAGGCTGTGGCTACACTGAACATTCCTTCCTTTAAATGGTTCTGTCCTCTGCTGCTTCTCCCAGTGACCCCAGCAACAGCAGTTAGACACCATTATTATACCCGCCTGCCAGCAGCAAGGAAGCAAAAGGCCTGCCAATCAGGGCTAATGGCTGAACCTTGGTCCACCCACTTCCTTCCCGGTTCTCTCTGACCTGTGAGCAAGGAGTTGCCTCCATTCTCTGCTCTTATTCCAGCTTCTCAGTGCCCTCTTCCAGCTCCTAGATGGTGGCAGGAGGGAGAGAAAAGCAGCAAGAAAAGAGTCTTTACTGCAAAGACCCCGTGGCCCTGCTCACAACTGCCAGGGGCTCTGACGAGACAGGAGTGAGCCAGCAGGGAGATTCTCTCCTGCCCCCTCAAACCACCGTCTCCAGGGCTCAGCGTGAGTTGTAGGCTCTGAATCAGTCCCCTTTCTCTAGGCACAGAGGGCTGTTGCCAGCTCCACTTCCCTGCAGCACTATTGGTTTTCTGTGCCTTGCCTGCTAGCCAGCTTGGGAGCCCCTCTCCCGGCAGGGCCACCCTGGATTCTGCCGATCTCAATGACACAGACCCAGCTGACAGCAGAGCCCCCTTGGTAAGCCATGTTCTGCTGGCCGCTCTCTCTCTCCCTGGAGGGTCTGTGTTTCTGGCTGAGGGATCACTACTTTGGGTGCTATCTCTCTCTTTTCCCTGGCAACCCAGGACTGTGTTCCCCATCGTCGTCATCCCTCCATCCCAGTGGGATGTGGTGTCTAATGGAGTCAGCCTAGCTGCTGGGGATATGGGCACTAACCTGCCTATCAGTGTGGTCTGGACCCCTCTTCCCCCCTTCTCCAGCACCCCAGGAGCTCTTCCTCCCACACCCCCAGGCTCCCTCACGCTGGGTTAGGGCAGCAGGGTTCTTCTGACTCTGGGGCATCTCCTCCATCTTCCTCTCCTCACGTATGCTCTCCTGCTGGGACCTGGAGGCAGGGTTACTCCGTCTCCAAGCCTTTCTCCTCTCCCAGGACCCTCCTTGCAGGACCTGTCTGTGACCTGACTCCCTAGCGATCCTGCCTGGGTGCGTGTAAAAGAGATCCCTGTTCCCATGTCCAAATCTTCCGTGGAGAGCCCTGTCACCATCATCCCAGCCCTGGGGACGTCACGTGTGCCCTACGCATTCATTCACAGCTCAGGGCCATTACAGCAGCAGTGCTGCAACGTGTAGGTTGCCAGTTCAAGCCCACTTGATACCTTTCCCCTGAATGTGCTCTGACCAGGAAGACAGCTACCCTTTCCTAATGGCTTCCTCCCCCACTTCAGGGAAACTGGGCCAGGAATGTGGAGGATGGTTCAGTCTCCATCCTTGCCTTGCTCAGGGAAGCCAACAAGATCTTTATCCCTTCAGCATGTTCCTTTTGCAGCGTTGGCTCCGGGCACAGGCAGATGGAAGCGAAGAGGCTTTGGCCTTCAGAAGGCCCTGTTTGCAAGGTGTTAATTACTCCCCTCCATTTAGTCTGGGAATTCCTGCCTTCCCCAGGCACTTCCCGTTCTGCAAGGCCCCTGGATAAGTGCTCTCTTAAAGCAATGCCCCCTTCTTGTTCTAGGACTGCACTGAGCAGGCCTCCAGGGAGGGGGCATTCATGACCTCCCAATCTTTGGATCTATATCCACAGCCTCGGAAAGCCTATTACGTTGTCTCCGTCTACCTAGCCCACTGGTGCTGCTTTGCAGCCACCTGTCTGAGTGACAGCTTCCTTTGTTCTGCTCCCTTTCGTTCAGCTGGATCTGCCTCTCGATTTGGCTGCACTCACCAAACACTCGCAGAAATGTTGAATCTTCATTGCTGATTGTTCTTTGGTGGGGAATCCCCAAGTTGTGTTTTCCTGCCTGGATGAGGATGTCATTTCTGCCCATCTGGCCCCTTTAGTGCAGAAATCAAGAATCAAAGGTCTTTGCCTTCTTGGATCATGGCTTTCTCACAATTGGAGAAAGCTCAAATTTCTCCTTCTCCTGGGATTTCTCACTGGCGCTCACATTTGGGACAGACTGGCCTTGGAGGACAGAGGCATCTGTTTCAGAAATCTGCAAGGTAGCCCCCTGGTCCCCTCCTCATCTTCATTTGGCCTCACTTGTTGGATCTGCCCTCGTTTGCTGATAATTTGTCCATTAGGGCTTCCAGGACTGCTGTAAGGCAAACCACTTCCATCAGTTCACTGCTTGCAACATCCATTGGTGTTACTGCGTCGGATGGGAGAAGAGGGATGGCCAACCGGGGAAAACTACTCGCCAGCAGGTCTGCTGGCTGTAGTTGGCCCTTCTCCCAGCCCATCCCTGACGAAGGGTTGCGTGCAGTGTTCTCTCACTGTCTTTGTATTGCCAGGCTCTGGCGGGAATGGAAATGAGTGGGCAGAGTATCATTTGTACGCTGGCTTTACCTGGCAGATCAGCTGCCTCATTGCTTCTGGTAGGTGGTGCCACAACACTCTCATTGCTATTTTTGGGTAGGACTGGAGAAGAGAGAACTATGACAAATGAATTACCAGTGAGTAATATTCCCTTATTAAAATAATCCTGAGAAATCCCCATCATGTCACTCGCTGTGAAAGGCTGCAGGTGTGTTCTGAAATAACTTCGCAGCAATGTCTCCAACCTGTTCAACATCTTAATGCTTGTGTCAGCTTATTACTTTAACAACCAATGGCATTGTATGTGACAAATTAGGCTTAAAGTATCGCCTAGGGGCATGTTAACCGTTTATTTAAGGTAGCCAGCTGTTGCATTTGCTTGTAAATACCTGTCCTCTTATCAAAACAAAGAAACCGTCTTACCTTCTGCGTGAATGCTCAGCTATGAAATATTAGTATTTATCCATGGAAACATTTTAAGGAAATAAATTCCCTTCAGATATATGTCAGATTATGTCCCTGTACTCTGAACTGCTTTGTTTTTCATCCCAGCCACAGACACATTTAATTACTAGCCCAACTGTGTATTATGTAGCCTCTTTTTATGAAGAATAATAGTGGTGTCCTGTTGGAATGTAGCTCTATTGCTGTGTGTGATTAATACTCCTTCAAAGCAGAACAGAGTAGCACGTCCTTTGGTATTCAACTGATTATCATCACTTAAATACTTATTTTCTTTGGTTTAATTCATTGGGTTTTTTCAATAGAAAAGAAGAGAATGGGAAATTCGGATGCAAATTGCTAATGGATTCAGGAATAATATTATTACCTACCCCTTTAATAGTGCTCCTTACCTGTAGATCTCAAGGATGTAACTACATTGTTCCCCATTTATGAAACTAGGCACAGACACTTGGACAAGGTCCCACAGCTGTTCAGTAATAGATCCACAATTAGAACCCAGATCTCCTAAATTCTAGCCCTGTTCCCTCTCCATTGGGCTGGGCTGTCTCCCACTGAGCAGCTGAAAATGTTTTACACTAGAATGGCCTCAAGTTAGAAATATCTTTGCTTGACCCATTTGCTGGGACTCCGTTATAAGGACCTGTCAGCTTGATACCTAAAGGACTGTTGTGAGTATGAATGACCATCATTAGTCCTGTTTCCTGTGAAGAGAGAATGCTATTTAATCGTTTGTTTTGCTGGTGTTTTATTTACGGACATTGGTTTCCTGCCGGGTTTCTTTGGTTGTGCTACTTAATATTTTTTACTCTTAGAGGACTTTGGTGTGAGCAGTTCACACCTGACTTTCCCAGGGCACTGGCAAATCACCAAAAACCAAGTGAAAGGAACATTAAGTGAACTTGAAGTCAAGGAAATTTGAAGCTGGAACTCAGCATCTGATCTCAGTAGTGCACCAACAGTGACATGAAAAGAAACAGGCCCCAATTCAACAAGGTGCCTAAGTACATGCTTGGTTTTAAGCACTCTGCTCACGTACGTACGGTCAGGCACGTGTGTAAGCATTTTGCTGAATCAGGCCCCTGTGAAGATAAGGACAGGCTATGATTTTTAGACTTAAATGAATTTCTTCGCTTTTGTAAGTTGAAAGTAGCCTGTTAATAGGTCGTTGATGAGGACTATGATTTCAAGACTGAAAACCTTATTTTCCTGCAGTAAAGGATCATGGTAAAAGTCCATAATGAGATTCTGTGTAATAGACCAGAGTGGTAACTTTGGAGCTGTTCTGGCCAAGTAGGCCAATAGGACTGATCATGTATTATTTATCTAAACCCTGCCCCATAAGCCTCTTTTATGTAGCTTGCTCCTTTTCAAACTTTCCAAAATATCAGAAGAGATGCACCCTTGTTATCACCTGCTACATTTCATGGCTGTGACCGAATGCAAGTGGCTGTTTGCATTATGGAAGATTGACAGAGTAATCTGAAAAATAACCAGTTGCCTTTTGCTCTTTGAGGGATATTGCTTACTGAGGGAGGAGGAGGAGGAGGAGGAGGGAGACTATGCTCCTTATGTAGGAGAGAGACAGGGCCCCATGTGGGCTCAGATGTCTGCCCGTGTGGATCACATTGCAGGATCGGGGCCTCAGTCAAATGTGGGAGTGAGGATGTGGGAATAGAGAGAAAAACCTCATGGAGATGAACTGAATCACTGTGTGTATATTTTACTGCGATTAGCATGTGATTTGCATTCATATTTGAATATATGAATCTATTCAGAATAGAATTCTGTAATTAGGATGAATAAATTGTGTAATTGTTTTGCGTTAAGTAACAGATGGCACAGCCTAAGGCCTGTCAAACTATGTATGCTGAAACGAGGCCCATCAGTAACAACTAAGCAAATAAACTGGGGCTTGAAAGAGCCCTTCAGAACACAGATTGGCTCTCTGCAGAAGCCGGGTTCCTTTGATTCAGGTTTCCACCCTGGTTATAATGCTCTGTGTATGCCCATGCATCTATTTGCTTCCTGTTTCCCCTTTGATTGTTTGTACCTGAGACTGGAGGGACTTCCTCACTTGAAAATAGGAAAATAAAATGCCAGAAACACGTACACTCGCAGACTCACCCATATACACAGTGGTTGTCTGCCATTCAGACAGAGCTGGACAGGGCGACTGAGCAGCTTGGTAGAACAGCAGTGTCCCTCCTTCTCTCCTTTGCTCTCAGAAGGGCTAATTGCTGGAGTTGTTTCTTTGCTTAAATAGCTGGGAAATCAAACTGTGTGAGTAGCGCCACAGTTTGCCTGGACACATTGTCCCTGTAGTGCAGCGGGATTGTACATTAGCTTTTTTAGGGTAAAGATGCGTAGTGTTTTTATATTCTGGCCGGTGTGTCTAAAATTCCCTTTCATCTGGGCGAGGTGGTTTGTTGATTTGGAGCTCAATTCCACAGGCCAGTGAGCGTTCTGACCCTGATCCAGCAAAGCCCAAAGCATGGGTTTAAATTCACGTATGTGAGCAATCCCATTGACTGTGATAGGCTGGGCCCTTATTCAAGATGCTTAGACCATTCGCAGTCTTGGAACAAGCCTGCTAGTGATAATGCAGATTGCGAAAGGTCTGAATGCTGTGCGGGGACACCGATTTCTGGAAACAGTCTCTGGTCTGCTCCTAATGCAGGAATACTTACCAGCAGTCTGTTTGGGTGTTTAAAGCATAAACTGAGGTGCAGTGTAACTGCCTATACTTTTGAAGAATGTGAAGTGGAGAAGGCTTATTTCGGTAAAGTGGGACTTTTTCATGGCTAGATCAGTTTTTCTCCACTGAACAGCTTCGTTATCTAAGTAGAGTTTCTCTGGAAGCAGAATTGTAACTTAAATCTTGCAATGTACTGGAATAATTTTGAAGCTTTCAGTTTATTTCACTAGAAGGAGAGTTTCTCTGTGCCAGACATCACTCCAGCTGGGTTCAGTTGTACTCTGCCCTGACTGATGGCTACTCATGATGTAGGAAGAATTAAACCAAGCTATGTGCAAAGGTGATAAATTATCTTATTGATTTCTCTACAGAGCTGTATAAATTGCAATTTCACAGCCACAAGTTTTCAGCTTTTCACAAAAAGAGCCATGCAAAAAATATGAAATTTCAAGATATTGACCCTTATTCTAATGAAATTTTGACTCTTGAAATTTCAAAAATGCAGTGGCTTTCAATTGTAACTCCCAAATGGTCAGATTTGTAAGCAAGTGTAATGCTGCCCAGTAGTGGGAGATTCTTTTTCTTTCTTTTCTGGAAGTTTGAGCTATTTTCATGAAATAAAAATGCAATCTAATAGCCTCAAATGTTGATATTTTTAATTACTAATATTTCATAAGGTTCTTTTAAAAGATATACCTCTCCTGAATATACACAGAGAACCAAATTCTGTGCTGTTACACCGAAGCAACTGTAGAGAAGACAGCGGAATTAATCCAGTTTTACACTGGTGTGAATGAGAGAAGGATTTGGCCTAAAGTTTCTGATTGAAGCAATGTTGTATCTGTAGTGATGAATCTGGGGGGCAGGGAACCCTACAGTTGGAAGCTAACCTGACCGCTCTGATTGCCCATATCATCGCTCTCTCGTCACACATTGATTTTTCAGACAATATATCAATTTACCTGGCTCCTGAGAGTTGAGGCTCAGAGCAGGCTGTGTTTTAGACACAACATGTTCTGTATTAAACTGCTGGCTGGAAAATCAGAGGGATAACATCAGGAAAACAAAACATTCAGTGTGCCCTGTTAACGTACGCTGTGCAATGGCCTGGCTTTCAAAGGTGCTGTGAACACCTGCCCACTCTGTCTATTTCCATGGCAGCTGCAAGTGCTCCTCACTTCCGAAAATCCAACCGCAAATAAATATCTCTGTCCCTTTGACCTGGGCTGAGGCCTGGAATTGTTTTTCATTGTGCCTACAGGCTAATAATTGAAGTGTTGTAATCCTGCTGGTTTTGTTGTTTTTAGATAATTGCTTATCAGCCCTATGGGAAGTCGGTGGATTGGTGGGCGTTTGGAGTTCTGCTCTATGAAATGTTAGCTGGCCAGGTAATTGAATTTTAATTGCTTCCCATGGGATTTTGTTAAACTCCATTGTGAGCGGCTGTTGAAGAGCCATTTGTTTTGTCACTAGCGAATGGTGGGGTGCTGTGTGCATTGTGTGGTGCCGGGGATCAAGTGTTGTGGAGGGGGAGAGGCAAGTCAGCTACCTACTCTAATCAGATCTGCAGACTGCAAAGCTGACAGAGACCAGTCGTGAAGCACCAGAGAAACGAAAGGGACCAAAGGTGGCTGACTTCCTACCTGAAGATCATAGACACAAACGTTATTCCAAAAACAAGGATGCGCCACTTAACCTGTCTTCTTTCTCTCCCTCCATGCCCCTTCCCCTGTAGGCGCCCTTTGAAGGTGAAGATGAAGATGAACTTTTCCAGTCCATTATGGAGCACAATGTAGCTTATCCCAAATCGATGTCCAAGGAGGCTGTGGCAATCTGCAAAGGGGTAAGGGGCAGCTTTGCCTTTTGGGTGGGGCAGAGAATTAAGGGCTTGGTTTTTATGCAGCTGGGTGCAGAGTTGCACATGCAGCTGAATGTCTAATTCGGGATGCACTCCCTACCATGGCAGCCGTACGTTGGGTGACTGCACATACACCTGGTTAATAATGTTGCTGGGGAGCAACTTGTGTGCACTGGCCACCATTACTGGGTCCAATACAGGGGATAATGGACTCAGTACAGGAGTAACTGGGTGGAATTCCTTGATCTGTGTTAGGCAAATGATCCTGTCGTCCTTTCTGGCCTTTCAAGTCTGTGAATCTATGAATAAGTGCATGTGCAAGTTAGCTGGAAGGGGACAAGTTGCTTGCTTTCCCCACAGACTGCTGGAGATTTGCATCCTGAATGTCCCTCTGGCCACTCTACATAAGAAAAGTGTGGTGCTAACGTCTCTTCATCTGGGGTGAAGGACCTCCCCATTGAGGTCAATGAGCATTTGGCCCTTGATTTCAGCGGGGTATGGTCTGCACTCTGAACATGAAGCATAGCTAAGGGTCCTAGTTGCTCACTTGTCGCTCGGAGGATATTAGGCAGTGCTTTGCATTAAGGGTCCAGTTGCCAGCCACCTGGAATGCCTGCAGCAGAGAGATTGTGCCACTTTGGCTTCTATCTTCCAGTCCACCCCTCACACCTCTCCGGGACGAAGCCCATGTGACTCTGAGCACCCTTCCCCACTCTGTGCAGCAGGGAGAACACGCTGTAGAGAGCAGCTGCTTTCCCCTTCCCCGCTCCAGCTTCCTCCCCTCTTCCCTGGTGATTTACTGCCCGGCTGGATGTACCACAGAGGGGCCCCAGACTCTCCCTGGGAAGAGGCAGACCCCTTGCTTTGCTGCTTCTCCCATGTATTGAGAGAGCCCCTGCTGTGTGTTGGTGTGTAGTGTAGGTGGGGTGGGGTGCGAGGGCCCCGGGGGCCAGATGTCAAAGGGGAGTGCAGCGGACAGCCCTGCGGCGGTACAGCACTGGCCTGTGGCTGGGTGTAAGCTGCTGGAGTAGAGCCCCCAGCCAGGGGTGGTTTAACAAGGCCCGTTCTGATGCGGCATGGGTGCCCCGAGCTGTTACAGGCAGGGGCCTCCTTTTTATCCCACACCTATCTCCAAGTGTTTTAAATCCCTGTTGCCTTTTTGCCCCGTGCCATCGTGCTGCAGCTGTCGCTCCTGCCAGACTGACAGGAGGTAGTGTGTGGGCTCAGCGGGTATTGCTTTGAGCACAGCCACACACACCCCCTCCCTGTGGCAAGAGAAAGCCCCATCCTCTCGCGTTCTTAATCTGCTTATCAGTGGGTCTCCTCTCCCCTCGGTAGCTCAACCACATTTAGAAGCAGGACCCAACTCTTTATTTTCATTGCTTTCGGAGTGGCGGCACAATGACACGGAACGGCGTGACCTTGAAGTGGCGGATTTGGGGATGTCTCCGGGCAGCATCTGGGCCGGTCTTTGGGGTCCGGGCTGCTTGCCTTCAAACTAAAGGCCGGGGAAATTGGAGTGCTGGGGGTGGAGTGTGGAAGCTAAAAGCAGCCCCAGGCTTACCACTGTTTGCCCAGAGACCCCTCCATCATACTGAGTGGCAGCAAGGGCAGTTCATGCATCTGGGGAGAAGTAAAACAGATCCAGGAAATTTCATAGAGTTATTTCTAACAAACGTTAAGGTAGAAAGTAAAGCCAGGATCCTGCAAGTTTAAGTGTCTGTGTTGTATTTTGCAGGATGAAGGCCTAATTTTACATTATCAAATGGCTTTTTAAATGAGACCCAGTATGGGGCAGTGTACTGATCTGGGATCCAGCCCTGCAAAGACTTACGAGCATGTCTAACTTTATTTGGGCCCTAAGTGATAAAAGCTGATTAGAGTCTTGCTGTGGATGTTTATTATTGAGGTTTGACGCCCTCCTCAGTCAGTCTGAACACCGTTATCGTCCAAGCTCTCTTGCCATTAGATTGTTGTGTAGGGTGCTTGGGTTGTGTTTTAAAACTTTTTAGTTTTTAGCCATTTAAAAAATGTGAATCTGTCTGTCTCTGAGAAAGCGGCACTTGCACCTGCTAATGGATAATGACACGACTCACAATTAATGTTGCTGCTGCAGCATTGCAGCATTACACTTCCCCTTTCCAATTGCAGCAGGACTTGGCGCTTGTTTTACAAACGGGAGTCCTGGCTCTTTGGAGGGGAGAAGTTGAAGTGTTCCAGGTTTTAAGTGGGTCATAGGGAAGTGATTGTTTTCCAGGTCACTTGGCAGTCAATTTCGGTAAAAAGTAGCAGTAAAGTCTTCATGTCCATTTAGAAGCTATCGTATTAATCCGAATGAGAGATTCTTCCCACTTTCTGGTTTTAGTGAGGGGAAGAGGAGGCTATTTCTCCAAGCCTGGCATAAATGCAGAGAGGAAGATATTTTCTGGTGTTATGCTAAACATCATTATCGCCACAGTCCTCCAGGGAGTAACACTGGCTTGTGATTAGAGATTGGAGCAGTGATAAATCTAGCTGTCTGCTTTATTTTCTGTGGCATCTGTCAAAACCTGAATGTTGTAAATCGACAAGAAGAAACCATGATTAAAACATCTGCTGGATATAGCTGTAATGGCTTCTGGCAAATATGAGGCTGCATGGAAGGAAATTTAACTGTGCATATAGGTCTGGTCTCCTTTGTAAATTCTTTTTTGTCTTGTGTATGTTGTGTAGACAACAAAGTGGTGGTTCACTACCTATATTTTTCTGAACTAAAAAGATACAAGGGACATTGCATTTTCCTCCTATTGTCTCCCGCATCCCCCAGGCCCAAAAAGAAACTTGGTTGCAATTTTAAGAGGCCTCAGTAAGCTAAAAGGAAAGCAGTTTTCCAGGCACATTACGGAGGGGAAGGTATCTTCAAGTTAATGAGCATCTAAGTCTTGTTTGTGTTGGTAAGTCATGCATTTTCCAAGAAAAACTTTCATTAGCTAACTTTCAAAAACAGCCCAGTATCAAGCCAATGAAAAAAGCAATTGGAAAAAGCTCTGCATGTAAACATGAAGGGTTTTGTATATCACAGCCATGCTTTCCAGAAACAATTGAAGGGGGATTTTGTTGTCCCTACACAATTTTTTTCTATGTGCTGGTGCGGGTCATTATTGAGTGTGGTTTGAGATGTTGCATTGGGCAGCCAGGAGATGGAAAGCCAGTTGACACAGAGAGAGAGAGAGAAAGAGAGAGAGAGAGAGAGTGTGTCTGTGTGTGTGTTGTTTTGGCACGGGGAAGAGAGATGGAGAGGCAGACATAGCAACTATTGGGCATATCATGCATATCTTACGTTGTGCAATACATTCATGCTGAAGAGACCAGAAATGCTGATTCAGCCACTCATGCTGGGCAAGCTCCTGCCATGAGAAAGAACTGTCCTAGATGAAATGCCAGGCTGGTCGTCTAGCCAGGCTGCCCGGCATGTGACAACTAAAAATACATTCCATCTCTTTCTGAGGGGCACATTCTTGTTTGCGACCTAACTGGGTTTCCTAATGCCTGTATTTAACAAGTCACATGGGCCCAAGAGCATGGGCATAAATATAAACTCTTTTCTTCCCACATGGAGACTTTTGAATGAGCCTGAACAAAGTCCTGTTTCCAGGTGAACAGATTGCTTGGGAATACAAAGTGTCTCTTCAGTCTCTGTTGGCAGCAAAGGCAGGAAATGCCCAGGCTTTCTCAGTAAAACCTACAGGTGTTTGGAATAGTGTTTTCAATGGTTGAGATAGATGCATGGGGGAGGAAAAGATCATAACATGCAACTCGCACTGCTTCAGGCCATGTCAGTGAGATAGTAGATGCAGCAGGCTATTCCACGTTCCACTGCCCCGAGGACCTTCTGCTGACACCGATATTGAAGTAACACACAGTAGCTCATATTTCCAATGGAATCTTTCTTGTTAGAAAAGGTTGAAAAGCTGGTCAAATGGGGTTTTTTATTTTGTCTTGTGTATTTTGGGTTTGTCTCTTTGGGGATTTTTAAGTTTTTTAACATCCATTTTGAGAGACCCTGCTAATAGGGGAAGATTGCCTGGTCGCACATGACATCAGGCAGAGGTGCTGATGCCAGGCCGTGGTGACATGCCGAATGCCCTGGCAGACTGCACGATGCCAGCCCAGGAGGCGACATGCAACCCGCTCGTTCTGGGAAAGGTGCGCCTGACAGTTTGCAGCATTCTAGAGATGGTCAAAATTTTCCAAATTTTGAACTCTCATTGACACTTTTTGAGGAAAAAAATCAAATTTTGATGGGGAAACCCTTGAAAAATTTGACAGGGCTTTTCAGCCAGCTCTGCAATAGTCTGTTTGAGCCTAATGCTGCCTTTGTTTTCCTTTATTGCTGAGGATTCAGCTCCATTTGCATTGTCCCAGGTTACAAGGACACGAGTTACTGTGGCCATGTTCCAAGCATGAGAGCCTGGGAAAGGTAGAGATCACAGCTTTCACCTGTGGTTTTCTTTAAGTGAGGTTTCCCATCTGTTTGTTGTCTCTTGGGGTAATGATCAGACAATGAAGATACTGGAGTGCTTTAAGGAGGTAATAAATAGAGAATGAACATATAGTGGAGAGATACAAACCCAGCTTTCATAACAAGATACCATGGTGCACAAGAACGTGAAGTGCTTATCTCCATATTAGTGATGTGTCTAGTATGTGCAATGAAGTCAGTATGTTGCATGAATGTCGTGTGATCCAAACACTGAATTTAGAAAGGGACCAAGATCTGTTCAGGCATTTCAACCTCACAGTGCGGGATGATCTGCTTTAAACAAAGTCCTCAAATATGTAGTTCTCTTTGCATCTCCATTGGCTAATCCTATTATAACTTGAGATATTAAGGCCCCAGATCAGCAAAGCCCTTCGGTACCTGATTAAAGATTTCACTGCATTAGGACTTGAATCCATAGAAATTAATGTCTCACATGTTCAAGATAAGAAATTATGTTCTTCCTAGACTACATCAGTGTTGTTTGAATTAGCTCTTGAAATGTATCATTGGCCTTGACTATCTGTTGGTCTGGCACAGTCCTCTTCATCTACAGTGATGTGTTTTATTCATGACGTTAGTGTAGGAATTAAACCAACCTCTTCCTATTTAATCCAAACAATGTGTAATGATTCTCTTCTGGAAATCAGGATATCAATCTGTAGGCTTCATGGGCTTCTGTATAACAATAGTAGATGGTACCTTCATGCTAACATGAGTAAAAGCACAAAAAGAAACTGGCAGATTTAATTTCTGTGTGACTGTATCCAAAATACAGTACAATAATTGCATCGAAGAATAGCCCTGTGTAGCAATGCAAACAATGCAGGTACCTCAAGTAGAAAATGAATCTCTTGTAATTCATTAGGCAGGGTGAGCTGTTCAGAATTTGGTGTGGATTTGTGTTAACGCTGGGAAATTGTGTATATAACTGTGAAATGTAAGTGTGTGTGTGAGAGAGAGAGAACGAACAGCAGGTAAACTCTAAGATTTTGGCTAGTAAAACCTAATTAGTAAATTAATGTAAGATATATTTCCTGCTGTGTATGAGAAGCTGACTGTAAAACAACAGTATGTGCAATGAACCAGAGGCTAGTTCACATTTTAATGTGCGCCCCTGCAATAATCAGACTTCTCTCTTAAAACAAAGATCAACCTGTAAATTAAAATCCAGGTCCCCATCTAGAGACGCTTTCGCTCTATAAACAATTTTGCTGATGTCATGCATTGGGGAAGGCCAGCTGCAGTGCTTCATGCATGGCCATGAGTCCTGTAGGTGGAATATTCAGCATTTGGTCTAATGCCTGTTGTGGGAACAAAATAGGTGTTCCCATCAGTTATTGGATTATTTGTAGTTCTAATGAGCAAACGTGAGGATTCCCTCACTAATTCTTTAGTGTCAAATACTCTTGTGTGGGGAGAGCATGATAGCTTTATGTGAGAGGAAAGAGATAAGGGAAGCCAGGTGACTGTCATGCAAGAAGGAGCAATGCTGAAAGGGGAACAGGATTTCCATACAAACCCCAGTAGACGTTGAAAAACAGACATTTTAGCATTTAAGTTGTAACCATCAGATTTATGTAGTGTGTCAGGTTGAGCAGTACTGTCAAATCTGAGCTAGAAGCAGCTCGCCCTGATTTCTGAGTGAGATGCAGCGTTCTTGCCATTCTGCCTCCACAAAGTCTGATCCAAGTCAGTGGGAGCTGATTAGGTCTTCGGAGTAGTCACGTGGCCGACGCGTGTCTCGTTTCTAATTCGGTGTCTGAAGTGACTCATCCGGCTGGGCGTTTTCACTGCTGTGTTTTATGAGTAGGCGTCCCAATGCTTGAGGTTTTGACTAGGTCCTGATTGTGCCAATGCAGAAGTGCTTAACTTTACTACCATGAGGAGTCCCATTGACTTCAGTGGAGTTCAACACGTGCAGAAATGTCTGCAAGATCAGGGCCCCAGAAGGAAGACCTGCCATCTAGCTCTTTGCATGCTGGCTGGATGTCACCGAAGCTGATATTGCATATGAAAATCAAATGTAGCCAGGGGGAGAGACCCCAATTTAACTAAACAAAATTGGGGAACAGTTCTCAGTGGACATTTTAGAGTCTCACATTTTTGCAGAGGAAATGCTTTAGTAATAAATAACTTCCTGTTGATTCATAGAGTCCTTATCTCTGCTGTAATTCAACAAACAGGATTTGACTTATAAACAAGGGTCTGATCCAAAGCCCTGTGAGGGAGATGGAAAAACTCCCACTGACTTTACTAGGATTTAAGTCAGCATCACAGCAAAGATCTGAAAGAGGGAGTCTTGCCCAAGGATAGTTGCTCCCCCATCTAGTACTGCATAAAGAGGAGGAAAGCCTAAAAAAAGCCACCCGAGGGCCTGGGGCTTTTGACCATTGAGAATAGCTCCCTCCCTGCCATCTGGGACAGGTGATATGGTCCATCCTTGTCTTGGCAAAAACGTGACTTTTTTTATATATAGGCTATTTATCCAACTCTTCTGAAGCAACAGGGACCGCTTTGCTTTTTTTACATCCGCATAGTTTATTGCAATGTAATGTTTATTCTTATTTATTCATTTTTACGATGAGTAGAGCATTTCAATATCAGATAAGACAATATTATCCATGCACAATAATGAGTGAGTGAAAATGCTTCTATCTGCCCGGAGTCCTATCATCAGAGTCACCTTTCTGCCCTAATCCACCTCTCTGCCTTCCCAGCCACAGCCGTCCTGTGCGGCTAGTAATAGCGGCTTTTCCCTGGCAGGAGGGGAAGGCGAGTGAGTGATACTCTACTGGATTGCCACCAGCACTGCTTCCTAAGGTCGTTAATGGGATGTGGTGGTCCTTGCCGCTAGAAAATTAGCTCATCGTGTCTGGAAAACGATCGATCCAGGTCTCAAAAGCCAGGGCCCACGGCCTGACATTTCGCTGCTAGCTGCTGGCCTTTCCAGAGCTGATGCAGAACCCATTAATGTTACTGCAGTAGCCACTCAACGGCTGGCACGGAAGAGGTTAAGTTGGGCTGGTTTTCCAGTGGGCTGGGTAGTGAACACACAGCCACTGGCCACCAGCGTGGTTGTGGGCTCCAAACCCTTCTATTTCACTTCATATTTGTATTTACATGTTTTATTTTTTGCAGGCTTTTCTTTGCCATTAGGTCTGAGTGGAACATTTTTTTTTTTTAAGATCAGTCTCCCTGAACAAGTGTATGTGCAACCGTGGATGATGTGGTTGACTTACGTCAAAACATTTGCAATTTAGAGAACAGAAGCCCTGCTTGGACACACATGTTCTGGACCCTCTGCAGAGGGTGAAATTTGCCCCCGGGCAGAGAGGCCAGGTCCAAGTTCCTGACTCACTTAAAACCGAATTCCCCCCCAAGGGCACTTTGAGTTGTGTGCACGCCTCTCAGATGTCTCTGGTTTTGGGGGTTCTCCCTCATTTGAGCCCCAAAGTTACTACATTCTGCACACGTAAATAAAAAATGAGAAGAGCCCTATCAGAAATGGAGCCAGGAATCAGAGGCCTTTACACTAAAAGAAGCAGCCGTGTCTGGCATGAGCAGTGGCGTGTCCCCCTCTCAGATTGGGCCTTGGTCTCACGTTGCCTCCCAGACTTGGGCTGTAGCAGGTTGAGAAGTGTTCTGTGTCTGTGTGAATGTTCTCCCCGGGAAGTTAGGGGCAATCATGCATATGTCTCACGAAGGGGGTGGAAGGCAAAGGATCCACCTCTTGAGTTGCTCATTCCCTTGCCTTTTCCAACCAGTTCCTTGGGCTCAGAGAGTTCAAGGGCAGAAGAGACCACTGTGATCATCTAGTCTGACCACCACAGCTGGCCATAAATTGTACCCAGTGGCTCCTGCACTGAGCCTAGGATCTTGAACAGCTGTGTAAGTCACAGCTAGTGACGAGAGAGAAGTGCAGTCCTTTTGCAACTCCAAGTCCCTACACTGTAGAATAAGATCTGCTGCAAACCAGTGGTGCCTTTTGGAGCTGACAATGTGGCTTGTTTTAACTGCCCTGCTTCTAATGAAGCAGTGCCTTTGTTGGAGGAATTCTGTTCATATTCCTCCTGCTTATCAACAGTTTATAAACCTCTGGTATCTGCTTCTTATCTCAGAAAGCAACCCAAACAATACCCCCAGGATATTAATGTTTGCACAGCCCCTCTGAATCCCTTACTCTTCTCCACTCGGCTTATTGGGGCTGTGAAAAAGAGAAGTTTAGATGACTTTTTGCTGCTCACTCCTTTCTTTCAGAACCGAGTAGGTTTCGTTGCTCTCCTGTGCCACGTCCAGAGCGAGATGGGCCCTGTTGTTGGTGCTAATGAGACTTTTGAGAGTAGATTGTTCCTGGCTTTCAAAACGAATGGCTTCGATGGTGGGATGTACCCCTGCAAAGTAGCTTTGTGTGTTCATGTTCTCCCATGTTACCACAGGCTTAATCCAGAGTGACTGCCACATTGCTTGGAGTCACTCAACAGCATTCTAGCAAGCCCTAGCTTTTCCAGCACTGAAGTAGTTTCTAAAGGCAAAGGACGGCGTTTCCCTCGTCACCTGCAGGCTCCGAGGGGTTAAGTGCCTCTCCTTGAATCCCTGGTTTGTCAGGCCTGCTAACATCCTGCTGTTGCATGTCACCTCAGCACAGCCTCCCTGGGCCACTTCTCCTCTGGCAAGCACAGCCCCGCTCCTGTTTGAATTCAGCAGGAGCTGTGAATACATATTGGGAGACTGAATCTGGGCCCTGGGAATCCAAGGTGGAAAGCGCCTCTGCTCAGCCCATGTGGATCCCCTCACCGTTCTGCCACTGCCCCCACACAGCACTTTCCCAGCAGAGCACTGCCTGCCGCTGGCTCTCGCCAAGGGCACTCCCCTGGCTGGAGCCTCTGCCCATCAGTAGGATGCTGTGAGGGGAGGATGGAGCCAGGGGAGCCTAGAGGTCATGCACACTGGAGTGTCCCTTCCCTAATTCCGCTGATGTCCGGGGAGAGGCAAGCCAGGCTGGCGGAGAGCTCGGAGTGGGGAGCCCGATAAGGTGGGCACAAGGCCTCCATGTTTGATGCGTAGACCTTCTGCAAATCCTCGCCCCCTCCGTCCCTGCTGGAAGCACAGGGGTCCAGTTGCTTTACTGTGCCCTCTGGAGGGCAAACCAGGGTGCGCAGGTAAGAATTTAGAGGCGACTCCGTCCAGGAATCCTTGCTGTGTTTCTCAGCCCTGAGGTGGGGTTTGCTGTGGCAGGTGATGGTTTGACTCTAGGTTGCCCAGCTTGTCCCTAGGTGCCCAGGCAACTGGGTCACGGTGTAACGTTGGACTCAGGCACCTCTCGCACCTGTTCGATGGGTGGGATTTGCTGAAGCTGTTTGGCTTTCTCTCAGTGATTGTTTCTCCCTTTACTCTCTCTAAGCTAATGACCAAGCACCCTGGCAAACGCCTGGGATGTGGCCCAGAAGGGGAGCGGGACATCAAGGAGCACGCCTTCTTCCGATATATCGACTGGGAGAAACTCGAGCGCAAAGAGATTCAACCTCCATTCAAGCCAAAGGCTGTAAGTCTGATTGTGCTCAAGTGTGTTCCTCCTTTCTCTTTCCCTCCCACTTCCACACACACACACTTTCTCTCACTCCCCCGCGCTCATGCACAAGCATATGTGCAGATGCTACTTTCCTTACCCACACGATACATGTATCCCACACTTATTTTATATATTTAGGAGATCATACGCCCATAAAGCTGGCACGTGTCTAGCAACCGTCCTTGGAGAATAAATCATTCCGATAGCGGGCCCCTCGTCTGTTTTCAGAGTACAGAGCGAGAAATCGTGTGTGTTTGGCTCAAGGATTTAATTGCATTGCAGTAGCTCTCAGTTCGTTATTGCGTGGGTCAGTGTCTCTTGCTGTCCTCCCTCTGAAATTGAAAAGGTCTCTCTCTAAACTGCATCTTAACATCCACCTCAGCAGTGTACGCCAAGTCTGAATTGGTAATGAAGCAGCAATTCACCCACCGGCTTCTACCGCCGTTAAAGCCCAAGAAGTCTGGAGCTTGAATTGTGTATGAATACTAACAAAGCCAGAGGAGAATTCTTATGATAAGGAGAATCTGAGTTTCTTGCATTGTTTCTCTGTTTCTTAATGATGAACTTTGCTGGCTGGAATACAGGTTATAGAGACATCTGTGGGGGAAACTGTGCAGCAAGTATTGCTAAATGTGGGGCATAAACTGCTAGAGGTGGGACTGAGGTGGGCATGTCCAATGGTCTGAGGACTATTTAGCTACTGTGGGTAAGAGGAATCCTCGCTTGGCCAGCATGCGGCTGGCATTGTGAGGCGATTTAGGCAGTCAGTAATGCAGTTTGCATTTCAGTCTGTATAACTCCTTGCTTGGTGTGTAAGAGTCAGAAATCAGAGGAGAAAGCAGTCATTTTGAATAATGAAATAGGCTTCCATGCCTGATGTCAGAGGAAGGGTGGCCCAGTAGTTAGACCATCCCTGCCGTAGTGGTCCTGTTTGACCTTGGACAAATCTTAGCTTCTCTCTGCCTCTCTTCTCCATCTGTACAACGGAGGGAACAGCAATTTCCTACCTCAGAAGAGTGCTGTGAAGATAAATACATTAAAAAGCGTGAGGTGCTCAGTTACTACAGCAATGAGGGTCACAAGTACCAGAGACGGATCTCCCTGCCCCTCACACGTCCCTTTCTGCAATGACCATCTGGCCATAATGGAGCATAGGCTATCGATGTGGTGTTGAGAAACTCACATCTTAACAGCCCTATTGCAACCTACTTACTGCAGACTCCAGCTTTGCTCCCTTCTTTACATGTTTGTGTGTCTCCTGCTCCTCACTCGTCTGTCCTTTCCTGGGTCGGATACCTACACTAGGCATGACCTGAGAGATCCAAGGTTAAAGCTGATTCACAGCAGTGGCATTTGTGTTGAGTAACCTCGAGCTGAGCTGGGAGGAAGCTCTACCTGTCGCTAGTCCGTCACACTGCATCGGGGCAGAAGTGATTAAATTATCCCTGACCCGCTCCTGACAAATGTGCATCTGAGTCTGACTGGCTCAAGCAGTGGAGGATCCCAAACTCGTTTGTTCCATCACCGTTTCAAAGGCTTTCCCCATATTTACCTCACATTTTCCTCCCTGCAGAGAACGCCCATTACTATTTTCCTGTCCTCCAAGATGGGAGGTAGGAAATCCTCTCTCTCAGTAACACCCTTCCAGGTGCCTGCATGTTGCTGGCAAAATTGTTCTTCGTTGTTTTGTATGTCCCATGCCCTGACCCTTTCCTCCTCTGCCTTATTGTCCGAACCTTTTATTATTCTTACTCATTGTACTTTTACCTTTAGCCTGGTCTAATCACTGCAGCTTCCTCCACAGGATGAGCGTCTTGTAATGAAATGCCCAGACTTGATTTTCCCCTGATTTAGTTTAAGAACTGGTTCCCTCAGAGGGTATCCATTTGCTATTAATAGGAGTTCTACATATGTAACGGATGAAGCATGTGCCTGTAAGAGAATATTTAGCATTGCGTCTCTTTGGTTAAACACCCATCTGCTCTAGCAGCCTCTTCCCTTTTAAAGCCCATTGCCTGATGGCTCAAAAATGGCGAAATTGTCCATTAGCTTCCCGTTTGCCACGCGCATTGCCTTATGCTGTATTGCCATGACACTGGTTATGGCACAGGGATGGTCCCTGAGAGACTGGATTTTGTTCCCGGCTCTGCCACAACCAGAGTGACATGGGGCTCCTCTTTGCATCCCATTCTCTTCATCTATGGAGTTAGGAGACTGACACTCATGTACCTCCTTTTGCTCGCTTGTTCTGAATATCCCATTCCCACGTGGATTCGGTGGACCCCTGCCGAGCCCAGAAGGACACTGGCTTTCTACCATGTGCTCTAATGGAGTAATTTTTAAATTACTATAGTGTATTTACAAAGAGCTCCAACTTACTGATGTCTGGCCTGGGAATCAGCGTATTCTGCGGTTCTAGGAAAAGGCATTCAGGCATGTGTGACCCCAGCTCTGCTGCTCTGGGATATGCACTAGGCAGTGTTTGCACGCCGACCCTATTAGCAGAGAAATGAATGTCCCATTCCCCACGACACCTTATTGGACATTTTGGGGAGCAGGTGATACTGGGGTGAGGATTATCCAAGATGTCTAAATCACTGCCACGGGCCCCGTGGCTCAGAGGGGAGGAAACTGTAGGTCGAACACTGTGTGGGAAGAGATTTCTGTGTTGCTGTCACAGCCCTGGTAAGGCTACCCCTGCTAGACACTTGCCAGGCAGCTGCGTTTGGTTGCATGCACTGGACCCATCTGCTTTTGAGCTTCCCTTGGTCTGGCCAGGCTCCAGCATTGTCACTTGCTTTGGCTGCTGTGGCATGCTTCCCTGAGGACAGACTCCGTTTGCTACCTCTTTGCCGAAGCGGGACTCGCTTTCCAGCTGCCCTAGGCTGCCAGGAGCTGTGCTGACCTCCCAGAACAGCCCAGCAGTTCAGGCACGTCCTTCCTCAGAGCTCCAGCCGCGCATTCGCTGTTCACATCTCCAAGAACATGTGAGTGGAAGGGTAACAAACAGGCTTACCAAGGGCTCCGAAACCAGTCACTCTTTAGACAGCACAAGAGCTTTACCGATCCCGACAAAACAATAAAACGCTTGCACGCCCTTCCCTGCCTCGGTTTCCTCACCACTCTGGACTGTTCTCGGGATGTAAGTGGGAATCCTGTCGGATGTCCGGGATCCTCCCCCTTCTCCTCCGGTACAGCCGCGCTTTCTGCTTCTGCCTCTCTTCCTTTCTCCCCCTGTCTTTAAAACAGCTGGGGAGAGAGTCCTCCTATAAAGTTGCAGTCCCCTTTTTCAGGTGACTCCTCAGCAGCCGCTCCCCAGTCAGCCTCCTGCTCAGACTGCCCCATCAGCTCATCCTGTTGCATGGCTCCTACCCACTGGGGTGAGCTGTTTTTCTTGGTCTGGCTGCCATCTTTGCCCAAGGGTGCTTCCATTTGACTGGAAGATTGTCAATGTTTAGCAACCTTCCTTTATTAGCCTTGTTCCCACCCCTAGGATGTTCTCTCCAGATGAAGGTAAAAGAAAGCAGAGAAGGCAGACTATAGCCTCGCAATCAAAATGGAGTTTGTAGTTTGATAGAGAGGTAAACAGAGAGTTCAAAATCTCAAACTAGAATTCATAAATTGGACGTAGATGCCCCAAATCATCACAGTTGCGGAATCATTTGGGGTCAACTGTAAAGCCAGGCCCTGATTTGCATGCTCAGGGCTGGAGATATTGGTATGAATTCTGATAATATTCAAAAATGAAAACCCACGTGGGGCTACAAACTCTAGCAGAGGCAAGGAGGATGCCGTACATTGTAATGTGGGTCTGGAAGTTACGGCATCTAGCACAGGTCCCAGGCAGCTCACAGACTTTCTTTCCTTTGGCAATGATTCATTTTTCCTGATATTTGTAACTGCTCGTTTTCTCCTTCTATGCTCATTTTCTAACCAGTCCTGCATCTTCCTCTCTTCTGTCATTTACCAGTTCCTTCCTGAGCCGGATGTCCTGTTACTGTGTCTGCCACATGTTGCATCTTTATATGTTTGTTTGTTTTTAATGCAAAAAGTTGAATTCTGTAAAATGCTCTTTCAGTGTTTGTTTTTCAAAATGTTCAAATTGTGTCCTGCTGTAAATGTCTTATTTGTTTAAAATTCCATTTGAACGTGGACCTTGGAATGGAGAATGGTAAGCTATTGTTTGTTGTTTCTCACCTAACAGCTTGCCATAGGAAATATTTTAACATTTGATAGCGAGAGAGAGATTAGTGTTCAGGTAGGTTCAGTAGATTTTTGGATTAGTTAGGATTAAGATGATTCAGGTACCTGCTGATGGTTTATATTTCAGCAGCCATGCATCTGTGTTGCAAAATACATATTCTTTTAATGCCATCTGCCAAAAGGAAATCAAAGGAACACATATAAAAAAAAAAAGTGTTGTGTGGTTATCAAAAAACCCATTCACAGCCACAGGGATACAGAAAATCTGGGTTTACACACCTTTAAAATATACTTGGGAAAGGAAGATTTTATGATCACTTTTAAAAGTTCACCTGTAATCTAAGGGTGTTAGTACAAAATGTATATAGCCGTCTGACTATGGATACGCACGTGTGCAGATGAACACAGCGAGCTTGTCTGCACTACAGAACGTTACCATGTTTGAACACTGTTGTGAACAGCTGAGTCAGCTGACACCAAGCTGGTCACAATTTAGAGGTCAGCACATACCAGGACGAGTTGAGTTCAGCATCATGTCAGCTAATTCAGGCCCCGTCTACACTTACCTTCCAGATTCGGCAGCAGTCAACAGGAGATATGCAAGTGACGTAAATCACTTGCGTATCTCCCATCGACTTCGCTGCGTCTGCTTCGTGCACCATCCACACTGTGCTGCCCCACTTACCGGGGTGGTTTTCCTACATCGATTGCTGGATCGACTGAGCGGATCTGCACAGACCCGCTCAGTTGATCCAGGGACATTGAACTAACAGTGGCAAATTTGCTGCTATCAGTGTAGAGCCAGCCTCAGCTGGTAACAGCTCTGTTCAAGCACAGGAAAATGGACTGGATTGCACACCACAACTAGATGCCAGCTAAGAAGCTAATGGGAGCGGGCTGAATCGGTTCCTCACCTGCTGCGTTTGCGTCTTTACCGTGCTGGATGGTCACTTCTCTAGACATAGCTCTCACTGGGGACTGTCTTCACTAAACTTCTCTTTTGCACACCCCGGAACTCTTTGCAGCAACTACCTACTTCTGTAGAGCCTCTGCATCCGTAAGGGCCAGATTCAAATGAAGCCTTTGTTTGCTCGCCCCTTGTCTAGCTGCCAATGACGGCTGCGCTTCACTTGGAAAATTGTATCATTTTAAAACAAAACCAAAAAAAGGGACAGTTAATTATTCAGCCTGACTTGGGTCTGCTCCATCCTTAGAGCTGAAAATAAATTCTTGAGATCTTGTGGTTTGGTTCCTGCTTGGCACTTGATTAACCTTTCTCACAGTGACTGTAACAAGAGAGCTCGGGGTGCAGAAACTCAGCCGTTTTGACAAGGGACTGTGTGCCTTGTTGCTCTTAGGTTTGGTCTCTGCATACCCACTTCCCTGCCTGAATGGCGCTTCCCTGGGAAGTAGGTTTACACACTCGCTCTGTCTCTCATTGAGATAAGTATTGTTTTGGGTGTCTAATTACTCCTTTACTTTACATAACGCCTGGTGATTTGAAAAGTCTCGTTCTGAAAGCATTGAACTCAAATGGCAGACTACAGAAGTACTGACAACGCGGAAGTCAGTGAGTTTAAAAAAAAAAAAAGCCCTTAATTTAATAATTATCTAATTGCACAAATTAGACCTTATTCGAATCATTATGAGTTAATTAATATTGAGATACTATTTATAGACCCGGTTACTTAAGAAATCAGTCAGTTAACGTGCTTGTGCTCGCACAGCTCGTTTTTGTTGCCCTGACCTCTGGTGAGGTGAGTCCAGATGTTCATATGAGCCATTTCCTAATCAGAAAAAGTTAGGGGTTAGTGGGCGGTCATATCTAGGCAAGCACTTGTAAACGTGCAGTGTGACTGTTCATGTACACTCTACAGCGTGCTACGGACCAGTTGAAAGGAGAACCGTTGTACAGCTAGATACAGCCGAAATCCCCATCCGGTAAATGTTTTAAGGTTAAATAGTTTTTTTTTTCCCCCTAACAAAATGGACATGTAGGAAACATAGAGTGAGGGTAAAACCATGAGCTCGTCTCTGTCCTCCTCAAGATCATTCTCTCTGACCTCATTTTAATTATTTGGCTTCTATTTTTTCATTCTTTTCTGAAAAAATCACTCTGGTTATTGAAGAGACTTAGTGACCCTGATTCAGCAAAACATTTCAACAAGTGCTTAAGGCCCACTGAAGTCAATGAGACTTAAACATGTGTTTAAAATTAAGTATATGCATGCTGAACTGGGGCCTATGTTATTAACATAGTGAAAATATTTACTCAGTTAGTATGCAAAAGTGTTCCTACTGTGTCCCTGGAGATAGCTTTTTGGGGTAAAGTTTTCAAACACACCTAAGACCTTTTTTCACAAGTGACTTAGACGTCTTCCTCCTTACGTGGGCTCCTAACTACCAGAATTTTAAAGGTATTTCAATGCTAGAGATTCAGATAAGCACTTTTGAAATTTTCACTAGGCACCTAACTCCCATGAATCAACCACACTAGGTTCCAATCTGCATCTTCATGCCACTAAATACCTTTTGAAAATCTGACCCTGAGTCACTTTTGCAAATGAGATTTTGGCTTCTAGGTCACTTAGGCAAGAGAGATGGAGGGCCCCTCTTGTGAGCAAAGGGTTAGTAGCTACCCCAGCACACTAGTGACTCTCTGTCCATCTCCTGGCTGTGAAAAGGCGACACGAGGAAGGGAATCTGTTTCATCCAAACACTTCTCTATCAATGCATAATTTCCATCCGTCCTTGTGCTTAGGATAATTTTTGGATGTTAAATAGACAAAATCATCAGTACGTCATCTTGGCAGCCCTAAATGCTGTCTTGTTCCCAAACATCTCATTTTTCTGCTAAGATGCTTTATAAGTGCCACAGTATTACTGTAAAGCAATCGCAGCTTAGAGCATTTCGTGGTCAAAGAAAAGAGAGTCATGTACAGTGCTTACTTAAACTTCTCATGCTTACCCATACATCGTTCCTTCTTGCTATCGTATGTTCCAATGTCGCTAGTTCGATGTTCTCCACGTTGGGCTAATGGAAGCATTTGCAGAAGCTTGACCAGCTGATGATTCATCATCTTGTGCCTCTCCACGTGGACTGAGTTGGGGAGGGTTTTTTTTAACCCTATTTTCTGTCTCCTTACAACAGTCACAAAAAGGCTTCTGAAGCAGAAACAGCTGTGAAACTAGGAATTGGAGTTTGACCAAAAATTACCTGCCAGTTTATTTTCATTCTGTATAGTTTGTGTCAATGTAGAGGTGATGGAATCAATCAGTATGTTGTAAGGTGATGAAGGGCCCTCGCTTTAATCCTCTTCTCGTAGCATTCCAAAAACCTCGCTAGGAGAAGACTTGGAAACACTGGTCACTCTACACAGCACTCTGACATGTTCGTAGAGTAGTCCAAATGGTTCCAGTGGCTGTACACACTGAACAAGACATTACTCAATGGGGCAGATCTACTGCTATTGTAATGTCATAGCTTCATTGAAATCAGCAATCCTGTGACGGTTTACAGCAGCTGAGAATCTCCCGGAATGTGGAAAAGTGTGGCAGAATCAGGGACATTGTCAGTGGGAGTTAGGGAGACAAGGTGGGTGAGGTAATATCTTTTGTTGGATCAACTTCTGTTGATGAGCAAGACAAGCTTTCGAGCTGCACAGAACTCTTCTGCAGGTCTGGGAAAGGAACTTGGAATGTTGCAGCTAAATACAAGATTGAACAGATGGTTCAGGGTAAGTAGGTAGCATGTATGCAAGGACCATTCAAGGTGAAGTAGCCCATTAACACCCTTGTAGTCATAGGAGAAAAAGGAGAACTAGGCCGGTCTACACCTACCTTTGCAATTCGGCGGCAGTCGACAGGAGATACACAAGTAACGTAAATCACTTGCGTATCTCCCGTCAACTGTGCAGCATCTTTTCTGCGCACCGTCCACACTGCGTCCACACTGTGCTGCATCGTTGGCTGTAAGTCAACCTAACCTATGTCCACTTATCTTTGTAGTGTAGACAAGGCCTAAGACCATGATTTTGAGTGTCTATTAAAGTTATGAATGTAAGCTCCCAGGCTTGTCTTCTGCAAGTGCTGTGCAGGTTTCCTTTGAAGATGGGGACTGATAGATCAGATATCGAGTGATTGCTTTGTGAAAAGTGGGAGTCAGGTACCATTTGAAAACCTCCCTCATTATCATTAAGGGCTCACAAGCTGTAACAACATTTTAGGCCAAAATATTGACGTGAGAGGGTGGGTCCAACGTGTACCACCTGAGCTAAACTTCAGGAATCGGGGAAGATATTTGTCAGAACACTGAAAATAGCTATAGTCAGCTTTATGGGTTTTCATTGCATCTGAAGGATCAGTGGGAAAATATTTTATTGTGTCTTTGTTGTCTCTTTTGGAAATCACGCTAGATATTGGTAAAATAAAAAGGCTATCTTCTAAAGTGACAGTTTTATTTCTGCAGCTGTTAAAAAAAAAAAAAGTCATTCTGCAGTGGCTATAAATATTAGACAGGGTACTATAGGGATTTGTGTAAAACAGATTCCCACTTTCTCAGTTCAGGATGGATTCCTGCTTGTTTGTTCATATAATACTAAACAGGGGTGGATTTTTTTTTCCCCAAGTGGCTTTTGTTACATTTAAAAATTCAGACGGGCTATCTGTCTCTTCTTAAAGAGGAGCTCAGTTTTAGAAGCAGTAAAACGTGGTGCTGATTTAAAGAGCAGCTGTTGCAGCCGATAGCGATGTCAGTTCTTCTCCATGTCACTTATCCCGGGGAATATGGCTGTATTGTTCTTCAAAAGAAAAACCTGCTAAAATGTTACGTGTCGATCTGTTTGGAAAGGAATTAACGTGCAGCTGCCTGCTGTATTAATTAGTGAAGTGGCAGGATATGGTGCATAAGGGCTGTGAGGTACGAGGGGCAGGTATAACTGTTTTGCTGATAAGTACCTCCGCAACCTTTAAAGAAAGAAGACGCAATTGTCACATCTCATTCATACAAGGATGAAAGTTGAATTAGGATCCATGAAGCCTGGAGGCACAGCTCTGATCTAAATATGCACCACAGCGTCTCTTCAAGGTCATTTCTGCTATCACTATCTTAACAGCACAACATGGATCCATGGTTATCGCCCGCGACCTTTGCGTTTCGGATTGCAGGCGGTTCACATCAGCCCATGGTCATTTTCCAACTATCTTTTGGTTAGGGCGTTTATGTTGCCATAACACAAACTCTGTTCCTTTCACCCAAAATTGTAAATATGTGACTTTGACCTAGTGCTCAGGCAATTTCCTTACATTTTTACAAACGGAACAAAATCACCTATTCACAAATCTGGAAAATAAATTGATGGTGTCTAGACAACTTCTCAGATGTTCTTATAGTAAAGGCCCCTCTACAGGAAGTAACAACTAGCTGATGCAGGTTTCTGCAGCTGTTTTGGTTAGCATAAAGAAATGCAAACATGAAAAATAATCCTTAGTTTTCGTATAGAACTTTTCATCCCATAATGGGAAAGACCCTTCCAAGCATTAATTATTTTAAAATCTGGCCCAGTTAATCCTAAAGTAGCCTACGTGTTTAAAAAAACCTGCAGCACATCCCATCAAAGCACGTTCAAGTCTAGTGCCGTCAAATGTTTCAAATGAGCTGCCTAAATCTCTCCACCAAGAATTTCTGAACCTAATGGACAGAGACAGTTATATGTTCAATGCTCTGCAAAGCTTTAAATATATATTGGGAGTTGGTGGAGTCTGCAGGTGAGCTGCTTATTAGCAGGTAGATCTTGTTCTGCTGTTTATTACCAGTCTGATAACCTTTTTCAGTTACTTTCCTGCTGGTTTATTTTATCTTGGTGTTAAGAGGGAAAGCTAGTGACGGTGTGGCCTAGTAAAGCCCCTATCTGCGCATTCCATGACTTTGAGACTCCAGGGTTTGTGGAACTGGCAACTTCATTTTTGTGAATCTATTTTCTATTTTTTATGCTAATCTGATGACTTTCAGGCAGCCCACGAGCAGAAAGGAAAACATTTTCTCTCCTGACATTGGTGTGTCCAATGTCTAAAATATCCTTTCCATGGCTTGGACTAGCTACCAGCTTTTGCCAAAGAAACTGGAAGTCTTGCTGGATATTGTTCACATTTGATATTTGGGGGTTGTCAGATCAGCATGAGACAATCTGGCTGTTTCATCTTAATTTCTGGACATCTATGAAACCTCCAGCTGACATGCTGAGTTAGAGAGGGCATGCATCTTTGGCTTTTTTTCTGCACCCTGAATCATTTGGGAATAAGCAACATCTTTCTCACAGCCCCCAGTAGTGCCACTACAGTTGAGGCTCCATCAAGGCTTTTGTTGCAACCTTCTCTCTTTCCAGAGTCGATAGCTTGGCCGCTTTTTAAAAATTGTTCTGACTGAGTCTTAGCGGAGATGACAGGTTGGAAGCAGTCATCTGAAACAAACTTGGGAGATGATTTAATTGAGAAGGGCAGCCAGGAGGGGCAGCGTAAACCAAAGTTCAGTGTTTTCCACTCTAGTGCATGGCAGAAAGAAACAGATGACTCCCTTCTGGTTATCATCAGCCCTTTGTTCCCAAAGATGCATTGTATCATTGGCGCCCTTGAAGAGATTTCTTTGCTGGGAGGAATGTTGGGAGGGAAGAGCATGAGGGGCATCAGAATGGAGGCTGTGGCTTGGTCTGTGCGGGAAGAGACTTTATCGTTTAACTTTATAAAGAGCATTTACCAGGTCATCTGCCTCTCACTCCAATCTCTTGGTTCCTATGTTTGTAACTTTTTCCCCACTCGGTTGTTGTCTTTGTAGATACTGTGCTGATCAGCGCAGGTCCTCTATTTCCCTCTCTTTGGAAAGCCCTTGTCCCTTTTGAGGCACCACCATAATATAAATGTTGACAACCCCAGCAAACTATTTCACAGCATCTCTGGTCCATTCTGGTCTTAAACTCTGACTGATAGGCTGCAGTGCTTTGCTGAATAGGGATGAGCTTAAACCCATGTTTAAGTTGAAGCAGTGGCTTAGGTGTTGGGCTGGACTGAGGCATTGACCTGTGCAGTGGGAAGGGGATACGTTATTGCTGAACAATATATTCCAAAGATGAGCAGACAGGCCTTGCATTGCTGTGCTAGCACTGAACGTTGTCTTCAGCGTTATTCACGGAACTGCCCAGTGGCTTTAGGAATAATAACTATGGCTTTCTTGGGTGCTGTACGAACATAACAAAGCGTGCCTAAGGGCTGCATCTCAGAGGGCTGCAGGATGTTAGCGTTGTCTTTTCCTTCACATCATTATCAGGGAACAAAGAAGTGGGGAATGTTGAACAGTTCACAGGTATTGTCTCAACTATTTCATATTTTTAGACTGACATTGACTTTATTAAAAATGCAAATCTGTTTCCTCAACAACTGAAAGTTAAATCCCCTGGGGAAAGTCTCAGCATGTAAAGCATACGTTCTCCTTAGAGACATGGATTGAGAGGAGAGATGAGGAGGCAGATAGGTACTGGCTTCTGCATCTCCAGTGCCAGAGGGAACAGAGCCAGGAGGGCTGTACTTGTGTGGTAGTTTTAATAAGAAATACAGCTCACTAACCATTAAAGTAAAGCCATTCATTCCAGTTTATATGGGATATGACATGCATGTGGTAGGTATAGTCAAGCAATTTGTAACTGTCACTTCCTGATAGTAGACCAATGACAAGTCTTATGAGTGTCTGGTATAACCTAGTATCCACCTAACATTTCTCTATAGCTGCAGTACAGGAGTTCTTTACATACTGTCGTTTACGTTCAACCTGAAGTGAAGCATTTGCCAAGTTTCTGTCAGTCCCCATCCCAATCCCCCCTTCTTTCATATAGAAAATGTAAAGCCCCTACAGCCAGATTCTGAGGTGGTGCCAGTTGACACCAAATGAGGCTCTGGTCCCTAGAGTTACTATTGAGAGGACCATTGTGGTGGCTATTTTAGTGTTATCTCACTGAACCCACCGGACAGGCACAGGAGTGGTGCATTTCAGCACAAGATGAGGATCCTGGAGCCTCCTGAGTTCTAATCCTGGCTCTGACACCAGTTCCCTTGTGGCCTTGGCTAGGTCTCTTAGCCTCTCTGACTCAGTTTCCCCATTTGTGAAATGGAGAGTATCCTGATTTCTCTACCTCCTGCACCATGGGGATAAGGGGGATTAATGAGAATGTAGAGCATCTGGAAGATGAACAGTCTGGTAGAAACATTAGGGAGTGCTTAACAAATGCAAACAAGAGGGTAACACAGCCTCTTTGTTCAGAGATGGTACGTACTCTGAGCATTGGAGGAGATGGTCTGGGTTTCATTTTTAACCCTGTTCCTTCTCCTTTGCTCCCCATGATAACACACCTGTTTGCATGGACCCTCAGATGTCAGGGCATCTGAAGAGGCAGGATGAGGCAGTGTTTATTACCTACTGAGCCAAGAGTGCTGGTAGTGAATAGTGTCATTATCTTTTCTACGCCCATTTCCTCTCTCTCCCCCATGTGAATATTATCCTCACTTTACAGATAAGGAAACAGAGCCAGAGTGTGTCATTTTTCTGAGGCCACACAAGGTATCAGTGTAACAGCCAGGATTAACATTTGTGACTTCCTGAGCCCCAGTCCTGTGCTGAGACCACGCCTCCCTGGGTTGCCTAGTCCTGTGACAATGTCTGGCAGTGGCAATGATGCTGTTATCCTGGGGACAGGAGGAGCCTGTGTACCCCACCGTGGGGGAGTCGTAGCATTTCTTTCAAAGTGACCCTTTCCCCCCGTCTCCTAGATGAGGCCTGAAATGCTTTTTGAAGCTACCTGTTTCTTGTTGCTGTATTTTAAAATGGGATCTCCCTATCCCTCCAGGTAAATTCAAGGTAGGGGTTTCCTTAGGGTTTACAAGGCAGCACACCTTTTCCTCGTAATATAAGCCTGTCTTTTCCAAAGCAGCTTTCTCTAAGAGATGCACGCTTGCAACATCTGCACCATTTCCCAGGCCTCGATGCAGGAGCGACTGGCGCAGTGTGTTACACAATGACTTTTTGCACCAGTGGTGGTGTTAAACCAGTGATCTCTGTGCACGCTGGTCTTAATCCAAGCAGCATTTGAAATGTGCGTGTGGACGTGAGGTGTCTGCCAGGTGTGCTGGGGGACACTAAATCTCTTCTGTCTACGCTAGGCATTCAGTCAATAGGGGTTACCTGGTGTGAGAGCTACAGAAGCTGATGTGTCACTGTTTAAAAGTGAACAAGTAGAACGATCTAAACCATTAGAGCATGCCAAAGCCTTCTAGCTTCCAGGTGATGGAGGGGAAAGAGGAGCAGGTACTGATGTGTGTGTTGGTAAAACACTGGTGCTCTTTGAGAGGAGAAGCTGCTTTGAGCTTAGCAGCTCCGTTTCAAACAGGTACAGTAGTATTGCATGCAGCTGGGAAGAGCTCAGCAAGTAATTGCACTGCCATCTCATTCCGCTCCTGCAATTACTAGCCATGCTATAGCCTGACAGTCTGTCAGTCTCCGGCTACTCCACGAGAAAACACAACCTTGCAATTAACAAAACTCATAAGTATTTTGCATCTTCTTTTCTTTTCTTTCATTTTCCTCATTTAAATAATCTGCTCTGCAAGATGTGAATGGGAGGGGATTGCCGCAGACCGCATCCAGTTTGTTTTGTTTTCTCCACCCACCACGAGTTCTTTTTTTCCCTCTCATAGTGTGGACGGAATGCTGAAAACTTCGATCGATTTTTCACTCGCCATCCACCCGTCTTAACTCCACCTGACCAGGAAGTCATCAGGAACATTGACCAATCAGAATTTGAAGGATTTTCCTTTGTTAACTCTGAATTTTTAAAACCTGAAGTCAAGAGCTAAGTAGCTGTGTAGATTTCATTTCTGCATCTTTATCACCCAGTCCCAACAGCTGTTGTGGTGACATTCTTCATTGCAAAAGTTGCATTCATGGTTTTTCTTTTGTAATGATACTAGAGTGACCATGTTTCAAGGCCAGAAGTGTCTTCACATAAGTTGGGACATCTCTGAATGATAGATGCTCTGTGAAAAATACTGCAATTTAATTATGTTTTAATCAAATTTTACTCATAGCTAATCCTCATAGTACATTGACCAACAGATCATTAAATAGGGTGTCTGACAGCACTCCAGTCACAGACCATGACAATTGGGGGAAATCTCTAAGCATTGGCTTGCATTCCTGTTCTTTCACTTATGTAGCCTTTAAATGTAATCACATGAAAATAGCTGTTGTCATTTCAGTCTGCTAGTGTTAAAGCAAGTGGATTTCACAAAAACGTTACCTAGGAATTAAGTGCATAACACTGAACTTTGCAGGCTTCTAATCAATCTTGAATCCTCCCCAAAAGAACATTGTCAAGAGACTGAACATGGGACTCCTTGTCTCACGTGCAATCCTGAGTCCTTGTTTCTTTAAACACACTGCAAAATCTCTTGCCTTTTTTAAAAAATCATTTAATCAGACACAACATTCCCTTATAGCATTCCTGGGGAAAACAAGTCACTTGCTCACACAGATTTCTCCTGATTGTGCAGTTTTTTTATTAAAAGAAAGTGTATCCAATTGTAAAAGGAAAGTTTGAAAGAACCCTTGTAAATATTTTCAAATCTATGGTCACCCTAGTAAACAGCGTACATGACATGATTTTTACATTATTTCATAGCAAACCTTTCTTTCCTTTGGGTTTTCTTCAAATGCCAAAATGATTAATTCAGTTTGTTAGATGCGCTTTCAATGTGTCAAAAATGGTATTAATGAAAATGAGCTGATATTTAAAGTTGAACAGTATTGTGAAATCTGATAAAGCCTGTAAAGAATTTTGTTCTCACTAATATTCCTACCTTAAAAAAAATGTGGCTGGATATTTAAATAGTCTGTTTGTGTTCCTAGCATCCAAAAAAAAAAAAAAGCTTCAGAAAAAATGTTTCTCTTGAAACAATGACAATCGTATCACTTCCTTTTGTACCATTCTGCCAGATGTTTGTGGGCTGTCCCTTTGAATCAAGCTGCTTTGAGCTGTAATGTGCCAATCTTTTTCCAAAACTGATTATAAAATAAAAAATAAGAAATATTATGTAAAAAAAAAAAAAACAACAACAACAAGAACCCAACAACCCTGCATTATTTGTGAACGATGAATTTTGACACAGCTCTGCACTCTGAGATGCCTCAGTCAGGATGGAGCGGCTTTGGTAGTGAGAACGCTGCCTGCACACCATCTCAGATTATTGACTGTGTCTCGGTCCAACCTGGGGGACCCCAGAGTTTCCAGGTCTGCCCGTGCAGTGTGGCCTAAGAACAGTAGCCCACGTCACAATACCATCTCCTCCACTAGAGCACCACCCACAGTGTCACTGCCTAGGGTGTGGCCATAGGACAGAGCTGGCGTAGGGACGGAATTACCCCTTTCACTCCTGTGGAGTGTGTCCCCTTCGAGACAACGCATGAAGTTATCAGCTGGCATGCTTCAGTGGCACCACGACCAGCCTCTGAGTTTGCATAGCACAATGCTCCTTCTGCCACCTTTGATTGAAGAGGGGGCTTCCTTGTTCGGAAATCCACGGAAAATGAGATTCTTTCTTAGCATCCTCCTTGATGCCCTCTAGGTTCTCAGCGGGAGGAACCCTGGTTTGGGTTCTCTTTCAATGACTTTCACAGAGTAATGATTACAGTATGAGACTTAGATTCGCTTAACACTTCTGGAAGCTTCAATCTCCATCAGACAGCACTTGGGGAGCTGGTGACTCATTACTGCATGTGTTAACTCTCCAAGGAGCCATTGTTAGAAGCAATTGGTAGGTTTTTAGCTAAAGAGAGATCACAGGCTCCTGCTAATCTCATTCTCCCATGCATACAAAATTCCTTTGCATCCTCTCTGGAATTCCACTTCAGCTGCATTAGAGGAGCCTTTGAACTCCGTAGGATTATTTGCAGAGGTACCCATTAACAGTACCAAAGGCAGCAGAGGCTCCCACCAGCCACCCTTCCTTTGTTCTGCCCCACATCACAGGGCCTGGTGTTCAGTGTGGAACTTCTCCAGGCTATAAGAAAGGGGCACGGATAGGCCCTGGAGATGACTGCTGGAGAAATTGCAACTGCTCCTCTAATGTTAAGGGAGACGTAGCAGGGATGGGAGTGATTTTTTTTTTTTTTTTTAAGAAGTTGCCCACATATAAACAGGCCTTTGGGTGAGACCCTGCATGTGGAATGTGCTGTACCAGCAGGGGGTACAGAAACAGACTGGACATTAGCAATCCACATTTGAACACGTGGAGACTCAGCAGGCCTCTCCTTCCCCCATAACTCAATGTGGAGCTGTACGCATTTGCATCTTACATCTCCCGGTTCACCCTTGAGATGTACAAAGCCACTCATACACATAATCAGAAATGCAAAAACCTGCACTGGGTCACCCAGCACATCTTCCTGAGGTCAAGGCAAGATTCAGCCCTACAGTCCCACTTCTTGTGCTCTGGCTAGTCAAGTTTTACGCATCCCAAGCAAGGGGACTCCCATGTCCTCCCTCAGGCAGATGATCCACAGCCTTCTTCATCCCACTGGCGGGAAGCTTTTCCCGAGACAGCCTGAATTTCCCTTTCCTTAATTCATTCCAATACTTCCCACTTATACCCCCATGTATCCCTTTCCCTGCTCCCTCCACAACAATCCCCTTCCATGACAGAGGCCATGCACATGCTCATGCACTCACCCCTTAAAAAGAAAGTCAAGTTGAGAAGAAAAGTTGTAATATTTTTGCCAGTCACTAAAGCAGAAAACACTTTGTTGTTCTCACCAGCTGGAGGCTTCTCTTTTATGTACTTATCTCACAAGCACCACTGGAAAAGTGCAAGGCAGGGTGAAGGGAAGCTGCTGCAAAACATCATAGCTGGTGAGACGTGTACAGGCGAGCACCTGGGTGAGGCCACCTTCTTCTTAAGAGACTGCTCCAAAGTGATGGAGACCGTCATGCTCAAGCTGTCTTACCAGTTCTCTGCTATCAAGCAACCAGCATTCCTTAGCCCCTGGCATGAGCACTTAAGGCAGGTGTCACTGTGTCTTACTCCTCCACACACTGGTGTTTTACTTTACAGATAGCCCTGCCATGCTGTGCCTTTCGCGAACAATATCCCTTGGCTGATCCCGCAAGCTCTTGTGAGGGCCTCATGCTTCTTTCCATGTGTTTCTTTGGGAACCTGTCAATAAACTCAGCTGCTCCCCATCCCAGCCTTTCTCTCTTACCTTGGAGATCTAAGACAGCAGGGCTGGACCAGTCTGGGCAGTTACTTGGGTTGCCAGTTTTGATGGGATATATTCCTGGAGGTTGGATATGTTCCTGGAAGCCCCAGCAGTCTCCCCCTTTAGAGCTTCTCACCTTCCTAGTTGCACAGACGAGGCCTGCAAGATCTGACCCGCATACAACCCTTCCCCTCTTCAAGTGAATGTGGAGCCTGGCTCGTGAGAGGAACAGGGTCCTCCCACAGGTCGGTACCCGGACCTAGGGCCAGGAGACCATCTCTTTCAGCTCCCAGGTGCATTCATGGCTGCCTGAAATGTGCTGCGTCCTCTTCGTCGTGCAGAATCCCTGCATCTACAACTGGCCCTGGCTGCTCATCATCGTCCCCTCCCCCCTGCACGCGCACACACCCTTTTATCCATGCCCTGCCTTGCACTCTCCTCCGGTTTCACCTTTCCTTTTCCTCTCCGTATTGGGAGGGGTGGGGTGAGGTGAGAGGAGGAGCCATTATGCCAGCCCCCCACTTCTCTCAGTTACCAGTTGATGAAAGGCAAATACCAGAGGTCCAGACTTCTTTTGTGGGGGAGATCGCTAAGGACAGGCGGGATGGGGCATTTGGTCACTTGAAGGGTGGCGGAGGGATGAGGCCATTGGCTCGCTTTCCTTGGCGACAGAGGCTTGCTGTCTTCTCCGTTCACGCCCTGCTCTCTTGTCTCCATCACGGCTTCTCTCTCCAGCTTCCGCTGCCCCAGTGGCCTCTCTTACACTGTGCCACATTCACCCCTCCTGTCCCCTTCCCACCTCTTTTGGGCTTTTAACCTCATCTCGCTCTCCCTCTTCACATCCTGTGGGTGTCAATGCTGCTGTCTCTCCTTGAAACGGTCCAGGCCTCATGGGGGAAACCCAGCTTCAGGGAGAAGCATCTTCTACAGAGTCTGTTCGGTCTGATGGAAGAAAAGGACGATGGGGCCATTCCCAGGTGGGGCCTCTCCTCTCCATCAGCATGCTGCACCCTGGATGACGTGGCAAGCAGGACTTTCTTGTAGCAAGCTAATGGGACAACCAGAACCTCCTCCTAATCTAGCTGCAACATCACAGTGGCCGGTATCATCCATGATTAATGTCAAGAGAAAAAGGTGCCTTCCCAGTAAGTATGATCTGGGTGTGTCAGCGAAGACCCAAAGTCACAGGGATGCGGGACCAACCAAGGCACCAAGAGCCTTGTCCCTGTTATCAGTTGCGTGGCTGGGAATTTTTCGGAGCTACTCTGCACCCTGCATTTTGGGGGGTTGTTTTTTTTTTTTTTTTTTTAAAGGATTCCTGTCAGCACATTTTCCATAAACCCTTTCCCCCCGCCACCCTGCAGAGATTGCTCAGGGCTGACTCACTTGCAAGTGGCTGGGGAGTGTCATTGTGACGTGGTGCTCCTGTCCTTAGCAGCAGCAAAATGCTCCCTCTAAACAGCAGTGTGTGTTTGGGCAGGACCCTGCTCTCTGAGAAAGAATGGGGTGGGGCGATCTGCTGTGTGGGTTACATGCTGGCCAGGCTCCTCCTTTAGGCTGAACGTGGAGTATTGCAACCCCAGATAGTCTCTGGGTCCTGCAGAACCAAACGTGGAGCCAGGATTCCCTGTCCATAGCCAAGATGCAATATAAAGCCTTCCTGATACTTCATCAGTAAAGACAATATGAAGGTGAATTCCCAGGCCCGGCGGAGAGGGCAATCGGCAGGGTAAGTGTACGTGGCAGCTCTCTGTACAGACAAGTAAGTGCATTTTCATTCAAGCCACCATGTAGCTCTCATCGCATGAGGTATTCAGTCACAAAATGACAAGGTCGCTCCAATGTGTGAATGAGGTTCTGCTCCCCTAGCAGTGGAATTGCAACCCACCACGGGGACTGTGCAAAGCAATGGCTATCCTTTGGCGCTAGCTGACAGGATAATGAACCCAAGGTGCAAAAAAAAAGAGGCAGTGTGCTGGACCATGGAGCCTGGGCAAGCTGGCCCCGCACTGCAGACAGCTCTATCAAAACAGGGAGACTCAGTCTAGAATGGACCAGTTTAAGACCTGGTCTTGGCTTTCAAAAATAACACAGGATCGATAGGATCCACGAGACACGCAGGTACCTGCAGTGACCCCTGCTTCCACCCAGAGCCTTCTGGGGCTTGCTAAACTACCAGACCTCGGCCCTAGTCCAGGAATGGAAGAAGGCCATTGAACTGGGGGGAAAAGAAGGGTGTCTCCCTCAAGCAGTGGCTTCCAATCCACATTGCCAGGGCTTCTGCCACTTCAGACCTTTGTAGCTTGTATCCCAGGGCCCCCACTGTTCACTCCAGTGGGTCTGTGCTGGGCTTCACACCTCCCCTTCCGTTGTGCAGACTTCCGCTTGTTTGGGAGCTTGCAGCTACACCGGGCTGAGGTTTGCGGGAGCCCGACGTCTGTCTGAAGGGGAAGGTGTGCACGTTGGGTAACGTACATCCTGGAGTAAGCGGACAGCTTGGCCCAGGACAGCTGGAAATCGTGGCTCTAAACTAAAGTTGGAACTTACTGGTAGGATCTGGCACTTACTGATCCTCTTTGATTGGTGCTTAGATGCCATGTGATGTGCACCTTAGAAACACCTGGGCGAGAGCTATGAATGATTAAATGCCCCCGTTCCCTTAATCACATGTTTATACACTGATGAAAAGTGCTGTGTAAGAGCTAAATATTACTGCTTTATTGTACTGAATAGCTGCCTCCTATCTGCACCATTTCAGTCATTACATAGAATTCTCATGGGTTTTCTCAGCACTGGAATACTGCTGCTATTTACACCACAACTTCTGCCCTTTTGACAATACAAGTTCCCATCTGTATATTTCTTTACTGATGAGGTATTTCTGGTGCTTATATTGTGTTTTTGTTGCTACTGGTTTCATACGCCAGCCAAGCTTTTTTAATGCAGTACATATGTACCTTACTTTACATAGGCAAAATCCAGGCTGTAAATGAGTATTAAAAACTGCATAGATCTTTTTTAACAAGTTGGTACTTCCATGCTAATAGCAGAATGTCAGCCTAACTGAGACTATAATTCTTTTTGCTTTGGTCTAACTGTACAGTCTATATTTTTGTGATAATCTGGCATTAGAAAAGGTTGCATCTGTGTCATTTTATTTTTACATTAGGATTTTGGACCCAGTGTATATTTAATATGTAACCCTGAAGAAAAAATCACAGATTCATCTCAAATTAAATAGATAAAACAATGTGGAAATCAAGACAATACAGCATCTCAACTAAAAATCTCAGATTACTAACAGAAAAAGGGGGGAAAATCATCTGCTGCCATTCAACTGTCATGGCTGATGAGTTTTTGTGTTTGCTGAAATCCTAGCAAATGTTTACTTCCAATATTGTGGCTTGTTGCTTTCTCCAGGACTCTTACTGTAGATCAGTGTTTCCAGTGAAAGTTTTGCATGTTGAGAAACTGTTCAGTTACTTTTCTTTTTTAAAGCTGCCATATTGGTGGGTGAGGAGAATATTCCGTTTATGAATGCCACGTCCCTTCTGTACCGTACCGTGCTGTCATCATATCACTGTACAACTTTTGTTGGGTATTTTATAGTGAGTTAGATAAATGCTTTCCTGTTTTTGCACACTGTACCCAATTGCATTTGTGTGTATAAAGGCTACTGCTGAGTATTTGAATGTAGTATACCTAATCTACTGTGTATTTTCTAAAAAAACAAAAAATTCAGAATCGATGTATACACACCATGTACAAATCCTAAAGAATGAACAGCATCGATCACTCTGACCATGCATATGGTATTACAGATATCCGCCTTGCTGGGATTTCCCTCTTATTTTTCTCTCTCTTTATTGTGTTTAATTTTGTGCTTTTCATTTGACAGAAAGACAAACGAGACACTTCCAACTTCGACAAAGAGTTCACCAGGCAGCCTGTGGAACTCACGCCTACTGACAAACTCTTCATCATGAACTTGGATCAGAATGAGTTTGCTGGATTCTCCTATACCAATCCAGAATTTGTCATTAATGTTTAGACAAGATGCAAATGTCACCTCCTGTGCTCGCAATCCAAATCTTCAGATCGCCTTGTAAATATCAACACTAGTCTTCCGGGATTAACAGTGCATACATTCATACATACCCTCATTCAAAATGTGGTGATAACTTGTTTTAGGAAGCCTTTATATGTATGTGTCACTTGCTAGCTTGGTTTCTACATCTGGAAATATTTTGTTTGTGAGGTAACAGCAAAAGGTAATACTTCTAGAAACTAACAATAATGGTAACCAATAGGATTTTTAAACAGGTCTGAATATTGTCTCTAAATAACAGATTGCTACAGTCTTTGTAATTTTTAAAATCAGATGCTGAGTTTCTGGTAAACTTTCTTTGAATGCTAAGCATGGTTGATATTTTTAACTGTTGTGCTGCAGCTTGCAATGATGGTGAACTTGTCTTAGAGCCTTTTGTTCAATAATTGAAACAGTTCAATCTGATCAGTGTGAAAAAGTCTGCTTATAGACATATTTATATTTTTAATGCATTGTATATACAGTCAAACTGGCTCAATCAAGCTGTCTTCCTCCTTAGCCTGCTGGAAAAGTGCGCATTTCAATACAACAATCATTTTTCTTTCCTATTACTCAGGCATAAACTACAAAATGATTTTCATTCCAGTTCATGTAAATCACAACAAGCCTTTTTCTAAGTAAAAGGTGGGATTTTTTTTAAACATCTGGAACAGTTTGCAGTTTTGATATACTATGACAACACTCTCAAATCTTTCTCTTGTTTTTTCACAGACACTGTTAAAAGTTAACAGCTCTGTAAGGATATTAATATTCTACCAAAACCCAACCTTTGCAAGCTCATTTTACAGTTTAGCAACTGAAAATATGCCCGTTAGGAGCGGGCACTACTGAGGGCTATTTCTAAAGGTAACTTTTTTATACTATACACCCTTTGCTATTATCTAGATGCACAATGTAATTAATTTTCAACACATCCTGATTTACTTAGTTTTACTCCAAATTTCTGTTTTCAGGGTTTTTATTTAGTAACCCAGGACCCTATGTATCATTTTTTTTTAATTCTAAATTTTACAAAAATATTTAATAAACAATTTCAGCATGCGTGTAGCAAAGTGCCATACGCAAGAGCAAAGCCAGACAAGATCAAATGCTTCTCTTTCACCTGGCTAGCTGTTCTTACTTGATGCCTGTCTCTGTTTAGGCACAAAAACAAGTATTAAGTGTGTGTGCATTTGGAAACACCGATAGTTGTTCCTGTCTTGCTGTATGCGAGCGGGGTTGGTTTCCAATAATTTTTTGTGTTTAAAAGTAGTACCAATTTTAATGTAAATACACATTAATTCATGAATATAATTAAAAATAGAGGTGGGAATCTTATGGGTTATATGGAATTTCTATAGAGAAAATAGTGGTTTGTAGGTCTTTTATAAACCTCAAACTTTACCTTTTGAATATTTTTTTAAATGCTTTAAGAGAGAAAAGCTGCTAACCATTAGGAACAGATGTCTTTAGCTCATCCCTGAGCCATGAAAAGCATCCAAACACCCTAGGTTACTCTGTTCCATTCCTGAATTTAATGGAGGCCATACCTGCTTCTTCTTTGGAGCATAGTGTATTTTTGGTCTCCTTGAGCATGCAGTGATCTGTATTTGAGGAAGTAAAATGTTTTTAAAAAATTAAAAACTGCAAATTGTGCCAGATCTGTTAAGAGGTACATGGGGATCTTTGTATCAGACCAAGCCCAGGGAAGATTTGGTTTGACTTCATTTATGATGAGTTCTCATAACTCCAGCATATTTTGCAGAAGATGCCCTAGATTCTTCTGCAGATCACAGCTGGCTTTTGAAGCAAGTGTATTATTGTGACTGTCTGATATATTGCTACAACGTTACTATTACTTCAATGGTGAATGTTTTTAATTTCTCTCTCTCATATTTTAAAATGTTAATACCTGCCCCAGCCTAGTCAATAATGGCATCTCATGAGATTTTACTGCAAGAAAGGTACCATGGTAACTTTACTGTATGCAATTTTTTACATGCAGCCTAGAAAAGGGGGAATGATGTCTAAAACAAAGACATTTCTGTACCTGAGTGACACTTCTCCATGAAGTAAGATTTGCTTAAATGCTAAAGAACACAGTCCCCTTCTACCAAAGGAACTTCCTAAGACCCCCGTCCTGCAAACAATTGCACGTGTGCTTACCTGCGCTCAGGGCAGCCGTCTGGGATTGTGCACATGGGTAAAGCTAAGCACATGTATCCGTGTCTGCAGAACTAGGAGCAGTGGTCCCAGACCTGGATCCCGTTAGGCAAAGCCTGAGCCAAAATCCAGTGAAGTCGATGCCTCTGGCTACTTATGTGCTGCGGGGTGAGCAGGATGGGACCTTTGGAGTTTATGCATTCAGGGGCTGTCTCTGCTGCCACTGCCAAAATATTTTTCAAGCTTTGTTTTCAGATCATTTAGAAATGATGGACAACTGTGAAATGGAGGAAGCTGCCCACCTGCTGACGTGGAGATTTGTAAGGATGCTGCTGAGGAAGGACGAAATGACAAGTCTTTACAGGGTTGGCTCACTGCTTGCTGTAGCTTGCTGATTGAAGCTGTGCAGGAAATGGAAAAAAGAATGGCACTTTGGGAGGCTCTTAACCACTGAGTGGCTTCACACAAGCCCTGTTAGTGCTCGTGTGTTCTGGTGGATGAATAACACTTTGTAAAAATGACAACTTGCCATAGCACACACCTGTCATGCACATTGCCATGGCTCTCTTCGCCAGCGAACAAGGGTACAGGATGGAGGGAGGCATGTAAACAGAACAGTCTATAAATGTGGCAGGGATGCTGGAGAGGAGATAGGGGAGGCACGTGAGCCAGAGACTTAAAAAGGGAGAATTCTGCGTTGGGTAGCGGAGAGATCCTGCCAAGTCACTCCGATGAGAATAATTCTCCAGGGAGAGTCACTGGGCTACGCTACAGAGTTAGGTTGACCTAACTACATTTCATGCCCTGTGTGACATAGTTAAGCTGACCTAAGCCTCAGTGTCAATGACACTATATGTCAATGGAAGAATTCTTCTGTCAACCTAACTCCCGCCTCTCAGAGAGGTGGATTTACTACAGCAAAGGAAGATCCCCTTCTGTCTCTGTAAGTGTCTTCGCTACACGCTGCAGCAGCACATCTGTGCCACTGGAGCCTGTCTAGTGTAGACTTTGGTCTATTCCAGAGAGTTCGATTTAGTACAGAGAACAGTCTAGCAGAGGCAGGACTGAACTAAGAGTCATCTTGACGCTCCAAGAGCCTGATTCTGGTCTGACACTGGATTTACACCAGTGTAACGGGGGATTTTATTGGTGCCATCCCTGATTTACACCAGGGTAACTTATCACCTGTGGTTCTACAGGATGTTAGGGCAGGGTGCACTGCCCTTTCTAGAGCCAATGCTGTGCTTCCTATGTAATTGTTCTCCCGGGAGAGGGAGCTGGAAGTGCTACGAGACAGACGCGTCTACAACTAACAGCCAGGCTGAGCAGACTGTCGCGTGAGCTGTTCCTGGGTTTAAAGACTGATGTCTTTCTGAACCCCAAGATTACTGTAAAGGAGTAGAACCCTCACTCCTTTGCCTGCGCACGGAGTGCCCCTGATCATCGCAGGTAAGTGGAAGTCCAGGGAAGTTGCGTGGGTTCTCTGTTCTCTATGCTTGCCTTATGTTGGAGTCAGCACCTCCATAAAGCAGGCCCCTAAGGCTACACAGACCTGTCCAAAAATGGATCCTGCAGCAGGTGTTTAGGGAGAAGCCGGTGTCTAACTGGGGCTGCGGGGTAGGTACTTGTATGCAAAGTGGAACATATGTAGAGTGGGCTCGGGTACAGATGCGGTGGAAGCCAGGCTCCTAGGCGGGTGGCAAACGCTGAGTTAAAACTGCTTTGCTTTTTCAGGCTTGTTGGAAATTCGTTTCTGCACTTTTGTGTTTACACCAAAGTGGAGATTTCACCACCCCTGGTGCTAGTGTGTTTGTTTTTAGAGAAACAGCTAAGCAATAAAACCACCTGACTCCGCTTTTGAAAGCAGGTTTTGCTTCAGTTGCCAGCAGCGGAGTGGCAGGGTTTGGTTTCAGGAAGCCGGGGTGCCAAGTCACTCCCTCTAGGGATGTTGAGGTTTTCATTCACTTTGAGAGGTTTAAGCTTAACATCTGAACTGGACTCCAGAGACCTGCTGTGGTCAGTAGCATGGTGGTTGGTTCCCCGTGTGCGCTGATGGCGGATGTGAGCTGGCCCGCTACCTGTGTTGTACTGCGGGAGGTTTAAGGGTTGTGTGTGTGCTGCTGGTGTGGGGTGCATGTTTCATATTTGTGCTGAGGGTTCTATTAAATGTGCCTGGTTTAGGCCCAGGGACAATCAGTTTAAAAAGAGATAAAAGGACTTTGAACCAAAATCCAGGTTAAGACCCTCCCCTCCGTCCAAACTAACCCTCCTTTCTCTCTATTGGGCTCAGTCTCTCTACCCACGCAAAAGGGTTTGTGGCATGGAAGCTCCATGATCCCAAGGGTATGAGTCAGGTCTATGAGCGTTTTACATCCGGATTCTCAGTTCTTCTCAGATCACCTCCCCCCGCCAAATACACAGCTGCCTTAGTCCCATGTAATTTACAGTTCGGTGGGGGCAAAATGAATGGATCCCCCAGCTCCCTATCATGTGCACAGTCCCTCTGAGAGGAAAATGGTGCAGGGGTTAGCCCTGTCGGGAGACCAGGATTCAAGTCCCGGCTCCTCCACAGGTTTCCTGGGTGACCTTGCGCAAGACATTTCGTCTCTCTGTGCCTTGGTGCACAAATGGGGATGACAGCCAGCTCTCCTTGCCTCACAGCTGTGGTGAGGGTAAACCATAGCAATGACGAGGTGCTCAGATACTACAGTGAGAGGGACAGCGGTGCTTTGCTACCCCAGGAACCGGTGACTAGACATCCTGGAGCTGCTAGGCAGTGATGTCAGTCTACAGAAGTCCTTCCTATTCAGGAACCCCTGGTGTCCTCAAACCCTGTCCCTCCCTCTTCCCCACACAGAGCCAGGCAGAAAGTTCAGGAGAAGCCTGGCTCTACTCTTTAAATGTGTAATTAACAAACCAGTTAATGAGGCTGTTAGGTTTTGTGGGGTTCTGAATTATGAATCACGCAGCACATCTAGTGCCAGTACTTGGTGTGTGAGCAGGGATTATTGAGCTCATAGACCCTGAGACACAGCTGCACAGTGTTGCTTTGTTACTCCAGGACTTCAAACCAGCTGCAAGTTTCCCTGGTGTAGCTGCCCGTCAGAAGAAAGAGGTCTGTGGCACACCTGCTTTTATACTAACCACCAAAGCTCACTCTGCTTTCTTATAACTAGTTTTTATTATTTGCATTACAGTAGCACCTAGAGCCCTCAGCCGTGATCGGGGACGCCTTGTGCTAGGTGCCTCACAAACCCGGGGTGAGGCAGGGCCAGAGAATTCACAGTCCCTGGGAATAATCAACCCAGGGAAAACATGGGAGGGAGAACTGAGGCATAGAGCACAAGGTCACACAGCAAGTCAGTGGAAGAGCTGGGAATAGAGGTCAGGTCTCCTCATTCCTAGCTCAGGGCTCTGGCCTCTAAACCACACTGCCTCAAGTATTTTCAGATACTTTGAAACTTTGATCAGAGGAGCGAGAGTCGAAACCACCACACATTCTATTGTGCTCCTCTGCTCTCCTGTATCTGATCTGCACTTCACTTGGTGCTGGGGATCCAAATACTCCAAACTAGAGCTCACGTGACAGTTTCATTCCATCTCTGTGCCGTGACCTTCAGCAGAGACAGATGCCATAAAGTTTAGCCAGTTACAAATGGCTTCATGCGAAACGTTTTCAGCATCACTTACGAAATTTCACCAGAACTCGCTCTGATTGCCATCACCGTCAATTTAATTCCTACGAGAAATCGGAGCAGATTTATTTTCCCAGTGAAACTGCCAGAGTGCAACTGGTTAACCAGCATCTTTTTGTCTTTGTAAGATAAGCAGCTAAAATATATAAGATGACGATGCATGTGAAATAGAACTATATTGCAGCGAGGTGTGGATTTTACAAAGTGATTTGTATCGCCAGAGACACCGGGCATGATTCTCCCTGTGCCTTTTATGTCATCATTTACACCTATGCAATTTAGACGTAAATGCTACCCAACCCCAAAATGGCACTCACTCACAGCACACGGCGTAATCGTGTACATACAGCATCATGCAGAGGAGAACTGAGCACTGAACAGGCCTTACTCTGCAGAGGTGATGAACCCCTCCCACTTCTTTTGCTTCAGAGCTCAGCTGTGTCTGCACACAGAGCTGCCATCGATTTGGCCCAAATTGGTTTTTAAAGTGACACCCGGGCACTCTGATGTGTGTGCAAGTGTAGCACATTTTGGTTTCCCTTACACCTATTCCTAATCCATTTAAGAACGCGTTAGAAGCCACTTTTAAACCGGAATAAGAGCATACACACAGCCTTAGCCCAGGCTTAACTAAATAGATTTTGAATTCCACCTTCAGTTAAACCAATGCAATTTTGTGTGTCATCAAATTCATAGCCCAGGGTGAGATCTAAAAGGGGTGTGGGCAGTAAATATGCCCTCATGAGCATGTTGGTCCCAGGAACTTCAGTGCAAAGGGGATCAGTGTGATAGTGACTTGGAGGTAGGATAGACACTGCAAATGACTGGTCTTATGTTGTTTAAGCTTCGGGAATTACCTCAAACGAACAAATGCTCCATGCATGGAAATGTCCTTAGAGTTCCAGTGTGTTTTTATGACCATGTTCCCAGTGGCAGTTAAAACAACCAACCACCAAATTGAAAACTGTCCTTGTTAATCAGTTTGTGTTTTGAATTTAATTTCGCCTGCAAGTATTTGACACATTTTCTACCCCATATAATACCTGCTGTGCATTTGTCAAAGGATTCTCCTAAAGACCTACTTTTAGATGGACATATAACATTTATTCTATTTGCTGCATGTATGAAACAAATAAAATATATCATTTTAAAAAAAATGTGTACCTTGGGTCCCTTTGCTTATGGAAAGCTGGTGGAAGACATGTTGGGGGGTTGTTATTTTGCAGGAATCCCTGGAAAATCAGCTGTTGTGTCAGAGGGTGTATGCTCATTGGATAGTTGTGTGCGGCCACTGTCCTGTTGATTTAACTCCTGGGTATCAGAGTTGAATCTTATTGCACGGATAACATTGAAACAATCTAAGCTATTTCTGTAATGAGCAAGGATATCCAGGTTACTGGGGTTCTAGCAAATAGACTCTTGTCTGGTAATCAGTGACCTCACAGCCCTACATGTAGGTTTAACCCCTTGAAAGTGCTATATAAGAGCTAGCTGCTATTTCTTAACTGTGATGATTCTTTCTAGCAGGGGCTTAATCTCCAACGTGGGGTCAGGGAATTGTTCCACTGCATTTTGAGAGTGGTTCTTTTTTCATCTAGCTCACACTGCATTTTTGTGTGTTTGCAAGGGGCCAAGGCTGGTGAATTTCATGCTGGCCAGTCTTCCACTTTGATGTTACTTAGAGGATTATAAAGGATGTTTTCAGAAGCAGCGTCTTGTCACTTGGCCATCTAAAGTGCTAAAAAGACTATTCTTTAACCTTAAAGCACATACAGAAAGTTAGTGAATTAATCCCCTAGCATTGTCAGCTCCAGCATACTCGGGTCTCGCAGTAAATTTTTTTATATAGCCTATGAATGTTCAGCCTGTTTTTTTCTGTGCCGCTATGGATAGCCAAAGCCATGGCTTCCCAAGATACTCTTGTTCTGGACAGCTTAAATACGTCTGTTGTTATTTGTATTACCATGAAGCAGGACCCTATTGTGGTAGGTGCTGGACAAACATCTTGTATGATTACACCCCGGCATTTGGAAAGAGCTACCAAACAAATGGAGAGAGGAGGGGGGGGTTGTTAAATCAAAATCCAATGGAATAGGAATTGCCTGAGCTATTTCATTCTTTCCTCTGTTATTTTTCAAATCTGGTGTGGCCCACATTTGGAAGGCTAAGTCCCAGAGGTCTCTGCTGTATAGATCTGTATTGATAAGGGTCTTGGATTATAACTTCAACTAATTCTTAGTTAAGGTGAGTTAATTAACATCTAAAGACTCCATGAATGTTTATTCCTAGTCATTCAGCCCGGCACGGGGGTCTCCTGAGGATAAACAGACTAATATACGTGAGGTGCTCAGCTACTGCAGTGATGGGCCCTGAAAGAACCTAGAGGTCTGGGTCTGAGTCAACTGATCTGGGGCCATGGGGCTAAAAATAGCAACGTGGAGAGGGGCTTGGAGCCCGGGGCCAGAGACCCACCTCTCCCTCCCTCCTGCTGGGTTTCCAAGCCTGGGCTCCAGCCCAAGTGGGAATGCTACATTGCTATTTCTAGCCTTGCAACCCAAGCACCGCGAACCCATGTCCACAGGCCTGGGCTCTGAGACTCGGTGCCGCGGGTTCCCCTCTGCAGTGGATGTACCCATAGATAGAGAGTCATGCATAGAGAGCTGGCTCGGTGCAAAGCGCTGGTCTGCCAGCTAGCTCAGCCTTTGCCTGGCGCTTGAGATTAGCTTGCAGGAACCTTAAACAGGCGTGCAAAAGTCCAGAAAGAGAGGCTGATTTGTGCATGCATTGGCAAAGAACAGAACCGTGTCCCTCCCTCCCTGCAGCCTGTCTTTCTCCCACCTGTTCAGAGACAGGTCACGTGGGATCCTTGGGGGCTGGCAGGAGTGAGGAAAACACTGTCTCCCATTCAGCTTTATTAAGCTGGGGCTGGGGGCAACCCCATTAACGAGGGGTCCTCTCTGGGGCTTGAGGCAGCAGGACCGGTCCTTCCTGCAGGTACCTAAAGAAGAGGGGCCGTCCCCAGGGCATTGCGCTCCAGGCACCTATCGAAGCTGCAGGGCTTGCTCTGCTTGTATTCCCAGGGTGCAGAAAGGCAGGGCCTGCTGTCCCACAGCACCCACTCGCACAGGGCTGCTCGTTCCTTCGTCCTCGTCCTGCTCCTGTCCGGGTCCCACTGATGGCTTAATTAAGCAATCCACGAGGAGAAAGGTTTGTTTTATAGGAGCCATTAATACTGGCCTCTGGGGCACTGTGAGTGCCCAGGCAAAGGCCAAGTGCCTTCCGCTCTCAGAGACTTTATTAACAGCCCCATAAAACGCATCCCAGAGCCCCACGGCTGTTAGAGACAAGCCTTGTCGTAAAATGACATTGTATCTAATTGTTTTAAAACCCTTCCATCCAGTTGTATTTGGGAATATTCGTCTATCGCTGAAAACGGTTCTTGATGCAGCAATGGAAAGAGCCCTTAGTTACATACAATCTTTCCCCCAACCCTAGCTACCTCCCACGAAAGGGACACGTTCTCCTGGCAGAACCCTGGCTGAGAGGTTAGAGCTCTGGCTACTGAATTCCGATATGTAAGAGCAGCAGGATTAAAATCCAGTGGAAACACCCATGTGAGTTCCACAACCCACCTGTACGGCAGGCAGGTAGGCAGGGCAGGGTGTGCCAGGGAAGGGGATCGGAACGCCGTGCTGCCAGCTGTCATGATTTTGTTGTGAGTTGCTTCAAAGCCCCACCACCTGGTTTTTTAGGATGATGTGAAAATCTGTTTTCATTCCCCAATTAAAGAGTAAAGTCCTAGCCCTTCCAATTAGAGAAAAACTAAACACTGTAAAACCTAGAGGCTCAGAATCCAGCAAAAGACTCAAACCAACAGGAACTAAGCAGGACTAGGGCTGGCTTTTATTCTGCACGTGTAGAGCAGGAGGCAACAAAGGGAAAGTGCTAGTGCGGCTTTGCTTCCCCAGGACAGCCAGGGTGGTGCTGAGCTGCTCTTCAAACCGTTATCCAGCTGCACCCATACGTGCTCCTTCTGCACATGGATGTCTCCAACCAGGGCCCAGCACACACAGCCCCAACAGGGAGCCAGGAAGAGGTTCTGGCAGGGTGAAATTCAACCTGCACAGCAGGCTACTAAAGCACCACTTCAAGCCCACATCAGTCCTCTAAGCAGGGGACACCTGCTGCACCCAGCCTCTTGGCTGAAGTAGGACCCAGGGAGTGCATTGGCTGGCAGTGGGCCCTCTGAATAGGGGTGACTTTCAGACCCTCCGAATATGCACTTACGCCAACCAATAATCACAGTGGATGCCTGCCGCACGGCTTCGCATGAGGTTGGAAAGGCTGGACTTACGTGTCTCTCTCTGTCACCCAGAGTCCTCATTTGATACCAGTCAGTCAGCAATGAGCGGGTTTGTTAGCCAGGACCCATTGGGACTTTCAAGTGTGTTCACACTGAGGGTGGAACTCTCCGCTGTGCAGCGTGGTCATAAGACCAGTGCGCATGTAAAACACACCCTGGGTAGCTTATGGGCCCATGCTGCCTGCTGCCCAGGAATGAAATTCACCTTTCATGAATACTCCAAACCAACTTCCCCATCAGGTAAATACACTTGTCAGGTACATCCGTACCAGCTGTGGACTGGCTACAGAGCTTGCTTACGCAGCCCAGCTGCATTCATCAAAAGATCCTTTAATGCTCTACCAGGTACAGCTGAGGTTCCTTTAAACCTCTTTTACACGCAGGGCTGCCTACTGACTGAACAGTAAAACACAGATCAGCATTCCAATCCATCACCCCTTTTATGGTGTACATTCCTACCATTGGCACATTTTTCACTCTCACATTACCTGCAAAGTTCAGTAGGCAACATTCTGGTCCATAGCTCTGAATTGTACTGGTGTTCTAATGGTGTGACCTGAATGCATAACAACGTGATCACCTGGCTGACCAGTAATTGCAACAACCGCCTGTGAGCGGGTTGGAATCCTTGAGTCGTCATCTTTTTGCTCTGCATCTTCCATCTGTAGAGTTTGCTCTATTGATTGCTCCCTCTGAGGAACAAACAGTAGCTGTTGAGGGTTTCTCTTGAACTCCGCACTGTTGGTCTGGATCACATCTGATCTGGGAGTGTCCCTCCTTTCTCTCCATCCACTTTGCCATGAACATAGTCACCAGGCTCTGGACCTGGCAGATCTCTGAGTGACAACTGCTTTAAAAGTGTTCAGAAGCTCTTTAGCTTTTTTAAATATCATTTGCCTACTCTCTTCATGTCTGCCCACTTTGGAGATAATCTTGTCCGAAGTTGGAACAGTAGTTCCGAGTTGTCTTCCCATCAGGACTTGCTCTGGACTATATATAGTAGCTGCTACTGGTGTTGATCCATAACTCAGAAGAGCAAGGAATGCCTATTTCTGCTATAGGATTTTTTTGGCCATCTGTACAGCTCTCTTGGCCTCTCTATTTGCTTGTGGGATATGTAGACTGTTAGTAATATGAGTAAACTCATATTTTGTTTGAAATGACTTAAATCCTGCTGCAGTGAATTGTGTTCCATTTTCTGTTGCTTGTTGTTTTGGAACACCTAAGTGATCAAAAGTGCACTTCAGTGACTTCAGCCTGGGGTGGGGGGTTACCGGTGACACTAAGTCCCTTCTAAAAGGACTGACATCAGCTCCTGAGTAAACACTAAGGTCAATAGACTTGCCATGAATATTCAGTTTCTTTCTGCAGCCAGACTCTGTCTCATCACAAGTGATAGATCCCAGAAACAACGGCTTTTGATTGTAATACGAGTCAAATTCCTCACTGCTTCGGTGTGGCAAACAGCTGTAAAATGCCCATATTTCATGCATTTATTACTCCCTGCACCTCTGGCTGGACATGCATCATCTCTTAGGATGTGACTTTTTCCACACCTTGTATAGGCTGGAATTTGTTCCGCTTAGCCTTGGAATTCTTTTTCCTTGCCTTAGGGATTTTATGATAATAACTTTTAACACTCAAGTGTCCATTTACAGTTTCTAAGCTAATTTCAGGCTTTTCGATTATGTCAAGTTTCTCTAGGCTTTGCTGTTGCACCTGATCAGACTGCTTTGCTATTTGAATAGCTCTGGCTAGAGTTAAATCACTCTTCAGTTGTAGATGCTGTAAAAGGCTTTTATCTGTTAGTCCATGAACTAGCCTGTCTCTGATATTTCCATGTTTTGTATTCCCAAAACCACAGCTTTCAGTCAAAGTATATGGAGCTCTTATAAAACATTCAACATTTTCCCCCTGGTTCTTGAATTTTCTAGTGGAAGCATGCTCTTTCATAAACCCCATTTCTCTGGCTTCAGTAAAGTCAAAGGCTGTAAAGATATTTTCTGCCTGCTTCCCCCAGCATAAATTGAAGAAGATACCTGTATATTTCAGTTGCTTTGTGGAGTTGCTAGTAGTGAAAAACCTTGCAAAATAGCGTTTCCAGTCGGTCCATTCTGAAGGTTAGTCAAAGCTGAAGTTCTTTGGGGGCATTGAACAGTGGCATGTTGGTAATATCCTGCACCCTCTGTTGCTTTATTCCTTCTGTTTGCGACCTTTGTTGCTCTTTTCTTTCTGTTTCTGTTCTTAACTTACTCCTGACACTGGCATGCATTTCTGTACCAGATGTGTGTGTGTGGGTGGGAGGGGGAATATAGAGCTTGCTTATACACATCAGATGTGTTCATCATAAGATCCTTTAATGCTTTGCCCGGCATGGCTGAGGTTCCTTTTAAACAGGGTATTTTACACACAAAAGCCCACCTAGTGGCTGAACAGTATAATACAGATTGGCATTCCCTTACACTTGTTAAGAACCTTCCTTTGTCACAAGTTGCGTCACCGTGTTTTCTAGCAGCTGTCACATAAGAGTGTCAGTGACTAACCCCATAAGAGCTCTCAGACCACCAGTTACCTCTTGCCACTGGATGAATCTCCAGATTGTTCTGTTCTTCATGGCTCACCCTCTTCTCCTGAAACAAGCCCTTGAAAGCGGCTGTTGCTGTTGGCCCCTCTTCCTTCCATGGCTGGATGTTACTTCTTGATCATCAACTTGCTGAATCTGAGCTTATCAGGGACATCCGTCTGTTTCCCTAGCTGTATCATTGGTCCTATGCTGCACTCGTCCGTTATTGCTAGGCAATATCTAGCAATATGGATCCTGCATCTGATTGCTTTCTCTTTACTCTCAACACTTGAACAGAGTTGCCTGAAAGAGGTTTATTGTACCTGGCGCTGACTTACAAATTGCCATCAGCGTATTAAGTTTTGCAACAATGAAGTTTTGTGAGTGTGATAACTGAGAACATTTCCTCCTTCAGTCAGTAATTACATATCAGCTTACAGTGAGATGATTTACTCTGTGGCCACAACAACCTTGGATGACCTACAAGATTTTGTTACTTTTCCTGTGACTATAAAACTGGTGAAGCAGAAGGGGAGGAATTTGGTTTGAGGACAATTCCTATGCAGTTTAAACAACAACAAAAAACAAACCTTGGCTGCAATTCTGGGCCATGTCTCCAGAAGACACAGCATAGGAGGAGGTGCAAGGGCAAAGACAGTTTGAACCCGTCTGTGTCCCCTCAAGGTTCTGGGCAGCTCTAGGGGTCAGTGTAGCATCTGGCATAAATTAGAGCAACTGAGGGCTGCTGTATTTTACAGCCTGACCACAGTCTGGTGTTGCCCAGAACCCATCACAACACTCTATGCTACGACCCTATGCCCTGCCCTAGGGCTTGTGGGGGGCAGGGCAGAACCCTTCCCCTCAATTCATTGTGAAAATAGCAACTTCCAGCCCACTGGAAAATGCTTCTTAGCTTCAGTTATTTTGGCTTCTGCAAATGAAATGTTGGGTTGTGTGACACTTTTCTTAATTACAGGAACTAATGACAAAACCATTGTGACAAATGACTTCGCTTTTGAATAGTGAAGTTAATTAATTCTGAAGTTAGATCCTCCATCAGAGTCACCCCAAAACCTTATTAAGCAGTCTGCTTACACAGGATAGCATCATGGGCTATGAAATCAAAGTCCCTGCAGCCTGACAGGTAAAATTCTTCCCAAGTCTGAGGTGGGAATGATCTGACTGAAATGAGGAGTATAAAGGGTTGGCATACACATTGCATTTTCCTCTTGAGCCATCACTCCATCCATCAAAGACATCAGGAAGAACACAGCCTCATTAATGTTTGAAAGAGTGACCAGAAGCAGTTTTGCTTTAGTCTCTGACCTTCAGGAGCCATCTCCTCAAGGCCATCTTTCATGCATTTAATTTGCATTACAATCCTGTTTGCCTCATTATTTTTTATCCACTCCTTCATCAAAGAATTTAAATCAAATCAATTAAAATGTGGCGGGTTGGAGCAGCATCAAACCTTTTATGGTGGCTAAGGCTGCTCCAGCTGGGATCAGACCATGAAATCTCTCTTAATCTGCCATTATTCGTTCCTTCATTGCTTCTGTGGCATCATCGCCTTTTAAAGTCCTCTTTATAATCTCTCCTCTCTTCCTCCTCTCATCTGAGGTAGGACGGTTTGTGGATAAGGCACAGGACTGTGAGTCAGGAAGCCTATGTCCTGCTCACAGCTCTACCCTGCTGAGACCCTGGGCAAGCTGGCACTTCGGTGTTCCCATCTATACGATGGGAAAAATATGGATCTCGCCAGCCAGTTGTAAGGGTGAATTCATTACTACTCAGGCAGGCGGCAGTACAGCAAGGATTCCTGTTTCCTTCCTTCACTGTTCTGAGCTCTAATAACTTGTAGCAAAATAGGTTTGTTCCATGCAGGCCTGACCCAAAGTGCAGGGAAGTTGATGGAAAGACTCCCATTGCCTTCGGTGGGCTGCGGTTCAGGCTTCTTCGTGCTAGCACGGAGATGCTATCTTCCCAGTGAAATTACTGCACACCTTTGGTCCCACAGGCTGTGGCGTTTCCCAGGAAAGCAGTAAATACTTGGGATTCACCCAGTCTGTTGTGTTACAGGCTTTTTAAAGCAGGATCATGACCAGTTTAGGGGAGGGTCCCCCCTTGGTCATAAGTTTTTGCACTCATCTAGCAGAACGTTCCTGCCTTGCTTGCACATGTGCCACGGATGTCTAGAGATGTCACAAAGCAGTGCCATCCCTACCGTTGAGTCCCATAGCATTGCTTACCCCATAAATAATGCCTTAACACAAAGGGCCCTTCCCCAAAGCTCTGAAAGGTGGGTAGGCATCATCACCACCATTTCACAGATGGTAAAATGACACACAGAGGCAAAGCAACTTTACCAAGGGCTCAAATTCTAGATCCTGTCCCTCCAGAGCCCAGAGCAGTGAAATTATTAAATGAGGGCCAGAGTAAGTTAGACTTCAATGTCCCCTAGCTTCATTACTGGCCTGCACAATTCCTGGTATCTGAGTCTCCCTTCCGTCAGCTGAACGAATGATTCATAGAAATTAAAACGGGGGGAAATGATCGCATCTAAGCCAGTTCCTGGCTGCTGCAGGATTATTCCTTACAGTATATTCGCTATTGATTTGCCAGTTTTAAATGCAATAAGGCTTTCTCCACTGGATTCAGGAAGCCCCAACTGAACAGATTTCATAGATAGGAAGTTACTGTCTGTCAGGAGTGTATCTTCTTGTGTGGGGTGTAAGCTCTTGGGGCAGGGACTGAATTTTTGTTGTGCGTTTGCACAGTGCTTAGCACACAATGGGTTCTAGTTCATGACTGAGGCACCTTGGTCCTATCACAATAGAAATAAATAAATAAATAATAACGAATGGATGGCCTTGGTGCACTCTCAAAATGGGATTTGACGTGCCAGGTGGTAGTTCTCTTGTGGAGCCAAACTTTCCAATCTGGGCTCCTAAATGGAAGCTGCTCATTCTTCATTTGGGCACTTAGACATCACAAATGGTTGTTTGGGCACTGAAATGCCAAATTTAAGCATTTAAGCAAATTTAAGCAAATGGGACCTGGGAATTCAACATCTTTAAATACAAGCCTGAACTACAGGATCGCACTGGTCAGCAAGCCATGAAAAAGCTGGGAGAAGAGGACAGTGAAACTGATTATCCAAGGAGCTACTGGGGACTGAGGTAAGAATCAAAATGAAACAACAAAAAGTAGCAGGCAGAAGTAAGTTTCCTCCAAGGTGAATGAGACAGACTGAGGAAAGAAGGTGAAGAATGACACAAAGTACTTAGCAGGGAATTTCAGATCTACGAAGTCAGAGAACAGAAAAGGACGACAAATGCTCACAATAAAATTAGTGAAATTGCAGTAGGAGAGCAAAAACACATGGCAATGTAAAAGCACTCTAAGATTTAAAGGGCAAGAAAGGTTTGTGGAGAGGAAATGCCAAGTATGTTTTGGTGACGTTTGCTGACTTGGCTGAGCTTTCTGTCTACCTCTTAAGATGATTGAAGGATGATTTAAAATGATTTGAGTAAAGAAATCAGGTATAGTATTGGGGCATTAAAAGAGGAAGAAATGAAAACTAGATATTTCAGTTTTTCCATCTCAACAAATGAGTGCTGGGGAGAATTGCTGCCAATGAGACTCCTGCATGACAGAAGGATGACTAGAGGACTTGTTCCATCTCTAACTGCAAAGACAATCTGCATAACATTCGTATTTTAGTCTTTCCTCTCTAGTAGCACTGCCTGTTCTTGAGCTTGCCTGACTCTTCTCGTTATAAGACCCTCTTTTCAGTTGTCTATAACTATGCCAATTGGGCCGAGTTTCCAGGTAGGAGTTTGCCTCAGGTTGAATTGGTCTGGAATGTGCCAGCCACAACAGTTCAGTCATTTCTGAGAATGAGGCTAATGAGGGGAAAATACATTGTATTGCTACTAAAAAAAAGGAATGATTTTTTTTTTTTAAAGAAGTTCTACCACTCCCATGCTTTGGAATAGGGGCTTGAAATTTTGGTAGGTGGCAGCCATTGAGTAAGGGATGTGCTTTTTACTATTCTTGTGAAAATCCACCCAAATTTGGTCAAGTCATAAGCCTTTGAAAATCTCAGTTTGCACGTGCTCAATTAACAACCTCTTTCCAAAGATTCCACATGCACTGCGCATGCTCTGTCTCCTCACCCTTCCTGGTGCTCACTACACTGTGAATGCACCAGCCCAGGAGTACAGGGGCAATTTAAACTGTGCTTCCTCTGTAATTGCTGTGCTGGGCCAAGGTGGGGGCTGTGCTGAACTGACAGCAGACAGCCTGAATCCTGGTGCTCCGGCAGCATGGAAGAGAAAGCCGCTTGCCTGCAGAGGGGACAAGAGCCAGGTCAGGAAGGAAGGAAAGGCGGAGACTGGGGCATGGAGCATGGTGAGACTGGGGCTGGGGGAGGGAAACTGACTAGAAGTTAGGGAGGATAGAGATCCAGAGGGGACTGGAAGCCAAGTGCAGAGGCTGGAAGTGGCTAGGCACAAAGACTGGGATTGCAAGCTGGGAGAAAGTGGGAGACTGGGACTTGCTGGACAAGGTGACTAGGAACCAATGGTGGGGAGAGGAGACATAGCGGATGAGGAGCCAGGCTACTGGGGGAGAATTGGGCTGGGTTGGGCAAGGAAAGTGAGGGGGATGGAGAAGCCTGGGTCTTGGATGGGAAGCCTGGATGGAGGAAGAGATTAGGTTTTAGGATGCATCAGGCGAGGTATTTCCAGCAAGGAGAAGG
>ML675626.1:29986903-30018709 GCA_007922155.1 Mesoclemmys tuberculata
CGCCTAGGGGCGGCGGGCGGGGGCGCGGCGCGGTGCCCGGCGGGCCGGGCCATGCGGCGGCATGAGGATGTGTGACCGCGGCGCCCAGATGCTCGTCACCACCGTGGGAGCCTTCGCCGCCTTCAGCCTGATGACCATCGCGGTGGGCACGGACTACTGGCTGTACTCGCGCGGCGTGTGCCGCAGCAAGGCCACGGGCGACAACGAGACCAGCCGCAAGAACGAGGAGGTGATGACCCACTCGGGCTTGTGGCGGACCTGCTGCCTGGAAGGTGGGTGCGCGGCCCGCGGGGGGGACCGCTCGGGGCGGGCTCCCCTGCTCCCGGTGCGAGAACCTGTCTCGGCCCCTCGCCCGCCTGGGGACCATTGAAGGAGGCTTCCCGGGGCGAGTGGGAAGGAGCGGAGCACAGAGCCCGGCGCGTTCCCGTCGTTGCTAAGTCAAGTTTCTGTCCTAACAATGCCTGTTCTTGCTTGGGTGCAATTAATAATAACTCCTCTGCCTGGCATCGACTCCCCAGGGTCACTCGTCCACTCGCGGAAAGCGAAATAAGAGGTCCTGCTCTAGTCCCTGGTCTGGAACATGGGATGGGTGTGAAACCTTCCTAGTTGGTACCTGAATACAAGATTAAAGGAAATTCACTGGCAGCTTCTGTCTCTCTGGTCTATCTGTTTTGGGTGGAGCGCTCTCTGTTCCTTTTGATGAAGGTGTGAGTGCTGGAGAGCCCTGATGTTCCATTGACAGAATGCTATGAGCTGCTTCTAATGCTGGGCATGCTCCAGATTTCCCAGAATGCCAGTTCTGTCTACTTTGGGCACCACATACTTCTTTCATGTTTTGAACAGCTTGTTGTGTCTGCATGTTACCAGACAAACAGATATTTTAGGATGGAGAGGACGGTAGGTACCGCTTGATGCCCATATTGTTTTTTTAATTCAAATATGAATCCTTGAATAACACACTAGCAGGTCAAGAAGTGGTGTGGTAGCAAAGATCCTTGTCCCTGTTTCAACCCATGAATCTGAGGTCTGCATAGCTGCTCTCCCCTTGTCCCATCTTTGCAGGACTACAGTTGGGTGGTTCAATCCATTAGACCAGCAATTCTCAATTTTTTTTAATGCTGCCTGAGTCCCCTTTCTAGGAAACAGAAATCAGCCTCACCTAGCCCTTCATCCTCACTCACCCTGTTAGCAGGGCAAGGGACTACACCTCACACTTCAGGAAATGGTGCAGTAGATAGTGTATCCGGAAGAACTCATCTCCCATGTCCACCTTCCCATCAGTGTCTCCATCACTCACTGGAATCTAGTTTCCCCCATCCATAAATTGTTGTGTCAGAACTTCACTAGATAGTGTAATTTCACATCACTCCATATCCTCCTTGCAACGGCCGGAGCAAGGCTCTTCTCTGTATTCTCCGTTGGCTGCAAATGTCTCCATCCCAAATCGACTGTAGTCTCCAAAGCTGATTATACTGTCGCTGCATGACTCTGCCACTTTTCAGGGTTATTTGTACCAAAAACAATTGGATGCTATTTTTATTAGGACTAGAGAATTATCATTAAGTATAAAATTAGCCTGAACCCAGCACTAATACCTGAGCTGTAAAAAATGAAGGGGGGGGGGCCAGGTTGGGCCATAACTTCAAATAAATTGCAGCAGCTGGCTCTATAACCGCCAAGTGCATGTGTTAACCTAGTACTTTGACATGAATGGCCTTTTACAGCATAAAATTCCTTTAATCTCCCTGCTGTGTATTTTGTAATGGGAAATTCTCCATCTCTCTAACCTGGCTGTTTAAGAAAGCTGTGATATTTCTAAGGTACCTATTTCCTTAGTGTCTGAAAGTGCTCAGTAACGGATGACCAAGGATGCAAAAAAGTCTTTCTTTTTGTGCTCTGTGTGTGTAAATGGTAGAAAAGCCTGAACTGAAGTTAGTGGGAGCATTTCCATCAATTTCAATGGACTTTATCTCAGGCCTTAATTGTATATAAACTAACTTGTGGTAAATAGTCACTCTTTGGGGGATGAGGGTGGTATGCCTCCCTGATGTAACTCGCTGCTTTGGGCCGAACCAGGTTTGGGCTGGTTTTAGAAATGATAGCTTGGTCTCTTGTGTGACACAGTCCGTAAGGTGCCACCCGGCATCAAGCTGATGCTCAAATGTGAGTAACACAATTCATTTCCCACAGGGCAGGGATCAAATCTGAGATGACTAATGAGAAGAGCGCCTCTTCTGTGTTGTGACCCTGTCTTCCACCCTTCCTTTTGTTTTTTTAAGGCCCCAATCCTACAACTGACAACTTGGAGGTGGATTGTTGCCCCTGGACATTGGTTTCAATCCCCAGCAATCTGCCCATGCAGTATCAGTTGCAGGACTGGGGCTGTAGCTGGTAGGATCTTTAGGCAGGCACTCCGTCTATGAATGTGTTTTGTGCAGCATCTAGAACCATGGGGCCTCTATTCTGATTGGGGCCATTGGGCATTACTTATTTTGGGTGGAAGAGACCCTTTGCTGTTAACCACTGAGCCACCCAAGGCTCATGAGTAAACTATCAGTTCCAAATGCAGTGGAATTGCTGGAGGTACCTGATTGCGTGATGTGAGATGCTACAGACACCCTCTTGATTTTTGCTTGAAAAATTAGTTTGTGTTTTGTGCTCTGTTAACTGATCTGATGCTAGGAAAGTCAAATTTGCCTCCAGCAAAGTGTGATCAGCAGATCAACATTTGTCAGCTAGATAGAAGGGGACATTTTGCTGAAAGAAAAAAGAGCTTTGAATTTCCTTCTCTAATTCAATATATTTTGTACAGCTGTTACGTTAGTCACTTTGAAACCCATCCTTCTATGCTGTGCAATAAGATGGCTGTTAAGATAGTGCATTAAATACATTTTATGCACAAGGAATACTGCCTGGTTTCTATGGGAGATATCCTGAACCATACCTGAATTTCTATATATTCATTTTCTTGGATTGGAAATACTTGAATTTGGCCCTATATCAACACTAACTGCAAATGAACATGGTCAGCCCAAAGTGGATAATCTTCCCTTGATGGAGAATATTCTATTAACATTAACAGGTGCTCTCCATGCATGGAGAAGAGATATCCTCATGGCTTTTTAACGTATTTTATGCAGAGAAATTAAATGTCAAACTGTTACATGTTAAATTTTTCTCTACCATTATCTGAGTGTTTATGGCAGATTATTAAAATGGCCAAAGTGAGTGCTGAATTCATACTATATCTCCAATGTCTTTTAAATACATGTCAGTTACATAGGCGCAGTAGCTGAGTGGGAACAATTTATATCACATGACTGTAGAAAGCCCATAGGCAAAAGTGGATAAATCTTGAATGAAACAGCAACAGACCTATGTAGAGACACCCACGCTGGAAAATACAAATTAATGGTTGACTCATTATCTAGAGTCTAGGCAGGAGTTCACAGACTACCATGCTAACATAGCCTTTGTTTTAAATTGCAGTATTTGAATTTTAATTATCTCTTGCACAACATGTGAATATTTTAAGATACATTATTGTGCTCCTTGCTCAAACTTGACAAATATAGTTTGTTTCTATGTATCCTCTTTGATAGTTTATAATAATAATTTGTTTTTCCTCTTCTTTGAAGTCATCATTAATATATAAAGGGGAAAATGCACAGAACTTCTATGGAAAAAGTTAGAGTTAAGGAAAGAGTTGGTCTGGGCTTTGGTTCTTTTCTCACAAAGTACCAGCTGTTTGGTTTCCATCAGATTTAATTTAACTCAACAACATTAAATATCGTGCTCCTAACTGTTCTCTCCCTTACGCTGATGTCAATCAGGAGTAACTCCCAAGTTATTACAGAAGTGTAAATCAGGTGTGAATGAGAGGACAATTGGGTCCAGTTTGTTTGAATTATCCATGTTTTTAGGCACCGTTTTGCCCATTCATATTTCTCAGGCACTTTCCTCACTACGCCCAGTCCCAAATACAGGTCTCTCCAGAGGTAGCCCTTAGGATCACTCCACCTTTCTACAGCACCATAAATATTGCCCATCTTCTTGCGGTGAGTCTGGTTAAAGGGCCTTTCTGTAGCTGACACTGCTGTGGCGTCATGGGTTTAGGCAGCACCCAAGGCACTTGTGCAGAACAGACCCACTTCACTGTGTTTCATCCCCACTGCACCAGGAAGCAGGAGACTTCAGGCTGCTCCTTGATTGAGGCTGCTCTTCTGGATCACATTCTGGTCCATCCAGCTTAGTATTCTGCCTCTAGAAATAGCCATTGCCCAATGCCTCAAAGGAAGACAAAAGCCTCCATGACGTACCCCAACCAACAGAAATCATTCCTGAAGGTGATCAGCTGTGCTTTCATTACCGTGGGGTGACCCTTGCTTAGCCAACGCTATTACATATGCTTATTTAATGGTCAGAAAACTACCTAGTACTATTATTAAAAAGTCCTGCATCCCCACTTATTGTTGCAGTGACTGCCCAGCTCTGCCCCTGAATCCCACTGGGGGCTTTGTTTCCACAAGGCTGGTAGCCCACCTGGCTATTAATATTGTTGCTACCACAGTGGCTAGAGGCCCAGTGGAGATTGGGCTCCGTTGTGCTAGGCACTTGTAGCAGGGCGAGCTCCGCTCTTTGCTCTGCAGAAACCAGCTCAGATTCTAATGGTTCTGTATCCATCGTGCCATTTATTTGAGTTCCCTCCACCAATGCCTTTAGAGTCCTGTGCAACAGTCTATTTGCAGCATCCCTTCTGTTTCCATGCCTCTCCTCAGGGTCTGAGAGGAGCTGGGATCTCCGTGAGCCCGCTCTCAGCTAGCCTGTTCCATTCTCCTCCCCCTTGGGCTTCTGTCCTGTGCCTCTTTATCAGTCTTGAGCTGCTGGGCTAACTGGCTCGTTAGCTCGTCCAGCCCACCAGTCTGATGAAAGGCAATTAGCTAATTACACCAATCAGCTTTCTCCAGGGGAACTAATTGGTGTCAGGGTGATCAGACTGCAGGCCCACCTGTTCCTTGCCTGCACTCCTTCACAGCACACCACAAACACATTGTAAAAGACAGTACCTGCTCCAAAGAGCTCACAGTCTAAATACACAAGGGGCAGAAGGGCAAACGGGCAGGGACGTGCTCAAGCGCGCACAGCAGGTCAGTGGGAGAGGTGGGAATGGAACCCAAAACGCAGGAGCCTCAGTCCAGTAAAGATTCTGAGTAACACTGAGCCCTGCAGGACCCCACTAGAAAATACCTCCGTAGGATGATGACAGATCCCCTACAATTTTTTGCAATCTCTGTTAGCCAGTGTTTAGTCCAATGAATATGTTCTACACTGATTTTGTAGAGTGTTGATTTTTTTTTTCACTAGAATATCATGTGGAGCTAAGTCAAAAACCTTATAGAAGTCAAAGTGTATTGCATCAGCAATTTCCTTTATCAACCAAACTTGTAATCTTGTCTAAAAGGATATGAAGCTTGTTTGACAGGATCTATTTTCCATGAAATTATGTTGATTGCCATTGATTATGCTACCATTCCTTTGTGTCCCTCCCCTGTCTGCCTTTCCATGATTTTGCCGGGGATCGGTATCAGGCTAACCAGCTGATAGTTACCCAGATTATCCTGTTTACCCCTCTTAAGCAGTGTCCCAGCAGTATGCTTTTTCCTCATTCCCCCTTGTTCCAAGATTTGCTAAAAATCAACATTTGTGGTCAGACAGTTCCTCAGCCAATTAAGCTCTTCAGTTCTGCTGATATTAAAACATTTAACTTTAATAGTTGCTGTTTAATAGCCTCCCTAATTACTCAAGGAATAGAAAGTATTACCTTCTCATTGTAAGATATGAATGTATCATCCTGCTTTTTTCCAAATACAAAACAGAAATATTTATTGAATATATAATCCTATTTCTGTATCACAATTGACAATTTTACCATCCTTATCTTGTAATGAACCGGTAACATTGTTAGGACTTCATTTTTTCCTGATATATTTAAAGGATTCTTTCTTATTGTTCTTAACCCTACAGGTCATAGATTTTTCTTCTTCTTCTTCTTGATACCATTAGCTTCACTTGTCCATTGTCTTCATTCCTAACTGCTGATTTGTAGTCATTGCTATTAACCTCCCTATTTTTCCATTTATTATACATTTTTAATGCTACTTTCACGTCTCTTAATTAGGATGTTTTCATACCAGAAAACCCCTTACTACCTTATTATTGAATTGCTTGCGGGGGGAGGGGGGAGGAGAGATGGCTTGAGCATCTAATAAACCATTCTTAAACAAATCCCAATTATCATTCACCTTTTTATGTTTAATTTTTTCTGCCCACTCGTTTTTGCTCATGACTGTTTTCAGCTTTGGAAGATTGGCCCTTAAACATGAAGTATGTGCATTGCTGCTCGGGGGACTGTGTTCTGTTTGCACATAGCAAATGAAATTAGGTTGTGATCACTTGTACCTAGGCAATCATTAGTTTTTAGTTCTGTGATCAGTTCATCTTTGTCCATCAGTCAGGTCTAATATAGAATTACTCTAAGTTGGTTGCAGTGCTTTTTGTATTAGAAAGTTATTAACTATAACTTTTAGAAGCTACAAGGCAGCATGAGATCTCTAGCATATGTACCCCAGATTGAAAATCTCCATAACACAATTTTTCTTTCTATACATTATAGATGTTTAAAGAGCTGCTTATCCTGTTCCTTCATCGGGTTTAGTGTCTGTAATAGAACCCTGTCAGCACCCCGTCTTGTGATTTATCAGTTGGAACGTGAATCCATAAACATTCCAGCTCCTGTTCTTCTGGACTGTCAATAACTTTACTGCTGGTAATGGTATCTGTGATGGAGAGTGTCACCTATTGCCCACTGAATAGGGTGTAGTCGGTGATTTTAACATTTCCAGTCATGTGACTGTACACATATTGCTCTTTCTTACAATGGAGATCAACCAGTCCCCAGCAAACCCTAGGTTTGGTGGAGTATAAAGGTGGTATGATGGGGTGTATTAGGCCCCGTGCGAGAGGCTTCTTGTTCCTACCACACTCCACCCTTGGAAAGGCACAACAAAGATAGGTCCTCCAGGCCTGCCTAGAAAGGCTGAAGGGAAGCAGCCAATCAGAGCACAGCGGGCTCAGATAAAAGGAGCTGCAGGGCCTGAGCAGGTCAGTTCCTGGCTAGGGTTAGAGGGGCAAGAATGGGTGCTGTGGCCACAGGAGTCTGAGAGAGAACCAGAAGTTGAGTTCTGGATGCATTTTGCTTTCTGCTGGGAGCGTGTGGACCTGAGAACTGTAACCCTAAGAGATGGAGTGACAGGGAGGCGGCCCAGTGGGAAGAAGCGCAGGGAAAACAGAAGTAGCTAATTGAAGGAGTTAAAGGGAGCAGTGCATGACTGCTGTTCACAGAGTCCCTGGGTTAGGACCCAGCATAGCGGGTGAGCCCAGGTTCCCCCATCAGCCACTGGGGAACTGGCCTAAGCTCGTTTAGAAGCCCAAGCAAAGGGCTTGTTTTAAAGGGCTCAGAGATCGGGATGAAGATCCTGGTAAGGGCAGACATACTGTCTGATGAACTCTTGGTTACCCTCCTCTTCCCCTCCCCAAAGGGGGACTGAATTTCTGAGATGACCTGTCTGAAAGAGAGCTGGGGCAGTGAGAGCTGGTAATGACCAAGAGTCTCCAGGGAGAAGGCCCTGGGGGCGGTGCTCTATAATAGGGCAGAGAAGGATTTCAATTTAGCCCAGAAGGGGCAGAGGTCTGAGCCTAGAGACAGGGCTGAAGACCCTGAATAAGGGTACAGTGATAGTCCTAGTGGGACCTTTGTGACCCAAGAAGGGGTTCATTTGTGCAAATTGGCTGTGCGACTCACCCAGAGGGATGAGCCACTGAAGACTTGCCTGGTGAGGTCAGCAGCCGGTAGGGCACCAGGAGCAAAAAGAAGATTGCAGTACCACATCCAGCTGATAGGAGGCAATCATGAGAGGTGTGTCCCCATCACAGGTGGCTTCCAGCCACCTTTGTCCCAATCCCACCCCTTGTGTTCCTCCACCAAGTGAAGCATGGCTGGACCAGAGACTCCAGCCCATGGCTTCCAACACATAAGTAGTTGGGGAGTCTCAGTGGAAACTGGTAAGTGAAATTCCTCGAGTCCTAATTTTCCAATGCGGTCAGAGAGCAAGAGCCACAAACCATGCTTCTGAAGGGGGACAGGTCACAAACTGCCTGCCAGACCTCTGACCTTTCAGACACACCTGTGTTCAAATACCCAGCTTGTGTTGAACATCGTGTAGCCAGTATTTACCTTGAGGTACAGATTGCTTTAACCAGCTCCCAAGAAACCATCTTTTGAAGGGTGGATTTTTTTTGTTTTGTTTTTTGATAGAAGCCTGGACTTTTCTCTTAGAATGACCCTGTGTTTGTATGGCTAGAGTACCTGTATTCAGGGGTGTACAAAGGGACAGCTTTCACCTTGCCTGTGAGTGGCTCGTGATGCATAAAATAGCAGTTGCTGTGATAGGTGACAGCGAAATGTGTGCTGTGAACCAGCTGAGTTGGGCATTTTACAGCTGCAAGTGAGTGGTGTGTAGTCTGTCATCTCCAGAGCTGTTACTCTTTAATCGAGGTGGAAGTCTGAATATGAATAACACTTGCATGGAATTTTTCCATGTAAGGTTGCTGCTTCCATTAGAGCTGTAAATAACTAGAGATGGCTAATGAAGGCTGAAAAATCCCAAGATGAGGCTGATAGCTGTGGAATGTAGCATTGGTTTTAAAGGGAAAATGTCTTGTGGACTATTGGGATCCCCCAGGCTTTACTACTACGTGCAGACTTTGTCCTATGGGGGATAATATGTTAACTTCCTGGTGGTTAGAATACAGAGATTCAGCTGACTGAATGGTTAGAACATGGCGGCAGGAGTTGGGACTCTGGACTTTGCAATTGTAAATCTTGTAACCTTGGGCAAATCATTGCACTTCTCTGTGTCTGCATTTCATCATCTGTAAAATGGGGATAATGGCACCTACCTCATAGCTGGGCTATGTGGCTTAATTCGTAGTTGTCAAATGCTTTTGAAGCCTTGGATGGAACATGGTCTAGAAGTGCAACATGTTACAGTTAGTCTAGGCCAGGGATCAGCAACCTTTACTATCAAAAGAGCCATTTGCGGCTCCAGTCTGGAGCCGCAGCACATAGTTTACTGCGGCTGAAGAGCCGCATGCGGCTCCGGAGCCACGGGTTGCCGACCCCTGGTCTAGGCAATATATAAACAACTCGTAGGGAGTAACCCGCTGATGGTGAGCCCAGGCTCTCTGTGGATACAGTGCATTTTGTACTGGCACAGGGGAACCAATGGTTTCAGCCTGTGAACCAAATGCTTGCAAATTACAAAGAGGAGTTTATGTTCTAAAGCTGTCTTCAGTAGGTGATGCCCCAATTCCCGTCTGAGGATGATTTAACTCAGAAGTGCATCAGACACCTTGAACTAAACTCATGCTGTTGTAACTGTTGACTGAAATGGAGTCACATCTTGGATGAACCTCAGCTCACCCTGTGTCTCCTCCCTCCTCTGTCTTTTTAGATTACAAGCTCTTCAGGACAGCGACCTCCTCTTGCAGTGTATATGTGTAGTGCCTAGTTTAATAGAGTCCGGATTTTGCTAAACGCCTCCCAAAGCTCCTGTAATATTAGTAATGTATGATGGAAGCTTACTTTTACTCAGGTGGGAGCGGAGAGTAGAGGCTGTTAGTTCTGCATTGCCAGTGTCAGTGCTTTTTCGCAATTGTAATGGTGAGAGACTATTTGTTTTACAGTCCTATTTTTGCTCATGCAAACCAGCTCTGGTCCTAGGCTTGCTATACAGCACTGACGTAATGCATTTCAAACAGATACAGATCGGTGCAGGACATATTATGATTTTACTTCAAAAAATACCTCGATGTACATTTTCAGAAGTGATTAGTGGTTTGGGGTGCCCAATTTGAGATATCTATAAAGGGGCCTGGTTTTCAGAGGGCAGGAGCTCTGCACCTTCCAAAAAACGACCCCTTTCTGGAGTCAACATTCTGGACACTCAAAATCACCAGTCCCTTTTTAAAAGCCAGGCCTTTTTTTTTTTTATAAAAAAAAAAAAAAAAAAAAGGATTATAACTTGAAAATGGCATCAGTCCCAGTGTGTCCACGCTGCGCTGTGAGTGCTCTGCGAATCTTGACAGGAGAGCAGATGAAATGGCCAGAAAGTTAAACTTAGTTAAAGTGTCTCCTATATCACGCTAATTACTCAGATGGATTTTCCAATGTATTTTTCATTCACACAATGTACACACCAGTAAATGGACATTCACTTCATTTCTCAGATTAATACAAATGGTTTTTAAAAATGTATAAATAGTTAGCACCGCTCTCCAGTAACCACTCACGGGGCTCCCGTACAGAGAAGGGTGTCAAAGCGCCTGGTTCACCTTGTCAGTGACCCTCTCTCTGGCTAATTCATGGAGCGGCTCTGCCAGGCTGCAGCTATACGGCCTTTGTTGTTTATCAGCACAAATAGCATGTAGGCACTTGGGGTGGGATTTTCAAAGATGTCTGAGGAGGCAAGGCAGCCAAATCCAGCTCCTTTAGGATGCTTTGGCAATCCCAGCCTTGGCCGATGGGAAAGTGAAGATGGAAAAGGAATGAAAACTCAGCCTCTTTTCCTCACCTCCCTCTGTCTTCAGCTCTACAATTGCCCAATGTACCTGACAGGCACTTTCAGAGCCATCTAATACATCCACTACATGGTGTGTGCGCACAGGAAGAGGAAGATGTTATCTAGTGGTTAAAGTGTAGGCCTGGCAGCCAGGAGTTCTAAATGCTGAATCCATAAAGTCTGTAACTGACTCCCTCTGTGTCCTTGGAGAATGGCTAGAATTGCAACAGAACCTTTTAAAATCTTTGAAATGATTTCTGAGACTAATTTCTTGAAGTTCTATTTGATTACAATTTAGTTTACTAATTGGTATTTAAGAAAGAGCTGAAGATGCTTTTTCAAAAGCGTTCTTCAGAGAACACACTTTAGTTTATGACTTCATACTTCTTCCTGAAAGTTATTTGTATCTTTCCTTTTCTGGGGTTAAACGTACAAACTGAATCCATCTCTTTTGCCATTCCTTTTGTGAAATCCTGAAGCTCAGACTATAATGAGCTATGGCTCTACGTGAACCCAGACTTCAGGGAGAAGTAAGGTATCAGCGGGCATCTAGAGAGATTCGTTTGATTAAGGAGACACCTGCTGTGATAAAGAGCGACAGTGTCTGTTTGATTACTGGTATCTTCTTTCTTTGCTCATGTATATTGACGGTGCTCCGCAATAGCTCAATAAATAGAAGACATTTCAGAGTTTGTGCTAAGGAACACTATTGCAGCCTTCATACTATCATTTAAAATTGATTATATAACAAAAAAAGCGTTAACTTCATTGATTGGTGGGACTCGCCCTGATGATTCACATGAGTCTTTACATTCTTATTATCTAAACGACATGCTTAGCTAGATCAGCTCAAATATTTTAAGTTTAATATTTTGAAAATATAATCTGCCAGTAGGGCTGTGCTTTATTTTAAAGCATGTTCCATGTTCTGATGAATATTTATATCCTAGGAAAATACAAAGGAGTCTGCTTGAAAGTGTTAACCTCTTGTTGCCATTACTCAAATCAAACATAAACATCATTTGAAAAGATGTATGTCTATTTTGGGTCAAACAGAATTTCTGAGGAAAAAAATACTGGATATTGGGCTCCATTTGACTGGACTGTGACCTTGCTTGACAAATGTATGCAAAGAAAACAAAGGGATGATTATCTGATGGAATATGAAAAGAAATTAACCTTGGCCCACCCTATGAGCATCAGAGAGATTTCAAAGAACAAAATCCATTTTTGTATTTTGTTACTTAGCATGTATTCTGTGATGACAAACAAAAAGAGAAAAGGATTGATTTCTGCAAAAGGCAGCCCAGAAAAAATCATACCTTATCCCCCAGGGCAGAAAAAGAAATCCATATTGACACTAAGATGGAGATTTCCATAACGGTGCTAAAAGGCAAATTTGTGTGAGCAGTTGCTCAGACTGTGAGCCAACGTGTGAAGCCCATGTGCACACACATTATGCACATACATGCAGTTATAAAAACAGGAGCCTCTCTGTCCAAACCCACTGGCCCATCTCCATGGAAACCACTCTCTTCAACAATGATTTGTTTTAGCCCTCCTTAGAGAGCCCAGGATCAGCTCTGCATCCATATTCTGATACCATGCTACGGAGTGCCATATAAACCGCAGGGGGATAGAGCTCCGAAACACAAAAGGCAAGAAAAATGGTGTTCGTGTTGTGGGGTGTTAGATCTCCACTTGTCTTGTCAAAGAACAGCACAATATTAATGGTATTGAAGCCTCATTTAGTGGCTTGTACACTCCTCTGCCAGGTTCATTTCCCATCAATGTTTCCTGGTTCTCTTCTCTTCTGGTGCAATTTGAGTTGTTGGTTGTCCTCTGTGAATCCCTGAACGCTCTAGGATCTGGTTACTTTTGGAAATCATTTTCTCCTTATGTCCCATGATGCTCTGCATCCTGCCCAGTCTCTCATGTTGTTGATTGCTGGGGTTGTTCTCTGCAGGATCACAGGCGAGGAGGCATCTGTCACTTGCGCATCTCTGCCTGTGGAATTGATTTCTCCAGGCTCACCACCAGAGGCCCACTTTTATGCATGTTGTGCATGGTGTAGAGCTTGCTTTTTTGCTCAGTACTTTAACAAACCACCCTTGAGACAGGCTATGTGCCTTGTGCTCGGGCAGATAACAGGCCAAAGTTTAATCAAGTCATCTGTAAAGTCAACTTGATATTTTGTATGTGTTTGTTTATAATTTATGATGAGACTCCCAGATACTACAGCTAACCACAGTCAAAATAAATAGCAGCCCAGAATAACAGATGCGCTGTATCTTGTCCTGCGTGTGACCTACAGCACTGCCTCTGAGACTGGCCGAGTCATTCCATTTGTAGCAAGAGCAGAGTGAAGTTATACCATTTTCTACTCGTGTTTTGATTGCTGCCGGGTGAGTGGATTTCACTTTCTCACCATGTTCCACTGCAGCTGGCCTAATAAGGGAGTCTAATTTGCCATTGTCATATTATAATTTCAGTCCCAGGGATAAGGAACAGTACCAGAATTTTAAAGCTTCAGACAGGTGAATTGCAGCTGTCGGTTCTCCTATTTGAACTCTTCAGTAGTTTGTGGAGTGTTGGCTCTTTTGTGTCTGCGCCCCCAACCAATTCCCATTCTCAGAGGCTGTAGCTATTCTATCGCTAGCCCTTCCAAATAAGGAATGATAGAAATATCTTGTGAGGATGCATGTTGTTCCATTTTCCAGCATGGAGCATGGGGCCTTTATTTTGTTTGCCTCTGTCTCTGCCTTGCAAAATTCACCCCCTCATCCAGGAGGAGTAACTGCATTTGATAGACTTTAAAATATACGCATTTTTTGTTATCATAACGGTAAAGGACAGGCAAATAGATTATGGGTCCTGCACAGGCAACATTTTAGGACCACATTCGCAGATTCTATCTATTTTTGATCTACCCGTCACCTTGGTATTTAGGCACCAAATACAAAATTAAGAATGCTGCTGCTTGGGTCTGCAAAGGATGGTCATTTTTACCAATCCGTGAATCAGCCATTGCTACTCAATTTTATTGAGTAAATATTTGTATTATATGGAGGGAAACAAAACAACCCTAGCAGTGACAATGAAGTAAGAAAACCCCTTGAAGGGAAATACAATGGAAGACTATATCCATCTTACTGTACAGGAATATTTTACACTTGTTTTATGCTCTAAGAAAAAATGAAGGAAAAGAACCAAAGTAAAGAGAAAAGTGAAATAAGTTAGAGAAAAGTAGGGATACAAAACACTCAGTATGGGATGTCAGACAGAAGAAGCCAAACACAGTCAGAGAATCCTCCTCATACAGCAGTAACATTAGTCTGCAAAGCCAGGTTTTTTTAAAAGCGCTCAGCAGATTGGGTGCATGTTGAGTTCTGAGCGCTTAATTAGGTGCCTTCAGCATAAAGATCACCATTCCATAGTTATCTATCAGTTTAGTAACTGTGACATACACCAAAAAGTCATCAAATCTGAGGCGATATCTCCCCTTTGATGTGCTACTCATTCAACAGCAGCCATATTACTTAACCTAATGTCGGTTTTCTTATGGGGGAAAAACTTTGCCAAGTTGTTCTTCAGTGCAAAAGAGTAGGATGAGAGCAGAAAATGTCATGTTGCTTTAGCCCTGAGAGCAGAGAGAAGAGCAAAATAGGGGAATATATACATTCAATTTTTCAAAGTCCCTGGGAGTTCCACACAACAGGGATAATGCCATAAGGAGGACATACTTTGAGACTTTTCCTGTTTGCAAAGGGATAACAATCAGTTGCATTTGAGGGTGATGTGTCTGACTCTCAAGCACTCATATTTAACATTTCTCTGGCTAATTGGTAATTGGCATGTAAGTGTGTTTTTATTATGTATTTGTGACTTGAATTGCAATGAGAGAACCCCAACAACCCTGAACATCTGAAGTGGTCACTAACAAGTAGCTACCATCATTCACATATTTGTCACTTTCACCTCTTAAAAGTTTTTGCCCTGACATTGCTGCTTCTAATTCCTCATGAAGAATTCATCATCCAGGCCTGGGATAAAGGCCTCGCTGTGGTCTGGCTGTATCTATTCCTGTCTTAGACAGGTCACCACAATATTTATTTTGTCTATTATGGATACTAGGGGATGTTACTGCATTGATCAGCCGTTTGTCTCTGTTTAATTATGAGTATAGCACCTCTTGCTGGGATGTGGCTGGCAATTGCTACAATCTTCCCAGTGTTGAGCTGTCCCTCACTCAATTAATTAGGATCTGTGTGAAATTCCTAGGCTGATGGGGCTGTTTTGCCCTTATTATGACTTGGGTAACTCCATCTTGCCCCAGTGCCTTGCTGCTTTTCGTGCTCTTGGTGGGCTATCCAATGACTTCACCTTTGGCTATCCATGGGTGCATGGGATGGCAGGTGGTTGAATTACGTGCTAGAATCAAAATGCCTTATGAGCTCTTCAGTGCTCTGGACTGGTTCTCTCTTCCCCTGCGCCTTGTGTCACCTTGTATGCCTGTGCCAGGTGGGTATCAGACACTTCCCGTCAGAAGGCATGTGCTCATGGTGAATCCATTCCAGACCATTCTCCTCCAAGTGCTAGTCCCATGGCATTTAACCAAGTGATGAGCCTTGCTGGGGCAGCAATTCCACTGTGAGCACTTCTTCACCTTTCTGCTGAGTGGTTACAAATTTGTATTTTCTTTGCCCTTCCCACATTATTGTTGTTCTTTGTTTTGATGTTTTTTCAGTGTATCAAACTCTGCACTGTCCCTGGCCTTCTGATAGCTTGTCCTCTTTTCTCCTCATCTTGGCTTTCCAGAGAAGATATCAGATTCTCTGAGTTTCTTATGCTGAACAGGTAACATTTAGGGGAAGCAAATACACATGGAGAAATTATATATAATACTGTTTGACTCTGGCCATCCCTTTGGGGGGTGGAGGTTAGGGAGACATTCTTGACACAGAATACCAGCTGTATACATCTTTAATATATAGGTGTGAACTATTGCTCTTAAAAGGACTAAAGTACCCAATAAAAACAGAACTGAACTACTAGGTAAACAGAGCTAAAGCAAGACAGGTCTATGCCAAAATGATAGGGACAAAATTACATAAGGACACGCTGACACTTGGCAGAGTTGCAACTGAGTTGTGTTCCAACAGAGGAGGAGTACGTATTCACTATTGTTATAGAATTCAGAGTGTGCTTGACACTCTACTGAACATGTAAAAAACAAAGTCCTTGCCCCAGTTTACATTTTAGACATGGAAAAGCCAGCAAAAGTAACAAATGAAAAAGTTAGGGGAAAAGAGTCAGAGGAGGTCCCATCATTCGTGAAGCAAACAGGGAGAATGGGCCAAAATCTTCTTTGTTGTGGAGTGTCACAGGTATTGCAAACCTCAGAAAAGCCCAATTTTACCTTAAGAGGACAATAATCTGCACAAAATTCCATTAAACATTGTCACCACCAACCCCTCAAGTCACCAATACAGCTGAAATCAGGTGTGCACGATGGTTACTCGTGATTATCTGTATAAACTACCAGTTATTTGCACTAAACCTGCAAATAATTGGACAGTAAAGCAGCATCTGCCTGGGTTTTGCCATTTATCATCAGCGCATTGGCTTCGCAAACCAGCAGGCAGACGAGCCCAGCAAATGTCTCTGCATACGGCTGGGATTTCAAATCCGTGATTGTATCTAAAAGGGGCAATCAGCCAATGGGCAAATCACAGAAACGTAGGCCTGAAGGGACCTCATTAGGTCATCTAATCCGATCCCCTACACTGAGGCAGGACTAAGTATTATCTATTCCAGACCATCTCAGACAGGTGTTTGTCCAACCTGATCTTAAAAACCTCCAATTAACAGAGATTTCACAGCCTCCCAAGGTAATTTGTTCCAGTGCTTAACTACCTTTACAGTCAGGAGGCTTTCCTAAAGTCTAACCTAAACATCCTTTGTTGCAATTTAAGCCCATTACTTCTTCTTTTCTCCTCAGTGGATAAGAACAATTTATCACCCTTCTTTTTATAACAACTGTTTACATACATGAAGACGGTTATCAAGTCCCCCTCAAGCCTCTCTTTTCTAAACTAAACAAACAATCTTTCCTTGTAGGTTATGATTTCTAGACCTTTCATCATTTTTGTTGCTCTCCTCTGGACTTTCTCCAATTTCTCCATGTGTCCCAATGTGTGGTGTCCAGAACTCAACACAGGACTCCATTTGTAGCCTTATCAGTGCTGAGTTGCTTTAGTTGCAACACTATTACATTGTTGACTCGTATTTAGTTTGTGATCCACCGTAACTCCCAGATCCTTTTCTCACCAACCTGCCAATGCTGGAGAAATACTCTTCACTCCTAGAGGCCATTCCATCCAAGATTCAAAGTCCTTTACACACATTTATCAGTTAGTTAGTCCTCCACTACTACCCCGTAAGGTTAGTAGTAATATCTCTGTTTTATGGGGGAAATGGTGGTGCAGACACGTGAGACGTCATCTTGAGCTGGGGAAAGGACCCAGGAGTTGTCTTCTAGATCCTGTTCACTACCAACGTAACTGTGCTCGCCCCTTGTCCAATGGGAAGGTGTTAATCTGGGCTGTGAGTGAGAACTCTGCTGTGGAGGCGCTCGAGCTCAGCAAACTATTAGTTTCAAATAATGTGTGTTCTGAATAAAGCCCCTTTCCATGGCGAATTCTCTGTTCACGAACCAGTCCTGATCGCCAGAGACACCCTTGCCGTCGTAAGGGTTTGGCTTGTTACAGTCTCCTCCAATCACAGCCAGCAGGACAGGAAGACAGATCTGCAGTCAGGGGAAAGACAAAATACCGAATCATCCTCTGATGCTAGAGCCAATTAATCCGTTTAGACACATGCTTACTGGCTGTTACGTTTAGGCTAGCCGGGTTATGACTGAGTTGGGAGACAGGCATTTAAGTGCCCCCCTCCCTCCCACCCACCTGAAGCCCAGGTTCCTGTCACAGCAGCACTCTACATTACAGGGACTTACAAAGGGGAAGGTGCTTTAATACATTATTAGCTCAGTATTTTACTAGTGTGTCTGAACAGGTACAATAAAATGGGTCTGTCTGTGCAGCCTTTAAAGTCTGTCTGTCCCATCTATCTATGTCAAGTACTTCTAAGATGACTACTAGTAGCTATACAGTGTCCATCACCCTGGTGTCTGGGCAGCTCTGCAGTGGTTCAGCAGATGAGTCCATCTGTATATCTCCGGTGTCAGTAAGGTGCTGATCACCAAGTTGTGTCTAAAGCAATCCCCCATCTTAAGCAAGACCTAAGTATTTCTGATGTTTTCAGTACAGTTGATCCAACCTTTCGTTAAAGACCAGATTCAACAAGGCAACAACTTCTCGCAGCTCTCTTCTGTGGTGTTACTTAGGGCAGGTTTCACCACAGGGCTATAGGGAGAGATTTAAAAAAAAAAATCGGAGGGAAAAATACTATGATTGTGTAATTAGAAACTGTTTCGTAACGCACATGCATAAGGAAGCTGAATTAAGGTTGCCTGAGCAACCTTAAATCTGGTGTTTCCTGACTTCTGAGTGCTTGTCTTTGCAACAGCAACAGTGTTCTTCTAATGTCATTTTTGACTGGTTAGATGCGGGGTCACTTTTAATAACCGTTAATGGGGAAAGACGTTCTGCTATTAGCATTTAGGGCCAAAGTATGGTCCCTCTAATGCAGCTGTGTGCTGGTGGAGGGGGAGGAGGCAACACCTGTGCTGGGATCAACCATAATTAAGCAGGGACCATTGTGGGTGGGGGTTGGTTAGCGGGAGCATGTCTGGGTGGGGACACAGCCCTGGGGTTGGCGGTGCCTGGATCAGCACTGGCTACCGCTGTCAAACAGGCATAGCAATAGGTACCTCTCCCTGGCCTTCCCTGGTGCCAGGGGAGATCATACGTCTTGGAAAGCCAGCAGGCTCCAGTTAAATTCCTCCACCCCCTCCCTAAGCCTCAAAAGAAGAAGAACTGGACCTGTAGATAGCAACTGGTCTGGGCTTGTCCTGCTGCCATTGTAGTTGATGGCAAAATTTCCATTGGCTTCAACAGAAGCAAGATTGGGACTCGGATCTAGAGGATAAGAATGAATCAGAAAGAATTCATGTATGACATGAAATTATGCATCCTTCCATCCATCCATCCAAGTATCTCTCTCACTTCCCCCCCTCACCCTTCAAATCTATATTCAGTAACTGCCTTCCAAAAAGAAAAACTGAGTGGGAGTTTGAATTGTTTCAAAGTACTGGAGTCATTCGAGCGAAATGCTTTCTGCTTTGAGTCAGATTTGAGAAACTTTGGCGGGACCAAGGCTAGTTTATAGCCAAGCAGTTCCTGAGAACTTCTTGAGGACCCTGAGCAGGTCACTAGCTGGGTAGGGTAGTGGTTTGACATGCCCAGCGAGCTTGAAAACGCAACGGATTTACACAAAGGCAGTTTTAGGCTGATCAATCCCTTGAGTCTGGGCTCATAAAATGCTTGACGACGTTGTTACTTGCAGGGCCAGAGCACAGGCAGCTGAGGTAGAAGGGTTCCATGAGGTGGACTCCTGTCCTCCAGATCTGTGGGGAGCAGAGAGTTAGTACATTACTCAGGATACCTCTAAAGTCAGTTGTGATCATGCACGACTGCTTCACAGAGCCATAGAGTTCCAATGTACCTACAGTATCTCCAGAGCTAACCTTACCCCTCTCCCCCCGCCCCCGCAGGCACAAAGCACAGAGGCTTGCTGTGCATGACAGCTTGTGGGAATTTTTACTTATGGAAAAATCCTATAGAATGTAATAGGGTGTAACTAATAGTGTTTTATAGAAATGATTCTAAAAGCCTATAGAATGTAATAGATCATGACAATCTTTTTGTAGGTTTTGGGGTTTTGAAAGCGTCCTTTAGAAGAGCTATAATTCTCCATTTAATCCTATAAAATGGTCCCCAAATAAAGCCTATAAAGAGCTTCTAATTTTCTTTTAAATTATATAGGATTTTTCCCATCAGGGATTGTTCTTAAATCTGTTTTCTAGTTCAAAATTAGCTTGTGGTTGCCAGTGATGGCCTTTAGTTGGTGAGGGGTGACATGTATTTTTCCTTCTATGGAAATTCATTCAGACTTGCCATATTAATATTTATTTTTCTACAGTTTGCTAATATGAAAAGTGAATTTTTTCCAAATGCTATTTGTAGAACACCTCATAGTCTTAAGGCCATTTTACAAACTTTGTAGACATTCTTGAGTGAGTAAACAAGTTTTGGGGCATAGGAGGCGATTCCCTCAAAATTTCCAAACCATAGATATACCAGTGAAATAAATGTCAACATTCAGACCACAAATAAACAACAACACTGGGGTCCTTTCAAGGTGGCAAAATGTATTGGGTGTTTTAAGTAATATAGTGGGCTTTGCTTAGCCCGTCTTCATGCCATTATAAGGATGATCCAGTAGTCTAGGTGTTAGCATGGGATTGAGGAGACATGGATTCAGTTCTCTGCAACAGCCTTTTTAGGTGACCCTGGGCAAGTCACTTAGGCCAAGTTTTTCAAAAGTGGCTAGTGATTTCGGTTGCCCAACCGGAGATGCTTTTAAAAGAGTCTGATTTTTAGAGGGCCAGTGCTCAGCTCAGTCTCCCTTTAGTGTTCTTCACAATGGGTACCCCAAAATCCCTAGTCGCTTTTGGAAATCTTGGCATTAGTCTCTCTGGACCTCAGTTCCCCATATGTAACCTGGGGATAACAGAACTGTGCTTCCTCTCAGGGTACTGTGAGGATGCATACATTGGGTGTGGATTATCAGATGAGTCCATAAAATAGATGAGGAGGCCTGGACAGGCTGGGTTTCTGATCGGGGAATGAGACATACATCCATCTATTGAAGAAGGAAGACTTAAATCTTTCTGGCTTGTAAATTAAATATGAATTTTGAACCTGCAGCTGCAGTTCACAATCATTCCCAACTAGCATATCAAAAAAGGCCCGGCACATTAAATGCCTAATTCCCTGCAATAAACAGACTGTGATAGATACACTTTCTTTAAGTGCACAAGCTGTAAACTTCAAATATTTATACTGCTAAGGAGATGTGTTAAAGGCAGGTGTTTGAGTGACAGTCTAATATTTGAAGTTCAAACACTTATCATCAAATGCGCAGCATAAAAGGGGGAAAAAAGAAGAAGCCTAATAGCATTTTTTGCAGGGAAAACAAGCTGCCAAGTCTCTTCCCGGACTAAACCTGGTTTAAAGATTGACTGTACAGCTGTAAAAACTATTGATGAACTGTAAACATGAAAAGATCACCCTGATCATGGCCTGTCAAAACCATTACATTGAGAGTGCTCTGAGCTCCTTTCCCGCATGACTCACCAAGTCTTGAGCAAATGTGTTTATTTGTAAAGATCCTTATTTCAAGAAATTCTGACCTTTTTTAATACCTCACGCTGTAAGCTCTGGAATTCTAAAATGCTTTTTGGCAACTGTTTAATCTTGCTAAAGCTCCAACACTCTGATTTCCATGGCGATTTACATATATTTATCCTTGATATTCCACATTGTACTGCTTTTTGAAAACCGATTTACTTTTGCTGCGCTCATAATATAATTCAGCAGCTGTAGCACTCACATGAGATCAGACAGTAAAAAGGGGGCATAGAGGATCCACTTTATTGCACTCAGCAATTAAGTTAATGACAGTCCTCCACATCCTGTATCTGATGGAGCAGAGTGGTGAATGGCATCCCACTTCCGATCTACACCATACATTCCTAGTTAGATTATGGCGTGTCTAGAGCTGCTACTGTGTCATATGACTGCAGCCAGGGACTGCAGCCACTTGACAAATGCAGTGATCCCTTATGCATGGGCTGTGGCCCTGATTACTGTTTAAGAATAGCATCAATATAGAAAGCAATGAAACTCAGCTCCGGAATTTGCTGTTCATTAATGACACGGATAAAATATTATTGGTTCAGGCCAGGAAGGTCCCTTTGTAACCAGGGTTTTAAAGCTATTTCATAATGGCTATATGCACACTGAAACCTACACTAAGAACTGCAACTCTTAAAATTTTTCAAAGTATCCCTGAAATCTTCTGTATGATGACCAGCAACAGCTGCCTGATGGAGGCTACTTTTTAAATCATACAGAATGAGTCTCTATGAGTCTCTCTGTGTCTTCTTTAGCCGTAGACACATTTCATTTTTAAGAATGTTAAGAGGACGTTAAGATTTTGTGATGATACATTTGGGGGAAAACATTTTTTTAAAAGTGAGCGTTTTGTGTGCAGCCCTAACCCTGCCCATGTCTATGTACGTATATGATAGGCTTGTTCACGTCACAATCATGGGCTAGCAATCAAATCATTCCAAATCATATACTATTGTTACAACCTCTGATACATATTCTATTTTTTCCACACTTTTCAATTTACACTAAAATAGATTAATAGATTATGAGGCCAGAAGGAACCATTGTGATGAGCTAATTTGCCCTCTTTTATAGCACAAACCAGAGGACTTCCCTGTCTGTTAATTTGTCTGAACTAGAGCAGGTTTTTGAGAAAAAAAATCTAATCTTGATTTAAAAATTCTGGGTGATGGAGAAACCACCAGAGCCCTTGTTAAGTTGTTCCAGTGGTTAATTACTCACTGTTAAAAATGTATACCTTATTTCCTAGTTGGAATTTGTTTAGCTTCAGCTTCCAGCCATACCTGTGTCTGCTGCATTGAAGAGCAGACAAAGGTATAACTGTTATTAATCGTCTGTTCCCTATGTAGGATTTATAGGCTTTGATCAGTTTGCCCCTTAATCATCTTCTCATTAAGATAAATAGATTGAGCTGCTTGACACCATCACTATAAGGAATGCTTTTTCCAATCCTTTTGTCCTTCTATTGGCTCTTCTCTGAACCCTCTCCAATTTGTCAACATCCTTCTTGAAATTGTGCACACAAGAACTGTATTGCAGTAGTGGTCACACCAGGGCCATATAACCTCTCTACTCCTACTCCTTTGTTTCTGCATCCAAGGATCAAGTTAGCCCTGTGGGCAACAGCGCCAGAGTGGGACCCCATGTTGAGCTGATTATCCACCATAGTGACCAATCTTTTTCAGAGTCACTGATTTTCGGGTTAGAGTCCCCCAGTTTGTAATTATAACCTGCGTTCTTGGTTCCCAAATGTAGGACTTTACGTCTGGCCATATTAAAACTCATCTTGTTTGTTTGCACCCAGATTATCAGAGCAATCCGTATCGCCTATCTCAGTGACCTGCCCTCTTCATTATTTAACGCTCTCCCAAACTTTGTGTCCTCTGCAAAATTTGAGTGGTGGATTTTGTTTTCTTCCTAGTCATTTTAAATAGCGTCAGGCTAATCTGATCCCCCCATAGTAACATCTGCTCAATAACGATTCAGCATTGTACAATTATATTTTAGGGCCTATCATTTAGCCAGTTTTTAATCCATTTAATGTGTGCTGTGTTGAATTTGTGGTGTTTTAATTTCTCAAGCAAAAGAAATCAGTTAGTTCTATTTTCCTATTGATTGGCATAAATTATATTATCCTCCTTTGATTCATTATTATCTCAGTCCTGTATCAGCCATTACATTATTTATCCTGGGATTGATGTCAGACTGACAGGTCTATAATTACCCAGGTTGTCTTGTTTACCTTTTAAAAATATTTGTACAACATTAGCGTTCTTCCAGTCCTCTGGAGCTTCCCCAGTGTTCCAAGACTTTTAAAAAATCAACATTAAAAAGGTTGGCCAAATAGCTCTCTGGACAGTTAAATTCTCAGATGTAAATTATCCCAGACCTGCTGATTTTAAAATGTCTAGCTGTGGTAGCTGCTGTTTAACATCCTCCTTAATTAATGTTGGAATGGAAAGTATTTTATCATCATATGATATGACATCTGGCTATTTCCCAAATATAGAACAGAAATAATTATTGAACGTTTCTGCCTTCTTTGCATTATTACTGACAATTCTGACATTTCTGTCATAGTAATGGACCAGTACCATTGCTAGTAATCCTTTGATTGCTAATATACTTTAGAAACGCCTTCTTATTGTCCTTAATTCTGCTGGCCACAGATTTCTCCTTGTGTCCCTTTGCTTTCCATATCAGTATTTTATCATTTGTAGTTTTTGATTTATATTCATTACTGTCAACTGCCCCTTTCTTCCATTTGTTATAGATAGCTCTAGATAGATTCAGTTATTTTATAACTGCTTGTATTTCCCCTTTTAGCCAGGTTGTGTTTTAACTAGTATGGCCTTCTTCCTCAGTTGTGGCTTTCTAATGAAATGTTCTTAAATGGTTCCCAATTATCGTTTGAATTTGTCTGTTAAAATTCTTTTTCCCAACTGATTTGGCTCATAAAGTCTTCAGCTTTGTGAAACTGGCCTGTTTAAAGCGCCAAGTAGATATATTACTGATTTGCATAACAAGTTTAATCAAGTCGTGATCTCTTGTACCTGAGCTATCACTAATTTAGTTCTGTGATCAGTTCCTCTTTACCTGTGAAGATGTGATGTAATAATTCTCCAGTGTTGGGTACAAGATTTTTTGAGTTAGGAAATTGTCACCTGTATTTTGAGAAAATCCCAGGACTTTTTAGCATTAGCAGCAGGAGACCTCCAGCATGCATCACTCAGATTGAACTCACCCATGATAACATAGCTTTCTTTCCTACACGCCATAGACAAATGCTTAAGGAGGTGGTCATCCTGCACTCCAGTGTGATTTGGTGGCCTGGAGCAGACATCTTTATCTGTTAGGACATTGATCCATGAGCATCCAAGGTCATTTGCTTCCAAGCTGTCCGTGACTCAGATATGGGCAATGCCATTTTTGACAGTGTCATGCCTCATCCCCTTTTGCTCAGTTGATCCTTCCTAAATAGGTTATAACCATTGATAGTAACATTCCGGTCATGGGAATCTTCCCACCAGGTGTCAGTGATACCCACTAGAGTGAATTTATGCTCCTAAAGGAACAATTCCAGTTTCTCTTGTTTATTACCCAAGCTCTTAGCATTGGTGTAAATGCAACTAAAGAATTTCTTTACTTCACATCCTTTGCTGTCTTGATTAATTTTGTTCTCAACATCGTGATTTTGTGTTAATATAAGGCTCACTTGTTCCCTCTTCTCACCTTTCCCTTTTGTTATTTTATTAGTCTAATACCCCCTGCTTAGCCTAGCTCACCTGTCAGAGGAAGCTCTGGTGTCATTAATTGCTCATGTTTGCTACTTATTTTGTTACCCTACCAATTTAGCCATGCCAGGGAGGTAGCATGGCCATCCTCCGCTACAAACAGTGTTAAAGGCCATACCAAGTGCACTCTCTGCATGCACCAAGTGCGATTCTCAAAGGTTCATAACTTAGGCAAATCAAATCCAATTTTCACCAGACCACAGTAAGACACTCTTCCTGCAAGCTAAGCATGAGCTTCCCAACCCAGGCCGTTTCAGTGCCAGAACTGACATCAGCAGGATTATTGCAGAAAAGAGAAGGAAATCTGATGTTCCCGAAGAAATAATTATTTAATTACACCCTGTCCATTGCTGTTTGTTTGCCACTGCTAGGGGGAGGGCAAGGTTGTCAAGTGTAGGTGGTAAAGTGGCATTGCAGTCAGCTGGGGTAGGTTCTTGTGACAGAGGAGGGATCAGAGGGAAAGCAAAGTTTTGGCATTGGGACAGTTGCAGTCTACATAATAAGAAAATCATTGAATGAGGAGGATCTAGGCTTCCAGCTGATCCTGGTGTCATGTCTAGATTCCAGGCTTTCATTTTAAAAATAATTGTTTGGTAGTAAATAAAATCTCTTCTACTAGCAAAGAGCCTTTACCACGTATGAACTATAGGAGAGCTGCCTCCCTGAGTCCGTGATTAGAGAGACGAATCAGGAATGCTAATACATGGGGACTGAGTGAGGTGACAGTTCACTGTGAAGTCTCCTGAGCACCAATTCAGTTTAACTTTTTCACTTCTAATTGTTGCATTGGACAGCTACCTGCGGGTGTGTCTGCAGTGTGATGGGACACGCTAGTCCTCTCTCGATGTTCCTTTTGCTAGAAGGAACGTCCCAGTCCTCAGATGTCCCTGCAGCCAGTTGCTTCACTAAGCAGTCGGCTGCTGCCCACAGGCATTGGGGAGAAAGTAGCACTGAGCACAAGCAGTTAAAAAGTGCCGGACTCAGCACTGCATTAGGATCCTGCAGGATTTGGGGGGATTTCTAGCTGCGGTATTGAAGACTGATGATTTTAGTGCACTGATGCATCTCACTAGGAGATCTGGCTTGAAAATGTGTTTTCCCCACTGTCCCCCAAGCTAAAATGGAAAAGGAAGAAACACCCACAACAATTTCTTGTGTTCTCATCACAGAAACCACCATCACAGCTCCCGCCAATTGGCCTCCATGGGGACAAGTCACAGAGGAGAGTCCAAGGACTGAATTTGCCCTGGTAGTTCAACACTCCTCTCATCCTTCAAAGTGGTTCCTAGATCGTAGGGCTGAGATTCATTGGCAGAGGCAGTGTGTGGGTATCTTGTACAGCTGCTGCCCATACGGTACCTGTCCTACAGTTCAGTTAGGGACTTTGCTCTCTAGAGCTACCAGTGCAGTGCCTGTCATGGTGGCGTAAACTGGGGTAACGCCATGAACTTCATTGATCTGCATCAGAGAAGGACGTGCAAGTTAGTATTTAGAAAATGTCTGAATATTTTCGATCTCCTGCCTCCCAACCTGGCCCTGAAGTCTTGGGGAAAATCACTGCAGACAGAGATTCCCAAAATTCCTCTAGAACAGTGGTTCTCAACCTTTCTAATGCCGTGACCCCGCAATACAGTTTCTCATATTGCGGTGACCCCAAACCAAAAAATAATTTTGGTGGCTACTTCAAAACTGATGACGTCAGCAAGCGCCGGACACACGTAATGCGCTGCTATGGACTGTGGAGCGTTCCCCCCGCTTCCCCCGCCCCTTAGGCCCCGGACGGATGATGCAATCACGTCTGCGCATGCGCGCAGGCATTCAGTTTGGAACGCGCATCCATAACGGTGTGCGTTCCAGCTGAATAGCGCTGCTACAGATGGTAGCGCGACTTCTCAGCGGCTAAAGCCATCAGAAATATGTATTTTCCGATGGCTTTAGGCGACCCCTGTGTTTTGGTCGTTCGACCCCCGCCGGGGTCCCGACCCACAGGTTGAGAACCGCTGCTCTAGAATGTAGGTTGTACACGGGGCCTCCACATGGGTGGGGAGGTACACTTTTCCAGGGCCCAGAGGCCCTGGGGTGCCTGGCCCAGGTTGCAACCTCCATTACCGTGAGGAAAAAATTGTTCATGGCTCATGAGATTGTATGTATGGGATGAGGGGCTGTGGTATGGGTGTGAGAGGGGTCTATGTTACAAGTTTGTACTGGGCCTGAAAACATTATGCTTACGCCCTGGTTGTGCATGGTGTAAATCTGCCTTCCTGATGATATGTTGTGTAGGAGCAGCCCTGCTACTCCTGGCCAGTCCCACACTATAGGAGCAGGTGTTGTTAACCCGCATTAGCACCCTCACAGACACTCTCCAGAGGGAAGAGCACAAAGAGAAGCATGTGAACTTTAAATCACCAAGCCACCGTTGAACACAGCCCTAATGTTCTTGGGTTATTCTGTCAAATCCTGACAGAGCTCCTTCTTGCAACTCTGCTAGGGTGCCCTCTCTCTCCTCTAGCTCCGTTATAAATGGTTCCATGCAAAAAGTGGCCCTGCATCCGTTCTGAGTTCAGTGGAATGCAACAAAGGCCACTGATATCCGCTTTCAGCAGAACAAGCGCCCTCCATTCAGTGTGAATCAGGTCAGTAATGTGAGGGAAAATAACACAGCAGGGTTCTATTCATTCTGTGTGGCTCGTAAATGCCAAGCTGCCTGGTGGAATCCAGTAACTGAGCCTTTCTGGGGGAGCGAGGGGGGAGGTTTCACTCCAGAAGCTTAACACTAAACTACTTTCACACTGAAAATGTTTTGACGCAACCAGACAGACACCAAAGAAGAGGCATGGGCCCAGGCCACTGGGTTGATAGTCAAGGTCAAGGTTCTCGTTCCAGCTCTTCCATTGATTTGCTGTTTGACTGTGTACTAGACACTTAGCCTCAGTTGCCCTGTCTGTGTAATGGGGTCAATGAACTCATCCAACTTTGTCAAGTGCTTTAGAGAGGCTGTTGCGTAACATCATCCCTTTAGCCCACTGTTTTGCAAGTCAGTTTCTGCAGGGAAAGCAAGCCTGGCCAGTCAGAAAAGGGATGTTGAAGCAGCCCTTCCACAATGCATGCTCAATGTAGGTACATATGCAGAAAACTCTGCAGATGTTAGTGCTACCCAGGACAGAATTAAGACCCCTTTTGTACAAACTTTTCAGACGTGATTCTGTATTTTTGGGGTACCCTCCCTGACACTCTGTCTGGGCACCTAGAACAAATGGCCACTTCTAAAAATGTTGGTCCTAATTTCTTCTCCCTTCTCTGGAATCTGCAATTCCTCCTCAATTACAGCTCTTCATGATATTCGCTCCTCCCTGTGCATTGCTAATCAGATTTAGCACCTATTGCTAAGTGCTCACCTTGTCACAGTGTTTTCCAAACTAACAGCAGCCAGATCTGCCATCAGGCTGCCATTCCAAGGTACAGTTTTGGATGAATTTCTTTCTTGGGCCAGACAGAGAAATATAGATTTGTACGTGAGGCATTTAGCTATTGATTTGGCTACCACATAAATATAACATTTTCTTACCCTCTCCAGCCAAGTGTATTCAAAGGGTTTTGTTCTCCTCTCCCTTAGGCCAGTTTTATATTAATGCACCTCCATTAACGCCTCATTTACACCAGTGTGAGAGAGTGGGGGAACCGTGGCCAAAGATTTTGTGCTGTCCATAGCTTTTTCTTTGGCTAGAAATCAGAGAGAACAGCACTTGATCTGATCCTGCTTTCATGTTCACTGTTGTTAATCAGGAATAAATTCCATTGATGTCAGTGGGATTACATTGCTGTAATGTGTGTGAAGGACGAATCAGACCCTTGGTGTTCTGGGTGCCTTCTAACTTCAACCCTGTTAAGTCCCGTATAGTTTTCAGTTGCAAAGACATGATCACCATACAGGGACAGCTTGTCACCTGATGTCAGTCAGGAGTAAGTCCAGCGAAGTCCAGAGAGCTCTGGAAGTTTACACCAGGTGAGGATCTGGTCCTTAGAAATTTTATTCTAGGAATAATGGGTCAAGCTTGCATTTTCAAACCCTTCTCATCTCCCTTCTGGTGCCCATGAATTGACCTTTGGTCTGTAGTCAGGAGAGATGGACCAGTTCCTCAAAGAAGGATTTGGAAACATTCATTCAAACGAAACCCAAATAAGTGAATGCATCTGTGCAAAGGCTCACATTGGAAGTGTCTATGTCGTCATCCAAAATCTCTCACTTGGATGAGTTTGTGGTTAAGGCATTGGGGTTCAATCCCCAGCTGTGCCACAGACTCCCTGGGTGATTTGAGCTAGTCACTTGATCTCTCTCTGCCTCGGTTTCCATCTGTAAAATTGAGATAATTCTTCCTCTCACCCTTTGTTTGTCTTGTGTGCGTAGATTGTAAGAGCTTTGAGGTAGAGACTGTCTCTTCCCATGTCCGTATAGCAGTTAATATGGTAGCACCCTGATTTTGGTGAGGACTTGAGTTGGTCAAAGGTTTCCACATTCTGAAGTTTTAATGAAAATTTTCATTAAAAATTTAACAAAAAACAAAAAGGCAAGTGGATGCAACTAAAATTTTGGGGGTTTTCAACCAATGATAAAGCTGGCTAAAATGTTTTAAGGATTAAAATGCTTCTTTCATTTTTAAAAAATATTAATAAAAAACTTTCAAAAGTCGTCCCTTTCCCCTCAACCTGTGGTTGGAACTATCAAATAATTACAGGTACTGGCACCTGTAGTTAAGCTTTACAGACATTTTCCATTATAAGACTATGTTTGCAATTGCTTGAATTTTGTCAAACATATCTTCCAGGCTAAATTTTTTCTTGCCAGCTGTCTACACCAGGCCATTTTTTTTGTGTGGAAAGTTTCAGTTAAAATGATTCAGACAGTTCTGTGAACAAGATTAGGGAAAATATGTTGTTTAGCCCATGTTAAAAAAAGATTCTTATAACTGTTTCAGTGAGACTGTGTAGCACCTCCACGCTTTGGAGAAGAGGCTGGGAATTTGGCAGGATGTGCCCTGATGCAATTTTTGCCGTCCCTCTGAAGATATGCCCACTTTTTGCCAAGTTATAAACATCGAAAAAATCTTTTGGCACATGCTCAGTAGAGATGTGTCAGCGTTTGGCAGCTAAATTCTCCAAAGATTCTGTCTGCGCCAAGCATGCTCCAGAACCTGACTTGAATGCAGAGGGCTGAGGAACAGGAAGTGGAGAGGAAGAGGGAAGAGATGTAGAATGAGTGAGAAGAGCCTGGGAAAAGGGGGGTAGGAGCAGGAGCTGGGAGGGAGGACAGTGGCAGGAGTGGGGGTGGGCAGGATCCAGGGATTGCAGGGAGTGTGGGGATAAGCATAACAGGTAAGGGGCAGAGTTGTAAGGGGTAAGACAGAGGCAGGAGGAAAAGGCCCACTGGTTCCCGGCAACTGCAATAGGTGTGCGCTTTCTAGCTTCTGCAACCAGCAAGGCTGGTGTCCTGCTGACGGCAGCCTTTCTCTGACAGCCCTGGTTCATTCCCAGAGCACAGTCTACCCTCTGCCCTGAGTGATGCAGGAGTCCAATGGAAAGAATACATGACCATGCAATGAATGACTGTATCTTAATTCGTATGCACAAGGGGGGGCCAATGATGTTTGCACAGGCAACCTTAAGTCTGGCATTTCCTAACTTTTGAGTGATTGACTTCACAACTTTAATGAGGGGGGGGCTTTATGCAATAAATGATAACGTCCTTCTTATCCATCTTGTTTATAAAAGTTTGTCTCCTGTCTGACAAATACCACGTGGTAGAGGTAGCAGGCGGTGGAACGGGCCAGTCACACCCCTAATGTCTAAAGAGGCAGCTGAAGGGAAATGTTTTTTGGAGAAAGCCTAGGCTGACCTGCACTAGCAGACAGTGTTGATTGAACCATAGTGAGTGAGAGATGTGCAACGCTGCCTGCAGTGGCTCACATGTGAACTCCAACCTCAGGGCAGGCTTTGAGGAAAGCAGGGCACATGCCCCAAAGTGGCTGTGAGCTCTACGCGTAGCTTTCGCCAGCCATCAGGTGTAAACTCCTCACACACTACAGCAACCTAAGCACAGAGTCAGACAGCCCCCGTGGGCACTCCGATCTATTTCACCACCCAGGTGAGCCAAGCTTTGCTAGAGGGCCCTTACACCAAGAATCATGTTAATAGTCAGGTTACTTGTGCTCCCAAGGGACTAGTCATTTATTCCTGGTTAATTGCACCTTAAACATTGTAGCGAAGACCACACTTGGAGCCAGTTCTGTAATAATCGATCTAAAGATTTATTAAATAGGAAAAGGAAATTAGAGAGTTATTTACAAGGTTAAAGCAGATAAACATAAGTACACAAATGAGTTACAACCTTAAGTTTAAAAGTGACAGAAGCTTCTCTAATAAGCAAGCTCTATACATCCTTTCGGGTTAGACCAGGCTACGCAGCTGTGGATCTCTTGTTTATGCCTTGTCTCCCAGAGTCCAGACTGCAGAGTGATACCAAGTTCCTGTTGAGGGTTTTTATCCCCTTCCTGCCCTGTGCTCTGAGCTGCAAAGGGAGCTGACAAGAGGAATCCACTTACATGACTCACCTTCATTGGGAGGGGGAGAAAGCAAAACAACAAACATCTTTTGTCCTCTTTAATGTCCCACAGTAGTCTGTCTGGTGTCATTGGACCTTTCAGGTGAGGCAGGACATAACAACTTTTGTTGGCAATCAGCTAATTAATGTCTCTCCTGTCTGGTGATTTACACAGTTCGAGGCTCACAATACAACCACTCAAATATTACCTTACAATATGGGATACAGAGGCTATAAGTGAGATTAACGCAGGCAGCAACTCATAGACTCATAGACTCATAGGTCAGAAGGGACCAATA